>CM040179.1:33466834-34167377 GCA_022606695.1 Vaccinium macrocarpon | reverse complement strand
AGTAACAGCTTGCCTGTACTTCTTATCCTGAACATCTCCAGCAGCAAAAACTCCACGCACACTAGTCTCCGTTGTACCAGGCTTCGTCACCACATATCCATCTGAATCAAGTTGTAGCTGCCCACCCAAGAACTTAGTAGCAGGCTCGTGCCCAATCGCGAAGAACAAACCAGAAACCTTCAAATCAGAGACCTCCCCGGTTACCACATTCTTCACCTTCAATCCCCCCAAAACATCCTTGCCCTGTTCTCCATACGCCTCCACCGCCAATGAATTCCATAAAACCTCAATCTTAGGGTTACTCAATGCCCTGTTCTGCATAATCTTTGATGCCCTAAACTCGTTCCTCCTGTGAATGATGTAAACCTTTGATCCAAACTTGGTCAGAAAATTTGCCTCCTCCATTGCAGAGTCACCACCGCCAATTACTGCCAGCGGTTTGTTTCGGAAAATTGGGGCAGCACCATCGCATACAGCACATGCTGAAATTCCCTTGTTCCAGAACCCTCCTTTACCTTCGTCAGAGCCTAGTATTGAGGATACAAATAAAAAAAATCACTCCTAACAGATTAAGCTTTTAGTTTAATTGAAAGTTTATTATTATCTCAAAGCAGTCAGTAAAAGATTCAAATTACATGTATTTGGCAGGCACTAGGGGCATCTCCAACCGTACATCAAAGTCCAATTTGATGAATATGAGCCAAAAAAAATCCAGCTCCAACCCTTTTATAAAACCCACAACAAATAATGGAGAAGCAATAAATTTAAACCTAAACCAATGCCTTTGTCATATATGAAATGCTCTATCTCAATCGAATTAGATGAAATGCTAACCAAAAACAATTGGAGATGGGGATAGGTCTAGAATTCATAAAAAGACCTGATGACAAAGATGAGTGTTAATTATCAAAACAAGCTTCTAAAAAAATTCAACTCAATCCAATAGGAGTTGAACCCATGCACAGAAACTACAAGTCGGGCTCTTTAGCCATTCCGCCATAGATGCTTAGCTCTTGGCCCTTTATCCATAGTGCTCTAGCATTAAATGGTCCAGAATCAAGTGTAGCAATTCCCTCTGTTCCGTTTCGTTCTGTCTATCGCATTTGGTTTGCTCTTAACAAAGACCATACCATTTTCAACTAAAAAACGGCAAAAATTTTAAAACTTTTTGCACCTTTCAAAAGATATCGTGAGTACTTCTGAAAGTAGAGTATCTTTTAGGCCAAAATGGCAAATAGAAAGGTAAATAGTAAACACGGCAGCAATCTTTAGTTATACTATAAACTATCCTTCTTTTCCTATCAAAACGGCACAACTTTCGTACGGAAACAATTACGAAAGCGAGACGGTCTCAATCTGTCTGTATTTGAATGATGCTCCAAATCTCCACCGTAATTACATGGATCATGTAAAGTGTATTGAAGACATAAAGAACAAACTTATCCCCTCTCTCTAGACTGAACTAGCTAGGTTAAGAATCCAATACCTGGAAAACTCAGCTTCTTAGCCACCGCACCAGTAGCAACGATCACAGAATCCGCCAAAACCTCCTTCGAATCCGTAAAAACCTTAAACGGACGAGTCGTAAAATCGACCTTATTCACCGTTTCCGTAACGATCTCAGTACCAAACCGAACACTCTGGCTCCGACACCTCTCCGTCAGATCCAACCCCATAATCCCTTCAGGAAACCCCGGGAAGTTCTCCACGTCCGTGGTGGTAGTTAACTGCCCGCCTGGAGCGATGCCGTTCGCCATCCACCCCTCGAAAAGTATCGGCTTCAGCTCGGCTCGGGCGGCGTACACGGCGGCGGTGTGGGCTGCTGGGCCGCTGCCGATTATGCAGAGGCGGAATTTGAGGGTCTGGAGTTCGTCCATGACTGCGGTGGAGGAGGTAGAGGAGGAGGAGGAGGCGATGGCGGCGGAGGCGGTGTTGGACGGGGAGAGAAAGTTGCGGACCTTTCTTAGGGCTTGTGTGGCGATGGTTTTGGGGGAACGGTGCATTGGTCTGCGTGCGTTTTCCTTGTCCTCGGGGTTTAGTAAGCATTGGAATTTCATTTTCGCGCGTGGAGACAGGGTTTGGGCGCGAAAATGCGGTTTGGGGATTTCCAGGATAGGGATTGCTGGAATCGAGTATTTCCATGTCCAAACAGAGACGCAAGGTATGAGGGTTTGGGAGGGAAAGGATGAGAACACGTTTGGTATACGTACAATTTTTGTTTGGTTAGTGGGGCTATCCTAGGATCACGTAGGCCTACTTTGACTAAAAAATGGATTGTGATTTTTTGGTTTCGTTTTTATTCGGTTTTTTTTGGTTATTTGTTAGTTTTACGTCAAAATTTTGTAGTTTTTAGATTCCTCTCGGCGAGAAGAATCTAACAAATATAAAATTATGGTCAAAACTCATTTTTTTTAATAAAGCCGAAATACTTGAATTATTAGCCAATAATCCAAGTATTACGGCTTTATTCAAAAAAATATTTGGTTTGATTATAAATTTATAGTACTTGTTAGATTCATCTCGCCAAAAGAAATCCAGAAACTACAAAATTATGACGCGAAACTAACAAATGCAAAAAAATTAAATAAAGACGAAAACAAAAAATCACAATCCACTTTTTAGTCAAAGTAGGCCTACGTGAAAAAAGAAAAAGAAAGCAGATAAGAAACTCATTGAAAAAAAAAAAAAACAAAGAAGAAACTCATTGAATCTATGAAACCATGCAGGATGAGTCAATGAAACCAGGGGGTTGCTCAATGAAGACAGGTTCTTGTAGATGACCATGTAGAAAGCATTCTTAACATCAAGTTGTCGTATGGGCCATCGTTTGACAGTGGCATGCAATAGTAAGTACCAACCGAATAGTGCTATGTTTAACAATAGGGGAGAAAGTCTCCCAAAAAAATACATACCGTCAACTTGATCATAGCCTTTAGCCATATGATGTGCTTTAAGGCTTTCCAAACTACCATCAGTTTCAATTTGGTTTTGAAGACCCATTTTTAGCCAATGACATACACAGATGAATCAGGTGGAACCAATTCCCAAGTGTGGTTAGCATATATGAAGTGGATCCAACTCCTCTTTCATTGCACAAAACCAACCAACCAGGATATTTCATGGCAGAATGTATAATCTTTGGCTCTCTTTTGGTAATGGGATCTGAAAATCTGTGTGACCATATTTGGGATTGAGTTTCTGTATTCCGACTTTGCCTCTAGTAACCATGACATGATCATTAAAATTGTCAATCTTGATCATATGGTGACGGTGGAAAATAATTCAACGACGAGGACACTAAAGCTATTAATTCAAAGACTGCATGTCGTAAAATATATACACATCCAGAGGGAGGATGAAGACAACGATATCCTTTATGCTTGTTGGAGTACCCAAGGAAGACACATGACAATGATCTAAGGTCAAATTTATTTTTTGTACGTCAATTCATGCATTCACCGACTATGGGACATTGTGAAGTTGTCAAGCGTATTTTGAAAAATATTGTCCAACATTGCTTGAGGAAGGAATGTGTGATCACTTAATATAATATTGAGTCTCTCCACTCATTGCTAACTAATTTTTAGTGAGATATAAAGTTTCCATATGATTAGGGGACTACAATCCAAAGCACTACAGGCTCCCCACTTTCGGTTATCCTTAGCATTGTAAAGTCATGTTTGATGCAAGATACATTAGTATAATTTTGGGTAGGGTTGGAAGCGAGTCCAGTTGAGATGAGTTTTAAAGCATTTGGCCTTGGTTCGTCTAGAACTAGTAGTCTAGCTCGAGTTTGGCTTGAGTTACGATCAAGCCAAAATAATTGAAGAATCTTATCACAGCATAACATAATCACTATTTTATAAGTAGGAAAAACTTATTAATCCCTAAATAGATAGTATACAAAGATTTAAGGGACTGAGAATACAAGGAATCAGAGACGGAGTTAAGATTTTATCTTTGTGGTAATGAAAATATATACTTAATTAAAGGATTAAAGTTTTAAAAAAATCTAGTGGTGGCAAGTCTATATAATTCGGGGATAAATTTTCTTTCTTCTATATAATAATTATATTTTTTAAAACCTTGTGATGACGGCTGCCGCTATTTATCTCCACTAACTCCATGTCTCCATCCTTGCAAGGAGTATTCATGAGGGATATATATATCTAACAAGGCGAACATTCATGTTGTGGATGGCAGACAAGCCCAGCCATGTGTGACTCATCAAGCCACCTTGGGCAAGAAGTCCAAGTACACAGAATTTTAAAAAACCCAACCACCGAACGTTGCACATGTTTGAAGTTTGAACGTTGAAATGATTAAGACTCAAAAGATTGGTTTCAACTTAACCAGCCCATATTAAGCCAGTTTGCCTAGCGATTGTGTAATAAGTACGTATTTGTGAGGTTGCGGGTTTAAATTCTATGGAAAAGAATTTAATATCCATTTTGATTGGTTGGGGGTGGGGTTAATATAAAATAGGTTATTTTAAAACATCTCCAAACTAAAAAGTTTAATAATCAGTTTCAACTCAAATGATAGACAAAAAAGAGAGTCAAAATGAACATTTTGACTTAATTTGGGGCGACAAATGAGCAATTTCATATTGAGCTAATAATATATAAAAACACTTGTACTTACAAATCTGATGGGTTAATTCTCCCACTGCCATTCACACGGTTTCTTCTATTGATAGCCCACTAATTGATAATAATGCGAGATCCCACTTTTCTATACATATTTACATATTTCTATACACTTTTTACATGTTTCAATACATTTTTTAAATTTTAACGACAGTTTAGTAGGTTGACCTTAAAATTTTCTAAGGCAAAACTCTTTTGTATTAGGATGTAAGAGTTCTTTTGTGAATTATCTAATCACAGCGTAGATAAATTGCCTTTGACAGACGAATTGAGAAATTATCTAATCTCAACATAAATAACTTTTTACATGTTTCAATACATTTTTTAAATTTTAACGACAGTTTAGTAGGTTGACCTTAAAATTTTCTAAGGCAAAACTCTTTTGTATTAGGATGTAAGAGTTCTTTTGTGAATTATCTAATCACAGCGTAGATAAATTGCCTTTGACAGACGAATTGAGAAATTATCTAATCTCAACATAAATAACTTGTCTTTAATCGAACAATGGAGAAAATAATTAAAATGCCCGCAAGCAACTCAAATACTACCCTAATCCACAACAAAGTAAAATAAGATACTCCATCCGTTCCAAGTATTTTTTCCGTTTATGGGTGCACATGTCATTTTTCAATTACTTATATCTTTTGATCCGTAATATTTTTCTACAATTTTGGAAACTTTGTTTAATAGTACTCATCAAGAACTATCAAACAAAATCCATATTGAATATATATTACTCTCTCCGTTCCAATTTATTTGCCCCTTTTGGGGAATCCAACCATTTAAGAGGTGTGAAAAATTTGTATTGTCTTTTCTGTTTTGCCTTTAAATCTAGTCGATATTAACGAGGCTAATTTTTTTTTGCAGATAAGGACTTTATATGAAACTCAAAACATATGCAATACGAATCTTGTTTGATAGGGATCTGGGGTGGGTGTTGTGCATTACTCATTAGGTTATGTGCACCGTGTTGTGCAGCAAAACGACGTAGTTTTGGGCACACTTTTGAAGCTTCTAAGGGCCTTGTTTGGAGGTAGAAAAAGATAACTACAGAATGCCAAACCCTAAACCCGAAGTGTCTAAATCCAAGTGCCTAAAATCACTATATCCTACCCCAAAGAGCCTAAATCCCTTGAAATTGAACCCAAAAATTAATTCTCCAAACAAGGCCTTGGAAGTGTACCAAGGAAATGAGCAAAACTAAGTCGTTTTGCCGCACAACATGGCGCACATTACCTACCGCACAACACCTCCCCCGGGTTCATTTGGTAGATATTAGTTAGTTTTATTATACAAAATTTTCAAAATCATAAAACCGCTATAAAATAAAAGATAATTGACAAACCAATTGAGATGGAAAAATTACTTTTTAAGGGTAAAATAGGAAAGTGAACCTATTTTGATGGATGTTTTTAGAAATGATACATATATTTTGGAACATCCCAAAATAAAAAGAGAGACCAAAATTTGGAATGGAGGGAAGTATAACATTATACATTGAAAATAAAACCAACTTTTTGAGGTGGAATGAATAGTACGTAAAAGTGAACAACAAATATGGGACGCAGGGAGTAAAAGAAATTGACATGTAGTTAGGGATTGTTCCACTAACAACAAAATGATTTTTTTTAATTTAAAAATTGAGACAGATTATTCTCTTATATAGTATGTTACATAAAATAAAAAAAAATGAAAAATCAATTTATCTAAAACCCCTTGGCTGAACGGCCTAATGGGTGGTTTATGACAGCCAAACAATAATCAAGCAACCAGATTTTCAATATTTGCAGGGTTACCCAGGAAAAAAAAGAAAACGAACCCGCTTTCCCAAGAACAGCTTTCTCCTCCCTGTACTCCCATATTCCTTCCAATCCCTCTTCAACAAAACGTTCTTCATACTTCACAACGTTCAAACCTCCTTCACTCCATTACAGGGTGTTGGACGAACAACTTTTGGGAAAATTTTGGAATAGAATACAATTCTATACGAATTATGTTCTCCCAATCAGATTCAAGAAACACTGATTCTACTACAACCGCTGTAACAACTGCTGTTGATGATGCCAATTCGAATCCTCCGCCACCTTCTTCCTCTGATGAGGATTTCTTCTCCTCTATCTCCGTTGCATCCTCATCCTCATCCGAGGATAACCAACCCCAGATCCAAACACCCCCTCAAATCCCCATCTCATGGCCCTCTGATTCTGTCATGACCCAAAGTTGGGTGATTTCACTCATGGAGGCTTTCGATTGGGGATCTCGAAATCTGCCCCCTTCGGAGTTCCCCACACTTTTTCCTGTTCAAGTGTTTGATAGCTTGGTACTTTCTGCGTCCAAAATCCTTCACAAGGAACCCAATTGTGTTCTAATTGGTGGGTTCAAGGCCGATTCGAGCGTTGTGGTAGTTGGAGATGTTCATGGGCAGTTACATGACGTGATTTTTCTGTTAAGGGATGCGGGTTTTCCAGCGGATAATAGAGTGTTTGTGTTTAATGGAGATTATGTGGATAGAGGGGCTTGGGGTCTTGAGACTTTTCTTCTCTTATTGGCCTGGAAGGTATTTAAGATTCACTTTTGTGCATATCTTTGGTTTCAAATTGAAAAGAAAAATCAGAACATTTTTGGGTGGCATTTTTGGTTGTCTGAAAAGTCCTGTGTTTATAATGAACTTAAAGGAGCTATTTTGTTAGTAGCTCGGGTGTTTGTAACCCTTCTTTGATCTCTAGTTCATATACAACAACAATAACAAAACCCATTAAGTCCCCAATAATTGGGGGTATGGGCGGGGATGGATAGGAGACAGACCTAACCTTTGGCAATAAATGCACAAAGTGGCTGCTCCCAGAATATCACTGAAACAGATAGATTAGAGACATACCTAACCTTTGGCAATGAATGCACAAAGTGGTTGCTCACAGAATACCACTGAAACAGTAGCCCCCTATACCGTCGCATTTGCTGAAGAATCATGCCCTCAAATCAAAGCCAAAAGGCATCAGAGAGGGCAGACCCAAGAATCATTTTGATTTATGTGCACATTACCATGCTTCTTTCATTCAGCATCCAGAGCATTGGCGTTGATTTATGTGCACATTTGATCTCTAGTTCATATGATTGATCTTTTTGATATGGGGCCCTTTTGTTTTCGGCTTCTTTTTGTATGTGGGCGGCCTTCCTTCATAATTCCTTGGCCTATGAAATTTGGTTCTTTTGGAAAAGCAATCAAAGATATGGAAGTTTCTTTATTCAGTAAGCTTTGACCTATGGAGGTTTGAAGGCTTCTCTTGCTGCAATGGATGTATGCATATTTACTATAATTACAGGAGGAGTTATGCCAACTCTTTGGCTGCAATTTCGGTATCTCCTGTGAGATACTAATTCACTGGATGGGTTAATAACTCAGTGTATTGCTCTGCTTATCGTATTGTATTATGTACTTTTGTTGTTTAATGTTTAACACTACTGATACTCGATGAACGGGAATTTGGAAAACGGGCATGAAATTTAAATGATAAAGATTGTCAAGAACTCAATTCCTTGCAATTTGATTGCAACCCCAGCATTTGGATTTCCTATAGATTATCGGTGCTAAACAGGTTATATTTGCAACACTGACAATTGATTGAGGTTTGGTCATTTAGACTCCGTTACGTTCTGAAATGATCATCCTGAGAATGGCCACAGGTCTCCTGTGAGAGTTGGTAGTGTCCCAGGGATATATATTTTGTTGATAAAGGTTTTCTTTTTGAGAGGACTAAAAGATAAATCACACTCAGTCTAGTCAAAGAAAGAAAGAAAGTAAGGCCAGAAGTTTTCTTGCTTGGTCTTGTCCCTTAAGTTGGTTGTTTGGCTCAGGAACATGAAATTTGAGAACAAAAGTGTATTGTTGTTGAACCATTCCATTTTCAGAAAACCATCTACAAAATTTTGTACAAGTTTTAGTAAGTCAGGTTTGTAAGAAGTAGAAACAACTTGAGCACAAGTATGCTTGTCAATTGTTTAAATTGAATGAAAGAAGAATAAAAGCAGAAATTAGACTAATGAATAATATACCATCCCTTTGGTGATTTCACACTATCCTAGCAGTGTGTGTATCTAGTTTGATACTTGTCATTAATGCCTTTACGGTGGAAGGATTTTTTTTTTAATGTATTTCCTACTTAAGAGTTTCATTGATAATTTTGCTTGCAGCGCTACTGGTCATATGATTTTGTTGTTCATCATAACTAAAGCTTTCCATACATTTTGTTTAAGCACTTGTTCAAGCTTTCTTTCTAGACTTTCCCTTGATTGTGGTTTTTTGGTGGAAGAGAATTTCTATTCCAACTATTGCATGAAATTATTTTTAAAAAAGGAGAGTAATAAACATTAGTTTGGATGATGCACATTTTTTTATAGGTCTCTATGCCAAATAAGGTATATCTACTTCGTGGAAATCATGAATCAAAATATTGCACTTCCGTTTATGGGTTTGAGAAAGAAGTCTTGACCAAGTATGGAGATAAAGGAAAGCATGTCTACCGGAAATGTTTAGGATGTTTCGAAGGACTTCCTCTAGCTTCCATGATAGCTGGACGTGTTTACACTGCACATGGAGGGCTTTTTCGGTGTCTACCCAGTACCCCCTCAAAAAGATCTAAAGGAAAGAAGACTCGCAAATTAGTACTCAACCAGGAATCAAGTTCTCTAGCTCTTGGTTCTTTGGATGAGCTATCTAGAGCTAGGAGAACTGTACTTGATCCTCCATGGGAAGGTCCAAACTTGATTCCAGGTGATGTTCTATGGTCAGACCCATCAATGAACCCTGGCCTTTCTCCAAATAAAGAGCGAGGAATTGGTCTTTTGTGGGGCCCTGACTGCACTGAAGAGTTTTTAAAGAAGTACAATCTAAAGGTGATTAAATCAATTTTCTTTCTAAATTCTCATAAATATTTGTAATGACATACCGTTTTTACTGTTGGCTTATTGCTTTGATGAGTTGCTTCACATGACGTGGCTTTCTATTATGAAATTTAAGAAAGAATGACCATAAGTAGAAAATTGAATCCTAAGCAAGATGCATGATTCCAAGATTTTGTATTTTTTTTTGGACGGCGAATTTGTAGTCATGATAAATCATCTCACTTCTTTGGTTGGTCACGTATCGTCCCAAATAATTAAGCTGTAATGAAATGGGCTTAACAATGCATATCATGCTATTCCACACCGTCCTCATGTGCGAACTCCGTGCCACATGTTGGGATGAAAACATTCATCCAGACTCGCAAAGAAATGAATGCAAACAGGAAAATAAGGCAAATGGAGAGAATTGAACTCAAAGCCTCCCATAAAACAAAGATTTAATAACATGGAGAATTGAACCCAAAACCTTCCATAAACCAAAGTTTTGATAATCTTTTAAGGGACCAATTTTTCCCAAAGCTTAAGTTGGGAAATAATATCAACTTTCTAGATGCAGCATATCCAAAAAGGATGACAAGATGTATAAAGATGCTTGGACAGAGTCATAGTTTTTGCGATTTTGGTCTTTGGATACTTGTCTAAAATAATTTAGTTGACAATTCTAGACCATATTTGAGCCACATGTATCAATGTAAGATGAAAATTAACATTTCTGAGCTTACATTCCTTTTAACGCTGAAGGATGGGGGGTCTGTAGTGAACTAAGTGCTGATGGTTTATCAATACGTATTGGTTAATCTTATGTACTTCTTGCTTCAGGGGTTAAGCTCTCTCAATGGCTCACAACCCTGTAAAAGAATAAAATTAAGAAAAGGAAAGTGAAGAGAGAAAATCACCTATGTCTTGCAATTTTAATCTGTGTTTACTTGTACATTTGTTGTGTTGTGAAGGACTAGATAGTTGAATACAGTGCTCCATTTGGCGTTGTTGTTTACGCAGTTAATTATCAGATCACATGAAGGTCCTGATGCAAGGGAAAAGCGGTCTGGTCTTGGAGGAATGGATGAAGGGTACACAATAGATCATGTTGTTGAGTCTGGGAAACTGATTACTTTGTTCAGTGCTCCTGACTATCCACAATTCCAGGTATTTTCTTTTGTAAAGCGTGGTCTTTCCTGAGGCTACTCACGTTGCATCTGCACTTTAGTATTGGCTCTTATATTGTGATTTTATCTTGATATCTCCTTCCAATATCTGGGAGAAAGTTGTTATCTGCTTGTTCTATAAATTTGCAGTTTGACATGCACATCTCATCACCACCATCTGAGGTGGATTCATTCTTATTTCCAATTTTGTTTGGGCTATATAATGGAATAGCATTTTGCCTGCTCTTTTCAGATTATGTATGTATTTTGCATTCTTACTTACTCTATTTATTATATTGTTGGAAATGGTCTTCTTTTGTCTCTTCAGTTGTTATAGATCATGAGGATATCGATGTAAAATTGCCTCTTAAAGAAGAGAATCTTCCACGTGAAGGAGGACTTCACAGAAATTGCTTAGTTAGGAGGGTGTCTTGATGATACATGGAGGCGTACTGCCCTTTTTAAACTTCTTCCAAGTCATAGGAGATTCTTCCAGATGTCTCAAGGAAAGAGATTTCTCATTATCTTCAACATATACCTTTTTTTAGAGGCAGCTCTATCCTTATCAAAGGGTGGTCACTTGAACACCCTCAAGAATTTTTTTTTGTTTAGAAATACATGTAAAAATTTTAGTTTTAGTTTAGTATAGCCATTGTTGAACACTCTACTCACATATATTCGAACACCCTATTCAAAAATATTTGAACACCTAGCTCAACAAATCACCCCACAAATCAATTTTATGTAAACAACCAGTCTTCCCATAGATGATCAATGCACACTCTAAAGCCTTTTATATTTTGTAGTACATGTTAAATTTATATCGGATTTTGTTTGAACATTTATATTATGAACACTCATCAATCCTGGTAATTCACAATAGAATCCTTAATACACTGGTTCAAAATAATAAAGTGCACACTCTTTCCGACAAAAATTAGAAAAATCAAGGAAAAAAAAGTATCTAGGTATTGTATTGATATCGTCCTATGACTTCTCTCTGAGCAACAATCAACTCTCTATATAAAAAAATAAATATTTGTGCGCACCTATTTGGCACACAAATTTTTACAATAAATATTATTGTATTTATCCCCCGATTTAATTTTACTTGACCCAATAACATAGAGTTCACCAAGAAAATTTGTGACAACTTTTGTATTTTCATATCATTTTGCCTCATTATTCACACTAACATATGAAAAATTTGTATGTATATGCTAGTTAGTAGAGCCAGTAGAGTTAAGGTAAATGTTGAAGAGCCTGTCCAAAATTTCTGGAGCCGCCACAAACTCTTTTTCCTTGTTCAAGACGAGGGTCCGTTGTAAAATGCTAGTAGTCAAAACTTCTCACGAAAACTCTTCTCGTCCTTTCTGCTTATATGTTGCACATTCATCATGAGAGAGGCTTGCATGAAGAAAGCTATGGAAGATCTGAAATGTGACAACTGATGGAAATAAACGTGCCCCCAAAAAAGGCATCAAAGAGAGAACTATTATTTGACATATTACTTTGGGTGATTGTTAGTTTGTATGATTGTCAAAGACAATGGATATTCCCCTTCGGAAAGAGATACTAATTGCAACCTCCCTATGAGATACTAACAGAACATGGTGATTTTGTTCATTTTCATTTTCTTGTATGAAAACTGAACTGACCTTAATCTGCTGTTTGCTTGAAATCGGTGTCAATTAGCATGTCCAATGTTGATATGGTGTTAGATGGAAGATCTTTTTTCCTTCATCCTTTCCTTGTCCTCATAAATTGGTATAGTCAATGCCTTAAAAGTATTTGTATGGATTTTATGAGTTATGACGCATAGAGGACGTACATCAAGAAGGCTTCTAATTTGAAAGCATATACATATTTTCTCTTACTTTATGCGTTTCCTTTTCCCTTAATGCTGCTTCAGAAGGCCAAAGTTTCTTTCTTGAAGACTTGAACTGTGACATGAAGGAATTATAGTTCCTTGTTTGGTTCTTTGATTCATTAAGCTGATCATGTCCTTCAATGGACCTGTGATTTGCAGTTACCCAAGCAAGTTTGGACCTGACTTTTGAGTAGTGACTTGTTAATGTAACCTCTTAAGCATGCTCGTGCTTTTTGTTTTGAAGCTCTTACGGTCCAGTGCACTGGGTTTGGTTAGGACTGAGGATCTGCTTAATCTTTTTTGTCCTGTTCTTTGGGATACTGCTGTGTTGTCCAAACAACAAAATTCTTTCCTAGACCGGTGGAGTTCATCAGAGCTCCCAAGTTTATCTCTATCCCCCAATTGACCATTTCCGAGACGTTTTAGGCCGTTGTGTGATAGTATACTGAAAGAAGCAATATAAGCAATTCACCAACATAGATTCAAGAGAGTAAAGAGTTGACAGAAAGGCCCATTCTTCAATATACTACCTTATCGCAACTGAAAAAATTCCAGATGAGTGCCATAAAGGTTGACTGCTGCCTCTCATCTCTCTCGTAAGACAGTATCAGGAAAAAGCAAAGGACTCCATTTAATGGGGAAATGTCCGCTGTGTTCGGTTGGTTTCCAGTTTCCAAGACCCCATTTCAAAATTAGTGGGTCCCTTTGACCAAAATAAATTTTCTCTCTTCTTTTAATTTCGGGGAAAACTCTCCTACTACACAAATTGTGCACAAATAAGTAGTGGAGTCCATTTTGGAGTCTCATACAAATGATCTAAACCGTTCATCAACTTTAAAATAATTTTTCAATTAGCCTACGAGAAAATCAGCTCAATCTAAAAACTTTAAATATTTGATCCAATGTACCAATTTTCATTCAAAATTTAGAATCTTGAAATATGAAAGAAATTTTAAGTAAAAGTTAACTAATTGGATCAAGTAGGTATAAAAATTTGATTGAGCTAAATTTTTTCAAAACGACTCCAAAAATTATTTTAAAGTTGATGAACGGCTTAGATCATTTGTATGGGACTCCAAAATGGACCCCACTACTTATTTGTGCACAATTTGTGTAGTAGGAGAGTTTTCCCCAAAATTAAAAGGAGGGAGAAATTTTATTTGGGTCAAAGGGACCCACTAATTTTGAAATGGGGTCTTGGAAACTGGAAACCAACCGACCAAAGCGGTCATGTTCCTCTTTGTTAATTGCTACAGTTAATGCAAGCAGGGTAGTAAGGTTAGTTGAATTCAAGTTCTCTTTGAGAAAATAAGCTACTTATCAGAAAAAGAACTGAGATGTACTTCTTAATTTCTTAATATGCTGGCTGATTCTTGTTGAACAGAACAATAATCCAGAGTATCTTCAATACCAGATCTAACTGTGGGATGATCTGCATAGTATGAGACATCAGTATCTTTGGTTTGTGAGGTCTGGACTTATGTAGCATAGACATGGACACACCGACATGCAAATTTCCAAAAAATGGAAGACACGACATGTTGGCAGGACACGCTAATGTTTATTTTATATATGCATATTTGTTCATTTGTTGTATAACAGATGTTTCAATAGGAATAATCAATAAAGCACAAAAATGAAGGAAAAATAAAAAAGAATTGTTAAGAAAATACATAAGTAGAATCTTATCTTCATTAAAATATTTGTTTTCCTAGGAATAGTGATAAACATACCCAAAGAATGGATAAAAAGATAAAGAATCTCCTTGAAAAAATGTTTCTATAACCAAGTGTTTACTTCCAAAGTGTCTGAAAGTGTCCTGTGTGTGTCCAGAGAAGCATTCGAAAAGTGTCTTCTGTTTGTCCTTGGGGTGTCCAAGAGTGTCACAGGAGTGTCCAGCTGAAAATATTGCAAAAAAAATCTGGACACTTGAAATCAAGTTTGCGGACATGTGCCCGTAGTATCTGTTTCTGGAGATTGTCCAACACTGATAGGTTGCTTCCAGCGAAATGTGGGTGCTACATGGGTTTGGCCAATAGATTGATGCATTTACTGATTGTATGCATTGGTTATTGAACATATCCAAATTAACTTTGTTGATCTGTTGAAAGCTACTATTTTGGTAAGTGGAATGGAAACTAATATTTGCATGTTATTTGTATGCCTTCGTTGCAGGCAACAGAAGAACGGTACAAGAATAAAGGTGCTTACATTGTTCTAGAGCCCCCTCATTTTGATTCTCCCGTGTTTCACAGTTTTGAAGCAATTACTCCTAGACCTAAGGTATCGGCTCTGGATCCTGCTAATATCTATACTGGAGAATAGTCGCAAGTAGATCAAATGAACATAGCTGAGGCATTGCCAGTCTAACATGTACTACGAGAATATGGCTGTTTAAATCATGGATTTCTAGACCGAATTTGTGGATTGAAAAGTAAAGGTGAAGGAAAATATAAGATTATAATGAATCAATGAAGCTAAATTTACTTCTGTGCATGTTGACTATCGATAGGCTAACTTGGGTTTTATGGGTTCAAATATGATGTCCTGTTTTATGGGTATTTCGGTATGTAATGAAAGTATTATAATCTGCATGGCAGGCGAATCCTTTTTATGATTTTGAGGATGTGCTTGACTCTGATGAAGAACTGGACTTAGCGTCAATGGTGTCATGATTGTCCTCAAAGAGTTCATCACCGCCCGATATTGAAGTTGGAAGCTATATCTATTTTGAGTTCTCCACCTGAATATTTATGTCCAGGGGCAATCTACATCCCCTTCTTTATCCTTCTACCAAACAAGACGTAAGTAAGTTAGCCTTTTGTTACAAGCCGGTTAGCCTCGTCAAATGTAGAATTATGTGTTAATCTTTCACCTCAGAATTGTATGCTTAGGGAAATTTATTTTTGTTTCATCTGTATGATTTACTTGCTTTTGCTGTCAGTACTTTTGAAATTTGTGTAATAGAAAGAAGGAAAGGAACACTGAATCTACAGTTATGAGAAATTACCATGGCTGTAAGTTTTCTTCTGATTTTGGGCAATAGAAGTGCTAATTTAGGTTTTCATCTCTTTTCCCGCCGTTCAAATGAAATGGAAATATGATACTAAAGGATATCAAGTTCCATTGAGGGCTGTTATTACCTAAATATTTCATCCCAGGGCGGACACCAGCTCTGCTACAACCACACATATCATACACAAACAATTCATACACGCTAGAATCATGTATGAGGACCACAGAATATTGGTGCAGTGTGTGTGGCCCCACCAATGGTTGTGAGTATGTGTGTGTGGACACCCCGCAAAAATTGGGGTGTCTACAGTGTGTTAAGCAATAAGTCTAGAACCACACTCAATTTCCATGCACGTTTTTGTGATGGCCCCCCCACCTCGACCCGGGAGCTTTGCTAGCATGTCTTGGCAATTAGCAGTTTAGTTAGATTCACAAATATTACAGATAAAAATTAACTTTGACCGGTAAGAATTCATCTATGAATTTGAACCGTTGATTGCAGAGATGGCTGTCCCAAATCAGGGCTTGCTGTCCATGAAGGATAGCAAAGCCCCCCAAGTTCTCCACCCACCTCCTGTGTAAATTGAGTGTGGTTTTAGCATGGTAGGCGTGTAAAATTGTGTGTTATGGAATTTTTGGGCGGGGACGGCGGATGAGAGCCTCCCTAAAACTTTGGTACTTTTTCTTTTTGCCCCTGCATAGAAGAGGCTTCTATAATTTTAAATAAATTGTTCATTTTAAAGTAGTACCTTCCAAATTTAAATGATTTTATAGTAATGTTCAAAATACTAAAATAAATTTGCATTGAGACTCAATTTCTGCATGTGGATGTCGTGGACATCAATTTGGTGGCATGGTTGGACCATTGCAATGAAACGTTTATGATATTTTGCTTACAAGAGTGTCAAAATGCAAAACGAGACTATGGTTGGTTTAATAGGAAAATGGTAAGGATTTTCTCGCTTAAAACTTGGTTCAAGTTCCACAGTCGGTTGGTGGGACAAAACCTACTCTATAGAGCCCAGAGCACGCAAAGGGCAGAGCCAGAATTTCGATTCGGGGTTAGAGGAAGAGCTAAATATTTATTGGAAGAATACATTGTTTTTAGTATTGTATCCATTTTTGTGTTCTAGTATTACACACTAAATATTTACCTAATTTTGGTCCAATGAATCAATAAGTATGAGAGTTCAGTGAACTTTTTCTTCTGTAACTAAAACACACATGTGCACTCTTTTTTTCTTTTTAATAACTAAGGAACAGTTCTACAACAACAGGTTACTAATTGGATTCACTGCACAACCCAAACTTCGGAGGAAGCTGGCGCGACCCATATCAATCACGGCCCCCACTTAGCACAAGTACTCACCATGCGAGGAATTGAACTACTGACCAAAGAGATTACTCCCAAAGTCAAGTACTCGGCCTAATTGTTGGGGCAACCCTTGGATGTGTTATGTGCATACTTCTTGTCTATGAAAGCACTACAAAAATTTTGTAAGGTGATGTAATATTATTCAAATTTTATAGATTAAGCAATTTATTAAGCTATATTAGTAATATGCAAAATAAAACATAAATACTAAGCTAATACCCACGAGCCCCACAACAGCTCCTGCCTTGAGCACGTGGTGAGACTTAAACTTTGATTCTGACATAGGCATCGTTCAATCGCAGGAAAAGCATGAAAAAATTAATTTTTCAGTAACTTCATGCATGTTTAGTTACCAAAAACATTGAGACCCACAACTTTAACTATTGTAAATAGTTTCCTAGTTTTTCTACCAGGTTTCTTGTCAAGAAACCGCCTTTAGGAAAATAGAATTTTATTTTCCTTTGCTTCACGTCACTTCATTTTTCTTGAGAATTCATTTCCCACACATTATTCCGGACATCTGAACGCCATAGGGAGTGGTGGTCCTGGTGGATGTCCCCAAATGACTGTGCGGTGTTGATAATAATATTTGATTGGTTTCTAGAGTAGCATAGATATCTCTTGAACCAAAATAGTGTAAATATACCAGCGCATCCTCTGTCCCACCCCCAGCTCTTGTCAGGTCGCCCAAATTTCCTCCACCTTCCAGCCTATCTAACTCTGTTAATGCCCACTATCAACTTCAACCAATTGATGCCTTTAACTCCATTTTTACATTATTGGCTTGTTGAGTTGTTTTGCAATATTCTTCGGATCAAAAAATAAAATACTTCCGTTCATAATTTTTAATTTTTTTGCATCATTTTTTTGGTATCAGTTAAATATATAGTAGTACTTTAATTTGGTGCAAAAAAAAAAATTTAAAATTATACATGAAAGTACTTTATTTTTTAATTCAACGGATATTACAAAACAACTCAACAAATTAATAATGTAAAAGTGGGGTCAGAGGCAGGTGGAGGAAATTTGAGTGACATGGCAGGAGATGGGGGGTGGGACAGGAGAGTAGGACCTAGGGGACAGAGGATCCACTGCCCAAGTATACATGGTCTTCGTTCACCCAAGAAAGGAAAAAAGAGGAATTTGTGTTCACATAAATACATAAATTCTATTTTAGTTAGATGTCACCTATATATAATTGCCACATGCCCTGTAAATCACCTTTTGGCTTTTATCTAGTAGACTAGATTTTGTGTGTAGGTACAGTTATGCATTTACTGTTTTTGGTAGGTTGGAGATCTCACAGGGATGGAGAGAGAGGTCAGGAAAGTAGTTAGCAACATGATTCACATGAATAGCAACATGCACATAGCATTTCCAGAGGTAAAAAGTACCAAAAATCAAGAGATTTAAAGGCTCAATGCTATTTTATGGCCTATAGCAGAGGTATTAGGGTGAATTTAGATTACGGTATTTTCGGTATCAAGTTGTAATAAAATGTGGGTGTAGTTTTTGATAAGAATATATACCATGTAATGTATTTTTGTGATATATGTGAGCAGAATTACTTGTGTTGGAATACGTGAAAAATATTGAAAATACAAAAAATACCGAAATATTACGGTGGAAGCTCACCCTAAAGACAGACTCAATCTACAAATTTCTAAACGGTAGCAACCTTCAAATGTTAAAAATTACATTTTATATTCTTTTCCCTGTACTGTTTGTCCCTTTCTTTTTTTTTTATTATTTTATTTTATAGCTTTGCTCTCTCCATTAGGGTTTGAACTATTTGAGTGCATCTTTTAGAGGCCCTAAGAGGTCTCATTTGAAAATTAGGGTTCGAGGTTAGATCTTCATAGAAATTAGTTGCTCCTCCTTGGTGGGCTTGGAAAGGTCTTTGTTGCTGCGTCTCTTGGTTAAAAACCCTAGTAGTTTTCTGAGACTTGATGAGAGAGAATCAGTTTTTGGTGAGAGATTCCAAATGAGTTTTGGTGAGAGAACTTGTTTAGGGGTTGGTGAGTGTCTCTTGCAAAAGCTTTGTTTATTTGTCACCATTGTAGCTCTTCGGAGTATGTTCTCGTCACATAGTGGAATTGTCTCTCGTTTGCTTGCCCCGTGGAGTAGGTTTACATCCGTAAGGCGAACTACGCAAATCTTGGTATCTATCTTATTTGTTTATGCTTTTGGTTTGGTTTTCTCCCTTTTTCGCATGCGTTTAATTTACTACTTCTCTTATTTGTTCAAATCTTTGGTTGCGGTTAGATATACAGGGAGCTCGCCGGTCGCCGCACAGCAATTTTTGTCAAGTAAAATAGAATTTGTAGCTTTCAAATGAAACTTTCCGTGTGACTTCAATGCTTAATTCCTAATACTAGACTTTTAAATTGCATCGGCATAAAGTAAGTAAACTAAAGGTATAAATTTTAGTATCAAATTTCGATGGTGCTATCTTGCCTCGGTTTAATTGAGGTGTGTTTTGGCCTACAGAGTTATCTGGTTTAATTTTTCATCTTTATTTGATTTTTTTTTGAGTTTTTTAGTTTTGTATCAACTTTTTGTGTATTATTAGTTCATCTCGGCGAGACGAATCAAAAAAGTAAAAAATTATAATTGAAGTTTGAAATTTGGATAACGATAATGGCAAAACTATTTTTGATTGTGTCAAAGTGCATGAAATGCTTGTCCTCATGTGTAAAATACAATCTATTTATGCATTGGATTTCTGACACAATAGTAATAATAAACAATAGTTTTGGCATTATTACTTTCCTGAATGGTGATAATGCCAAAATTAGTTTTTGAATAAAGACAAAAATAAGTCAAAAGATAGATTTTTATACTTTTTTTTTTATCTTATTCAAAAAATTGAGAGTTCTAATTATAATCTTTTACCATTTTACATTCATTTCATTAAGACTAACCAATAATATACAAAAAAATCGATGCAAAACTAACAAATGCAACAAAAAGTCAAATAAAGACAAAAAAAATAACTCAAACCTACTTTTTAAGCCCAAACACACTTGAGCCACGCTAGCGGCTGATGAAATTAATGTTAAGGAAAAGTGACTATAAAATATATATATATAAACGAATATGAATTAAGGGTAAGAGATAATCTAGCATGTGATTAGTGAGGCACGATTTCGCTGTCCTAAAGTTGTTATTGCCTCCCCACGCAAGGGTATCGACGAACAATCAACAACTCCAAGATACAACCCAAATCACGGCCAAGCCTTCTCGATGTTTGCGTCCACTGGAAGTAAGATGAACCGTCTATGATCGAAGTTGCCCGAAAAATTAAGAAGATATATGAATCTGATAATCAGAGAGAGGGGAAAGAGAGAGATGAAAGTTTTTACGTTGGAGATGTTTTAAGCAGTTTTTAACGTTAAAACCAAAAGGCCTTATAAAGGCATATGTTGCACCTTTTCCCAAAGGACACAACTCTAGGATACAACTTCCTTTAATGGAGAGACACCTAGTTAAATGGCAACTCTTGGAATTAATAAACAATAAAAATATTTAAAATGAGTTTTAAAACTTAAATATTCCAACAATTAATCCCCTAAAGATTAGTCGAGATGCGTGTAGAGTAGTAATCAGAACTCTATGAGTTATCAAAAATTAAGTAAGGTGGCTGCTGGGCTGCAATAAGAAAGTGACCAACCCATAAGTGGAATGGCAGTTGAATAAAGAGGGTACTGAAAACTAATCAGAAAAAAATCATGGCTAGGACTATACCAATTCAAATGTAGTCCCCTGCTTTGGAATGCACTTTAACCTGTTCCTCAATAAACCCCAAAACATTAAAGTTTATACTTTATGCCATTGACAGAACGGTATTAAAATACGAGTGTGGCTGTTTTAGGCCCCTAAAATTGAGAGTATGAATTTTAAAGCCTCTCCTAGGGACGAGCTAGTGAATCTGGGGGTGGTACTAAAAAAAATCATGTACTTAACAAATTTTTTTTTTTCTTTAGATAAATCCATATAAGACTGTAAAAAACGTGTCTTCATATAAGTTAAATATCCATCAACACGGGGACAAACATAGTTTAAAGGTCCGTTAGAGTCTCGAGGTTTTTGTCCGTTGTCTACTTTGGAATTTTGGAAGATAGTAGGAGGTTTTTTGATTTTTTTTTGTTGAGCTTTGATACTATATACTATTTTGAACACATCTTTTAAACACATCACTCAATATTATGAGGCCTCACAACATATTTTGACAATCAAAATCGTTTGTTTTATCATTTATGCAAAACATTAGATCGATTGGATGTCTATAAGGTTTTTATACAATATTTGTGAATAACACGAAGAAATGTAATGATCTATTTTTCTTGATGTAAGATTTTAAGGTTGCTACCAATATTTGATAACTTAATTTTTGACATGAATAATGTTCAAGGCAAGACTTACAAAAACTAAATTTTTATTTTATTTTTTGGACCTAGAGGTGGCACGTGTCACCTCCCCCTCTTGTGCTCCATCCCTCGCCTCTCCTACTTTGGTACTTCTCATAATAATCTAAAATAAAATGTCCACACCTTTAAATTATCGTTTTACACCTCGAAAAGTTAAGGCTGACACTACCAAATTACTTCAAGGAAAAATTTAGCCAAAAAGATGTGATCTTAATTGTTCGCTATGTGGAGTTTGACACTGTTGGGTCTGGAGTACTCCTATGAATTTGGTTACACAATGCCATTCACTGCGATCGCTCTGAAAATAGACTTACGGGTGCGATGTTGAATGTCATTAAAGACTTAATTGAAGCCCTTCCTAACACCAATTAATCGAATATCGGTAACTTAGTGTTTTTGACAAGAGACAATGCCCGTTTTATGGGCACAGCTGACCCCTGGCCATAGTGTGTGTGTGCGCGTGCCCGGAATGGGGAATATGGACAGAGCTGGAGGGGTAGTAAAACTAGGAAGCCAAAAAAAATCTATTCGGAAAGTTGATTATGTTCGTGTTGTGAGTTTGGCCTAATTTTTTAGAGTTTTTTTTTTTCCATTTTTTTTTGTTGTTTTTATCTTAATTTTAACAAGATTCTGGTCCAAATTTCACATCATACTATTCATCTCGATGACAGAGGAATCGAAAAAGCACAAAAACATAGATCAAAGTTGAAAAAATTTCATAGAAGACGACAAAAGACCCCCCAAAAAACCCTACTTAATTTATGAATCTGTTTGTCGTCTTATATGATTTTTTTTTCAAATTTGTTATACATTTTTATACTTTTTGAATCCCTCTCAACGAACCGAACGATGTGATGTAAACATTATATTCATAACTTATTATAAAAATTAAAAAGGAAAACATCCGAAAGAACCATATCGAAAACGTTTATTTTATACTTTTTGCAAATGAACTTTCAAGCTTGTAATGAGGATACAACGTAATTCATTTGGTTTGTATTATACTTTTGTTTATATATGGTGAGAGCTAGATTGCTCCTTTTCCTCCAATGGATATGGTTTTATATGAGGTGGAGAAGTTAAAAAAGCGGAAAATTCTAAATACAAAATCTAAAATCACACATACTATATGAGTAGCAGGCTCTATCATGTGAACATGTTACGTGTTAGATTTGTATATGTGAAAAGTGGAACAAGTATTGTAAAGTTAATTCTTGTATTAAACGTACTTCTCAGTGATTTGAACTTAGGATAATTTTTCCTTTGAAGTTCCTTTGTAGTTTGGTACCCTACAAGCAACAATAACCTAATTTGGTAGGAGTACATATTGGCCTTGAACATTGAATCGCTAAGATCCTCGCATGTACAAAATACTTGAAAAAGTAATTTCGAGCACATAAGCATTTAATATCGATGCCTAAATAAGAATAATTTAAAGTAATCTCCCGAGGGAAAAATTCGACAAGATGATGACCCCCACCTCCCTCCGATAACAAAAGTGGCTAGCATCTAGTTTGATTAAGTTTTAGACCATTATAGGCTCACATCTAATTCAACCAAACTAATAACTACCGTCCGTGAGTGCTACACTCACAATTAGGTATTCAAAAAATTCAACTTGAAAAAAAAAACACAGGTCTAGATTCAAAATAGTACTATTACCAAGTTAATTTTTTCTTACATGACTATGATAATCAAGGTTGGTTGTTGAGTTTTTACCCCGCACAATTGACCATGGTTGATTATTGGGGTCAGGCTGTAAGAGATCAATTTCTCGTGAATCCTTTACTCTTGACATAGATGCACACTCTTTGATTGGATTGGGGAAGAGATTAGTTGAGATGCACGTAAGCTGACTAGACACTTAGACCGTCGAAACAAAAAAAAAAAACCATAATAGCCATTGAAAAATGCAATCCATAATTAAAATGCAAAATGCAATACATAATTAAAATGCAAAAGACAATCCATAATTAGATTCCCAAACGGATCCGTAGTCTACTATAGTCCAACGACCACAATACACGAATACATCCTAAGGTAAGTACCCAATCATTGCCCTAAAACCCCAAAATTCAAATTTCCCCTTTCTTCTTCCCAATTTTGCACCTCCTGTGAATCTAAACCGTACGCTCGAAAACCCTAGTTTTAAACCTAGCAACAAACCAAAGTTCAACATTTTCGTCGAACCCTCATTGTTATTCATCTGTCTCTCTCTCTCTCTGCTATTTTCGTTGGATGTAAGGTAAGTTTTTCTAGCCTCTCTCCTTGACGCAATGTTAATGGAACACTACTAGATATCGTTCCAATAGACGAATTGGTTTGATAGCTCTTGAATTCACAAGAGTAGTGATAAACACTTTGTGCAAGATAGAGATAACTCTAGAATTTTATTGATTATTGAATTGAATGAAAAATATATATAGGCCAAGAGTTACACACTTATTAGTAGGCCTAGCTAATAAGGCAGGGTCAGTCCAAGGGATTTGGGTACTCTAGGCCCAATCGTAAAAAAGTGCCTGGCATATTTTTACAAACTAACAATAGTGGAATAATTTATCAATATAATTATTTTAGTCAATTTGTCTATACTTTATTTAACCATCTACTTGCAATTATAATTTAAAAAAATTGGAAAACCATGTACTTTATCAGCTTTTCATGGGAATTTACAACCTCATAATTATAATTTCTACGGAAATTTGGAAAAAAATTCAATATTTTACAATTATCTAGCAAGACTATTAGACTAGTTCTAATTTTTCCTCACATTGAGATCAACAATATATGTCATTTACAGCCGAAGGCCCAGAAGGCAACATTAGGTATTTGTTTCATTCATAAGAGGAAGAAGGCTCAGAAGGGAAAACCTTGCATTCAAATTTTTAACATTTGATCAGACTTGTATTTGTATCGTTCCAATATCACGCTTCGCCCTTTTTAACTCATATTGGACTTTTTTTTTAGATTGGGCCACAATTGCGTAGGCCATTTTGTAACTACTATTGGGTTTTTTTCTTTATTTAGGTCAAAAAAGATTCCTAGTCTAGCCAAGTTTTAAAAAATGTTGGAGTGCCCTAAAAATCACCCTTTCATGGAGTGCCCTAGGCCCATGCTTTCATGGGCCCAGTCCGGCCCTGTAATAAAGTAATGCTTGGCTACCAAGACATATCTTGGAGTAGGGACAATAAAAAAAAAAAAGAATAAAGAAATAAAAAACTTTAGAAAACTAAATAATAGGAAACTAGAACCGTGTTAAACATGGCCATCGTTCACCCAAGAAAGGGAAAAAGAGGACTTGGTGTTCACATAAATTCTCACCAGGAATGGTCCAGGATAGAGGTGCTATAAATGGATTAAAAGGACAGCGGTGGCACATATTTCTAGCTAGGGCCACATGCCATTAGGCCTGGTTTGGGTAAATTGAAAAAATTAGATTTTTAGTTGTTTTTATCTAATTTTTTTTTTTTTGCATTTGTTAGTTTTTGGTCGATTTTTTTGGTTTCTTGGCTTATGTCGACAAGAGGAATCTAAAAAGTATAAAATTATTAGTCAAACTTAAAGTTTTGTGAATAAAGATGAAAAATAATCCAAAAAATTGGTTTTTTAAATGTCACCTTCGTCTTTATTCACAAAACTTTAAGTTTAGCTAATAATTTTATACATTTTAGATTACTCTCGTCGAGACAAGTCAAGAAACTATAAAAAATTGACCGAAAGTTGACAAATGAAAAAATATATATAAATAAGGACAAAACAAAAAAAAATCAAAAAACTATTTTTTTAATTTACCCAAACCAGGCCTTAAATCACCTTTTATCTATTAGACTAGATTTTGTGTGTAGGTACAGTTATGCATTCCCAATTTTTGGTAGGTGCGAGATCTCATAATGCCATGGAGGAGGGAGGTCATGAAAGTAGTTGCAACATGCACAAAGCATGCACCTCCACCGTAAGTACTGTCTCCAATTTTTGGTCTCTCGTTCTATTCTAACCGGTTAAAAAACTAGTTATAACTTTTAATCGGTAATGAATTTTATACTATTCAATATGGATCTTGTTTGATAGATCTCAATAAATTCTATAAGACAATGTTTTCAAAATTACGTAAATCAATATACATTGCGAGATATATTCAATTAAAAAGTGACACGAACTCCTAAAAGTGACAAATAAATGGGGACGAAGGGAGTAGCAAATGGTAAAAAAAAGAGAGAAGAGATTTAAAGGTTCAGTAATGTTTTATGGATTTCAGCAAATTTACAAAGTCTTGTTCTTCAATAGATTTTACGTACATAAAATCTCACATTTTATGTGTTGGGATTCCACCCCGTGTGGGCCAATTGGGCTTAGTCCCAGAAGAAGTGAATTAGGGTTTTATCTTGTATCTCTATAAATACTCATGGTAGCCTTGTTTAGGTTGGTGGTTGTAGCACAATGTAGAGAGAGAGAGGCAGAGAGTGTGAGAGGGGAGCCGGTTGTGGCTCTCCCGGAGAGAGAGATACACGAGAGAACTGTGAGGTTTCATTATTGTGAGATGAGAGTGTGAATGTGTAACACAAGATCACGGATTTTCTTCGGATTATAGTGAAACCCTCCTCCCCGTGGATGTAGGTCGAATTGGCCGAATCACGTATATTGTTTGTTGTATTTCTCTTGATTTTACTGCTTCTGTTGCGTGTGGTGCGTTGTTGGAATCCTAACATTATGACACTTCAATCTCAACACATAAAATGTAAAAGTGATTTTATGAGATTCTCATAAAATCCTCCTAAAATCTATAAGAAAACCACTGCATTTTATAAGTTGGGAAAATAATTTCATTTTATCACTCCTTCATAAAATATCTATTTTATGAAATTTTCATAAAATCTACCTAAAACTATTGGAGAACAAGGCCTAAGGCAACCTTCAAATCAAATGTTTAAAAATATATTTTATATTCTCTTACCATGGTCTGTTTGTCCTTCTCCTTTTTTTACCGTTGCTCAAAGCTGGCCGTTGGTTCAAGCCTCCAAAGCTACCATTTTTAACGGTCCAAATGTTACCGTTCTTTTCAATTGGTTTTGTATCCGGTCGCCTTGTTTTTGTCTTTATTTGAAAAAAATTCGCATTTGTATTAGTATTAGTATACGTACACGTAGTTGAGCTCAAGTCTCCACGACAAATACACTGATCTGACACCCCATGAAGAGGGAAGCACAGGCACAAAGGGCAAGGCTGACCCTACACAATAATGAACTAGTATTTGCCTCCTCGTGAATAAGGAAGCACATGCACAAAGGGTAAGGCTGACCCTACATAATGAACTAATTTTCTTTCACCAAACAGACTATGAGCACCAAATGTTTGACTGTTGTAGGAAAATTAATCATCATGCACAACAACATATATTAAATGCTGATATTAGCATTTGTCATAATCATGTCATTAGCATTTGTCATTTGCTTCGTTGGCGTTAGGAGACTCCCCGGACGGACGATTCTCTCTATTCCGGTATGAGCAACCAGACAACCATGCCCAATTTTTGGACCAGGGGAAGCTAGATTGAGAACCTCTTGATTTGGGCTTTCTACATCGGCGGCGGCAGGTGACGATGGGTGACAGTGGAGGTGCATACACCGGTGGTTTTACCATTTTCTGTACTTTTTTGGTGGTTTTTCTTTTGCTATCTTTTTCCTTGTTTTTTCAGTTTTTTTTTTGTTGGTTTTTTTTAGTTGTAATATTTTGGTTTAATTAATGCACTTTTTTCCTATTTCACCAAAAAAAAAAAAAAAAAAAAAAATTGAAAGAATACATAGTTAAAAATGCTACTCCTAGCAAGTAGATCTATTCTATGGTTGAATATCAATATTTGAGAAAAATGCATTGATATCCATGAAAATATATATTAATATCCGTAATATATATTGATGTTCGACTTGTTCGTCATTACATGTATATTATTCTCCACCTAATGAGCACAAAACATCAAAGAAGGCCAGCCTAAAGACCCAAATCAATTTCTATGCTCATTATTGTGCTTACTTCATTCATGGTCTAGAGCATACTTTTTCTATTATCTCTTGTGATGCAAATTTACAATGTTGTCCTTCCAAGTGTGAAAGAGTATACAAATAATTAAGGAAAATCTAATCATCCCCCTTAGGTCGAAGGATAAAGTAAAAAAGCTATATCGATATTCGAAAAAAGTGCATTGATATCCGTAAAATGTATATTGATATCCATAAAATGTACTATCCAACTTATTTGTCATTACATGTATATTATTCTCCTCCTAATGGATAGAGGTTAACAAGATCCGTCAAAAGATAAAGGTAATTGATTTTCACATTCTTATTTTTTTATAACCACACTCTATTTTTTTGCCCTCTAAGTGAGTTTTTAAAATTTACATTTTTGAAAAAAGGCACTAAACATGAATGCCACCCCCACAATCATAGGCCATAGCTGCCATTTTGGCATATTGATTCTTCAGTACGCAAGAGATGGTACATGTTCTATCAAATCCAAAACATTTGTGAGACTTGTCTGAAGAGAAGTGGTGACCATTTATGATGGGTTTTTTTTGTGTGGACATAGGTGGTCTCTATAACAGTGGGAGTGTGGGATAATTATTGGAACTTCTTTTGAGTAACCTGTGGACTCAGATGCTTCCTTCTTCCATAATTATTGGAACTTCTTTTTCAGTAACCTGTGGACTCAAATGCTTCCTTCTACCATAATATTGCCATTACATGGAAACCAGTGAGTCGTTGAGAGAGCAAGTTTGGATTCAAGGGGTGAACCTACCGGAAATTTTAATGTTTTATAAGACAAGTTTTAGCGTCATTTACCGGGTTTTTTCCCTCCAACTTTTGTTTGTATATTTAGCCCTCCTTTGTTTGGTTAGATTTGGGGGTGGGATGGAGTGAGACTCAAAATATCATGTTTGTTACCATTATTGTGGATGAGATTTGAAATCCCTTGGCAATTTTTATACCAAACTGTACAAGATATAAAATCCCGGGGGGGCGGCGCTTCCCCTATTGGTCATGTGATATAACCAAAAAGTGCATTCCGGATATGGATTTTCTCCATCCATTGATATCCTGATCAATATCCAATCCATTTATCTCCAGTCAAACAAACGATGCCATAGTTAGTCGATTTTGCTCGTCATGATGAACGATGCAATGCAAAAATTTGACCTGAATCTACTAAGTAAAAACAACTAAAAACACAGTAAAAAAAAAAAGATAAGCAAAATGTTAGCAAGAGAAACCGAATTCTAAACACTCTAAAGAAGGAAAGAAAAGTGAGGCACCCCCAAACTAAACATGTGTGAGATGTGGCTTATACCTCGTTTGGTTGTACTCCTTAAGGGAAAGTTTGTGATTTGAGTCTATGAAGAGACATGAAACTCACCTTGATTGTTTAACCCACTAATTAATTTATCCACTAACCCCGCTTGTGTATATCGGATAAAAAAAAAACCCCTAAACATGCGTCTCCCATTGGAGAAAACAAAAGTACAGGTGCATGTGCGCGCACGCGAGAGAGAGAGAGAGAGAGAGAGAGAGAGTAGGGAAAATCTCAGAACCGAGGGTCCGAGCTTTCTATCAATGTACCCCACGTCCAGCTAACATAGCACCGAATTGCCAACGACTACTGAATACACCTTTTAATGCATGGATCTTCACACTACTATAGAATTAAGACAAGATTAGTAGAGTGGATCCCGCGGGTTAGAGTTTAATTCTTGGGGTTTAACTCTTGAGAGAGTAATTTATTATGAATCACTTAGTCTTAAAGTGAATGATTTGTCTTTGACCAGACTGAGAAAAAAATAGTTGAGTGTGACTTTGTTGATCCATTTGTTTCGATGTTAAACATTTTTGGTTGGAAAATATTTTTCATATAAAATAATTTTTTGTAAAATGTATCCTTTTAATTTGGTCTTCCGGGGTTTGGTTGCACTTTTAAAAATTTACGAGAACAAAATTGTTTTCAATTGTAGAGCATTTTGGTTTTCCGGGATTTGGTTGCACTTGTAAAAGTTTACGAGAACAAAATTGTTTTCAATTGTAGAGCATTTTCCTTTCCTTTTTTAAATTTCCTTAATTGTTTCTTTTATGACTTCAGAACCACCTCATAGCAAGGCCAAATTTGACCCAATCATGCAATACAAACTTGTGGGGGAATTAGCGCAACAACGTCCTACTGTCACGATCGACCTCCCAATTAAATTCTAAATGCCTCCAAGGAGGATCGAACCCTGCCATGACATTGCAGGTGCAAATCCGCCCTTACCACTAGACAACGTATGAGCGGTTTATTTATTTTGTTGGGGTCTTATAAGTTCTTGTAAGTGATTAGTTCTCCACTCCTTTGGCTGGAGAATTACTTATTGGACTCACGAAACATGTTACAGATCGGAGAAAATTAATAATGGAGAACTAATTATTGAACTCATTAAACACGTTACAAATCGGAGAGAATTAATAATGCATGTGAAAGAGAATTGAGATTGGAAGAAAAAATGGATAAGGAATGGGGATTAGTTAACCTGACCAAGGGTATTATGGCAAGTACCGACGTGTGTGGGGTCCACTTTAGGGTTTCATAGAAATGATCGGAGTCATTTATTAATTTCAAAATAAGTTTTCCAGTTGTCTCCTAGGAGAATAGTTTAATCGGATAATTGTAACTACTAGATCCAGTTTTCTAAAATTTCATTCGAAATTCATAGTTTTGAAAGCATTTTAAAGAAATACTACACAACTGGGTAAAGCACTTAATGACTTAGCTAATTTTTTTTTTTAAAACAACTCAAAAAATTATTTTAAAATTAATGAATAACACGGATAATTTGTGTGGGACTTTGGGCTGGGTTTACACACATCTGACACACTATCAGTACCCTTGCTATTACTACCTACAATATTTGTTGGGAAGTTGTTTGTTTGATTGGAAATATAGATTTTGCATGTGGGGAGTGTTAATTAATCACATTTTTTTTTTGGGTTAAGTAAAATAGAATTTGTCGCTTTCAAATGAAACTTTCCTTAATTGTGAGGCCAGAGCTTATTGTCTCCTAATACAAGAATGTTAAATTACACAAGTGTTGTGCCCTTTTCACACACAGGGCTGACGTATGTGGTTAAGGTTTGAAATTTAAAGGAATTTGTTCCCGGAAGGTTCGAAATTTCTCCAGTGTTGTTTGGTTGTGCCTTAGTTTAATCGAGTGCCACTGGCGGCTGATGAAATTAATTTTCTGAAAATTAGTCGAAGTGTGTGTATAGTGATATCCGATCTATGATTTACAAAAAATTAGTTAACTACCTAATATACAAGGTAGCACAGGGCTGAAATAAGAAAATGACAAACTTGAGTGGAATGGCAGTTGAATGGAGAAGGTACTGAAACCTAATCAGAGTCACATGTTAATCAATACTCAATTGGGGTTAAATAGAAATCAATGTTACTCACAAATGTCGTTTTCGAATGGTCCCATATTAAAACATTCAAATCAATCTATTAATTCTAAGTGTTTGATCCAATATGATCTGTAAGCGATCTGTATGCATAGCAATCCTATATCTATAACCATGTAGCATGGTGGCTGTCCTCAAAAGGAGAGAATAGTCCCGGGGAAAAAAATGCGATCTTAATTGTTTACCATGTTGAGTTTGACGTGTAGAAAAAATTTGTAAAAAATCAAGTAAATTGAATATCGTTAACATAGTGAACAAACTATATTTATCAACAATATAATTTTTTTTGGACATTTATAGCCAAGTAAAAATATTGTTTGTTCACTCAGTTACTGATATCCGATCAACCTAACTCTTTACATATTTATTTTACATGTCAAACTCTATGTAGTGAACGATTCAGATTGCATTTTTTAAATGCGAAATTTGATTATGCTGGTGTTGTGAGTTTGGCCTAATTTTTTCGAGCTTTTTTCACAGTTTTTTGGGGGTAATTTCTCTTAATTTTTAGAAGATTTGGGTCATAATTTTATTTCATATTATTTGTCTTGACGAGAGGAATCAGAAAAATATAAAAATATCGACCAAAATTAAAAAAAGCTCATATAAGACGATAAAAATACCCAAAAAAAAGATTTTTGGATCTTTTTTTCATCTCATATAAACCTTTTTCAAATTTGATAGACATTTATACTTTTTCGATTCCTCCGGCAAGCCAAATTTATTAGAACTTATACTCAAATTTATATATAAAAAAAAAGTCTTAAGAGAAAACAGCCCAAAAGGCAACGTTTAACAAACTCCTCCCTTAACATCCACACCAGTAAGGCATACAAACAAGAGTGGTAGTTTCCTTCTATTTTCTCTCTTTCTCTGCACATCTTCTACTCCGGGGGGAATCAGATTCTTCTTCATCTCAGTGAGTACCAAATCAGAACAAATATTTTCCACGAAAAAAAAGTATACATATTGATTTTTTTTTGTTCTTCTTTAGCTTTTCTTCTTCTTTATAATTTTGAGCTTCAAATTCAGGGTACTCTGTTTTGGTTACTCTGTTCTCTCTCTGATACCTGGTTCATCTCTGATGTCAAAAACATTTGGAAACGACATTTTCCGTTCATTCGATTTTTTTTCCTTCCCTTTTTTGCCAAGCGTTTATTTTGATGAATTTTTCAAATATATGTATTCTCTTTTAGATTATGGAAAATACGGTTGGATTTTTTTTTATTTTTTTTTTAACGAATTTCAATCAGTTACCGAATGAAGTTTCAGTTTTTCTTTTGTTTCCTCTATCCTTATAATACCAAGGCAATCTTTCACATATTGCAGCTTCTTTGTTGGGTTTTTGAATATTGATTCGGTTTGGTTTGCGCTTCTCTGACTACTCAGGATTCGACCTTAAGTTATATACACATTTGTTATACGCAATAGCTTATGTAAGTACTACACTACAGTAGTATTTTTTGATTTAACACATCGTGGAAACTAGCGGAGAACCACATAAAATTTGTCTTTTCTGGCGTTCTTTACTTGATTGTTCTTCATGCAATGAGTATGTTGTGGTCTCTTTTGCTAGTATGGACAACATTGGTGGAATCTGATTTCTTCATAGTTTTTTCTGCAGTGATGGTAAAGAGAAACAAGTTATAGAAACTTTGCATTGATTTCCTCAGGTAACTCAAACGTTTGACACTCAGTTTTTCTGTTCTTTCTGAACCCTTCTATATGCACCGACTGGCGTCGGAGACCCACTTGTGGGTCTTAAATAAAAAATCTGAACCGTTAGATAATCTTAAAATTGTTTTCCAAAAATCTTTAGATGAAATTTTGGATCTAGCACTTAGGGCTGTCCGATTGTCTCGATTCTCAGGTAGGGCTCCTCGGAAAAAGATTTTATGATGATCTAATGGTTCGGATTTTTTGTTTGGGTCGGTCGGTGCACCATCGGTCCCCTTATGTTTTCCGATTCATTTGTGTAAACTGTAAAAAGTTGTTTTCCCTTTGTATTTATCTGTCATTGTCATTGGTGATGTGTTTGCTTTCAAGGGAATTCAAATCCTATCGTTTGAATCGACAATTATTCACTTTGCTTTACCCGATGGTGGAATTGGTTTTAATGCAATGTGTGTAAATTGGTCTAAACACTTTGAATTATCACGAAAAAGTGTTTTCTTAGAAAATGGTGTTAGGAAATGTATAAATAAACTTAGAAACTACTTATCAAAAAAAAAGAAAAGAAAAAGAAAATAAAAACACTGAGAAACCAAAGCAGCAATATATAAAATATAAAGTGTATCGGTCTTTTCATACATCTAAGACTGAATAGAAAAATTAAGAGATAATCTGGACTGTGATTTGAGATGCACGATTTGTTTGGTTCTAAAACTATTATTGCCTCCCCACACAAGGTTATTGATGTTAAATTAGCAACTCCAAAATACAAGCAAAATCACGGCCAAGTCTTCATAATGTTCACGTCCAACTATAGTAAATTATCTATAATCGAAGTTTCCTAGTATAGAAAAATATAGATAGAAAAATCCAGACAGAAAGAGGGACAAGTAGCGAAGTTTCCTATGGCCATGTATTTGTTTAAAATGTAGAACAAGATTAAAATCATACCCTCATATATATAGGCACAAGTAGCGTCTTTCCGAAAGTAGAGGCAAAGCTCCGTCCGGACTTACCCAACACAAGAACTAATAGCATGCAGGTGGAAGTCGAATGGTTTTTCCTTAGTATTCAATTGAAATCTTGTAGTTCGATGTGTGTTACCTCCTTACAATATGGAACTTCAAAAGTGCATATGAACTCTTAGGGGGTGTTCCACTTTTGTTTTAAAACTGTCTTGGTTTTTGTGTCCACACATTTTTATGTGATGTATTGTGAGATGATGTCCTGTCTCGGTTTTTGGAAAAAACTAGTTTTTGAAAAAAAAACTAGTTAGTGGAACACCTTATTGTTCTCTTGTTTTTTTTTTTTTCCCGCAATAATACAACGGATTTCACTCTTTTTTGCTTGGAATCACTAGTTTAAGCATGTTTCTATGATAGGGGTGGAAAACATAATTCTTGGAGGTTGAAACGAAAGTTTCAAAATGGGATTCCTTGATCTGTTTATTGTGGCATTGATGCCAATTTTGAAGACATTGATAGTTACCGCCATTGGATTATTCCTTGCGATAGAGAGAGTGAATCTTTTGGGCTCCGTCACAAGGCACCATTTGAACAATGTAAGTTAGACGACATTACGATTTCTAGAGTCAGTTTTGAAGAATACTCATCAGAAACCTATTTTTGAAAAACAAACGACTCATCACTGTTTTTTCACTTTTAAGCGGAATGATTTGCAAGAATAAGAGAACACCTTTTCGAAGTTTTCTGCGAAATGGGTTGTTTTCCAAAGTGTTGTTACTTGAAAACTAATTTTGAAAATCATCAAATGTTATTTTTGAAAAATGAAGAACAGAAAACATAATTTGACAAGCATAGCTCACTTTTTTGCTCTGAACAGCTAGTGTTTTATGTGTTCACGCCTGCACTTGTTGCCAGCAATCTGGCTGATACAATTACATCAAGCAATGTAGTTTCTTTGTGAGTAGATTCTCTCTTTACTTGCATTTTTACCAACTTTTTTTTATTTACTTTTAAGCGAATATTTGTGATTTCTCTTTGTTTTGATGTCTAATATTTGGTTTTGTATTGTGTAGGTGGTTTATGCCAGTGAATATTCTTCTCACATTTATAATTGGCTCAGCACTTGGATGGATACTTGTAAAAATCACCAGAACACCTAAACATTTGCATGGCCTTGTAATTGGTTGTTGCTCTGCAGGTAAATCTGATACTGTTTGATTATTGTTTCCTTTTCATTTGGCCTTTCCTTTCAAAATTGATATGTATGTTTCACACAAGCATATAAAAAATGTGCTCCAATATTCTTACAAAAAAAATAAAAGTATTAGTAGATGTTCTAGTAGCACCCTATGTGAAAACTAAGAAAAGGTGCTAAAACTTTGGCAACTATAAAAGTTACATGAAACTTGTTTCAGTGGGCAGTCAGTATATAAAATGTTGCTCAAGTCCAAATGTTCATTGTCAATGTAGATCGGTTGGCTTGGGGTGTTGTGGCAGATTTGACAAAACTGCCACCTCAAATTTGCTTTAAAGATGACTTTGCCAATTTTTGGCAGTAACTTTGGCTCACCGGTGGACATGAAATTTGCTTTAAAAATCTGCCAAATTGTGGGTTTGACATCCAATATGACAATGGATGGACCTGCTCTTAAAATATTATTTTTTTGGCAACACATTGCTCCTCCATGATTTCTATACGAAGCACACAATAATAGAGAGTTTTCCTGACTTTCTCTTGAAATAATTGAAAGTGAAATTGAAACATTGGAAAAGTCATTCTAATCTCAAATCATATGTCTTTTGGTTCTCAAGAATGGCATGATTCCGCATTTCCCATTGCATCATCAAACACTTTTTCGAACATGCTAAATCGCTTGATCTTTTTTTTTCCAATATCTAAGTCCTCATTTTTTTTCTTACCATCCAATAAACTAGTTTAAGAAGGCAAATAGTTGTCGATCACAATTTATTTGGAGGATTTTAATCTTTGCAGGAAATTTGGGAAACTTGCTCCTCATTATCATCCCAGCTGTTTGCGATGAATCAAATAGTCCATTTGGAGATTCTAGTACATGCACTACTAATGGAGATGCATATGCCTCCCTGTCTATGGCTGTAATGTCTATCTGGTTTTGTTTTTTTTACTGTAAAATTTATATGAACTCCAACTGTTTGTTGAATCTCTCTAGACAATGTTACTGCTGTTAATATGGCTCAGACTTGTTTGAATCTAAGGGCCACTGCTTCATAACTCATGAATTTGAATTTATTTTCTTTATTAAGTTAGATAATGTTATAGGGTGGAATTTAAGTTACTTTCCTTTCTTGTTTCTAATTCAGATAGGAGCTGTTTACATTTGGACTTATGTATACAACATCATACGGGCATCTGGTGGTAAGAGGAATGACTCCATCACTCCTGGAGAAACCTCCGAGAGCTTGGCAGAAGTCACAGAACCATTGGTTCCAAAGGATAGCCAAATGGCCGAGGACTACGAAGCTCAGTCTGAATCACCTCCCACTGGATCGGAGGATAAAGTGAGAGTTTCTTCCATTTACCTTACTCCAATGTTTGATAATGGGATTTGTTGAGGAAAGAGAAAAAAAAGAGAAGAAAAGAAAACGCGGTAATACTCCATATGTTGGTTTAATTTTTTGATGGGTGATCAAACCAATAATAAATTTCAAGTTCACCTCTTCATTTTTTCTCATTTCCTTACTTTTAGAGCTTATTAAAATGTTGAAAGGCCTAAACATGGTTGGTTCACAATGATTTTGGTAGGTGTTAGCTCATACAAGTATACATCCCAAGTATGTGTTCTGTAACCATTTTCTTGAATTAATAGTGTCCAATTAAATTGTTTCAACTTTGGAAATAAGATGAAGGAAGAACTGTATCCACTCATGTATCACGTCTGCACCATTTTGGTCTCTAATTACTTATTGAGCTATTGTAAACCTTTTATTAAACATATCTGACAGGTGCCAGTTTTAAAGAAGATTCAGCAGCATATGAAGGATTTTGGAGAAAAGATCAACTTGAAGATGTTGTTTGCACCTTCCACAATTGCAACAGTAAGATCACTTTGGTGTTTATTTGGCTGGGGTCATATCATTTTTGGCTTATTGAGTAGGGTGTCGTTTTCTTTCTTCATTGCTAACCTTCTAGGAGTTCCATTTTACTCTGAAATTCTGTCTGATTTCAATTCCGATGTAATTCTGCCATGTCTTGATCTATACTGAAACAGCTAAAGAGATCGGGAATGTAGTCCGGACTCGGGTTAACTACACCGATCTAGCAGTCTAGTGTGATTGTGCTTTTCGTTTTCCCGATTTCTATCCCTTGCAATTCTAAACCCCAGGTCCTTCGGTTTTGCCACATCCATACTAGGGACTGGGTGGTGGTAATGTGCATACTGATAATGACTGGCTGTTCTTTAGGTTGATGCTGTTGTTTTCATTGATAGATTGTTGGGCTTTTGATTGGAGTAATCACCCCAGTAAGGAAGCTTATGATTGGTGACAGTGCCCCGCTTCGTGTGATTGAGAGTTCTGCAGCTTTGGTGGGGTAAGAACCTTGGCTATAAACTCCACTCTTTTTTTTGGCTTTTGGAATTACTGGAAAGGCATGAGGCCGAATCATTGCATCACCATTGTAATATCTGAAAAACTACTTGTTTTTAGCTTTTAGAGTGAAGGCCAAGTTTTTAAAGTCCCTACTTTAGTTAAGTAAGAAATGAGCTCAACGAACCCCCTCAAGTGTAACCTGTCTTGCATGAGGAGATGAAAACATCTGTGCATATAGAGAGGAAGCAACAAGCAAAAGCAGAAGAGCAAATGCAAATGCGGAACAATAGTAAATAAAGACATGAAAGTTGAACCTCAGATTTCCTAAAACCAATAAACCATACATAGCTCTGGAACCATGTAGGTTAACGAGTCTAAAAAGTTGAAGTTCGTAAAAGGCTTAGTACATATGTCAAGTTCTCCAACCGTTTGAAATTAAGTATTAAGCAAACTAAAATTCTATAAAATTCAAAGGTTTTGTGACTGTCACACTAATCTTCTAAAACCACACGATGCTTCATTTCGCATTGATAACTATAAAGGTAGGAAAAACAATGGAAGGGTAGTTTGATTGTTTCTCCCTCCAATTTACTGAAACCCCTTTTCACTTTCTTTGTCCAATTAAGTGCAGTTTTCTGTGTTGCTATCGTTTCCATTTTAAGTAAACTCAATGTCTCATTTTGTTTATGTTTTACAATTGGTTTTGAAATCATTCGTTTGGTCCTACCTCTTCTGCCATAGGGAGGCAACAATTCCATCTATGACACTGATAGTAGGAGCCAATCTTCTCAAGGGTAAATATTTATACACCATTTTGATTTCTTCCATTCTTTCCTTTGATTGACCATTGGCTTTAATCTTTTAATTATTTTTTTTCGGTCAATTTTCAGGTTTAAAAAGATCAGGAATAGGCTTATGGGTTATTATAGGGGTCAATGTTGTACGGTACATTGCATTGCCCCTATGCGGTATTCTTATTGTTAAAGGTGCAAACTACTTCGGCTTGGTCGGATCAGATGCATTGTATCAGTTTGTTCTTTTGCTTCAGTATGCACTTCCTTCTGCAATGACTATAGGTATGATCAGTTTATCTTCAATTTTGAACTTTTTTTAGAACTCACTTGCTTTCACGTCTCCAATCTTAATCCTCACGTAACCGATTTCGTTTAGTAAGGCTCTTTTTTGTAACATTGTCAGCTTTCTGTTTACAAAAACAACAAAAAGGGTTTTGTTTTTTCTTTCATAATAATAACAAAATAGGTTACAAACTTATTTTGAGAACAAGTGAAGGAGTTGTCAGATGTTGGGGTAGTCGTGGGGGGTAAGAATTGTTGGAGGTGGTGGATGGAGGAGGGAGAGGTTACCGGAAGCCATTGTTTTTTTTTTTTTTTTTAATATATTTATTTTGGTACTTAGAAGCCATTGTTGCTGGCGTAGGGAAGATATAATGAAAACTTGTTCCAGAAATAAGTGAAACCATTCTTTTTCGAACAAGCTTTAGGAATTGTTTTGGAAACTGTTTCCATTCTATAGACAAAACAGTCATCAAACTTGTTTATGTTTCTGGTTTAAATTTTTGGTAATGTTTCTACATTCCTTATTTTCTTGCCAAAAATTGAAACCAGAAACAAAGCTTATATGAAACATGGCTTGTACTCTCAAATATAAGAGGGAACATATGTGTTCAGCAATGTTCTAAAAATCACCAGGCACTGTTCGGGTGGGAGATGGGAGCTTGGTGCCTAGAGGCCAACTAATCGGCTCCTAGGCCAATTTCAATCTAGGTGTTGGACTCCCGCCTAGAGCTTAGGTACCGACTGTCGACCGCTTAGACTGACTTTTAGAAAATTAGTGTTTGCTAGTTTTTTTTTATTATCTAATTTATTGTTTCTTTTGTTTCCTACGTTACTCCTTGGGCTTGGTAGGTACAATCACTCAGTTGTTTGAGGTTGGAGAGAGTGAATGTTCTGTTATTATGCTATGGAATTATGCTGTGGCTTCTCTCTTCCTTACACTATGGTCAGCCTACTACATGTGGCTTGTTTCTTGAATTTTCTTCTTCTTCTTCTTCTTATTTTTTTCTACAATTTCTGGCAATAGAGAGATGATTTTGTGTGAATCTCCATCAAAATATCGATATATATTGTGGATATTGATAAATTTATTCATACCTCGTTTCTTTTGTATTTTGTACTTATTGTTTGGCAAGTGTGGCAAATGAACATTCAAGCTTGTAATGAGGATACAACACAATTCATTTGGTTTGTTCTATACTTTTGTTTATAGATCGATGGAGAGAGCTAGATTGCACCTTTTCCTCCAATGGAGATGCGTTTTGGATGTGGTGGAGAAGTTAAAAAAGAGAGAATTTTAAGTACAAAATCTCTAAAATCACACACACTAACATGAGTAGCATGCTCCACTGTGTGAACATGTTATGTGTTAGATTTGAATATTTGAAATCTTCCTAAAATTGTTCCAAATACGTGGGATGTGGATCAGGTATTATGAAGTCAATGAAAAAAGAACTATTCTTGTACTATTAAGCTTGCTTCTCACTGACTCGCTAATTTGAATTTTGAAGTTCCTTCAAGTATTTGTGATAATAGGATAGTTTTTTCTTGTAGTTTGGTACCCCACGAACAATAACTTAATTTGTTCCTTATTGGCCTCAAAACACTTGAATTGTTAAGATCCTCGCATGTTCAAAATACTTAAAAATGTACTTTCGATTACGAAATTATCTAATATCAATGCCTAAATAAAGAGCAATTTAAGTAACCTCTCAAAAAAAAAAAAAAAAACAAACTCAGCAAGATGACGATTGATGAGCCCCATCTCCCTCCAAAAACACAAGTGAATTTCATCTTTACATGTCATTGACTCTATAATTCTGTTGATAGTGCAAGGGGACAAAGAAGATAGTCGTGGTGTAGGTGGCTCTGGTTTGACCTTGTGGTTTGGTGTCATTGCGACTTTATAATTTTGAAGTCAATGGAAAAGACCCAAAAATGTTGTGGTGACCTAGGCCTGCTTAACGGTTAGAGAAATGACATGGCTACCGTATCAGAGTTCAATTAGTCATGAAAAATCCTTTTTTAGGCTATCAAATACTTTAAAAGAAAACTAAAAAGAATTAAAAAAAAATAAACGATGAACGCAATGATATACGTGGAAAACCCCTTAAAAAGGTAAAAACCACGGGAGGAAATCAGCGCACTAAAAATTACCATTGTGCAGACAAAACAATCTCAACAATCATAATCGTAAATCCTCACCTACTAACCAAAGATTGTTACTGAAGCACTTACACTATGTAATGATTCAAGTCGATAGACACCTTTACTTACGCACTGCTCTATACCTTCTTGCTCGATGAATATATATTTTTTTTTAAAAATACAAGTGGGGGATTGTTGGGATTGTGTATTTTTCAAAAGAACATTTGTCCCACATTGGCTAACTAGAGAACATTTGTGTTCTTTATAACTGTGGAAGCTTCATGGACCATTGATGAGCTAGGCCTAAGAGAGGCCTCGTGCGCCCACGGGTTGGGCCAAGGCCAAGCCAATTTGTGAAGATCGATCCGTTAACCAGTTAATCAGGTGCGCGTTGCGAACCTTGCAGGGGGGGTGCAAATCCCTGAATTTGAAACTTTGCGCACATACGAAGTTAGCCCACATTTTTGCCAAATTTATTTACCGGAAGATTTTCTTTCTTTTTGACCACCAATCAAACCAATTTTTGGAAATGATTTCCCCTGCCTACTGTTACAGCACTGGAAAAAACGTGTGCACTGTACCATTACAATTACAAAACATGTGTTAAAACAGTTTTGGTAAATTGATTCAATCAAATTTCTGTGATTGATTTTCCTTCCGGAAAAATTGTTTTTTCACGCCTATATATAGTGCTGTTCTCCAGCCATTTTATTCACACCGAAAAACATTCTCACTACAGAATTCATAGAGCAAGAAAGGTCGATTGTGTCTTGTGTTTTCCGGTCTTTTTCCCGTCTTTTGAAAAAAAGATTGGGGCAGAGAGGTATTACAGGGTTGTTTTATCCCGGGGACGCGACGTATTTCTATTTCTAAATTTGCTTGTGGAGGGAACCGAGCCGAAACGCGTTTTAAAAAGAAATGGCCTAATCAGCGACTCAACCCAAAAATGCAAAGAGCCAATTTTTGTGGTATTTCTATTCACTAGTTACAAATTCTGAGGTAAACGGTTCCATTAATTTATTTTAAAAATATTTTCAACAAGTCTTGTGTTTGATTTTTTGAACAGGTTAAAATGTAAGAACTCTCTCTCTCTCTCTCTCTCTCTCTCTCTCTCGTCAATTAACATCTGGGTTAGTGTCATTCTTTCTTAAATGGAAGAGAGAAGACTATCTGTGCTATCAGCTGATTTCATGGTACTCTGTTCTGGTTACTCTACTCTCTCTCTCTCTCTCTCGGACCTTTTTCATCTCCGATATCCAAAACATTCGGAAAATGAAGCTTTTGTAAACGGTATTGAAATTTTTGATAAAAATAATCACATTTTCCGTGTGTTGGATTTTTTTTTCTTTTTTGCTAAGCGTTTATTTTGCTGAATTTTTCATATGTATTCTCTTTTAGATTGTGGAAATGGGGAAATATATGGTTGGAATTTTTTACACGCCCCTCCAAATTTCAATCAGTTACCGAATGAAGTTTCAGTTTTTCTTTTGCTTCTTCTATCCTTATACTAATGCAATCTTTTACATATTGCAGCTTCTTGTTGGGTTTGTGAATATAGACTCAGTTTGGTTTGCGCTTCGCTGACTTTTCGTGGTTTGACCTTAAGTTATGTATATTGGTTACACAATAGTTGATGTAATTTGTAGTGCTTAAATTGTCTTTTCTGTTTGTTCTTCGCGGAACGCATAACTGCGTAAGTTGTGAGTACTGATTCGGTTTGGTTTGCGCAACGCTAATTTCATGGTTTGACCTATGTTATATATACTTGCTATACGCAATAGCCAATGTAATATGTACTATTTCTTTGTTTGATACATAATGAAAACAAGAGTGAGGAGCGGATGTAATTAACTACCCTATTAGAGAACCTCGTAAAATTTGTCTTTTCTGTTGGCGGTCTTTACTTGATTGTTCTTCGCGCAATGGATATGCAGTGATCTCTTTTGCTAGTATGGACCACATCGGTAGAATCTGATTTCTTCATAGTTTTTTCTGCAGTGATGGTAAAGAGAGACAAGTTATAGAAACTTCGCATTGATTTCCTCAGGTAACTCAAATGTTTGAATCTCAATATTTCTGTTCTTTTGTGTACAAAGTGTTGTTTTCCATTTGTATTCATCCGTCATTCTCATTAGTGATATTTTGCTTTCAAGGGAATTCAATTTCTGTTGTTTGAATCCGCGACCGTTCACTGTGTTTTACCGGGCAATGGGATTGGTTCTAATGGATTAGTTGAAATTCGCGTAAACTGGTTCAAACATTTTGTATTATCAAGAAAAAGAAAAAGTTTTTCTAGAAAATGGGGTTAGGAAAGGACTAAATAGATATAGAAACCATAGCTGCAGTAGATAATATCAATGCATATATCTAGGATTCAATAGAAAAATTTAGTAAGAGACAACTGGGCTGCGAATAGAGATGCACAATTCGGTTGGTCCTAAAACTGTTATTACCTCCCTATTCTAGGTTATCTACAATAAATTAGCAACTCCTAAATTCAACCAAAATCACCACCAAATATTCACAATGTTCGCGTCCAACAATAGTAAATTGTCTATAATCGAAGTTTCCCAGTATAGGAAACTATAAGATAGCAAAATCCAGACAGAGAGAGGACCGAAACTATGTACGTATTTGTTTAAAATGTAGCGTAGGATTAAAACCATGGCCTCATATGGGATCGATGGTTCTAACACTTGTGGACACCGAAGAAAATTTGAACAAGTGTTGTGAGTCGCCACCTGGGTTTGAGGATCGCACCCAAGAAACGCTTTGAAGAATGACTATTTTGCCCTTGTTTTGACAAAGGTTTTTTACCAGATCGTCATCACAATGATATCTTAGGTTTGGGAGCCAAGTTACGAGAGGGGGAAGCATTTTAGGGCACCCTCTCGCCGGGTACAAAGACTGGTCTCTACTAAATGTTTAAAGGATTTTGCAATGTTAAGGCCTTGTTCTTTTTTCTTTTTCTCCCCTTTTCAAAAAAAAATTTCAAAAAGATTCTTTCTATTAAAAAATATTTCCTTTCCACTCATTACATTATTATTTAATTTCTCTCTCTATCTCTCTCTAATCATTATCTCATTATTCTCATTTTCAAAAACACAACCAAACACATTCTTAAAAATTCTTCTCAAAAATTTCTTTTGAAAACCAATTCAAACACAGCCTTTGATTTTTAAACTCTATCCACATAAAGGGATGGGGAACAAATATCAGGAGTTAAAACGGTAAATACATATTGATGGAGGCTTGGGCAATGTTTACGATGTGTAATATGATAATAATGAACAAAATAAACAATAATTATAAACAGTTAGAAACAATTATGAAAGAGAAAACAAGGTTTTAGAGCATTTTTAGACGAAAATCAGTTTGAACCTCCGTTTATCCTTTAGAGGCTTTTGGTGCTTGAAGCAGTCTAGCAGATGTTTTGGGCGCCAAACCAAACTCCTTTTGAACCTCTGTTTTTCTTCTAGTTTTGTAGAGAATGGCTAATAAGCTATTGTCTTGCAAAAATTCACTTTAAAACTCTGGTTTAAGGGATTTATTTGGCTTTTAAACACTTTTTTTAAACATATTTGAAAGATGAACAGAGGATATTCACATTGTTTTTAACAGAAAAATGATGATTAAAGGAGTTTGCAACTAAAATACACTGATATGGAACGAAATAAAAAAAAAAAAAAAAGAGAGAGAAAGGGTAAGACTGCTTTAGGCGCTCAAAGGGGGGTCTGCTGGTGTCGAGTTGAAATTCTTCTATGACACTTCTAAACCTAGGTAGACTGAATATTGGTATGGGAAACCAATGTGTGCCTACTGGGTTCCCTTCAATGGGGACTAAACATCATGAATCAGAGGTTTTTATATATCTTTGAAGCTCGAAATGGTGCGTTAATGGAGGGTTGAAGTAGGTTTCGTGTGTTGGTTGATTATGGAGAGCATTTGTATGATGAATCAATTGAGATGGAGCTGTATTGAAGATAGAGTGACAGAATTTCGGGTTTTCGAGCTTGAATGCTTGGGTGTTCCACTAAAAAAAAAATATTTTTTTCAAAAATCGAAACGGGTCAATATCTCACACTACATCACATAAAAAATCATAAAAAATTAATTTTTTTTAAAAACCACCTTAGTGGAACACCCCCTACTATCTCAAAATGGAGCATGGAAGGAGTATTTATAGGAATTCAAGGTTGATTTAGGGTGTTTATGGGTTGATTAATTTAGGGGTCGGCTTAGGGGTGCTCAAGTGGATTCTCAGGCATTCTGATGATTCCCTGCCAAAAACGACCGAGAATCGAATCTCAATTACACCCGCTGAAGATTCTGTCTTGGAACTCGTATTCTGTAGGTTTGCTTTGGGCGCTCAAAAGGGCCTTTGATGTTTTTATTGTTTTTTGGTTTTTGGGTTTGTTTTGGTAGGTTTCAAACACTTATTCGAACCTTATTGTTCATCATGGAGAAGGTCAATGATTTTTGTGTCTTCAAATTAGGGTGTCTACAACACTGCAGCTGTTTCATCCAACTTTTATTTCTTTTTTTTTTTAGTGTCTTTAATTTCTTTGTATTTTTGTTCGGACTTTTGGTGTCCTTTGGTACTTTGTTTTTTCTTTCAATATTATCTTCCATGCTGTTCACAAAAAAAATAAAAAATAAAAAAATAAAAAGAAAGAAAATTGAGTCGGGATGGCCATTTCGTTTGACCCGTTCATATTTGATTCGATCCAATCTCCACCCCGAACGGATCAGCAATTTGGAGATCCGTTTGGGGATAGGATATGATAGGATATGAAGATTTGTTTTGAAAATTTTCAAGGATCGGGTAAGAGGTAGGGGCAGGCATATCCCCGCCCCAAATTCGTTCCCTGATTCATCCCCACCCCGTCTCCGTATCCCCAATACCTAGGGTCTATTCATGACTTGTGAAACTCAAGGGTCTCATTGTAGTTGTATTAGGATTATCTTAATTACTCCCTTCGTTCCTATTTTTTTTTGTCCCACACACTCTCTCTTGCCTTTTTTCAAATAAATAAATTAAGTACTTCCGTGCATCATTTTTCAAATTTTTTCGCAACGAATTAAAGTACACGATGAGTACTTTAATTTGGTGTAAAAAAATTTAAAAAATGATACATGAAAACACTTTATTTTTTCATTTGAAAAGTGACACGACTTTTTGTAGAGGACAAACAAATAAGAACAGAGGGAGTACTTAGTATCATTTGATTCATTTCTCATTTATCATTCCCATAATTAAAACAAAGTAATCTTAAACCCTCTCTTCTTCTTCTTCTTCTTCTTCTTCTTCTTCTTCTTCTCCTCTCTCTCTCTCTCTCTCTCTCTCTCTCTCTCTCCAGCTCTCCAGTGCTGCACGCGATCTCTTTATTAATTGGAACAACCGAACTATAAAAGTATGGTTTTTTTTTACTCTTTGGTACTATGAAATTGTGTTGTGATCTTTACTATTTTGTGAAGTATGTAACTAGGTGTAGAGTTGCGTACCTTTTCTTGAAAAGTGTTGAGGTTGAGAAATATTTGGTGGCCTTCAGGTATCAGGTATGTAGGATTCTCATGACATTGTTTACTCTGAAATTGTATATTATAGTAAGTGTTAGTTTGTGCTTAAAATTGGTACTTTGATGTTTATACTCAAGGTTCTAAAATTCGCTAGGCGCTCTAAAGGCGGCCAGGTATTTTCTTGCTTCCAACCTGAGTACTCGGCGCCTAGTCGGGTGAGTCAGGTTGGTCAGTAAAGAGACTCCTAGTGCCTCGGCGGTGAGTGCTTGGCCTTCCAGATCTTCTTTTCGTACAATATTTACAGTGCACTGCTTTCAGATAATCGTGATTGATGTAACAATCTGTTTTTTTAATTTGAATCTCTGAATCCGCACGGTATCTACACTTCTCATTTGGAGTGGGGATGAAGGTTGAAAGTAAAGCCTCATTGAAAATCGGAGAGGAGACGGAGATGGGAAATGAATTCAAATATCGGGGACGAAGATAGTAGCATTTGGCTTCAATCTTCCCCCATGCCCATCCCTTAAATTGAAGAACCAATTAAATAAAGATGTTTTCCCAATATTAGAGAAAACAAAACTACACGTGCACGTGCCAAGTTTCATATCAAGGTACCCACGTGCACCGAATTGTCCAAAGACTACTAATTACACATTTTTTTAATGAATGCATGTCCACCCCGCCATGGGAGACGAGATCAATTACTAGGGTGGAGCCGTTAGTTAAGTGGATTAGTGGGTTTAATTGCTATACAAATGATCAGGATTCAAGTTTAATTACTAGGGTAGAGCCCAAGGATAAGTCGATTGATTAGGGGTTTATTCCTACAAAAATGATTAAGATTCAATTCTTAGAATCCAACTGCGAGAGAATAATAGTATATTTTGAATCACCTAATTCTGGAGTCCAAACGAGGCAGATTAGTCAAGTGTGATTCTGCGAGTAAAAAATTAGTGAAGAATCTGGTCTACAATGAAAGCGAAAGTAATTCCTCATTTGGCAAATAATTCATAATCTGGATTATTGAATTATTCATTTTGTCTTTATTCAAAAAAAAATTATTTTGTTAGTTTTGTGTCAAGATTTTGTGGTTTGTAGATATATCTCGACGAGACGAATCTAACAACTATAAAATTATGGTCAAAACTCAAAATGTTTTGAATAAAACCAAAATTAATCCAATAATTCAATTATTTTGGGCTTTATTCAAAAAAATATTTGGTTTGACAATAAATTTATACTTTTTAGATTCGTCTCGTTGAGATAAATTTAGAAACCACAAAATCTTGACACAAAACTAACAAATGCAAAAAAAAAAAAATTTGAATATGGACAAAAAATGAAAAAACAAAAAAATCGGATGAAAAAAAGTCTCACATTTCCAAAAAGATTCTTTCTCCATCTCTTATCTCTCCAATCATTAATCAGTTTTCTCTTTACTTATACCCCTCTCTTCAATTATTATTTTCATTTCTCTATCTATCTTTCTCCAATTATTACACCTCTATAATTATTACTTTTTCTAAAAACTTATCCAAACACTATCTCAAAAATATTTCTCAAAATATTATTCTCAAAACTCTCAACCAAACACAGCGTTTTTCTTTGTTGTCGTTTTGTAGTTGGGGTCTAAAATTCTTGAACGTTATTTGTAATCCACTCCATTGGCTGGAGAATTAATTATTGGACCGACTCATGAAACATACCGAGTGTGGGCGGGAACTGGGAAGGTAATTAAAGGCCTCTCGAGGTGTGTTAGGGTTGAATTTTCAACAAAATATTTTTCGGAGGAGGTGAGGCTGCTGTGTAGGAAGTAGGGGTGTCCACGGATTGGTTCGGTTCGATTTTTGATCCGATCCGCCTGTGACGGATTATCATTTTTCAGATCCGCAACCGTTCGTGGGTGACATACGGATGGATCGATTCTTGAGCGGATCGGAGGGATTTGACAGATCAAAGAAGGATTATTGGGTGGATCGAACCCAAACAAACCATATCTGTCAAAATAAAAATATTAGGATTCGTATCCATCCGTAACGTACCTCGGGTGAGTAAATGGACTGGTCGGTTTGGGAGGATTGAACGGATCGGATGTTCCGCTGAACAACCCTAGCCAAAAGTGCACATCAGCTGCTGCACGGGGAAAAACGACACCGTTTTGCAGCGAACTCAAGCGGTTTGTCAAATGCAATCTTGTGGGATCCATTTTTGGGTTCCATGCAAACAATTTGAACTGTTAAATAATTTTAAAATAATTATTCGAGTGGTCATGAAAAAAATCAGGCCCATTGATTATTTTTATGCAATTGATTTAATTCGTTCGATTTTCATTTAGAATTCAGGACCCTGTAATTTGAAATAATCTTCTAGAGAAGTTATACAATTATGCGCTCGGTAATCCATTGATCTGAATAATATGTGTTGTAGGGCTCGTTGAGAGGAGCATCCAGTAAAAAACTTATCCTGATTGGACATCAATAGGTATAAAAAAAACTCATATTTTTATTTTTTTGATACCTATCAATGTCCGAACAGGATAATTTTTTTAATTGATGTTCTTCTCAACGAGCCCTACAATTGATTACCGAGCGCACAATTGTATAATTTTTCTAGAAGATTCTTTCAAATTACAGGGTCCTCAATTCTGGAAAAAAAAAATCAATCGAATTAGATCAATTACGTAAAAATAGCCAATGGGCCTAATTTTTTTCATAACCACTTGAATAATTATTTTAAATTTATTTAATGGTTCGGATCGTTTGCGGGGACCCGAAAATGGGTCCCACAAGATCGCATTTCACAAACTGCTTGAGTTCCCTACAAAACGGTGTCGTTTTTCCCTGTGCAGTTGTTGTGCACTTCTGGTACAACAGCCTCCCCTTCCTCCGTATTTTTCGTATTTTTGATATTCTCCTGGAAATCATTCTCTTCATATATACCAATTATTTTGACAACGTATAATTCAAAAACATAAAAAATATTGTAGTTTAGACTTATCTTAGGGAGAATTGATGATGAGAAGAGGATTGAGATCGGAGGGAAAATGGGTAAGGAATAGGTACTAATCAACTCAACCATGGGTATGATGGCAAGGGTGAGGGTTTGCTCCCACTTGAGGTCTTATGTTCGATTCTCCTTACCAGCACACTCTTAGGCCACTAGGGGGTATGTCTCGTCGTTACCTCCACGGCTCTAGAAATAGTTAAGGTGCGCGGAAGCTATCCCGAATATTGGGTTATCATGAACAATGATAGATGTATAACAAAAGTTTCCAACATGGCTTCAACACACTCACATGGTTTGTGGATCCCACACACAATTGAGTGCGTAGTGTGTGTGGGATCCATACACCATGTGAGTGTGTTGGAGTCATGTTGGAGACTTTTGTTTTACGTCAATCATTTTTGTTATCAAAATAAATAAATAAATATGATGGCAATGGTACTACAGTGTAGCGATGTTTGTGTGGGATACATTCTAGGATTGCACATAAATGATTTGAGTCGTTCATTAATTTCAAGATAAATTTTCTAGTTGTCTTTCAGAACATTAGTTAATTGGATAATTGTAATTACTTGATCCAATCTTCTAAGTTTTCATTCAAGATTTAGGGTTCTGAATCTATTTTGAAGAAATCCCAGACAACTGGGTCAAGCAGTCAATGACTGAGCTGATTTTTTTAAAGCATTTCAAAGGATTATTTTAATATTAATGAACACCTCTGATCTTGGTAAATCACCTTCCCAAGGTATACCGGCCCGTACTTTGCTCATCTGGTTTGATCTCAGTTTAATTGAGCCCCGCTAGCGGCTGATGAAATTAATTCCCTAAAAGATTTGTAATCGAGGTTTGTTTATTGTACTGATCGGAACCCTCGGTGTTGTATAAAAGATTAGGTGGCAGCTGGGCTGCAATAAGAAATTGACCAACTCATAAGTGGAATGGTAGTTGAGGGTACTGAAAGCTAATAAGAGTCGCATTTACAGATCAAATCATGGCCAGAACGGAGCCAGAAATTTTACTATGTAGGGGTGATTTTTTTTTTAAATTACGTTGCAGAGGCAAACCTATATAATTCATAGGAAAAATTTTATTTTACTATATAATTCTAGACGTTTTTATTTTTCTTGCAATGGCGACTGCCCCTACTGGCTACTTTCTAGCTCCATCCCTAATTGCCAGGATTATCGAACCTCTCCTATTTCAGGACTCCTCGTAATAATCCAACAAAAAAATGCGGACATCTTTAATTATCGGTTTACACCTTGAAAAGGCAAAGCCAACCCTGATCGACCTCAAATTACTCCGAGGAAAAATTTAGCCAAAAAAAATTGTAATCTTAACTGTTAGCTATGTGGAATTCGACACGTAGAGCAAATTTGTAAACAATCAAGTAAATCAAGTATCAGTAACTTAGTAAACAAATCACATTTATTCGTAGTATAATTTAATTTTTCGAACGTTTATAACTGACTAAGAAAATATTGTTGTTCACTCATTTACCGATAACTAATCAACTTGACTTTTTACACATGTTTCAACTTTCATGCGTCAAATCCTACAAAGTCAACGGTGTAAATTATTGTTATTTTTTACAAGGGAGGATGCCCGTTTTAAGGGCACATTCTGGCCCCTGGCCATATTGTGCGTGGGTTGGTTTGTGGGTTTTTTTTTTTTAGCCGAGAAACTGCCTACAGTAGGCCACCAATTAGTCCCACAGCACAACCCAAATTTCGGAGGGAGTTAGCATAACCAACACCAATCATGGCCCCAAGTTAGCACAGGTACTTACTCTATGGGAAATCAAACTCCTAACTGGTGAGGCAACCCAAGTGTGTATTGGTTTGTGTCTTTGTAACACAAGAGTGGGGACTGGGAAATACGGAGAGAGCGGGAGGGGGTGTTGAAACTAGGAAGCCGAAAAAATTTACAACATCCACACGCACGTAAGACTACTAGTTTCCTTCTATTTTCTCTGTTTTTCTGCACATCTTCTACAGGAACCAGATTCTTCTTCTTTACGGAGAGTGCCAAATCAGTACAAATACTCCTTATCAGATTCTTCTTCTTCTTGTTGTTGGGTTAGTGAAAATTGATTCGGTTTGGTTTTTGTTGGATTTGTGAATACTGATTTGGTTTGATTTGCGCTTTGTTGACTATTCGTGGTTCGACCTTAAAGTTATATATACTTCTTATATGCAATAGCTAATGTAATTTGTGTTGGGTGATGGTATCTTCTCATACCACACCACATATTAGCACAAACCGAAGCATCACATACACATACACGTACACATACACATACACAAGCAATTTTATGGGGTTTTCCAAAATCGGGTACGTCCAAAAGAGGAGGCATCACTATATGGGGTAGGGATGATACACATACAATGGAGGAGGAGACATCACTAAACTCAACTCACACTCAACCTCAAATCACTCCCCCCATGATTTATTTTCTTGTACACATATATAGAGTACAAAATGGGTGTGAACACTACTTGGTGAAATTCGGCGGCTGTCTTTAGTGCCAAATTAAACTCTCTTCCAAAGTCTTCACAAAAATCTTCCGCTACATAGCCAATCCTTGACTTAGAAATTTCCACGTGGAAAATACAAAACTGAAGCTTACTTCCAACAATTTGTAGGATTTAGTCATTCGACAAATTTTGGAACCACCTAAAAATTGTCTTTTCTGTTTCTTCCGGAATGCGTAAGTTGTGATCTATTTTGCTAGTATGGACAACATTAGTGGAATCTGATTTCTTCATAGTTCTTCTGCAGTGATGGTAAAGAGAAACAAGTTATACTAGAAACTTTGCATTGATTTCCTCAGGTAACTCAAGTGCGACTCTCTCAGTATTTCTGTTCTTTTGTTTATAAAAGTTGTTTTCCCTTAGGACTCGTTTGTTTAACCAGAGATAAAAGGATGAGATATGGGTAGAATATGAAATCTTTGAAATATTATTTAGGATATCAATAGATGGAGAAAATTCATATCTGGTGTTTGTGTTCACCGGAATATAGCCATTGACACCAAAATTGATAGAAAAACAGGAAAACAGGGGGGTGCTGCACAGCCCTTGTTGTAAGGGCATATTTCGGCGCCACACCGGTACTGTTCCGACAATCGGAGAAATCCATCGCGTAGAGCTCACTGAGTACTGTAAGTATACCAAAAATTAACTCAATCCGATATCGTTAAGTCATTCATTGGAACACTAATATGTTGAAAAAAATGGTTTCAATGGTTTTCATTTAATGTTTCAAGACATGTGTGTTCCAATTTTTTTCAATTTATTTGTGTTCCGATTAAGCACTTAATGATATCCGGTCAACTTGATTTTTGGTAGATTCGTAGTACTCGACGAGCTCTACACAGTGGACGTCTCCAATCTTCGAAACAGTGCCGGAACAGCGCCGAAATGAGCCGCACAACACGCTGCGCAACACCTCCCTTGGTTCCAAAAAACAGTAATCAACAATTTTATTTCTGGAAAATGAGAACACAAAATTACATAAAATCAAAATTAAACAATAACGAAGATGTAAAGGAGAGAAAAACCAAGCCGGGGCCCGTGTTTCACAAGATCTCTTTAAAGCAAATTCACCGCCCCACTTAGGGTGTTTAGGGTTTAGATCAGCATCTACTTCTCAGGATACAGCAACTAAAAACGATCAATCGGTATTTGGTAACACCTAGTGGATCATCGCCCTGTCGTATGGACCAGTGCTTATTCTCCCTCTCACTGAAAATTAAGAAGTATTTTTGGTGTAGCTATTGTGTTTTCGTGTATTTTATTTAAAAAAACCAAAGGGGAATGAACCAATTTATAAGCAGCACAGGGACGTTGGACATTAAAAGCTAACAAATAGTAGCAATTGCTACCTAGCAATAAAGTGGAATAAATTTCTTGCAACTGATGAAGTTACAATTGGCCTTTGGACATTTGAAAGGTCCTTGACTTTCCAATTATTAGATATGATCCAATGGTTCAGATTCACGTACTAATTGCCCAATTCTATTTCGAACTTATCCAAACTAGACCACAGACCACAAAACTCAGACCATAGGCTGTGGGGCCTAAGAATCTCGAGTCCTGGTCCTAGTCTCGTTTTGGTGTTCAGTGATGGCGAGCGCGCGCATCCCTTTGGTTTTTTCGATTTGTGCAATGAGACAATTCTCATTCATCTTAAAAATTAATTTTGTTCATAGTTAGGGTCGCCAAAATATTCGAACAAATGTTTCATTTTCCAACAACAGTGGATTCTGAGTCTCATCTCATCCTCCCACCCCCAAATTCCACATACTAACAAACTGGACCTTAGTATTCATCTGTCATTCTCATTGTCATTGGTGATGTCTATGCTTTCAAGGGAACTCAAATCCTATTGTTTACATTGACGACTATTCAATGTGTTTTTCCTGACGGTGGGATTGGTTTGAATGGATTAATTGAGATGTGTATAAACTAGTCTAAACATTTGATTTATCAAGAAAAAGTGTTTCTAGAAAATGGTGTTAAAGGAATTTATAAATAGACATAGAAATTACTTAAATAAATAAAATTAAAAAACAGAAACCAATGCAGCAATATATAAATCCTATCGATCGGTCTATGCATATATCTAGGTTTGAATAGAAAATTTAAGAGATAGTTTGGGCTGTGATTAGAGATGCACGATTTGTTTAGTCCTAAAACTATTATTTCATCCCCACAAAAGGTTGTCGATAATAAATTAGCAACTTCAAAATAGAACCCAAATGACAGCCAATTCTTCACAATGTTTGCATCCAACTATAGTAAATCATCTATAAGTGAGATTGCGATGGAGGGACGGGGGCCGACGATGGGGGGTGAGATTTCCGACGGTAACAATGGGGGAGGGTCAGGAGGTCGGCTGGAAGGTGAATATGGGGTTGTGATGGTGGTGGTAGCTGCGGCTAGATTTAGGGTTTGGTGGCAGTGGGTTTGAGGAAGAAGATGAGTAGTAATGTTAGGGTGTGGGCATGTTTTGGGCGAGAGTAAGTTGTTTTGTTAAGTTTTAATCTCAGTCATTAAAACCAATGGATGAGATGGAGTATTCTTTTTATGTGCGGTAGGAACTGGCCCCTAAGATTAAAATCATGTAGACACAAATTGTGTCGTTTTGAAAGTAAAGGCAAAGCTCCGTCCAGACCGACCCAACACAAAAACTAATAGCATGCAGGAGGAAGTCAAATGGTTTTTCCTTTGTGTTCATCAAAGCATTCTCATGAATAATGTCCTTTCTATTAATGGAATTCGAATCCTGTAGTTTGAATCAACTACTGTTCGATGTGTTTTACCTCCATAAAATATGGCACTTAAAAAGTGCATATGAACTCTTATGTTCCTTTTTTTTTTCACATTAATTTAACGGATTTCACTCTTTTTTGTTTGGAATCACTTGTTTAAGCATGTTTCTATGTTAGGGGTGGAAAACATATTTCTTGGAGGTTGAAAAGAAAGTTTCAAAAATGGAATTCCTTGATCTGTTTATTGTGGCATTGATGCCAGTTTTGAAGATATTGATAGTTACCATCATTGGATTATTCCTTGCAATAGAGAGAGTGAATCTTTTGGGTCCTGTCGCAAGGCAACATTTGAACAATGTAAAGTAGATGATGTTATGATTTCTGGAGTCAGTTTTAAAGTATATTTATTAGAAACCTATTTTTGAAAACATTCGGCTTATCACTATTTTTTGACTTTTAAGAAGAATAATTTTGAAGAATAAGAGAACTCCTTTTTGATGTTTTTTTGCGAAACGGGTTGTTTTCCAAAATGCACTACAACAAAATTCACGTATCGCGACGAATTAGTTTCGTCTCTAAAACATCAAATTTCCTCGCCACATGAATTGGCGAGGAAAAAATTTGTCGTCCGTTTTCCTCGACTAAAGGTCGTCGCAGAAGGAATCTTAGCGAGGAAAAATATATTTCCTCGCCTATTTTGACAATTGGCAAGGAAATTTTTCCTCGCCTATACGGAACAATCTATTTTGACCATTTGGTGACGAAATGTTGTTTTCCTCGCATATTCAAAACATTTGCCGAAGAAACCGTATCTCACCTATTCGGAACAACTAGAGACGAAATTTGTATTTCCTCACCCATGAGGAACAATTGGTGAGGAAATTTATCCTCGCCTATTCGGCCCAATTGGCGAGGAAAATATTCCTCGCCTAAAACCCCTGAAATGAAAAAATCTTAATTCATTACCCAGCTCCTCCGCTTTCGCTGGGAATTGAACCAGCAACCTTCCCTACAATAACAAGCCATCCTTCCCCCACACCAATTTCCTTTTCAATGCAAAGTTGTACAACTTTTAATATATAAACCTTTTGTACTTTTTTTCACCTCTCTAAATTTTTTTTAAAAATCTTTCTGTCTAATTTTAGTCCGATTCAAGCATCAATGCCAATTTTTTTTCTATTATTTTGTTTATCTCCACTTTTAAGATCTTTTTGCATGAACTCTCTGATTCCAAAATGCAAATCTTTCAACTGCAAACTCGAGATCCATGCCCGGTCCTTTCTTTTCAGTTCATATTGTTGTTACGATTTCTTTAAAGTATTTTAATTTATTCAGATAATAGCTTTTATGAAAATATTAATGTCTTCAAGAATTCTTTGATTTTGTAAATTTTGTTCACTATAAAAGAAAATTGAAAACTTGTGAACTTAAAAAGTATATCGTTTGATAAACTGGCATAAAAAAAACTCTTTCACGAGTCTTTTGAGTTCTCTTCAACCATTCGAAGCTTCAACCATTTTCCTCGAGAGCTCAGGTGGGCTCCTATGCGCCTATTGTTTAATCTCTCAACTACTCAAGGTACATTTTGCTTTTGACTATTGTATTCTCCACATAATCTTTGGAATTATTAGTTTTTTTTTTTTTTGTCGTAATTTCATAACTCAATTTTATAACTTCTCTTTTTGATTGCTTTTTGATTTTCAGGCAACAATGATGGCTTCAGTCTCAAGATGCGTGATGAGTTTTTTTGAGAAAACTGAAGTTGATGATTATGTGTCTGTAGTTATTATTATTATTTTTTTTATCACATTTTAGAACTTTCGGAATTTATGTTTCAATTATTGATGATTATGTGCTTAGAGTTGTTGAATTTGTTGAAATTATTGATGATTATTGGATTTGGGTTGATGATTATGTGAGACAAAGGGACTATAAGCCTGAGATGCGGATTCAAGTCCTCCAACTTCCTCTAGCCACCTCGATGGGGACTGGTGGTTCTAACACTGCAGCTGTTTCATCTAGCTTTTATTTCTTTTGTTTTTTTTAGTTTCTTTTGTTTCTAAGTATTTTTGTATGGACATTTGGTGTCCTTTTTAAAGCTGTTTGGTTAGGTACTTTGTTGTTCTTTCAATATCATTTGACGTGCTGTTCAAAAAAAAAAAAAAAAAAAAAAAAGGAAAGAAAATTGAGTAGGGATGACCATTTTGTTCAACTCGTCCATATCGATCTAATCTGAACCACAAACGGATTGGCAATTTGGAGATTCATTTGGGGATTCGATAGCATATGAAGTTTTTCTTTTTTTTTTTGAAAATTTTCTATAATCGAGTAGGAGGCGGGGACAAGCATATCCCTTCCACGAATCCATTCCTTGATCCATCCTCGCCCCCCTCCCGTCCGTGAATCCTCAATACCTACGGTCTATTCATAACTTATGAAACTCTAGGGTTTAACTAAATTCTTTCCAAACATCTAGGGGTCTCATTGTAATTGTATTAGGGTTATCTTAATTACTTAGTAGCATTTGATTCATTTCTCATTCTCAAAATGAAAATCCTGGCACCTCACACAACAAAGTAATCTCAAATCCTCTCCTCTCCAGCTCTTCTATTCTCTTTCCCTCCCCTCTCTTATCGAATTCTATTGTTCTCTCTTTCCAGCTCTCTAGTGCTGCATGTGATGATCTCTTTATTAATTGAAACAACCGAACTATTAAAGTAATTTTTTTTAACTTTTGCTTTGAAACTATGAAATTATGTTGTGATCTTTATTATTTTGAAGTATGTAACTAGGTGCAAAGTTGCATGACTTATCTTGGAATGTGTTGAGATTGAAAAATATTTGGTAGTCTTCTGGTACGAAAGATTCTCATGACATTTTTTTCTTTGGAAAAAATCTGATCTACAATGAATGAAACACACGCAGATCCGGGATCTTTGGTCTTATTGATTTGCTCTCCACTCTTTTGGCTGGAGAATTAATTATTGGACTCATGAAACATGCGGTGTGGGTGGGAACTGGGAAGGTAATTAAAGGTAAAGGTCTCTTTGAGTGTAAGTATAAATTAGGTTGAATTTCCACCAAGGTATTTTTTTCGTGAATTTTGTATTCTCTTACAAATTATTCTCTTCATATGTACTAATTAATTTGACAAATAATTTAAAAATATCAAAAATACTATAGTAGAAACTTACCTTGGGATATTGATAATGGAAAGAGGATTGAGATCGGACGAAAAATGGGCAAGGAGTACGTATTAATCAACTTGATCATGGGTATGATGGTAAGGATAGGGGTACTTTTGCTCCCACCAAGGTTCTCAGGTTCGATTTTCCTTACCAGTAAACTCTTGGGGCCACTGGGATTATACCCAGTCGTTACTTTTAGGGCCCCGGAATTAGTTGAGGTACTCAAGCTGTCCCGGACATCCGGTTATCAAAAAATAACAAAATAAATAAAAAAGTAAATATAATGGCAAGGGTACTGATACTGTACCGATATGTGTGTGGGGTCCACTCTAGAGTCTCATAGAAATGATCAAAATCGTTTATTAATTTCAAGACAAATTTTTTAGTTGTCTTTCAGAAAATTAGTTTGATCGGATAATTTTAACTAGATCCAATCTTCTAAGTTTTCATTTAGGATTCAGAGAGGTGAATGTATTTTGAAGAAATTCTAGACAATTGGGTCAAGACTTAGCTGATTTTTTTTAAAGCATTTCAAAAAATTTGTTAAAATTAATTAACACCTTAGATCTAGAACTCCGGTGTGGGTTACTATCATTTCCCTTGACTTTGGTACCTATAGACTATAATATCTGTTGGAATTAATTTAGGGAAGTTTGTTTGATTGAAAATACTAGAGATTTTGCGTGTGGGAATTGTTAATCACGTTTATTTTGGTTTGGTCGCTCTCAAATGTAACTTCCCATGTGATGCCAAAGCTTAATTGACTAGTAATACAAGACTATTAAAATTGCATCGGCATAAAGTAAGTAAACTCAAAAGAGGCTAATTAACATAGGTGGTGAAAGGCTTGAAAGTTAGGAATTTATTAATTCCCTCCTAAAATTCTAATATCGAAATCTCTCCGGTGCTATATCTTGTTTCAGATTTTTACCTTTAAGTCTAGAAAAGATGTATCTAATTATTATTAAGGTAAGTCTTTTTTTTTAAATTATCATTAAGATAAGTCACTCTTTTTTGGAGTTTAGACACTTAGGGTATCATACGGTTTCATACAGTTTTGAAAGTGTAGGCACTTTCATATAGTTTTGAGAGTTTAGGCATGCTTGCGACCTAACTTTGTTGTAGATAGCGTTGCCCCAAGCGTAGGGCTAGGTCAGTTGCAGCATAATAACTCGAAAGTCCAAGGTCGAATCCACAGGGAAGGGTCGGAGCTAGTGAGAGGTTTACTTTATAGTAGGGGGTTTCGGCGTTAGGACGGCCAACCTTTTGGTTGTGATTTGTTTGTGGGATTCTCTCTACCTCTAATGCGATTGAAAAGGACGTTTTAACGATAATTAAAGGAAGGCGAGGTCTAGGGGTTTTCAACACCCATAACCTAGGCAAGTTCACTTTTCTCAATGATAACTCGGTTGAGTTACAAGGCCAAATGTCTCAACCGGAAGATTTAACAATGAAAATGATTTATGGGGTTATAAATGGAAAGAACCTCATTTGTGCATTCTATTGAACACTTAGAGTGACATGGTTCTAAGCATTGTGTGTGCCAAATGATTTGTCTACACCTAATTAAAGAAGTTAACAAAACCAAGTTTAGATCAAACTTTGAGTGCTCTATCCATATACAAACCCACAAATTCTAGAAAATGAGTTCAACAATGAGATAAACTCTTTTGGGCATTTTTATAAACACTTGGAGTGACATAGCTCCAAGCATCATATGTGGTAAGAGATTAAGTCCTTGCCTACACATAATCAAGAAGGTTAACAACCCCTAGTTTTGATACATAAAATTGAGTTTAACCCAAAATCAAACAAAACTTTAAGATTAAATGTGAGAAGAGTGAGATCCACCTAAGCCATGAGGTGCTAATCACCTCATGACCAAGGCTTAAACAACTACTCAAACATACTTAAAGGAAACATGTAAGGAAATGACAAAGAAATTAAAAATATTGAAAAACATGAAATAAACTTGAAATCTAAATAGATAAGAGAAGTACTTACAACATATGTGAAGGCAAAAGCCTTGAATCCAAAGAGAAAATCCTAAAATCTAGAGAGAATGTGGAGTTCAAGTGAGCAAAACAAAAGGGAGGTAGAGAGAGAAGGTGGAAGATGATGAATACCTAAAAATCTGAGGTTGGAGACCTTATAAAAGGCCTCAAAAGTCATGCTAGAATATTACAAATATACCACAAGATATTTCTTGATCGGGCCCAAAAGTTGTAGAAAAGTGCAGCTTCAACCGGTAGAACACTCTACCAAAAGTGTTCTACCGGTTGGAAAACCTTCTGTTCCCCTTCTACCGGTAGGGCAAAAGTGCTCTACCGGTTGAACATGTAAAAACTGAGAATTTTCTTTGTCTTGATCCCTTGACCTTCTGGCTTGTCATCATGATCTCTAGGCTTCCCGAGTCTTGTTCAAAACTTCATTCCTTGACTCCCGGACTCCGTGGCGGGAGTGCCATGTAGCCTTCGGTGCTCGGGCATCTGTTAGTTTAATAATGGCGTTAAAACACGCCTTATTTCTCCATTTTTACTTGAAACTAACAAAAAGTAACCTCGCGTAAAATCAATCGTATAAAGCCACAAAATGCATGTGTGTGTGATCACAACGAGCAAGATAAGCCTGGATATATACAAAATTTGGGGCTTATCAAGGCACTTTCATTAGGGTGCAATGGGGTTTGGTTTAGGCACTTTCATAGGGTACTCTAGGCTTTAGATTTAGTGTACGTGCACTTTCTTATTATATGGTTTTAATGGTTTATGCACTTTCATAGGATACCCTAGGGGTTAAAGTTTATGTGCACTTTCCTATTATTAGGTTTTAGTTGTTTAGACACTTTTATAGGGCTCTCGCTATGTCGAGGGCTTCTCTCTCTTAACAAGAGAGTTTTTCTCCTAAACAGCCGTTCTTTTTTCTCCATCAATATTCCACCACACCCTCATGATCTCCATTACTACCACTACCTCCCCTCTTCAGATTTGTCTATTTGGGGAGGTGGGGCTCCACATCTTGGCTCCACCTCCTCCTCGTTCCTCCTTCCCACCACCCTACCCTCACCACTGCGCCTCCCCGCTTCCTATTCAAGACAACTCTATCTCTCACTCACCTCCGTCTTAGTTCCTCCATGCCACCCCTTGGTCTCTTCCTCCTCCACCTTCTCACTCCATGGCCGTTCCCTTGCCTTGTTTTGGGGTATGGGTTGACTCAATGATGATGTTAGGGCGGCCTGGGTCCCTCTAGTGAATAATGGTTCTGGTGTCCAGAGGCGATGGCTCTAGATTTGGGTTTTCAACTGGAGAAGGAGCTGGTTTGGATTACTTGGTGTAACTCAGTGTCTTGCGAGACAACTCAATGAGGCAACTCAGTGGGATGACTCAGTTCTATTAGGCTCAATCCAGTTGGTTTTTTTGTGCTTTGTTTTTCTCGTTTCGTTTAATTTTGTTTAATTTCCAGGACGTAGAGTTGATTCCATATAGACTCTCAATGATTTGGATTGAACCGTAGCTTACTATTTAGCCTTGGGTAGGACCCTATGCATCAACCCTCTTATGGATCTGCGTCTTTTCTACAGTATGAGTCTTAGAGCCCCAGGCCCATCGTGGTTTTTTGTGGTGTGCTTGTGCCCGAGTCTGCTTAGTAACGGTTTCTTTTCCATATTTGTTTGGAATCTTGTAAGTGCCGAATGGGTTGGCTTTCGGGCCTTCATTAATGAAATTAGATGTCTTCCAGTTCAAAAAAAGACACTTTCATAGGGTACCCTAGGGTTGTAGACATTTTCATAGGATACCCTACAATTTAGATTTAGGCACTTTCATAAGGTACCCTAGGGTTGTAGACATTTTCATAGGGTATCCTACAATTTAGATTTAGGCATGTTCATATGGTACATTAGGATTTATGCACTTTCATATGGTTTGGGAAGTTGAGGAGAGAGAGATTGTACTCATGTGGGGTGGGGGGGAGAGAGAGAGAGAGAGAGAGAGAGAGACGGAACAATTCCCGTTGGGATGGAGTTTTCCGTGCTTTTTGAAATTTGGGGTGGAGCTTTCAGTAAATCACCAAATCACCTTCCCAAGGTGTACCGACACGTAGAGCTGTAAACGAGCTGAATCAAGCCGAACCCTATGATGTTTGAGATCAGTTCATTAAGGTATGAGTCAGGCTCGAGTTCGACTCAGGTTCGATTCGAGCCTAGATAAGTAGGCTTGAGTTTGACTCGTGAAAAAATTTCAAAGTTCAGGCTCAGCTCGATTGGGCTCATTAAACTCAAACAAGTTGAACTGAGCCGAATTTAAGCTCGAATGAAGCTCGGTAGGACTCCTTAGCAATTTAGAACACAAATTGAGAGGGGAAAGAGATATGCTTCAAAATAATGTTATATGTAGATCTACCACAATAATAAAGAAATCAAACAAAAATAAACAAATCTACCATAATAATAAAGAAATCAAAAGAAAAAGAACACAATAAAAAACTATTGAGAACCAAATAGAGTAATTTGGTTAGGGATAAAACCTATCTGTTCGTAATAGAGTACTCTAGTTAGACACAAAAGAAGAACAAATTACATAAAAGTTTCTCAACTATAAAACATTAATATGTGGACCCCTAAAATATTATTAATTACATTTTGACCCTAGTTTCACGAGCCTAACCGAGCTGAATCTACTTAGGTTTGAGTTCGGCTCATTTATGAAACAAGCCTAATATTAAGGTTCAAGTTCAGTTCGTTTAGTAGACGAATTGAACTCGAACGAGCTCTTACCGAACCGAGCATCAAATAATTTGCGAACGGCCCAGTTCATTTATAGCCCTACTAGCACGTACTTTGCTCATCTAGTTTTGCCTCAGTTTAATTGAGCCCCGTTAGCGGCTGAAGAATTTAATTTCCTAAATATTAGTCGAGATTCATGTACAGCAGTGATCAGAACTTTCTAAGCTATATATCAAAAACTAGGTGAAGGTGGCATCTGGGCTGCAATAAGAAATTGACCAACTCATAAGTGGAATGGCAGTTGAGGGTGCCAAAAACTAATCAGAGTCACACATTAATAAAAGAAAACAAATCACGGCTAGGATTATCCCAATTCAAATGGTGACCACTGTTTTTAATGCACTGTAACCTGTTCCTCACACTCCAAAAATATTAAAATTTCTGCCATTGACTCAACGGTATTAGGCACTTAAAGATTTAAGAATTTTAGAGTCCTCTCCTACTCAAGTACTCCTCGTAATAATCCAACAAAAAATGCCCACATCTTTAATTATCTAAAAAGTATAAAATTATTAGATAAATTTAAAGTTTTGTGAATAAAGACGAAAAATAATTCAAAAAATTGACCGAAAACTAATAAATATAAAAAAAATTTGAATAAGGACAATCAAAAAAACCAAAAAATCAATTTTTTCAATTTACCCAAATCACCCCTTAGTGAACAAAGCATATTTATTCACTAATGGGATCCACTGTACAACCCAAACCTCGGAGCAAGACAGCAAGTTACCTCAACCAACACCAGTCGCGGTCTACCACTTAGCACAAGAACTCACCCCGGGGAATCGAACTCCTAACCGCCGGAGCAACCTCGGGTGTGTATTGGTTGGCGTGTTGGTAACACAAGAGGGGGGAATACGGAGAGAGCTGGAGTTTCCTGTATTTTCTCTGTTTCTCTGCACATCTTCTAGTCCGGCGGGAATCAGATTCTTCTTCTTCTCAGTGAGTACCAAATCAGTACAAGTATTTTCCACAAATAAAAAGTATACATATTGATTTTTTGTTCTTCTTTAGTTTTTCTTCTTCTTTATAATTTTGAGCTTCAAATTCAGGGTACTCTGTTTTGGTTACTCTGTTCTCTCTCTCTCTCGGATACCATTTTCATCTATGATATCCAAAACACTTGGAAAATGAAGCTTTTGTGCATGATATTGAAATTTGTGATAAAATAACGACATTTTCCATTTAATGGATTTTTTTTTTCCTTTTCGCTAAGCGTTTATTCTGATGAATTTTTCATATATATTCTCTTTTAGATTATGGACCTTTTTTTTAACATGTCTCTCCAAATTTAAATCAGTTACCAAATGGAGTTTCCGTTTTTCTTTTGTTTCCTCTATCATTATACCAGGGCAATCTTTCACATATTGCAGTTTCTTGTTGGGTTTGAAAATATTGATTCGGTTTGGTTTTTGTTGGGTTTGTGAATACTGATTCGGTTTGATTTGCGCTTCACTGACTATTCATGGTTCGACCTTTAAGTCATATATACTTGTAATACATAATAGCTAATGTAATTTGTGTCGGGCGATGGTATCTTCTCATACCACACCACATGTTAGCACAAGCGGAAGCGTCACAAACAAACACACGTACACATACACAAGCAACTTTCTGTGATTCCCTAAAATTGGATGCGTCAGCAGGAGGAGGCATTTCATTATATGGGTATGGGGTAGGTAAGATACATAATGGAGAAGGAGACTTCACTCAACTCACACTCAACCTCAAATCACTCTACTTATGATTTGTTCTCTCCCGTATAATGGAGGAGGAGACATCACTCAACTCACACTCAACCTCAAATCACTCGACTTATGATTTGTTCTCTCCCGGCGGCCGTATTCAATTCCAAATTGAACTTTTTCTCTTCAAAGTCAATTCGAAATTGAACTCTCTCTTCCCACGTGGGAAATACAAAACTCAAGCTTACTTTCAACAGTTTGTAGGATTTATTCATTCGACGCATTTTGGGAACCACCTAAAAATTGTCTTTTCTGTTTGTTCTCCCGGAATGCGTAAGTTGTGGTCTCTTTTGCTAGTATGGACCACATTGGTGGAATCTGATTTCTTCATAGTTTTTGCTGCAGTGATGGTAAAGAGAAACAAGCTATAGAAACTTTGCATTGATTTTCTAAGGTAACTCAATTTTTTTGACTCTCTGAGTATTTCTGCTCTTTTGTCTGTAAAGTTGATTTTCCTTAGGTCTGGTTTGATCCGCGGACTAAAATTGATAGGATTAATAGTTTTGAGACCAGTAGTCCTGGACTAATTTTGTCCTGAATCCTATATAATCCCTGTTTGATTCGTGCATGATTAATATAAGGATATCCTTGGTTAGGCCTATCCCATGTTTGGTTCTCTCATTAAAATCTGAGATAATTTGACAGCCAATTCTTCATCCTGATTGGTTGAAATGATGTGGGATCCACAAAAAATGAGATGGATCCCACCACAAAGTGATGTCAAGTTTACCAAAAAGTGTATTGATTCCGTGGATCCCACATCATTTCAACCAATCAGGGTGAGAGTTTTGTTCACTCTCTTTTGGTGAGGGTTGAGCAAAAGTGGTGTATGAACTCTTATGTTCCTTTTTTTTTTTTTTTCAAATTAATTTAACGGATTTAACTCTTTTTTGTTTGGAACCACTTGTTTAAGCATGTTTCTTATGTTAGGGGTGGAAAACATATTTCTTGGAGGTTGAAAAGAAAGTTTCAAAATGGAATTCCTTGATCTGTTTATTGTGGCATTGATGCCAGTTTTGAAGATATTGATAATTACCGCCATTGGATTATTCCTCGCAATAGAGAGAGTGAATCTTTTGGGTCCCGTTGCAAGGCAACATTTGAACAATGTAAGGTAGACGACGTTATGATTTCTAGAGTCAGTTTTGAAGTATATTTATCAGAAATCTATTTTTGAAAACAAATGGCTCATTAGTGTTTTTTCAGATTTAAGGGGAATGATTTTCAAGAATAAAAGAACACCTTTTCGAAGTTTTCTATGAAAGGGGTTGTTTTTCCAAAGTGTTGTTACTTGAAAAACTACCTTTGAAAATTATCAAATACAGTAAAAAATTGTTATTTTTAAAAAATGAAGAACATAAAACATAATTTGACAAGCATAGCTCACTTTTTTGCACTCTGAACAGCTGGTGTTTTATGTGTTCTCGCCTGCACTTGTTGTTAGCAATCTAGCTGATACAATCACATCAAGCAGTGTGGTTTCTTTGTGAGTAAATTCTCTCTTTAGTTGCTTTTTTCCCAACTTTTTTTTTTTATCTTTTAAGTGAATATATGTAATTTCTCTTTGTTTTGATGTCTAATATTAGGTTTTGTATGTGTAGGTGGTTTATGCCGTTGAATATTCTTCTCACATTTATAATTGGCTCTGCACTTGGATGGATACTTGTAAAAATCACCAGAACACCTAAACATTTGCATGGGCTCGTAATCGGTTGTTGCTCTGCAGGTAAATCTGATATTGTTTGATTATTGTTTCTAGAATCATTTCTTCAAAACACTTTTTTGGTTGGCCTTTCCTTCCAAATTTATTTGCATGTTTCACATAAGCATATAAAAATAGCTGCTCCAATATTCTTACGAAAGAAAATAAAAAATGTAGTCAGATGTTGGTTCTAGTAGCACTCTTTGTGAAAACTAAGAAAAGGGTTCTAAAACTTTGGCAACTATAAAAGTGGCATGCAACTTGTTACAGTGGACAATCAGTGTCTAAAATGTTGCTCAAGTCCAAATGTCTTTTAACTTTTGAGCTTGCTGCAACGCCAAAAGCCGGAAAATAAGTGCACCAGTTTCGTGCCATTTTTGCATAATCTCAAATTCAGACGATTGGATTCAACTAATCTCGTTTTTCAATCGATTGGTTGGCTTGGGGTGATGTGGCAGATTTGTTAAAACTAGTTTACGAAGGCAAATAGTTGTCAATCACAATTTATTTGTAGGATTTTTTTTAACAGGTTTGCTATAGACACTAAAACTTTTACCAACAATTGCACAAACTCTCTCACATGAGATGTGTAGGACCTACCACTCACAAGTACTAGTGCCTCTATCTTTTTTTCCTTTTTTAATCTTTGCAGGAAATTTGGGAAACTTGCTCCTCATTATCATCCCAGCTGTTTGCGATGAATCAAATAGTCCATTTGGAGATTCAAGCACATGCACTACTAATGGAGATGCATATGCATCCCTCTCTATGGCTGTAACGTCTCCGGTTATGATTTTGCTACTGTAAAATGCATCCCTTTCTATGACTATTTGCTCAAGACAATGATACTGTTGTTAATATGGCTCTGACTTATTTGAATTTAAGAGCTAGTACTCCTTCATAACTCATGAGTTTGAATTTATTTTCTTTATTAAGTCAGATTATGATAGGGTGGAATTTGAGCTACTCTCCTTTTCTTGTTTCCATAATTCAGATAGGAGCTGTTTGCATTTGGACTTATGCATACAACATCATACGGATATCTACAAGCAAGAGGAATGACTCCATCAGTACTCCTGGAGAAACCTCCGAGAGCTTGACAGAACCATTGGTTTCAAAGGATAGCCAAAGGCCCGAGGACTATGAAGCTCAAGCTGAATCACCTCCCTCTAGATCCGAGGATATAGTGAGAACTGCATCAACTCATGTATCATTCTCTTGGGAAAAATAGCATCCAATCAAATTCACACCTTTGGAAACAGAACTGTATCAACTCATGTATCCCGTCTACACGATTTGATCTCTAATCTGCCTATTGAGCTATTGTAAACCTTTTCTAAAATCTATGTAACAGGTGCCAGTTTTAAAGAAGATTCAACAGCATATGAAGGATTTTGCAGAAAAGATCAACTTGAAGAGGTTGTTTGCACCTTCAGTAATTGCAGCAGTAAGATCACGTTGGTGTTTATTTGGCTGAGATCATATCATTTTTGGCTTATTTATTAGGGTGTCCGATTCTTTCTTCTATTGCTAACCTTCTAGGAGTTCCGTTTTACAGAAAGTAGCTAATCCTAGCCATTGAAATTCAATCTGATTTCGTGACAGTACTAATACAAAAACGAGTGTACAGTTTGTATTTTTATTGGGCTTTTATATATGTAGCGATAGGGCGATTCCAATGTAATTCTGCCATGTCTTGATCTATATGAAAATAGTTGAAGCTATCCTGAATGCAGTCCTGACTCAGGTGAACTACACAAATCTAGCTGTCGAGTGTCATTGTGCTTTTCGTTTTCCGTTTTCCATCCTTTCGACTTTATACCCCAGTTCCCACATTAGGTTTCTACAAATTCAAAACCATGTAAAACTTTATGGGTGACACAGACATTTCAAGAAACCAAAGTCCTTTTGTTTTGCTTTTCATACCAGGGACAGAGTGGTGGTAATGTGAATATTGATACTGACTGGTTCTTTATGTTGATGGTGTTGTTTTCATTGATAGATTGTTGGGCTTTCGGTTGGAATAATCACCCCTGTAAGGAAGCTTATAATTGGTGACAGTGCCCCGCTTCGTGTGCTTGAGAGTTCTGCAACTTTGGTGGGGTAAGAACCTTGGCTGTAGACCCCACTTTTTTTTTCCAAATTTTGGGAAAGGCACGAGGCCTAATCATTGCATCTCTGACTTAATATCTGACCTTGAACTACCTCTGGGTACAATAAGAGTCACAAAAAGGGAGAGAAAGGTCTAAGGCTCCACTTAAGCACCTGAAAATTGGGGGCTAGCTCTAGTTCCAGTATGTTTATCATGTTAAGTCTTTAGTTCCAGTATGTTTAGCTTTAGCTTTTAGAGTGAAGGCCAAGTTTTGAAGTCGCAATTTAGTTGTCTGTGCATACAGAGGAGAATCAGAAAGCAAAAACAGAAGAGCAAATGCAAATGGGGAACAATAGTAAATGAAGACCCTTGAAAGCTGAACCAAAGATTTCTTAAAAATCATGCATAGCTCTGGTACTATGTTAGGTTAACGATTGTCCAAAAAGTAGAAGTTGTTTGTAAAAGGCTTAGTATCATATGTCAAGTTCTCCAACTATTTGAAATGAAATATTAAACAAACTGAAATTCTATAAAATTCGAAGGTTTTGTGACTGTCAACCTAATCTTCTCAAAACACACAATGCTTCGTTGTTTTAACCTCCATTTTGCTAAAACCCCTTCGCACTTTCTCCTAAAAAAAACCCTGGCAGAAGCCAAATATTCCTTTCTATTTCCAATTAAGTGCAGTTTTCTGTGTTGCTATCTTTTCCATTTTAAGTAAACTCAATGTCTCATTTTCTTTATGTGTATTCAATTGGTTTTGAAATCATTCGCATGGCCCTGCCAATTCTGAAATCATTGACTTGGCCTGCCTATTCTGCCACAGAGAGGCAGCAATTCCATCTATTACACTGATACTAGGAGCCAACCTTCTCAAAGGTACATATCTATACATCATTCTGATTTCTTCCGTTCTTTGTTTGATTGACCATTAGCTTTAATCTTTCAAATACATTTTTCTGGGTTAATTTTCAGGTTTAAAAAGATCAGAAATAGGCTTATGGGTTCTTATAGGGATCAATGTAGTCCGGTATATCGCATTGCCCCTATGCGGAATTCTTGTTGTTAAAGGTGCCTATCACTTCGGCTTGGTCGGAACAGATGCGTTGTATCGGTTTGTTCTTTTGCTTCAGTATGCACTTCCTTCTGCAATGAATATAGGTATAGCAAATATTCCTTTCTATTTCCAATTTTGACCTCTTTTAGAACTCACCTGCTTTCACTTCTCCAATCTTAATCCTCTCGTAACCTTTTTTAATTTAATACTCCAAAACAATCTTGTGATCAAATGGTTGAAACTAATTTTGCAGACTTGGTATATGTTCTTTATAGGGAGCTCTTTTTCATTTAGTAAGGCTCTATTTCGTAATATCGCCAGCTTTTTGTTTACAAGAACAATAAAAAGGATTTCGTTTTTCTTTGATAACAATGACAAAAAAAAAGGTTATAAACTTTTTTGAAAACAAGTGCAAGTGTCGTTCGGAGCTTGGGGTAGTGTTGTGAGGTAGACCAAACAATCATCAAACATGTTTCTATTTCTAGATTCCTTTTTTTTTTTTTACCAAAAAATAAAACTAGAAGCGAGGCTTTACTCTCAAATATAGGAGGAAACATATGTGTTCGGTAGTGTTCTAAAACTTGTTAGGCATTATTTGGGCAGAAGAGGGGCACCTAGTGCCTAGTGGCCCACTAACCGGCTCTTAGGCCAATTTTAATCTAGGTTTTGCACCCCCGCCTAGTTTTGTTGGTTTCTTATCTTATTGTTTCTTCTGTTTCCTATGTTACTCCTCTGGGCTTGGCAGGTACAATCACTCAGTTGTTTGAGGTTGGAGAGAGTGAATGTTCTGTTATTATGCTATGGAATTATGCTGTGGCTTCTCTCTTCCTTACATTATGGACAGCCTACTATATGTGGCTTGTTTCTTGAAATTTCTTCTTATTCTTTTCATTTTCTTCTACCTTTTCTTGTAGCTTGAGATGATTTAATGTGAATCTCCATAAAAAAATCAATAACTATCACGGAGATTGGGAAACTTATTCATACCTCTTTTCTTCTATGTTTTGTTCTTATTGTTTGGTAAGTGTGGCAAATAAACATTCAAGCTTGTTATGAGGATACAACGCAATTCATTTTCTTTGTTCTATACTTTTGTTTATAGATGGTGAGAGCTTGATTGCTCCCTTACAATCAATGGATATGAGTTTTGTATGAGGTGGGGAAGTTAAAAATAAGGGGATTCTAAATACAAAAATTCTAAAATCACACCTGCTAACATGAGTAACAGACTATACTGTGTGAACATGTTGCATGTAGATTTGTATATGTGAAGTCTTCCTAAAATTGTTCCAAATAAGTGGGAAGTGGGAACAAGTATTGTGAAGTCAATGAAATAAACTATTATTGTATTAAGAGTGCATCTTGTTGATTTGAATTTTGAAGTCCCTTCAAGTATTGTGTGATAATATGAAAATGTTTTTCTTGTAATTTGGTACCCTACAAACAATAACTTAATTCGTTTCATATTGACCGTGAACACTTTAGAAATGGAATTGTTGAGATCTCTGCGTGTTCAAAATACTTAAAAGTGTAATTTCGATTATGTAAGTATCTAATATCAATGCTTAAATAAAGAGCAATTTAAGTGACCTCTCGAAGGAAAAACTCAACAAGATGATGATTGATGAACCGCACCCCCCTACAACCTAAATAGCTCCTTTTGATGGTGAGAAAGGGAGAGAAGAGAAAGGAGAAGGGCCAATCTAAACATTTCATTTTTGTAATTTCTTCAATTCTCACCAAAATACTCAATTCAAATGAGTGATTTAGCTAGAAACCATACCATTTTTCTTTCTCACAAAATCTCTTCAACATCCAATTTGATTTAGTTTTGGACCATTACGGGCTCACATATAATTCAACAAAATTAATGACAACTATTCGTGAGTGCTACACTCACATTTAGGGTATTTGAAAAATTCAAAATAGTATTAGCAAGTCAATTTCTTCTTGCACAACTATGATAATTAAGATTAGTTATTGAGTTTGCTCTCCAGTCAATTGACCATAGTTGATTCTTAGGATCATGCCATAAGAGAATAGTTTCTTGTGAATTCTCTAGTTTTGATATAGATGCACTCCTTTGATTTGGATCGGAGAAGAGGTGCCCTTAAACTGACTAGATACTTTGACCATCAAAAAAACAAAACAAATTAAATTCACAATAGCCATCTAAAATGCAAAATGCAATCAAATGTCAATACTTAAGCTTTGCAAACGGGCCGTAATCAACTATAGTAGCCATCAAAAAATCCAACGGCCATACCACACGAACACATCCTCTCAGGTAAGTACGCAATCATTGCCCTAAAACCCCAAATTCCATTTTTCCCTTAGCCCCCCCCTCCTCCTCCGTCTCCTTCCCAATTCTGCACCTCCTGTGAATCCAAACCCTACACTCGAAAACCCTAGTTTCAAACCTCGCAACGACACCCAAAGTTCAACCTTTTCGGCGAAACCTAATTGTAATTCATCTCTCTCTCTCTCTCTCTCTCTCTCTCTCTCTCTCTCTCTCTCTGTGCTACTGTATTTACGTTGGATGTGCGGTCAGTTTTTGATCCTCTCTCCTGGTTTATACGTGGGTTTTATGTATTGATATATACCAATCCGCACATCACGATTACACTCCTAAATATTCACTCGAAACGATAGTAGAAATAGTGTTCCATTTTCACTATTGTTTCTTTGTTTTTTTGGTTGAAATTGAAGAAAGTGATTAGATAAGAAATGGAGTTTGAACCATTAGTTACATAGTGGACATACGGTTCTGGTTCGTATTCCGGTTATTAAAGTTGCAATTGGCTTGGTTGGATATCAGTTAGCTATAACAGACCTGCAGGTTCCTTTTTCACTGTTGTTGTCTTTGTTAATATAACTGTTTAGTTCGTAACGGAATTATCGGTCGGGATTGGATTTGGAAATGGAGTTCGAACAACTGGGTATGGGGAATGATGTTATTGAATTTGACATGATGGGGCTGGGTGTTGATACTGTCGACATTGAGCACCAACTTGACGATAATGATGGTCGCCTTATTGAAAATTCGTACGGAAGCGGCGGCGGTGGGGGGACCATTGGAGAGCTTTATATTCCTGAAGGAGACACCAACCTTGAACCCTATGAGGGTATGGAGTTTGAGTCGGAGGAGGCTGCCAAGGCCTTCTACAATTCATATGCCAGAAGGGTTGGGTTTGGTACCCGAGTCAGCATGTCACGTAGGTCTAGACGAGATGGTGCCATTATTCAGAGATCGTTTGTGTGTGCCAAAGAGGGGTTTCGTGTCGAGAAGGAGAAAATTGGGCGTGATGATGGTTCTAGGATTAAACGCCCCCGTGCTGAAACTAGGGTCGGTTGTAAGGCAATATTGGTAGTGAAGATGCAGGATTCCGGTAGGTGGGTCGTTTCCGGATTTGTCAAAGAGCACAACCATGAGCTGGTCCCACCCGATAAGGTCCATTGCCTTCGGTCCCACCGCCATGTCTCTGGCTCAGCCAAGTCCTTGATTGATACACTGCAGGGGGCAGGAATTGGTCCTAGCGGCATTATGTCTGCGCTGATTAAGGAATATGGTGGAATTACCAATATTGGGTTCACCGAACGTGACTGTAGGAATTACATGAGGAGTAGTAGGCAGAGGACGCTTGGTGGGGACACTCAGATCTTGGTAGACTACTTGAGGCAGAAGCAGTCTGAGAATCCTGCATTCTTTTATGCTGTGCAGGGAGATGAGGACCAGTTCATGAGCAATATCTTTTGGGCTGATGCCAAAGCGAGGGCTAATTATACCTATTTTGGTGATACTGTCACCTTTGATACCACATATAGGTCTAATCGGTATCGGCTGCCTTTTGCGCCCTTCACTGGAGTAAACCATCATGGACAGCCTGTATTGTTTGGCTGTGCCCTTTTGATAAATGAATCTGAGGCATCGTTTGTCTGGCTCTTTAGAACGTGGCTTGAGGCGATGTCCAACCGGCCTCCAGTCTCAATAACCACTGATCACGATCGGGTGATTCGATTGGCTGTTACAGAGATTTTTCCCGGGACCCGTCACCGTTTTTGCAAATGGCACATCTTCAAAGAAAGCCAAGAGAAGTTGTCTCGTGTTCTTTCTGAACATTTGAATTTTGAAGCTGAGCTTCATAAATGTGTGAACCTGTCTGAATCCACAGAAGAGTTTGAATCTTGTTGGCTGTCCCTTATTGATAGATACAATCTTCGGGAACATGAGTGGCTCCAAACTATTTATGCTGATCGCCTACAATGGGTCCCAGTATATTTGAGGGACACATTCTTTGCGGAAATGTCTATAACACAACGAAGTGACAGCATGAATTCATATTTTGATGGGTATGTCAATGCATCAACAACTCTTCAACTTTTTGTTAAGCAATACGAGAAGGCCTTGGAGAATCGCTATGAGAAAGAAGTTAAGGCAGATTATTATACGTTGAACACTGCACCAATGTTGAAAACCCCATCTCCAATGGAGAAACAAGCAGCTGCGGCTTACACAAGGAAACTGTTTATGAAGTTTCAGGAGGAGTTAGTTGAGACGCTTACTTTCTTGGCAACCAAAGTTGAGGATGAGGATATACTCTCAACTTATCAGGTTGCTAAATTCGAGGAGAATCACAAGGCTTACTTTGTCACATTAAACTCCTCACAGATGAAGGTAACTTGTAGTTGTCAGATGTTTGAGTTCTCTGGACTTCTATGCAGACATGTATTGACAGTCTTTCGGGTGACAAACGTTCTTACTTTGCCATCTCGTTATATCTTAAAACGGTGGACAAGAAATGCTAAGAGTGGTGTGATGTTGGAGGAACGTCCGAGTGATTCTATGAATAGTTTGAAAGAATCTCAAACAACCAGATACAATACTCTTCGCCATGAGGCCCTTAAGTTTGTAGATGAAGGTGTGAATACTGCTGAAATTTACAATGTGGCGATGGGTGCTCTAAGGGAAGCTGCAAGTAAAGTTGTTGTTGTGAAAAGCAAAGGTGGGAGGATGACCTCAGAAAAAGAAACTAGCAGAAAAGACCATCTCAGTCCTAAAACTCATGCTGATGTTACTACTGGGCTTCCTCAATTGGGTTCAGAGGGACCTCAGTCTGAGGTGAGTTGCTTTTATCTTTTGGTTTATTTAGTTTCTTCCTTAGTTCCTTGTTTTGCTGATTGATCAATCTTGATTTTGCTCCCTTTATTTTGTTTCAATTACACCTGACCTGACATGCCTTGTGATTTTTATGTTTTCTTTAAAGTTGCCGTATTGAAGTGATAAATACTTAAGCAGACGAAGGACCCTATGATCCTATAATGCATATGTAAGAACATGAATAATAATCTGTGAACTTCGGAAAAAGAAATTCCATACTTCGACACCAAGTGAGAAGCCTAGAAATATTTGGACCGTCAAAAGAATTGCCATTTCTTGTAAAGATAAGGGTTTTGAAGTCTAGTCCTTCAATAGTCTTCCTCATTATGGACATCTAAATGCGAAAAGTTGTTTCAGAATATCTTTGTGTGGGCTCTTTTGTCTTTCTCTGTACTTTCATAGTAGAAACACTCCCGAAATTGATGTTCTAAGGAGGGTTGCTAAAGAGAACTAAAAGATTTGAAAACCACCGTATTAATAAAATAAAAGGTGTCACCCATTGTTTCTCCTTGAAATTATTTTATTGTTCGTGACTCTGAAGTGGCCACTTGTGTGGGATTGATTTAGGGGGATTTTAGAACTTTAATAATTTTAGGTTGAACGTATATGAAAGTGATTGTGAAACTATCACACTCCTAGCTGGGTGACTCTTTGATGGAAAACTATCATCTAATAGTCCTGCTTCGATTTGGATATAATGCACTGCAATTCTAAGATTGGCTAATCGGGTCATTATTGGCACTTACTGGTTTTTAAATCGTAGCATTGTCTCATTGTCACAACATAAAATTTATGAAATTTTCCTTATGGTGAATTTTCACCGGAGTATCAACCCTGAGTTATGGCTTGTTTATCCTGACTGCGTACATAATAGTTCTTCATGTTCAACATTATGCATATGGTCATAGGCAGTGCTATCCAATTTTGTCACACGAATGTATAATCGGAAACACTGTCATCTGCCAGCCATTATCCCAATGCAGCCCTCAAAGTTTAACCTAACACACTTTGAGTTACTATCTTGTGTACTCTGAGTTTTGAGCTCTTGATCCCAGACAGACACCATATGTAGGGGTGAAAATATAACGGAGTAAACCGAACTGACCAAAATTTACGGGATCGGTCAGACTAAGCCAGGTCCCAATCGGTTTCAGGTTTTTAAGAGGAAAAAAAAAATCAATTTTCGGTTCGGTCTCGGTTACTGAGATATATACTGGAACTGAACTGAACAGAACCGAAATATCCTTAATAGGGAAACCGATTAGACTGATGGGGGGTTTTCATATTTTATAGACTTGGACCACTCTGGAGCTTTGATCTCAAACCCTATGCTATTTGTAAACAAAACAAATCCCTAAGCCCACTCACTCTAAGAGTAGCGCCCTCAGCCCACTCACTCTAACCGTAGCGCCTCACCACTATACAGTTCGACGATTCTCTCCTCTCCCCACCGGCTCTCTTACTCCACCGGTTTTCTCGCACCAAAATACAACCCTCTCTCTCTGTCTCTCCCTCTCTCTCTCTCTCTCTCCGATGCTCAAAGCAGTGAAGCACAAAGGATCCATTTGCGATTTAAAGGGTTTTTACATTTTCGATAAATTTTACAATATATCAGTAGATTCATTCAAAGCATGAAGGCTAGTGCTCGTCTGTGATTCAGAACACGAAGGCTCGATTTATCAGTCAATTTTTTTGAAGGCCAACCCAAAAAACCGAAAAACCCAGCTCGACTGAGTCACCCCGAACCAATTACAGTCGCTTGAATATTTAGGCCAGAATCAGTTTGCAACAATTCTAGACCGAACCGATCGGTTCTGTCCGCCATACCCAAGAACCCCAACTGACCAGAACCGATTTCACCCCTAACTATATGGAACTCCTAGATGGGTGGTTACCTTTCGAACTCATCCTCCTGTTTTGACCGTTTCATTTTATATGGTTCTTATGGTTATGGATTCGTAGTTGTGGAAATGTTAATGGCAAATTGATGTTAGACTGTTGGCTGTTACGTTTGATTCTTTGTTGGTGGCGCTTATTATTGGGTTTGTCTGGAGGTTTTTTTTTTTATTTATTTTATTTTTATGATTTTGGCTAAACTACTCTATTGAACTTTTTTCGTAGGATGAGCAGGAGAAGAAGATACAAAAACTAACCCGCCAGCTCGAGCGTTCGCAACGAAAATGTGAAGTATACAGGGCCAACTTACTTGCACTTTTGAAAGATATTGAGCAGCAGAAACTAGAGTTGACAGTTAAAGTCCAAAGTATTAAGTTAGGCATGAAAGAGTAGTGAGTTTTGAATAGAAAATGGCTTTTTGATATGGAATTCGACGCCTTTATTAATTTTTGGGCCAAGTCAATCAAAAACTTTACTTGAATTGGGCTCCGTCTGTAGTAGACGGTGAAATTGATTTTCCAGACTAGTTGGTCTATATAGGGCTGAATATTGAGCTGTCAAAAGTGAAGGGAAGGAAATGAAGTAAACAAGTTTACTTGTGAAGTGTGCAAGTAATCTCCGTCTTCCTTCCGTAATCTCTTCTCAAGATCCAAACATAGCGTTTTAGAAATCAGTTATGCTGATTCGCTGAAATCAGGACAGGAGAATGGTATTCAGGAGTCGAATTTTGTCCCAAATGTCACTCGGTTCACATTTGAGCTTGATCGACCAAATAAAAGAATCCCCCCCAATGACGGATACCACCACGAAATAATTTGTTGTGAAATTGGAAGGCTGTATCCAGCTTCTTGTCTTTCCAACGTATGATTTGGTAAAATCAACAAAAATACTAGCCGCAAAAACAGGCTTACTACCTGAGTCCATCGGGTCCCTGCTGGGCCTACATTCTTGAAAAAATGGCTATCAGGCCACAGCCCAAGGGCTGCCCAAGTCCGCACCCAGCAATACCAGCGTTTGGGCTAAGCTACGGCCCTTGGTTTTTCAGGGTATGGGCCTCTAATATGGACGTATGAATTGAGAGTCCGTAATACATCTTCCACAAGCTGTACCCCACACTTAGTGTGGTTGGTTTGCTATGCCCCCTTTAATGGAGAGGACTCTCTCCCTCTCTCTCTCTCTCTCTCTCTCTCACACACACACACACACACGCGCGCGGATTTTTCAGAAGGAACTTCAATTATTTGGGATCTATATTCAGATACTTAATAAAGCCTCTAAAAGCTTCAGCACCTGAAGTGTTACACTATTACATACCAACCCGATCTATCACGGTGGTCAGGTAAGTTAATTAACTGAATGAAGGATGACCAACACATAATATACATATGGTGTAACGGACCCAATTGGAACTTTGATCAAAGAATTCTCAATTGAAGATCTGGATAGCCAACCCTCGCTTTGTGCCTCTCAAAGAGCTCGTGAAGTGCTTTAACAAACTGGCTGTGTACTTCATTGACCTTCAAAATGAGATGAAGATAAAGGGCAATTAACACAGTGAAGTAAAATGAAATGAGGGACTTTCAAAAAGGTTGTGTGGTTTGCAAACCTATCGACAATATCCTCCATTGCAATCCATGAAATATTCATTTTAGAAAAGCAAATGAATATTCTTGTGTAAAGTAAAACGAGCAAGGTGGCTTGTAGGATTTAGTACTACATCCTTATGTAATTCTTTGGGTAGATATGGACAAGTTCACGAGTCAAAACCGAAAAGGAAAAATGAGAATGTGTAGTTTTGACTTCTCCCTTGAAGTGTTGCAAAGCCTCACGAGTTCTCATGTAGACTAAGGTCGAAACTAAGCTCTAGTCCAAAGGCAGACAAAATTTGTCAAAAGAAAAATGCAGGTAAAAGCCTGGTTGAGTGTGCAAGAGTAGATTTCCCAGCATTCAAGCAAATTCTACAAGCATCTGGTCCAATTAATGAGAATATAATACAAATGAAGTAAACAAAGTGTTAAGGCTGGGTTTTCAGTCCCCAAACAGCCATTGGACTTGCAAAGTTCTGCAGAACAAGTGTCTGAGACACCAGTTATGAACAAGACTGAGGCTTGGTTTTCCAAAAACTAAAATGGAAATTTGCTAAAATCAAAAGTTGATTTTAGCAAATGAAGTGGGGAGGAGATTTTAGCTTCAATGAATCTGGACATATATGTTTTCCAAAAACTAAAATGAAAATTTGCTAAAATCAAGTGGTTGATTTTAGCAAATGAATTGGAGAGGAGATTTTAGCTCCAATGAATCTAGACGTATATATGTCCAGATTCGTTAGAGCTAAAATCTCCTCCCCATTTCATTTGCTAAAATCAACTATTTGATTTTAGCAAATTTTCATTTTAGTTTTTGGAAAACCAAGCCTCAGTGCACTAGGACTGATAAACATTAAGGTATGGCTGTGCAGTATGAATGGACAAACAGAACATATACTCTATTTTAAGAGGGGGTAATTAGAATCAATACCTCTTCCATGGTGGGATTCGGAATTTTCTTGACTTCAATTGGTCTACCAACCACAACATCCATTGGATGTCTATAAGGTAAGGGAGACCTGCAAGAGAATATAATGATGTGACGGAGTTCAATCAGCTCCATAGGCCATTAGGCATGCAAGAAAACAGAGAAGGTGTAGAAGTATAGAATTATGAAAAGGTACAAAAGCAGAAATAGTCTCTTAGAACTGCATGTTGCAGCCGACCACTGGATCAGACCACAAAAAATGGATTATAATTCCAGCCTCAATTGTTGAATAAAATGCTGGAAATCATTTTATCCCAACATCCAAATGATCGGTTGTAATCACTGAAGTGGGAGTTGGGATGTACACACTAATCTAAGTCCAAAACACAACTGAGAAAATAAAATAAAAATTCCAAATATCAATGTAGTTCATACTGAACAAAATGTCAATTGACATTGTCGCAGTTGTCACATGCAAACAATTCATGGGCACAAGCTTGACACACACATGATCATGTTGGTTGCCATGGTGCTTACATATTCATCCCAAAAATTTTCTTCAAGCCAACTTTTGTGAAGAACAATTTAATGGATCGAGTGAGGGGTGTTTAAAGAAGTTTATCGGGTGCATTTGGCAGCAGCCTGGTTGGCAGGATGAGGGCAAGGGACCTATCCAAATCCGCAATGGTAGCTCCACAAATTTGGATTGCAGTCCAAAAACATTGCCATGAATCCATGTTTGCAGTGATACAAGGGGGGAGTTTTCACGTGTAGATGTGGATTGACTGAAAAGTATTACTTGGCATACTACAGCGTTCCACAACTATTACCAAGAGATATAGATCAAAATACGGCCTAGAACATTGATCATCCAAGAGTGTAGATGTAGTTAAAAAAAATGCTTAATTAAATTGCTTCCTCATGACAACAGTCACACAGAAAATACAGTCAGAACTTACCCAAAGATACCCCAGAAGATAATTGGGGTGAATTTAATAGCTCTAGAAAATTGCGTGTACAGTTTCCCACTGGGCTTCCACCACTTAAAGGCATATGACTGCAGTAGAAGTTAGGAGTTACAGAGAGATGTCATGTTTTTTTGAAGCAGAGTTAAGATAGTACTAATAATAACAAACAAAGTTTACTTGGAAAGAAAAAGTTATATCGCAGAAGATTAAAATAACTAAATAATAAATACCAATGAGAAAGGAAGATACAAATTACAAAGTAGGAAGGGTGGCAGCTTTTGAGAGCAGGTTCAGGGGTTCAAAATCGTTAGCCTAAACAAAACAAAGTAATCCTACCTCTAGCACAATCACAGACGTGCTAGAGGTATGCGCAAGCATGTTATAATGAGAATCTATTACATTTACTGATACCCAAATTACCAAGGGGCAGAGGCAAACGAGAACAAATGAAAGGAATCAGTACCTGACCAAAACAAAAAACTGGAACCAAGGGCCGGCCCTGCTCCATAGCAATACGTACAAATCCTCTTCTTGGCTTGAGGAATGCAACCTATAAAGAGAGGGGAGCAGAGGAGGAAGTGAGTAAAGACACAACTTGGTAGTTGAGCGAATATCTTTTTCCTTTTTTTTTCTGAAGAAAAAAGATCAAACTGGATAGCTTGACTGCCTATACTAACTGATCTCATATGGCAGAGATGACTTATGACATGATCTGTAGCAGTAAGACCGTAAGAGTCATTTGGAATAGGGAGAATATCTCCGTACCCACAGTAGGAGCCCCAAATTCATTCACATACACACCATAAAATGATCACAGGAGAGGATTGCAGATTTTTAAGACATGAGAGGGCATCCAAAGAGAAGATTAAGAGCCGACTAGAAATGAAGTTGTTGATGTCTATTGTTAGAGCTTATCCCACTTTTGGTTAATTGAATCTCCAAAACTAGTATGTGAGCCTAGACAGCCACTCCACTCATTGCCAATTGGTTTTGAGTTGGATCCTTTCACATGGCATCAAAGCTAGGCTTCCGAAGACTTTTGGACAAGACTTTGTTAGTTGGTTGCCTAGTTGTTTGTGCCTTAAGTGAACCTTGTTTCGTTGTTTGTTGTGATCTCCATGCTATGAATCCATTGTTTCTATCCACGTGGGTCAGGGGATCGCACGTGCGGGGGAGTGTCAAGAGTTTGCCCCACATAGGTTAATTACAACCTTCAACACTAGTATATGAGCATGGGCGGCCTCTCCATTGATTGCCAATTGATTTGAGTTGGATGCTTTAACATATATCATTAACCTTCAGTCCAAATATTATGGCTTAATGACAAGTAAAAGAAAATCCCTAAGACTATTTACCCAAAAAAAAAACCAGCTCTTATGATTACGGGTGAGTTAGACCTCAGAGTCTCGTTCCATGTGAATTATCTCCCGCACTCCACCTGGAATTATGATGCAGCTATAACCAGCTGCCAATAACGAGACAAAATTTTTCCTTGATGCAGGTGCAAGTCCCAACCATGTCCATATATGCCTGAGGAATGGTGTGTGGAATACCTGTTTTTGTGGGTATCACTAGTTAATATACACTGAAAGCGAAGGATGGCTTCATCAACTTTACAAATGTTCAAGCAGAAGGGTGGTATTCTTACAGCAGTGCTCGCAAGGACCTTAATTTTTGGAAGTGGCATAAAACCTGTTAGGTCGGCAAGTGCAACAACACCAATGGGCAAGACTGAATGCGGCTCATAGCCAAAAACTGCACAAACCAAAGGCTTATTCATTATTTGAGAGAAAGTAAGAACAAATAAACTGGAGTACATAGTAAGGTAAGAGTTTCTTAAAGATTGAAGCGGAGTAAAATTAGCACAGCTCATCTGACTAGTTCTTTAATTCGTCAAAGAACCAGACATAAAACATGAAGAGGACTAATGCAACATAAAATGTAGAAGTTTACACATACGTCACAAAGCAACTAATGAAAGTCCATCCTTTATAGTCACTATCTTTTTATATGCATATGTTAACCACATGATAATTGATGTCCATTTGGCAGAAGCAAAACCACTTCTCTTCGTTCAGTAATATGCCTAGCTTGCTAGATTGAAAATACTTAGCCAAGTTGAGTTGAGGACATGCCTAAGGCAACACCTAAATTATGAAGTATGAACTTGTCAACCACCTAGTATCCTCCGGGTGTGTTTCTTGTAGCTTTTTGTCTTTTAAGCTATAGACAAAAGTAATGTTGCTTCTCTTATTGTGTCTTTCGGAGCTTTTGGGACATTTTTGAGGAAAACTTTTGGGACTTTTCGAGAAAAAGTTGATAAGAGGAACGGGGCCTCAAGAAAGCAAGCAAAAGCATAGAAATTCATCCCATGAGAGAACTACCAAAAAACATCATAGGACTTGAGGCGAATTGCCATGGAGAATAGACAATGGACTTATAGATAGAAGCCCCTTTCTAGCAAAGGCCCCACGTCATTCTTAAACGTGTCCTTTCTTGCACATTTCACTGTATTGAGGATAACTTTGATCCATACCCAAGAGCATATTTAGTTTGCGGAGTAAAAATATTGCATAGGGCTGCCAATCTTGAAACTGTTCTCATAAAGCAACAATAACCAGTCCTATGTGGTGCAAGGTTCAACAATGATGCTTTGATGATTAATCAAAAGAAGCCGTAATGACTGAGACAGTGTCGAACTGTCGATACATTAATCTAGTAAAGAGTATACTGAAAAAGAAAATAAGAAGGGTAAGGATATTTGCCATAGGCCTGGTTTGGATCAAAGGCTTTGATATCCTCCACATGTAAGGTCACTGGGAAATAGCCACAAGCATGCTTGCAGATATACCTGAGATACATTTAGTTGTCAGTATTGTTCTCTAACCACCACTCTACAGTTGAATCTACGGAAATATAAATCCAATTCATGCCATGAAGAAAAGATTATTTTTTGAAACCTGCAGAAGTCAAAATCGCTGACCTCGCTAATTTCCTGCCCCCTTTGCTTTTATCGTCCATCGGAATCACCATAAAAATCACAAGCAAACCCAGTACCCTGTATGATTCCCCCAAAAAAAATGATTGAAACTCACAAAAAAAAAAAAGTACAATGGCAATCCCCAATCCATACTCTCACTATGTTCTCATCAATTATGAATGCATTCGTGGTTGTTCATCAAATAGTTGACCAAATACTCGAATTACCCGCGAAGTCATTCTAACCAATTTTCTAACAAAATTGAAGCTCCAATCCTTGGACTTTTGAACTTCCTTCAAAAAAATCCCTAACACGTAATTTTCCAAACTTAGTCAAAAAGTTGTTTCTTCCTTGATTTGATGAAAACAATCAGGTCTTAGTTTGATACTCCACTCTGCTGAAAGAATTGGAGTCTCACCTTTTGTCCTTTTTTTCATCAAACTCAGATTTGATGAAATAAATGTTGAATTCTCAGATATGCTCTTAAACAGCTCTACCTAACTAAAGAAGCAAAAACAAGTTTATTTTAGACCATACCCAATCCTTACTCTATCTAGTACGCATTTGGTAAGAACCCTTTTTCTTTGCTCGGCAAGTACGAACTTATTTCGGCATGTACATCTCCAATGGCTCATTTGAAAAAACCTCTCAACTTTGCAAAAAAGAACTCATTTGACCCTTTCCTTCTTTGTTTGTTTTTGATGAAAATTGAATGCTCCAATCCAAACTCTCTTAAACATTTCATGACAAATTAGGTCCCCAAAAGCTTTCCTCAATATCATATATCACTTTTGGAAAACGATTAGAGCTCGATTTGATGAAATAATAGGTGAATCCTTCAACATGCTCTTGCAAATTAAACATGCCAATAAATATCAATCCACACACATATGCATGTATGTAGAGAGAGAGAGAGAGAGAGAGAGAGAGAGAGAGAGAGAGAGAGAGAGAGAGAGAGAGAGAGAAATTACGCGAAGAACTTAGGAAGGGGAAGGAAGAGGAAGGAAGCAACGACGATAGCAACGTTGAAGTGGATAGCGCCAAGCCAAATAATCATGGCAAGAATTGTGCTAATTACTGATCCTTCTGAAGCCCTGAACTCCGTCGGCGCCGAGGCTGACGGCGGCAGTGGCCGGATTCCGTTGGCCGTCTCGGTCGCCATCGAGAGAAATCGGAATCCCGAGCCGAAAAGTCGCGGCACTTTTCTTCTAACGGCAAAGTGTGAATCGAAAGTGTACCTGATACGTGTACGTTTATATAGATAATTTTTTAATCCAAAATATGGAAAAGATTTTTGCTCTTTTTCTTATCCACTTTTTTTTTTTCCCTTCTCTATCTCTCTCTTTCACACCAATTCTTTTTTGGATCTTCTACTTCTTTTTTTATGGCATATTTTTGTTTACTTAGTTTTTTGTTTAGAATTTTGTTGAAATTTCTAAAAGTTTGTCATTCTTGAAAATCGGCGTAGTAATATCTTACTTCAAAGTTAAAGTCGGATTTTTAATTAACTCTCGTTGGCTACTAGTTGAAATCTATAATAATGTAGTCGGGGACCATCTTTAGATACATAGTACATCACGACTACACTTGAAATGATTTTGTTTTATTACTCATCTTGTTTGAAATGGTTTGAGCTGTAAAATGTAGCAAAATAATTTATTAGTTTTATGGGCCCAATGCCTGAGCCATTGTAATAAGTTTTTCATTGTATTTTGTTTATTATTAATGAAAAAATTGATTAAGGGTACCGATAATGTAACTATAGATGCGTAGATCTCATTTTGGGGTTAACACAAATGATTTAAATTGTTAATTAATTTTAAAATTACTTTTAAGTTATGCTAAAAAATCAATTTAATCGGATAAATGTTAGTACTTGATTAATTTTTTTGATTTTTGATTTAGAATTTATGGTTATGAATTCTGAAGAAAAAGTTAGATAATTAGATCAATCACTTATAGTTTGTTGATTGAGCAAAAATTTTTTTCAAGGCAACTTCGAAAATTATTTTAAATTAGCAAGGGGAGAGGATTCCCAAAAAAAATTCCATCGGGGCAATTTTTCAGGGCTGAGCAGGTACCATTGGTACCCGCAGACACAATCTGGGTCATCCATTTTAGTTTTGGACGGTCCAGATTATAAAGAAAGAAACATGAGAGAGAATGGAGGAGAGATAAGGTTTCGATCTCGGCCATCCAATACACTTTTAGATAGTTTAGATGAAATATTTGGATACCAAACCGGTCACGTGATGCCCATTCAGTACCCATATTTTTTTCCATCGGTAGAATACTAGAATTCATGTAGTCGTTACTCGGTAGCCATAGTATTTTTGCTACAGAAAATACCGCTGCTTGCAATAAAAATTCATTTGTAATTATAAAATTATTTGAACTTTCGAAATGATATTTTATTTTCGCGTGAATAATAAAAAATTGCAAAAGAACAAAAAAAAAGGGGGTAGGAAAATGGTTTTCCCAACTGTTTTCTGTGTCTTGGAAAAGCACGTTCGAGTGACTTCGAATGCGCCGTCGTCTTCTCCCAACCACGCACGAGGATGTTTATGCCATGTGGTCCCCATCATTTTATCTGTTTCTACCAGTATTATATAGTGGAGTAGTATTAAAATGGATGTGAGATTCTAGAAAAGTGTAATAAATTATGGAAAATGCTAAACTAGGCCTAGGGAGCTCATGTTAAAATTTAAAAAGTGTATTAAAAAATGTGAGAAAAGTACATAGAAATAGATGTAAATGTATTACGGAGTAAAAAAATGTAAAAGGTGCACTGGAGTGCGTATTTATTTATATTTTTTTGTAGTATTGTTTGCCTAGTGGATACATTTTAGTAAGACCCTTAAATTATTTCTACTGGTGACAGAAATAACTTAATCTCGTTGTAGGAAAGGAAATTCTACTATGCAAGTGTTAATTTCTGTGTAAAAGATTGAGAACTCTTGCGGCAAGAGTGCCTTAGAAAATTAGTCCAAATTTGGGATTCTTATCCTTGATGAATTTCTAAGCTATTGACCAATTTCTTTTATTTCTTCAACGAGTCTCTCGATGAGAAACATAACACAGCAAAATATTCAATTTAAGGTTTAATAAAGACATAAAAAGCTCTTTCAACTTGTAAAGAATGATTTCTACCAGATGGGAAGTCAATGTATTTATTAGAAACTCGGGGGAAGTCAGTGTAATTTACCTAACTGTTTTGATCAATAGGATAATCCATGGGGCAGTGATTTTCCACCCCTTATCACCATTTTGCAAAAAAAAAAAAAAAATTTAATAAAGACAAAACAAAAAATTATTTTAGTTTTTTCATCCAAAGGAGGCCATAGTTCACTTTCTTTGTTGTCATTTAATCATCAGATCAGTTTACGTGTCTCGATTAACCACTTCTATGCTCAACTAACGACGACTCCACTTAGTAAAGAAGATGATGACAATTGAGAGGTTTCAAACCTGACATTCTGAACTTGACGTTCTTGGAGGTTTTCAATTTTTCAGGGATAAGGTGTGGATGAAAAATAGGGTCAATGACTCGATGGATTGGTGACCACATGCTAGAATATTTTAGACTAATTTTGACGAGGAGAGTCCTAGAACGAAACGTGGCCCCATTTTATACTTTCATTGCTTACCGATAGTGATTGAAATAAAGTTGTTTTCAAGCAATAACTCATATATACTTTATTTGTTTCCATACAGGCAAGAATATTAATAAATTTGTCCTCCATAACCAATGAGAAAATTTCAATGCAACGTTTATTTGTAATTTTGTAATGTCTATCTCACATGGGGTGGCACCAACAAATACATGAAATCCATATCATATGAGACGGCATTATAAATAACAGTTGTATCTAAAAATTTCCGTAATCAGGGTATGTTATTTTTCAAAAAATAACTCACATAATTATTTGTTTCCATACAAGCAAGAAAAAACACCTGTTAAAAAATTCCCTCCATAACCAATGAGAAAATTTTAACACAACGGTTATTTGTAATTTTGTAATGTCGGGGTAGCACTCACACATACATAGAATCCACATTATATGAGACGGCGTTTCAAATAATAGTTGTTTCCAAAAATTTCCGTAATCATGGGTGTATGTTTTAAAAAATTAATCTATACATTTGTGTCCTTTTCATATTTTCATGTAGGTAAGCACAACACCTATTTCAAAGTAAGCACATCTACGCTATACCTACGGATCCAAGAGAAAAATCTTTCGTAGATCCGGCCGGAAGATCACGTGGTATACGTAGCCAAATTTTCTAAAATCAACTACTGCGTCTAGTAATGCAAAAAATTATTCAATGATCTTGGGACACTGAAGCCACATGATGAATTTGATAATCTCCCAAAAAGGTTATATATCAAATATATGGAAAAAAACCAAAACTTTTCACACTAGGAGTAGGAGGTGCAAAATGTCTCATATCGTGGTTTCAAGTTCGATCTCACTTGAGTTGCTATCGATAAGCTTGACAGAATTGAAAAACAAGGGGTAGGGGTTTCAACGATGATTATATGGTCATTTCAATGTAGCAAAATCTGGAGACAGAATTGAAAAAGAAGGGGTTTCAACAAAGTCTAAATTTGATTCTATTGCCATTTCTATGTAACAAAATCTTGAGTTTGGATAAACACCTGGATGATTCATCATTTGACGAATTTTAAGGGTGTTCAATAGGAATCATGTGCGCGTACACAGGAACACAGACTAATTACGCCTATGCACATGCACTCGAGTCCAACGTTTACTGGAATGAAAACTAGGAAGGTGTCGGGATCCCTCTTTTTTACTATTTATGTTAATTATATATACACCATAGGCTAATTATATTTTTTTTGAATGGAAATTTTTTTTTATTAATCACATATTAAGGATACAAGATTAAAAAGAACAAGATAAAAACATCAAACGAGGAGAGGAAATCCAACAAAGTTGGCACCCCAACCAACAACTATCATCTGCCTTTCGTGACTCAAAAGGTTGAAGGTTGACCAAGAGACAACCAAGCAACTGAGATACACCCAACCCTGCCATTGCTACAAAAGCAAAGACCCCAAGCCATCACTAGAACCCAGGAACTAGCCCTTGATGTTGCCGCAGATACCAGCTTAATAAAGCGAACAAGTGTTAACTCGGCAATACAAATAATATTTTGACCATTGATATTTTTCTTTGTACGTAAGAAAGACAAGCGTACAAAGCAAGAACCTTACTTTAGTGTCTATCAAACAATTGAGAGCAAGAGGCCGGGTGCCAATACATTTGGCACTGCGTTTCTATCGAACTATTATTTTTAATTTTTAATTTTTTTGGTACAATTGAAGCGACCTCACTATTTATTGTGAATTTGGGATCCATAGGGGTAGGTAGAATCTGGTGTTTGTTCTGCTCAAAGTGGAGTTGAGTTTGAGGGGAAATGCTTGTTGCTTGTTAGAAAGGGTTAAGCTTGCTTGTTGAAAATGTTTGTTGCTTAATAGAAAGGGTAAGGTTGCTTGTTGAACAGATGGCTTCTGAATAGTACTATTTCACAAAGAATTTAAGGAAAGAAAATGAAGCAAACAAGTTTCTATTATTCTATACCATATATAAAAAAAAATGGAGTTGTAATTTTCATCGTCATCTGCAAACTTAAAGAAACCGATCCATTCTATTAGGGGTTTTTTATTTTGGGACTGAGGGGGCATATTGTCCCTTTTGACGGACAGCACTTGCTGTTTTCGACGATTTTGTTCTGCTCCGATCTCGTTCTGATACTCGGAAACATTCACTTCGAAGAGCTCATCGAGTTGAACGAGTTTAATGAAAATTAGCTCAATTAGATATAATTAAGTACTTGATCAGAACACTTTTATCTTAAAAAGAATTATCCGAAACATTGCATCAAATCCACTGGAACCCATTATTGCAAAGTTAATTATATCTGTACCAATCAGACACAAGATCGATGCGGACCTGAATCTTCCGGGACAGTAGCTGCTGTCCCTTTGAGGGACAGTAGGCTTCCTCATTCCGGTGTTTTCACAGAAAATCAGTGGACAAAATCTCTTGACTCTTTCTCCCTCTCATGAAAAACTCAAATCTCAACCGATCGACTAGCCACATGCTTGTTTTTGTTTTGTTAACATGGGATCGGGGTGCTATGCACAGTTGTGCACCTACAACCGTCTGATCGTATTTTAGATGGCTTGAATGCATTCGGTAATTTTAATTTAATTTAAATTTATTTTTACCGGTAAAATATTAAAGCACATCCGGGCGTTCGAATTACGGTCGGACGACCAAGGGGTGCACGACACGGCTATGCACATTACCCCCATTTCCGTTAACATGTTAACGTTTGCTGAATTATCGTAATTTGCAAGTTCGATATACTTTTGTGGTTCAATCAAGACAGCATCACACACTTTTATCTTGTACTCCCTCCGTCCCTTTTTAAGTGAGTACTTTGGAAAAAGTGTATTTTTGTGGACATTAAAAAATGTACTTTCGTATAATATTTTTAAATTTGTTTTGCACCAAATTAAAATACTCAATGAGCACTTTAATTTGGTATAAAAAAAATTAAAAAATTATATAGAAAAATATGTTTTTTAGGAATTTGAAATTGTACGTAAGGGACGGAGGGAGTAATGAATACCAAGCTGTCATTTCAACTTTCAAGTGTGAATTAAAATACTACAGTTGAGTGTCCGCCCTGCTTGGAATTCAGCGTGAATTGGCTTAAAAACCATTACTGCTTTTGGCAAAGAAGTGCAACTATTTTTTTTATTTTTTAGTTGTTTTTATTCCTTTTTTTTTTTGCATTTGTTTGTTTTGCGTTAAGTTTTTTTAATTTATTGATTTATCTTAATGAGACAAATCCAAAGAGTATAATATTATGGTCAAAAATAATATTTTTTAATAAAGCCGAAAATAAACCAAAATAAAAAAAATAAATAAATAAAGACAGAACACAAAAACCACTTTTTGCATTTTTCCCAAAACACCATGCCAGCCATTATATTTGTTCATCATCTTGGGTTTTATATTTGTAGTGCATTAGGTAGTCTTGGCTATTGGAAGAGTTACCTAAACCACATCACTGGTCAATGGGAGAAATCAAATCTGTAAAAAAATTAGAGAAGGTGGAGAGAAAGAAAAAGAAAGAAAGAAAGAAAGAAAACAGGTCGGGTCGGGTTATAAATGTTTTATATACGTAAAATGGGTAAATAGAGCAATATTATATAGTGATAAATCATGGTGACCGACGATGTTAAGTTGCTTAACTAAATGTGGCAAAAATTACGCATATTATTGTCTTTTGACATTGTCGGTGGCCATTAAAGGTGGATCTCAACGTTAATTTTAAAACATTATTATTTTTTCTCTTTGGAACTTTATTTAGAAAATGGTGGGCGGGTCCTATTTTTGGGATTGGTGCCTCACCAAGTCTTGGGCGTGCTTCCATGGCCGAGTAAGTCCTGATCAAATGTCGTTTTACTACGTTGCTCCTTCTGCTGAGGTCAATGGGCCACAGTTGTTTTCGGCCGTAGCAGAGAGTTCCGAAGGGTTCCCCCGGATTCTGGCCTTTTTGACGAATACCGGCCATGGATAACGGTCATCAAGAAAAAAAAAAAAAAAACGCAAGAAAAATATAAAGACGAAGAAATCAGAGCGAGAAGTGATTTTTCTAGGTCTTTTGCAATATCTTGGCAGCCCTTCAACAGAACTTATTCTTCAATGGAGCTAGTTCTTCTCCAGCGAAGTTTTCCGTTGGATTTGCAACAGACTACTCCTTCTCCGTCTGCCGATTGAAGCTGTAGAAAGGACAAGAGAAATAATTTCCGTATGAGAGAGAGAGAGAGAGAGAGAGAGAGAGAACTAGCTCGTTAATGTCTTCTTGAAGAAAACCCAACACGCATGCCTCCCTCGTTAATGTCTTCTTGATGAAAGTGTAATGGTTCATGGCTGTAATACTATAAAATTGTTTTTTTTTTCCGTCTAATTGAGAATTTAGACAGAATTTAACATTGTTAATTGTTAATTTAGCACCGTGAATTTATGGAGTAGAAATTAACGCTGTTAATTGTTAACATATACAGTTAATTGTTAATATATACAGTTAATTGTTAATTGTTAGGTAGAAATTAACGATGTTAGAATTTAGACCGTACATTTTAGAATTTAGACTGTATATTTAGAATTTAGGGTACCCTACAGTTTAGGGTACCCTAAATTTAAAATGTACATTTTAGAATTTAGACCATACATTTTAGAATTTAGACCGTACATTTTAGATTTTAGAATGTACATTTTAGAATTTAGACTGTATATTTAGAATTTAGGGTACCCTACAGTTTAGGGTACCCTAAATTTAGAATGTACATTTTAGAATTTAGACCGTACATTTTAGAATTTAGATCATACATTTTAGAATTTAGACCGTATATTTAGAATTTAGGCTGTACATTTCAAAATTTAGACCGTATATTTAGAATTTAGGCTGTACATTTTAGAATTTAGACCGTACATTTTAGAATTTAGGGTACCCTACAGTTTAGGGCTCCCTAAATTTAGAATGTACATTTTAGAATTTAGACCGTATATTTAGAATTTAAGCCGTACATTTTAGAATTAAAATTTAGCCAAAGGAGGTCACCCTCGAATCAAATATAAACAATAGTAACTGTATCAATCGAATTTTTTCCACATTGGAGAAGAGTTGATGCCTGAACACCCCTCCCCTCCAGGTAATACAGAAACAAAATTGTCACCTTCAATACTTAATGATTCCACCCACCGCCTCCCTCGTCCCATTCCTCCAACCAATTTATTCACCATCCCTTTCATCTCCTCCTCCTCGCCTAAATAAATCTGGAAAAAATCACGATTCTATCTCTCACCCTCCCCATCTCAACCGTTCGCACGTCGCCGAACACCTCCAAGTCTCGCCTCACTTCCAACTCGCTGACGTCGATCGGAATGGAGCTTAGCAACAGAGTCCTCGTCGGCGAGATCGATAGCGTCGAGAGTGGAGGAGGCAGCGGCGGCATGCTGTTGTAAAATCGGTGTCCATTTGTGAATAGGGTATTTTCGGAAGAATAGGGAAAAAACTATTAGGTTGGGGGGCGCCTAATTTGTTTGGGACCTCATGAGCTATGAGGCAATTCAATAGGACCGGCCCACAAAAAGCCCAACTTTATTCATATTATTACTAGTATAATAGAAAGATAAAGTCCGTCATGTTTGGCCTAAAAAGTCACCTGACTTATTTCTTGTACTTATTTAATTTCTTTTCATGCATTAGTTAGATTTTCATTATTTTTGTCATGTACTATCAGTTTATCTCAACTATAGGAATCGAAAAAGTCAAAAAAATATGATCCAAACTCAATTTTATCGATATTCAAATGAGTTAATTTTTTACGGGTACTCTTAAAAACATGTTTTAAACAAATTGAATGGCTCCGAATATTAGCGTTTGCCCCTAGTTATTTTTGTCACAAAAATTATGTGAGCGGAACCGGCCCTTTTAATCCAAGGTTGTGTGTGGGCGATGGGTATAATTTCTGGTAGAATTTATTCATTTTTCCTTTGTCATGTGTGTGTGCATGCATGAAGTAAGAGAGTGTGGTGCTTCTAGACAGGTGCCACGTTTTGGGGGTTGGTACACACACTCCACTTGAGCATTTTTTCAGTGCCAAGCGCGGGCGATTTGAATTGTCCATTTCGGTTGGGATGGTCCAGATTATGGAGAGAGAAACATGAGAGAGGATGAGAGAGAGGGTATTGATCTGAGTTGTCTAATACACTTTTGGACGGTTTGGATGCAATATTCAGGTATCACTTAGACTCAATCTGTAGTACCTGTTCGGTACCCAAAAATTATTCCACTTCATGAGAGGCGGAATACGAAAATCTGGAACAAGTGATCTGAGACCCTGAAGTTGTAGCTTTGGAGACTTGGTCCACTTGGAGTAAATAACTTATTCCTAAGTGACTACCAAGGTTATGAATACCGTGCCGTATTGGCCGGTACGTACCGGTTTTGTATAAAAATGGTATCAAGGACCCTCAATACCATACCGTGTTCAATACCGGGTGGTACCGACTGTACCGGGAATACCGGCCTGTACCGAAAAATACCGTGCAAATATTGGACAAAACAAAACTGTCACCGTATTCCGGCCATAACTTTTTACTCCGAACTCCTATGAAAGCAAGTTATATATCAAAATTTAAGAGAATTTCAAGATCTACAACATTGTAGTTGCACACTTCTTCTAATTTGGTATCAGTGTGACCCAAAAATTATGTTTTCTAAACAGGGAGATTATAAAAAAATAGAGTATGTTTTTTAAAAAGCATTTGTGATGCATGAGTTCAACTTCTATCACTACAGAACATCAAATACAAGTATATACTAAATATACATAGATTAAGTGGGTTTAAGGGGGTACTTTGGTTTTTAAGAAAATGAGATTGAAAATGTTATAATCTGTGACAAATTTTGTATCTCTTGAATCCTCTTTCTCATATATACAGTGAGCTTCTAGTCAGGGAGCCTGGATTTTAAAAAAATCCGAACCTCCACTTTCCCGATCGAATTTCGACAATCCGAACCATCCAATGTGTTTAAAAGGTGTTTTTTAGGGCCCCCCGCGAGAACTCAGCAAAAAAAAATACCGGGAAGGGCTTGATCTTTTGTGAAAACATGCTCGGATGAACCCCTTCCCGGTATTCTTTTTTGGTGATTTCTCGCGGGAGCCCTAAAAAACACCTTTTAAACACATTGGACGGTTTAGATCATCGAAATTTGATCGGAATCAATGAGGTCCGGATTTTTCTTAAATCCGGGCTCCCTGACTGGAAGCTCACTGTATGTATGTATATATATATATATATATATATATATATATATATATATATATATATATATATATATATATATACACATATATGTGGCAAATCCGATACGGTATTCTGTATTGACCAAAGACTGCACCGCATCAGCACTATTAAGAAAATCCAGACTTCGTCGTATACTAAGATTCGTAACCTTGGTGACTACTGACTAAGGTGGTCAACAATTTGAAAAATACTTTACTATTGCATTGAAAAAATATGTATATCATTAAATTATATAACCTTATCCCCCTCCACATATATAGCTTGTCCCCCTTTAATTCGCAACCCGGTTTGAGTCGTCTTGCAAAGATCGGCTGTGACCTACTAGCTCTTCGAAGATGAAAATAGGGGTGATTGATTCTTCACAGTACTTGTCGTGAATCTGGAATCCTTATGGTCACGCACATGGGAGGCTGCCATGGCCCGTCGTTCCTCCTTCACCCTTCCGCTTCGGAAAAAAAAAGGAATGAAAAAGAAGGGCTCTAGCTGAGCCCAAAGTTGGTACTTGCGGAGCCAGAGTAACCCACAGAAGCAACTGGGGATTTCAAAATTTCGTCCAATGTACAAACATCAATATGCACATGAGCGCGAGCGCACACACAGACAAATAGAACTAACAGAAAGAACTTCAATTACTTATAGGAACTATATTTAGATACTACACCTGAGCTGATATGCTATTACATACCACCCCATTTATCGAGTTGGCTGGATAACTTAACGAATTGAAGCATGAATATCTGAGATGAACAGCATAGATTAGTTTGGATGAATGGTGGGAGTATCGTTGGTATGTAAAGCTAAATGGAATCTCTGATCAAAGAATTCTCAATTGAAGATCCGCGTAACCAACTCTTGTTTTGTGCTTCTCAAAGAGGTCGCGAAGCGCTTCAACAAATTGCCTCTGTACTTCATCGACCTTCACAATGAGATGGAGAAAAAGGGAAAAAAACAAAAAAACAAAAGGTTGTTCAGTGAAGTAAAATCAACCGTTGATTTTAGCAAATGGAAGAGACGGTAAAGAGTATCATAATACCTCTTCCATGGTGGGATTTGGATTTTTCTTGACTTCGATTGGTCTACCAACCACAACGTGCATTGGATGTCGATAAGGTATGGGAGACCTGCAAGAGAGGAATTATGCGATGGAGTTCCATCAGCTCCATAGGCAATTAGGCACTCGAGAAAACAGAAAACGTACAGAATGACGGAACTATTAAAGGTACAAAAGCAGAAAATCTCTTAGAACACAAGCCTAAGTCGCACATGATAATATAAGGCCAATGACGGCCATCAAAGTTTTCTCCACAAACTTTTGTGGAGGACAATTCAACAGTGTCGTGTGAGGTGGGTAATTTAAAAAGTTTCACCAAATCCACAATGGTAGCTACACATGATTGGATCACAAACCGGAACATTTCCATGACACATAATTGTTGTGATCCAAACGGGACAGTTTTCACGAGCGGATGTGGATCGACTGACAATGTATTCATCGACGTAGTACAACGTTTCAGAAAGTAAATCTGGTTTAAAACATGCTTAACAAAAAATGCTTCCTCGTGACAATGAACATACAAAAATATATAGTCAAAACGTACCCGAATATACCCCAGAAGATAAATGGGGGAAATCGAATAGCTCTACAAAATTGCATATAAAGTTTCCCGGTAGGTTTCCACCAGTTATAGACGTATGACTGCAGCAGAAGTGAGAGACAAAGAGATGTTAAGTTTGTTCAACGCATAGTTATTGTTAAGAATCGTAGTAATAGTAATAACCAACAAATTAAATTACACGGAACGAAACAAGTACAAGGCATATAGAGAGCGATAACAGGCATTCAAAATTGTTAGCCTACACGAAAAAAAGTATTCCTAAGACTAGCACAGTCACAACAATGAGAATCTATTACAATAAGTCACGCCTGGATTACTAATTATTAGGGGAAAACCAGACCAAATCAAAGGAATCGTTACCTGACCAAAACAGAAAACTGGAACCAAGGGTCGGCCAAGCTCCATAGCTATGCGTACAAATCCTTTTCTTGACCTGAGGAATGCAACCTCAGAGCCTCGTTCCATGTGAATTATCTCCCGCATTCCACCAGGCACTATGACACAGCTGTAACCAGCTTCCAACAACGAGAGAAAATTTTTCCTTGAAGCAGGTGCATGTCCCAACCATGTCCATATATGCCTGAGGAATGGTGTGCGGAATACCTATTTTCGTGGGAATCATTAGTTAATACACACAGAACGCCAAGAATGGCTTCATCAACTTTACAAATGTTCAAGCAGAATGGTGGTATTCTTACAGCAGGACCCGCAAGGACCTTAACTTTTGGAAGAGGCATAAAGCGTGTGAGATCGGAAAATGCAATGAGGCCATTGGTCAAAACTGAATGCGGCTCATAGCCAAAAACTGCACAAAAACAGGTTTATTCATTATTTGACTGAAAGAAGAACAAATAAAGAGAACTTATGCAAGCTAGCTAAGATACAGAAGTATACTGAAAAAGAACATGAAGAAGAAGGGTAAAGAAGTTTGCCATAGGCCTGGTTTGGATCAAAGGCTTTGATATCTTCTACATGTAAAGTCACCGGGAAATAGCCAAAACCATACTTGCAGATGAACCTGAAATTCGTCTAGTTATCAGTATTGTTATCTAACCAAGGCTCTACTGTCGGTTTCAATTCATGTAATTTAGAAACGATTATTTGTCTAAGTGAAATTGCTGACCTTGCTAATTTACGCCCCACTTGGCTTTTTTCGTCAATTGGTATCACCGTAAAAATGTCAAGCAAGCCCAGTACCCTGAATGATAAAACATGAGTAATGAACTTATAAACCATACTTGGGCAATCGGTATCACCATAAGAATGACAAGCAAGCCCAGTACCCTGAATCATAAAACAAGAGTAATGAACTTATAAACCATAGTCTCACTTTTTTCTCATCAATTGTTGATGTATCCTTGGTTCTTATCAAATATTTGAACTAATACTCAACTTTAATACTTGGAGCTCATCTTTTGCCCCAAATTTTCTATCCAAATTGAATGCTCAATCCCATCCATAACACTGCTTTATCCAAATTTGGTCAAGTAGTTTCTTCCTTAACTCAAACACCACTTTGGTAAAATACTTGGAGCTCATCTTTTGCCCCCTATTTTATTTATTTTATTTTTATCAAACTCAAATTTGATTAAATAATAGTTGAATACTTTTTTTTTTTTTTTTGGGTCGAAATAGTTGAATACTTAGACAAGCCCTTACATGGAAAAGGCTATTTTAGACCATCCACAATCCTTAGTCTCCCTTTCATCCTCATCAATTTTAGGTATAACTTTCATATGAACTTAACATGATAGAACTCCAATGGTTCTTTTGGTAAAAACTTCTCAAGCTTAAGAACTTAATTTGATAGAACTTATAATTCCCTTTTTTTCAATCAAAAACTAGCTTGAACCATTAATTAGTATTAGTTTGCCAAAATTTACTTTTTACTTTTGAAGTCAAAGACCGACAAGTATTTTAGGACATCTCAAAATAAAATACTTACTCTGTCCCATTTTCACAGTCCTCTTTGGAGATTCTAATTTTCAAGGAAGCATAATAATTGCTCCTAAAAAATATTTTACTTCCCAAATATGCTCCCTAATCTGAAATATGCCCTCCAATCTGAAATTTGGTTGATGAAAATAAATTAGTTTTAATTTAAACACAAGGACAATAATGGTATTTTATCGAGTTTCTATCAATATTTTTTTGATATTGTTAAAAAGTGAACATTCATCTTATGAAAATGGGAAGGAGGGAGTTTTCTACAAGTAATATGAGACGGAATCCAAGCCTACTTTGGACATACGCCCAGCCCCCAGGATGAGGCCGCACGAGTTCCCAAATTTTGACTAATTTTGTAAGCCCCACATATTTTATATCCTTATATATAGGTATACATTTAAAATATTCATTAAACTTTAGGGCCTAATTTATATGGTGTTTAAACACGATTCAGAGAGCTTAATTATTATTTTTGTGCAAAAAATGTGAGAAGAGTAATGTTTAAGTAATATATTTCGGATTAAAACATATACTCCTATAATGATTATCAAGTTTTGTGTTATTATTGCAGGTTTTTTTATACTCCCTCCGTCCCATAAAGTTTGATCGTCCCATAAAGTTTGATCACTACGAAACTACGTGCAATTTTTTAACTAAAAAATAACGTGCTTACAAAAATAATTTTTTAGTCAATATGAATCTTGTTTGATAGATCTTATCGAGAACTTTTATACAGTGCAAAAAAAATTCAAAAATTATTTGGGTAAATACGTTATTTTTTAATTTGAAAATTACAAGTAGTTTTATAGTAATTAAACTTTATGAGACGGAAGGAATGTTATATAATGGGCCTCAAAAATAAAATTGGCCTCAAGTAACTGACGGAATCATTACTTTTGTGAGAATTTACTTAAACGTTACGAAGATACATTCCAAAATAGAACATATATACACACATGAGCATGTATGCAAGGTATAGAGGTATATTTAAAAATGTAGAGAGAGAGTTACGCGAAGAAGTTAGAGAAGGGAAGGAAGAGGAAGGACGCAATGAGGAGGAAAACGATGAAGTGGATAGCCCCAAGCCAAATGAACAGGGCCAGAATAGCGTGAATTACAGATCCTTCTGACCCCCTGAACTCCACCGGTGTCGGCTCCGAAGGCGGCTGTAGCCGGGTTCCGTCAGCCGTGTCGATGGCCATTGAGAAATCGAAATCTCAATCAGAAAAAGGTTGCAGCACTTCAACTGTACAAAAAGTGTGAACTGAAAGCGCTTACACACGGGGCTGAGTGTTTAGTACCACTACTGCTACCAATATAGTACAGCATTGCCGCGGTTTCAGCCACCAGGAGTAATTCCTTGGGCTACTTTGCATTAAAGCCTAGTCTGTTTTCTGACATTGGAATTGAATGAGTTCAACAAAAAAAAAAGGGTCTCATGGGATGTTCCACCAAGGTGGTTTTTATGAAAAAACTAATTTTTCACGGTTTTTTATGTAATGTATTATGAGAGAATAACCTGTCTCAATTTTGAAAAAAAAAACAATTTTTTGTTAGTGAAACACTTTCTTAATCTCAATCTCTAAAAGAGAGATCAGTGAGGATAAGCAATCTAAGATCATATTCCACTAACTTAGTTTTTTTTTATTTTTATTTTTTTAACCGGGTTTTTTAGGGTTTAGTACTAACTTGTTCCACTAACTAGTTTTTTGCCTTTTTGGTTTGCAAAAAAAAATAATTTAACTTTTCCCACTAATTTGTTCCGCTAACTAGTTTTTTGGCTTTTTGATTTTTTTTTTTAGGTTAGTGGAATTAAGTGGGTTTTTTTGTTGATTTTTTTGTGAATTTTTTGTTAGCGAAATGGAGTAGTTTTTGAGTTAAAACTAAACTTTTTTTTAAGCAGAACACCCCCTAAATCATAGAGAAGAGACAGTGTTGTGAGTTTGAGAGGAATTCACTTGCAAAGCTTGTTAACTCCAATTTCTCTGTGGAGATACCAATTTTGGGAACCACGTAGAATATGTGAGTTTGAGAGAAATTCAAAAAAAGTCATGTTTTTCTTGTTTACGGGAGGTGTGGACTAGAAAATTTGCGTGCTCAATCCCATTCATAACACTGCTTTATCCAAATTTGGTCAAGTAGTTTCTTCCTTAACTCAAACACCACTTTGGTAAAATACTTGGAGCTCATCTGAAATATGTCCTCCAATCTGAAATTTGGTTGATGAAAATAAATTAGTTTTAATTTAAACACAAGGACAATAATGGTATTTTATCGAGTTTCTATTCAATATTTTTGATATTGTTAAAAAGTGAACATTCATCTTATGAAAATGGGAAGGAGGGAGTTTTCTACAAGTAATATGAGATGGAATCCAAGCCTACTTTGGACATACGCCTAGGATGAGGCCGCACGGATTCCCAAATCTTGACTAATTTTGTAGGCCCCACATATTTTATATTCTTATATATAGGTATACATTTAAAATATTCATTAAACTCTAGGGCCTAATTTATATGGTTCCGTCAGCCGTGTCGGTCGCCATTGAGAAATCGAAATCGAAATCTCAATCAGAAAAAGGTTGCAGCACTTCAACTGTACAAAAAGTGTGAACTGAAAGCGCTTACACACGGGGCTGAGTGTTTAGTACCACTGCTGCTACCAATATAGTACAGCATTGCCGCTGTTTCAGCTACCAGGAGTAATTCCTTGGGCTCCTTTGCATTAAAGCCTAGTCTGTTGTCTGGCATTGGAATTGAATGAGTTCAACAACCAAACAAAAAAAAAAAAAAGGCCTTAGCGAGTGTTCCACGAAGGTAGTTTTTATGAAAAAAACTAGCTTTTAATGATTTTTTATGTGATGTATTATGAGAGAATAATCTGTTTCAATTTTGGAAAAAAATAGTTTTTTGTTAGTGGAACACCCCCTTAATCTCAATCTCTAAAAGAGAGATCAGTGAGGATAAGCAATCTAAGATCATGTTCCACTAACTAGTTTTTTTGGTTTTTTATTTTTATTTTTCTTTTGAACAGGGTTTTTTAGGGTTTAGTACTAACTTGTTCCACTAACTAGTTTTTTTGGCTTTTTGGTTTTTTTAGGTTAGTGGAATTAAGTGTGTTTTTTGTTGATTTTTTTGTGAATTTTTTGTTAGCGAAATGAAGTAGTTTTTGAGTTAAAACTAAACTTTTTTTAAGCAGAACACCCCCTAAATCACAGAGAAGAGACAGTGTTGTGAGTTTGAGAGAAATTCACTTGCAAAGCTTGTTCATAGTGTGATAACTCCAATTTCTCTGTGGAGATACCGATTTTGGAAACCACGTAAAATATATATTATGTGTTCTGTGTGTGTTTCATGTATGTTTGGTTATAATCCTTGGGGCACAATAGTCCGGTCAAAGCCCAAGGTCTGAGTCCATCGGGTCTAAGCTAGAGTTGGTCTGCTCGTAGGCCCACCTTTACCCCACGGACACCAATATTTTTGTTGGAAAAGGGAAAAATTGGAAACCCCTGCTGGCCCTATCTAAGCCCAAATCAGCCCATTTATCAACGTGACCAAGCAGTGACGGAGCCATGATATAAACTCGAAGCAGCATCCAAAAAAACACAATGTACTTAATACCCAAAAAAAGAAATTATGTGTCTTAAGGTTAACCATCCATAATTGCTAATACCTCTAAAAGTATCGATTAATCATCCCTTAATATATTTGATTACTAAAATCAAGTACACGTGTTTTGTAGAAAAAAAAACGATGTGTTGTTCTGCGATCTAGAACATTTTTTGTTTTCTGTTTTCGTACTTGGGGGTGGCACCACTAAACGACTCCGCTACAGTTGGTAAAATGATAAACTGAATGAAGCATGACAACAGAATGAATAACACGAAGATTAAGTATACAATTGAAGAACTCTAATCATCAAAGAATTCTTAATTGAAGATCCGGATAGCCAACCCTCGCCTTGTGCCTCTCAAAGAGGTCGTGAAGTGCTTCAATAAACTGACTTTGTACTTCATTGACCTTCAAAATGAGATCAACAAAAAGGGCAAAAGAAAAGGTTAACACAGTCCAGTGAAATGATCTAGGCCTTCATATAAGGTTGTGTGGCATGCAAGCCTACTCATGACCATATCCATTGCAAACCAAGAATCTGTCAATTCACAATGCTGATGCCACTTTTTTTTTTTTTTGATCGGCAAAAGAAAATGCCGATGCTCTGAGATACCAACTATGGACAAGATATGAACGCACAACGCTTGTTTATTTGACTAGACTAATAGAGAAGGGACATATAATCCCACCGGATTAATAGTACCACACCCTCAACAGCATTATATGTTTCTCATTTTGTTGGGCTTATATATTCGAGGCATGTTTAATCAGGATAGTAAATATTTTTACCAAACACCGGATGTTTTGGTCACCTTGGGCCATAATGTGCATTTGAGTAAGTATGAATGGACAAGCACAAAATGTATCTATTTAAAAAGACTAAGGTGGATCAATACCTCTTCCTTGGTGGGATGTGGATTTTTCTTGACTTCAATTGGTCTGCCAACCACAACATGCATTGGATGGGCATAGGGTACCGGAGACCTGCAAGAAAAAGAATCGTGCAATGGAACTAAATCAGTTCTGCAGACAATCTCCAAGTTTTAAAACATAAATGCAGAAAATTTATTCGAAGAACTGCATGTGGAGGCCAAAAGGCTCAAGGGCCAGACTTTTCCAAGGCACTGAGAGTCTTCTCGATTCCAGTTATTTGAACAGATATGTGGCACAAAATTTTGGGGCGTAGCGTCAATAGTGTGTCGAAATCACTGAATAAACTACAGTCCCCAATGGATCGATTTACTTATCGATTTAGTTGCCATATGGAACAAGAAGCCTCTAGCTACTGGTCCAGTTGGGGCATGCAAATAATACCTTGAGACAAGGTTCAATGTCTCACACATCTTAATACAAGGGAATTGATGGCCACCAGTGTTGGTTGGCAGTGCGCTGCCAAAACAGCACAAAGATAGTTATCTCCTCAAGGATTATGGACTGGAATCATGCCAAAATGGCAAAACACCTTTGGGCCATGAAATTATATATCACTACATCATCAATAATCAATGCCTTTGGTCAATGAACATTCCCTGTTCTTGCTCTCCGACATGGAGAAAGTTACTTCAGCTCAGGCCTAAAGCGAGATTACTTATTAGATACATCATTTGGTGATGGATATTCCACTTGTTTTTGGCATGATAAATGACATCCAGCTGGGCATCTTCTTGATTACTTTGGCAATCACTTTCATCTGGACTTGGCCTTTTCATTCTCTTCCTTGTCTTGATCCTGAACCTCATCCCAATATTTACGACTCAGTTATTTGGGCTGGTTCTCACTGTCCTCTAGTCTCTTGGTTGTTTGGTTCAAAAAAATAAAAAAAAATAAAAATTGAGGCATAGTTTCATTCTCTGGAGAGAGTGACCTTAAGAACCAAAGAAAAACTTCACAGTTTTGCGATCGATTTCCTGAAACTTTGGATGACCTTCTCTTTGAGTGTTCCTTCTCCAGTCAAACGGGGGCTACTTGCTGATCCCTGCCGCATTCCTCAAGGTCCTGCCCCTTGGCCTCAAAAGATTGCCTGGTTCTGCACTAATTTCAAAGGGAGAGGTTTCCCTAATCTTATAACCTTTGCTACTACAGTCTATTTTGTTTGGCAAGAGAGGAATAGTTTAATTTTTAGCAGCATTCATAGGCCTCCTTCAGCTGTTATTGGTAAGATCAGATTTCATGTCGGGATAAAAGTCTCTCACGGCAGAAATATGAAGCTACTTCTTTACTCTCAGCTCCGCCACAACTGGCATATTTCTCTCTGGTTGTTTTCTCTTGGATAGGCTTTACTGTTATCAGTTTTGGTATATCTCTTGTATAAGTTTGTGCCTTTTGGATTCTAAATTACTAAAAAACAAAAGAAAAAAAACTATGCGAAGGAAAGTTCCTATTTCACCGCGAGAGGTGGGTGTCAAAAAAAAAAGGCAGTGCATTTGGCAGCAGCCTGGTTGGCAGGATGACGACGAGGGGCAAGGGCCCTTTCCTGGCTTTACAAATCCACAATCGTAGCTAGATAGATGTTTGGATCACAAACCCCAAAACCTCGCGATAACCCCATTACTTGTTGTGAACCACAAATAAGAGTTTTTCACATAGAGATTATTTGTCTATTGTGCAGATAATCCCATAATTATCCGAACATTTTGAACCTGGACACGATCAACTGATACATTTGACATGCTACAGGGATTCAAACCTTTTGGGAGATATATAAAGATCAAAATGAAATCTAGAACCGTGGTCATGTAAGAAAGTACTTTAGGTGAAACTAAATTGAAAAATTGCTGAACAAAAAATAGTCTAAACATACCCCCAGACTCCCCAGAAGATCATTGGGGTGAATTTAATAGCTCTGCAAAGTTGCTCGTACAGTTTTCCACTAGGCTTCCACCACTTAAAGACATGAGACTGCAGTAAAATTGAGAAAGAGGGAGAAAGTTATGAAACAACCAAACAAATTTGTGGAATGAAGCCCGAATCAGAAAGGGGAAAACAAAGAAAAGGTAACATAAAAAATCAGTACCTGACCAAAACAAAAAACTGGAACCAATGGTTTGCCCTTCTCCATGGCTATGCGTATGAATCCTCGTCTTGACTTGAGGAAGGCAACCTAAAGAGACAGAGTGAGTTCAGGTTCACAATAATAAGCGTACTGCTATTAAATAAATTTAAGCCAAAGAGAAAGAGAAGATAAAGAAGCCCACAGTAAATGAAATTACCGTTTATACTCGAACCCAAAATCTAGATATGGTTATGAAGCAACGAAAAATACAGAAACTTAATGACAATGAGAGTTGAGTTATGGTAGGAGTTAGACCTCAGAATCTCGTTCAATGTGGTTTATCTCCTGCACTCCACCAGGGACTATGATGCAGTTATATCCGGCTTCCAAGAGAGACAAGAAATTCTCCCTCGACGCAGGTGTAAGTCCCATCCACGTCCATATATGCCTAACGAAGGGTGTTTGGAATGCCTTTTGTGGGAATTTCAAGTTGTTAATAAGCACATAAATATATAAATGGATCCATGAACTTTACAAGTTTTCAAGGACTAAAGTGGTATACTTACAGCGTTACTCGCAAGGGTCTTAACGTTTGGAAGAGACATGAAACCTGTGGGCTCGTTGAGTGCAATTGAACCAATGGGCAAAACTGAATGCGGCTCATAGCCAAAAACTGCACAAACCACAGACTAATTCACTACTTTGAATGAAACAAGAATGAATAAACTGGAATTATCAGCACATGGTAAACTTCTTGGGGATCACAGTAGCAATAAATACAAGTTCAGGTCAGGTTGCCAAAATTTGATACATCCTCACCAGACTCGTGAAAGAACCGAAGACAAAACCTAAAGGGACCTCATGTAAGTTTTAGAACTAAATTATACAAATCAAACATTTGTGGTACAACATTAAGAATTAATGGTTTATCCATCTGTGGGGCAAAGCAGCACATGAAAAGTGCATCACTTGTGTCTCAATAAACCACATGTGAATACATCCTTATCCGGCGGAAACCAAAACTATGTAAAATACTAGTCCTTCATTTTATAATCTAACTAGCTTGCTAGATTGGTAGTACTCCAAAGCAAAAGAGGAGTTGGGACCATTCCAAGGGCAATAGCTTAAAGCATAACGTAAGAACTTGTCACCCTCCAAGCATCACTCTCAGAAAGCAAGAAAAGGCTAAAATTCAATGCTTTGGTCAAACCATGATCGAATCATTAGAGATGCAAACCATGATACCATGAGACAAGTGCCCCTAAATAAGGGTGGGCATCTTTTCGTGTCATCTCATGTTCAGGTCAGAATTCTCTCAACCCGGACTTGTTTAGCTTTTCATGTTATCGTGTCGTGTCATATTCGTGTTCCGTGTCAGAAATAACTAATCCTGACTTGTTGTCGGGTTTGTGTAGTGTAAAAATTCCCACCCATACCCATGAAGACATTGGGCTAGTAACACATGGGAATTGGCGAATTGCTAGACAATGGACAGTGAACAATTGGATGTAGAAGCCCCTTTCTATCCAAGGTCTTATATCCTTTTGTTTTTAGACAACTCAGTATGTCTAGACCCACTTATGCATACCTCGACAAATTCTTGGGACCAATCCCACCGTCCACTTGCAGGGGTTTGATTACAAAGGCAGTCAACACCCCATATAGAGTGGCCCCACATGGCACATGGCATGGCAAGTCCCCATGTCATTCTTAAACCGTCTTTGCTTGCACCATTTGCACTATATGAAAGGATAACTTCAAGCCATTCCGAATATTGTATTTGTTTTATAAAGTAACAAATTAATTTCAGGGCCTGAACATTTCTGTCAAAGCTCATACACAGAATTCCAACTTTATTAAAATCCAAAAACTGGCATCATAAAGTGATACTTACCATAGGCCTTGCTTGGATCAAAGGCTTTAATATCCTCCACATGTAAAGTCACCGGAAAATAACCACAAGCACGCTTGCAGATATACCTGAGAGTTGTCTAGTAATCAGCATCGTTCTTTATAACCAACACCCTAGTGTTTGAGTGACTGAGTCACTAAGAAAAAAATTACTGACCTCGCTAGTTTCTGGCCCAAATTGCTGTTATCGTCTATTGGAATCAGGGTAAAAATCACAAGCAACCCCAATACCCTGAATGATGAACAAACACAATGAAACTCACAGAAAAAACATACTGAGGCAATCTCCAATCCTCAACTTTCTATATTTTCCAAATCAATTTTGAGCATTTATTTGATTCTATATCAACAGTTCAACACAACTTATCGAAGAACTCATTCAAACCAATAACCATTACTATCAAAAGTGAATGCTCCAATTCTGAGACTATTGAACTTTTGCTTTCGATATTTCCAAGCTTATCCCCAATAGTTCTCTCATAACATTTGATCATAAAGCTGTTTCTTCCTTGATTTGATGAAACATTTAGGTCTTAATATGACATCACTTTGTTAAAAGAACTTGAACCCATCTTTTGCCCATTTTGCGTCAAACTCAAGTTTCATGAAAGTCATGGTGAGTGGTTATGGTTTACATATGTCATGAAAACAAACATATAATTTGAATAAATAGAACAAACTATTCAGATCATCTACCATTTGGTTCATTTATGAAGTGTTAGATTTTATACTACTAGAATTTCCTGCCTTCTACTTCCTATTTAGTATATTGTCTTGATTATATAAAATTCCCTTCCTTATTTGACCATGTTATTTGAAAGTCACTCCTTTGTATGCTCGTTTATATGGCTCCTCTGTACAATGCTAAAAACACAATTCAATACAATATCTACATTCCAAATATGCTAACGTGGCACCACCCTATAGAATTATCCGCTCTCTAGCGGGCAGCCTAAAGTCTTGTCACCATCTGCCCGACACTCATTGTATGTTGTCAAACACCTTGCAGTTTTTTACTGCCTGTTGGCCTATCAGTCATTCCTCCTGACCATAATTTTTCACCACGGGCGCCTGTGCGCTCTCCCATCCCGCCTTTTGTGGTTCTTCCCACCCGGGATCTCAAAGTCAACCATCACTATTTAAACTAGCTCACTAACCCGACCGGATTTTGTGGTTCTTCCGCCCCGGGATTTAGAAGTCCTACAATATATTTATTTACTTTGGCTCACACATCCAGATTTTACCCGGGATCTCCCAGCTCCTGTGGTTCTTCTAGACCTGGATCTCAACGTGTCCCAGCTCCTGTGATTCTGCCCTTGATCTGACCCATCTCAGCTTTCATGGTTCTTCTGTACACGGATCTCACGGATCATGTACAACTTAATAGCTCCACCATCACCTTTCTTTACTTCTCTTTGCAAACTTAAATGGGTTTCTTACAACTTCAGTCTAATGGTGGGGATATTAGAATTTCATATTTCCTACTATTTAGTTCCTTTATAGTCTAGAATTCCCTTATTTCAGGAAAGATGAACGTTTCAAATTAGTATATTCGCGGGTGCTGAATTCTGAAGAGTACAACTCACAGCAGGCACCCTCTTTCTATATGTTTGACAATGACTGTTCTTCCAATGCATTTTCAAGGCATGCACGAGCTGACAGTGATACCTACTTCAATAGCACAACAAATTTTTATTTTTTTAAAATTTTATTTTATAAGAACCATACACAGTAATTATTATTGATGCAAAATAAATTTACATCGGAACAAACGGAATGAGCCTAACATACAATCAAAATTGTAGGTGAGCTCCTTTTCAAAGACAAACAAAAGAAGCTCGTGGGGTCCACTTTCAGTGCGCGGTAAGGGTCTAGTTGGTTAGTTGTACGCTCCCTTTGTCATACGAAAAAGTCCATTGCGAAAAGATGTGTGTAATGTTTCGAACCAAAGAATAAAGTAAAACCATTTAAGAAACCAACAATTTTAAGCACAAGATGAGACAAGAGTACTTTATTTTTAGCAAAAAGTTGCAATGGACTATTTTGCGGGACGGAGTACAAATACGCTCCTCCCTTAAGTTGACATCCCCGTATATGTGGGAGTTTCGTACACTTTATGTAAGTACTTTCCGTGTCTATGTTTAGACACTTTTGAAATTGCATTTCATACTAATTAATGTGACTATTAAAATTTTATTCAACAAAATTAATTAAAATCAATAAATCCATTACTTTTAAAAATATTACGGATTAGAAGATATAAACCATTTTCACATGACTCGAATAATAAAAGTGTCAAACATTTTAGTATGGAAAGAGGACGGAGTATTTGTAAGAGAGAGAAGTTGAGCTTACGCGAAGAACTGAGGAAGGGATAGGAAGAGGAAGGAAGCAACAACGACCAAAATGTTGAAATGGATACCCCCAAGCCAAATAATTGCCGCCAGAATCCCGTGAACTACTGATCCTTTTGATCCCCTGAACTCCGCCGGCGTCGGCCCGGCTGACGAAGGAGGTCGCCGCTTTCCGTCCGTCGTCCCCGCCATCATTTTACCGTCGAATCCAATCAGCACTTTCCTTCCAAGTGCAATGTGAGTGAATCAATCACAAGCATACCTACTGATACGTACTTATATATATAAGCACATTTACAAATTGACCTTTTTATCTGTCTTGCCCATAAAAATAATCGAAAAGCTTTTTTATTTTATTAATTTCTTTTTAGAATAGGAAAGCACGTTGGCGTTGGAGTTGACAAGGAATCCGACGTGGATTCCACCGCCCAACCACCCCCAGCAACCATCCCCTACGACGACTGTTGAATTTCGAATCCACCTCCACCACGCGGACCCAAAGGTTATTGGTTAAAAATTTTGGACTTTTTATTTTTGTACTCGCTGAATCTGGAAAGCAACGAGATTTCATTCACACAAGCCAAATGGCAATTCCATAACTCACTCCCCTTACCCGTATGGTTTAGACCCGGTAATTACGTGGTACATGAGAAATGGAAGAGTGCATAAACCCAAGGAATTAGTCGAGGCACAATGTCCCTCGATAAGTAAATAAAAAAAAAGGCCAATAAAAAAAAGGGCCAAAGTGCAATTATATTACAAAAATCCATCTGAAAGACAAAGACACGAAATTAGGAGACAAGAGTGTGATTTTGTTTACCCCAACTCGTGAATGTTATCCTCACTCTGATTGGAGAAAAAAATGTAGGGTAGAGCATCTCTACAAAAACATGTCAATCAAATATCAATAACTCAGTGATCGGTTTATTGTTGAAATGAAAAGTAAAGTTAAGATTTGAAATTTTACTTCATAATATATTGGGGGAATTACATTTCAGAGGGAAGGAGGGAAAACTATTCCATTCTCATGACACACTTATTGGGAATCACTTCATGAATGACAAGGAAAATAATAATTCCACATAAGTGGCATCAGGAGATTGATTGACGAAATTACCCTCAGGTTAAAAACTACACCCACTCGACTAATATGAGTGCAAGGATTTGGTTCGAGAGTGAAACACAATTGCATTAAAGGTGCAATAGAAATGTACCCAGGGTGCAATGTTGATAATATGGAGCAACATGCAATGTTTTTTTTTTTTAGTGCAACACACTTACATGCAAAGTGCAATTGAAATAGACTAGGGTGCCCAAAAAAAAAAATTTAAGTGCAACACAATTGCATTAAAGGTGCAATAGAAATGGACCCAAGGTGCAATGCTGAAAATTTATTTCTAAAAACTTTGGTTTGACAAAACACTAGCACCCTCATATGGACCAACATGAGTACAATGCTTTTTTTAAGTGCAACGCAATTGTGTTAAAGGTGCAATAGAAATGGACACAGGGTGCAATGCAAAAAATCTATTTCCATAGTGAACATTGGTGCAATGTTTTTTTTTAGTGCAACATAATTGCATTTAAGGTGCAATATAAATAGACTCGGGGTGCAATGATGAGAATGTATTTCCAGAAAGTTTGGTTTGACCACAAATTGACAATTCCATATAGACCAACATGAGTGCAATGCTTCTGTTTTGGAGTGCAACACACTTACATTTAAGGTGTAATTGAAATGGACCCAGGGTTCAATTTTGAAAATCTATTTGCAATGCTTTTTTTAATTTTATTTTAGTGCAACACAATTGCATTTAAGGTGCAATACAAATAGATCCAGGGAGCAATGATGATTATTTATTTTCATCACAGAGCCTCCCATAAGCTCGAAATTGAAAAAATTGGGGCAAAAAAATTGCATTTAAGGTGCAATATGTATGAATATTATTTTTAGCAATTCTTTTTAAAGTCATATTGAATTTTTTTTTACTAATCCATTTGAGGTTTTCATATCCTAACAAATTTTCAAAAAAGAAAAAAAAAGAAAAGAAAAAGGGAGATCAGTGGTACTCGGTTTTCATATCCTAACAAACCCATCTTCTTCGTTTATAACACAAACCCATCTTCTTCTTTGAATACACTGCTCTCTCTCTCTCTCAAACCCAACCAGAAAACCTTACCCACACACCCAACCACGTTTTCCCCTCAATTTCACCCAGAAACCTTGATTTCAAACCCTAAACTCCTCAAATCCGAGTTTATACCTTCACCCAAACTCGGTTTTCACCACCCATGACTCGAGTAATTCAACAATTTTGGCCGCCAAAACAGCAAAAGGAGCTACAAGATTACCTCAACAATGGAGTAACGACCTTTTAGATCTGAAGAACAAGAACAGAGAAGCAACGAGCCCTTGTCTCTGTAAAAATTGCCCGAGTCCTTCTGTTCTCTCTGTGCTTCTTGGTGTTTCTCGAGTGTGGAAGAGGTAAGGGTTCACAAGAAATTGAGACGAACCTCGTAGGTATTGGCAAAAGAATCAATCCCAGTCGAGGAGTTCTGCCTGGGTTTTCCTTCGATTTGGTGGAAGAGGGTTTATCTGTGAAGGATTTTAAATCCCAGGGTATTTCTGTCCGAAAATTTCTCTCATGCCATGAAGTTGGAATTATTTTTCCTTCACCCATCAACTAATGATTTCCGAGAAGTCTGTCATGAAAATGACATTTTTTGCCCCCTTTCCCACTAAACAGTTATTTCCCCTAATATATTCTATTTGCCCATGAGGTTTCCATTTCCCAATCAATTTGAATTTTGTATGGGTGTCGCATTCGTCAAACTTTACAATATAAACGATTCAGATTCAATTTTTTGTTTAGGAGATGGAGTGTTTAGATTTAAGGAAGAAGATGATGACATATTGGACTTTTAGTCATTTCCATTAACAATATAAGCATTATTTCCGTTAATTGGGTGTGTTTGCACAAATTCACAAATTGTAGGGAGTGTGGATGCAACAAAGTGAACCAGAAGGGGTGTAAGCACATATGGCTCAAACCATAAGTGGAGTTTGCCCTTATTTCTTTTATTTAAATTTAGGGATGTACAAGGTATTGTGAATTTCGTCCTGTACCGGTCTGTACCGGCCGGTACATACCGTTCCAAACCTAAAACAGTAACATACCATGGTGTTCCATACTGGCCAAAATGCCAACATACCGGCCTTATCTCGGGATCTCGGCCGTTACACAAAAACTAATGTATTTTTTTTTCTTTTGATAAAAAGACATAAATTTAAAGGTATTTTAACTAAATTTGGAGTTCATTTTATATTAATCATGTTAATTTGTTATTAGAAATAGTATTAAGGTATATCAAAATGGTAAAAAATTTATTTTATTTCTCCATTTTATGTTTTGCAATTATACAAGTATATTAAATATATTTAAATGTGTATATTGTGACAAATCAGGAATGGTACCGAGATGTGATTCCGTACCAGTACTTACTGTCCCAGTAGAGAAAACGGTACACTGATTGGTACGAGATTAATAACAATGGGTGTACATGAGCCGGATTGTGACAATTCTAAATAATCCTGAACGTTCTGAATTGTTGCGATTTGTATAAATTCATTAGCAATGTTATTTTGAACGCTGATTGAAAAATATACATTTTCCTTTTAACTTTTCCAAGGAATTAAGAACCAAATTACGTACTAAAAACGAGTAATGTTTTCAACAAAAAGATGAATAAACACATGAATTGATTTTTAATACTTCTAATTATATAAACGTATTCTTATCATTGTGTGTTTATTAGTGTGAAATTACAAGATTAATCTACTCTTGTAATTCAATGTATGAAGAATAATTTTATAACTAGCATGAATAAGGACCAAAAAATAGTTTATAAGAAAAAAACGTTAAATAGAAATTGTCCTCCGACTACACAAATTTCTGAACTTTATTTTCAATAGTCACCAAGATACAAAATAGTTACTTACATTCTTACAAATACACAGTAAATTAACATATAAATGTCCAGCCATCCCATTTGATTTTTGTTTTCCCATCCGACAAACTTTTGGGATCAAAATTAAATTAAAGTTCGTCAAACATGAAGTTTCATAAAGCGAATGAGGGGGCTTTGCTGTCGACAGGCCTTGCCAACTCCAATTGGAAGCATCTAAAAGTATTTTGGATGATTCAACTTTGAAATAAACTCTTACAAGAAGAGAAGACTCTTCCCGAAAGAGACTTATTTTAAATACGGGCCATTGTTTATCAAGACGGACGGTTCCACATACGGTTAGTAAGTCTGCCGACCCATGGGGACTATCGAGACGGACAGTTCCAGATGCAGTTATTAGTTCTGCCGACCCATGAGAATAGTAGAGCCCTGCGTTCTCATAGGATTGGGAGTTGCTATTGTGTAGCCCATGCACAACAAGTGTCGTGCACCATCCGAGCTGCCCATTGCTTAGATGGACGGTCCAAATTTCAACTTGCATGTATGACAACGAACGGTTTAGATGTAAAGGTGCCGAAATAAAATCTGGACCATTTATCTGAGTAATGGATAACCCAGATAATACACAACACCTACTGTGCATGGTTGCACAACAACCACCCCCAATCTGTTGTCATAAAGCATTGTACAATACTTTTTTGATGACTAGAATTTTGTAATCCTTCACTATTATTTCAATATAGTAATTTTTGTTCTATGAAATAGCTGTCATTTTACTATTAGTCCAACTGGAAAAGAGGACCTAAGATTATTGGTCACCAGTCTTCAAATAATTATACATTTTGTTTTAAAGTAGGTACAGTGGGAAATGGACATGCTAAGATTTTGTTAATAAAATAGTAGTAGTATGAGGAAATCACGAGGATAATCATTGAGTTCATTCTGATTAAAAAAAAAAAAAAGGACATTGAATTAAGTAGTAATAAAATAGTAGTAGTGTTTTTTGGTCAATAATAAACACCTGCAGATCGGCCTTAACAAATTCATTAGTGAGACAGAAGTCTTTGTCCATTCTTAAATTTTAGTGAACTTTCACCCATGCGATAATCTTGTTTTGTAATGAATTGGGTCAAAATCCAATCTGTTTTCCATGTGATGTAGGGCGGGGGTAGGTGGGGGCAACTAACTCTGCCAAACTTTTAGATTTGAACTCATTAATATGTGTTGTCAAGCAATGTTAGGAAAATAAATTCAAAACACAACTTTGGACACAACATCATCTGATGTCCTTCAATCCTGTCATGATTCGCGTTAGTTGACTAACACACATTTTAACTAATTATGTGGCTCAAAAGATTAACTTCAAAGATTAACTTCGAGAGGTGAGTGGGTTTCCTTATATATCAAATTTACCATCGTTGTTTACCCAATGTGAGATTGGGTGCCACAATATCCCCACCTTGTGATGTGCAATGAGCAACCGTTCCTGGGCACTTAGGCACTTGGTTCTACGTAGCACTTTGTTTCTATTCCGGGATTCAAGAGGTGTCTCATACATGTTATAGAGGTGGCCCCCACCATGAAGACCGAAGTTGTACTTTGATACCACCTGTAACAACCTGCGTCAACTAAGCTTTTAATCCTTTGCCACGTGGCTCAAACGGGTAACCTCTAGTTATACAATAGCTGTTGAATTAACACTTAACCCAATTGCGTTTCAGAGGCACAAAAGCAAGCTTTGCCTCTAATCATTAGGGGAACCAAGATTTCAGTTCGGGTGGTGAAATTAAACTCAATCAATTATTCCTGCTAAAAATTATTTAGTAATAATAAATTTACACATTTTTAGAGATTAATCATCCATAATACTCTAAAAAAGGTCTACAATTTTAAGGTTAATTATCTTTCAACATTAAAAAAAAAAAGGGAAAAGAGGAGAATCAAAGTCGCAGTGTTGGAAAGATGAGCAAATCTAAAAAAACAGCTCACAAACAATGTCTTCTTTGTTAACGAATCAAAATGTACTGATAAATGATAATCAAATAGTCAATACCCAATAATCAAAAGAGGAGTCACTGCATCACATTTTCTCCCTTGGCGAGAACCATGGTAAAAAAATTGGTAATTGACAAAGTTCGGACTTATTAAGACATGCACAAAAAGCCAAAATGAGATAAATAAAAAAGAAGATCACAACGAGGGACGGATGTAGGATTCAAGTATTGGTTGGACGAACACTATGATAACATTTAGTTGGACTGATAAATCTATATAGTTTTAAAAATTAAAAAAAATTATTAGTAATATATTTATAAGAAAATTTTGAAACTTGTATAGGATAGTCGTATGAACTAACTTGCCCTTGCGTCCGTCCTTATCACTATGGAGCTAGACGCTGAGCAAACTCGATGCTGAAGTCAAACTCTCTTCCTATTGAGGAAAGAACTCCCAATCTTTGTACCTACCACTCAATCCCAAGAGGTTGACACAATGGTCTTGCCTTGAGAATAAGAGATTTGCCCTCACCTAAGGTCTCAAGTTTGATTCTTCTTGCCAGTGAACTTTTGAAGCCACTAGGGTTATGCCCGGTCATTACCTCCAAAGCTCCAAAATTAGTCGAGGTGCATACAAGCTGGCCTAGCCATCTAGTTATTAGGGGGGAAAAATGCCTACCACTCCTAACCCTATTCACTTTTTTTTAATTATTTTTTTCTTTTTCTTTTTATTTGGTAAAGAGATAGAACTATCATTAAAATTGCAACAAGATACAATGGAGTTCCTACAAGCTAAATCAAACAAACATGATCAACAAGAACTAATCAAGCAAATGCAAAACAAGGGCTAATAAATATCTCCATCACTGGTGTCCGGGTGAGGAACAAAATGGGTAAGGGCATGCTTTGCCAAAAATTGCGCATGCTGTACAGCCGTCCGTGACACTTTTGAAATCCAACAATAGGTTAGCTTTGCGATCTCCTCTCTTAAGATGTGAATCAAAAACGTGTCATGATGATGACACTCACTTCTCCTCCTTAGTTGCACAATGACATTAAAACAATCAGAAAAAAATATCAATAGCATTGAAATTATGATTTAAAGCACATTTAACTGCTTGTTAAACTGCTTGAATCTCAGTTTGGAGAGAGTTGTTGCTATATGTTAAGATTGAGTGTTGAGCAATTAGGACGCCATTAGGAAGACTAGCTGTAAAGTCTATACTGCTCGATAGATTATCTTCTTTCCAAGCCCCATCCACACGGAGAACACAAGAATTAAGAAGACACCCTGTTTCAGGGTAGAATTTTAAAACAAAGGATGGAAATTTGTTGATTGTAGATGGAGGTCTGTTGTTAGGTGGTTTCCAAGATTTTCCTGGCCAGTTTGTTGCCCAATGGAATCACAGCGCATTATCCTTAGCCATAGAAAGAACAATATCCCTGCAAAACGGCTCATTGGAGAAAACGAGGGAGTTCCTATTTTTCCAGATGGCACAAAGCAGTGCAACGAACGGGAAGAGCTTTTGTTTATCATTGCGAAAGAGGATAATCCAATCCAAGAGCCATTCTGTAAAACACATGTTCTCAATGGCCCCTTGGATGGAGGTTCGGAGTTCAGAAGCAATTCAAACAGAGACTGAGAGATGACAAATGCAGAACAGATGAACAAGAGTTTCGTCATCCGATTCACATAAAGGACAAATTGAGGGGATGCCATTAAGCTGAATAGGGAGATCCTTTTTCATTGGCAAGATTCAGCATTTCCAAATGAAAACTTTAATGCGCTCCAAATTCCACACCATGTTCCAATCCAAGAGCCATTCTGTAATTTATAAAATACGGTTTCTTCAGTATGGATTTATGTTTTTTTCTTTTCTGAACGAAGGAATTTCATTTCAAAGCCAAACTGCGCATTCATGGATTTAACAAAATGCAATGGGAAAACCCTGGACATATCAAATCTATGTCACGAGATGATATCATGAAACACAAGTATGGAAAATCAATACCTTACGACCTAGACACGAGCCCCATGTTCTATTAACACATATTTCGAGAACAATCGCTGTCTTGTTCCTATGTGTAATTTTAACACAGATGGAGAAACAATTTTTAGTGGCATTGTTCATCATCCATCACGAAAATGATATGGTAGACCAGTTTTCTTATCAATCAATAGTTTTCGTTTGCACATCAAATTAGGGAATATGTAACTTTCGCATTATGTTCTATAAAACAGACTTATTTTTACAACTGACTTTATTGCGGACATTGGGGGTGTTGTGTATGGGATGCACAACACCGTGTTGTGCAGCCATGGTGCTGCTGCTCCGGTATCATTCCAATGATCCGAGATGTTCATCGTGTAGTGCTTGTTGAGTACTATAAGTGTACCAAAAATCAACTTGATCAAATATCTTTAAATATCTCATCGAAACACAAATAACTTGAAAAGAAATGGAACACAAATGGACATAAACACTGGATTGAAACCACATTTTCAAGTTATTTGTATTCCGATGAGGTACTTAAAGATATCCGATTGAGTTCATTTTTGACACACTTGTAGTACTTGACGAGCTCTACGCTGTGAACGTCTCCGATTGTCAAAAAAATGCCAGCGCGGCTACACAACACGGTGTTGTGCATGGAGATTGTAAGTCTTGGTCAGTCAATTTGTGGAAGCCACGGATATTGTAAGTCTGGTAAATCGGAATTCACAGCTTCGTAATTCTTTTGTGCTACCTTCTATGTGAAGTTTGTCCATAAATTTAGAACTTATCCAAATCAACTTATGAATAAAAAGAAAAAGAAAAGGGTACGTAGAATTTGGATTTCTAGATTTGGATCTTATGAGAGTAGGTATCAATTATTCAAGAAGTGTAACAACTTCCAATATTAAATTTGTCATTTTTAGGTCTTCCTTTGAAGATTGATGGATACAAAATAAAGTTTTGTCTATAGTTGGTGGAGATTCTTTCATAGAAGTTATCCCATTTGTAATTTGACTATTGGGAAAAGGCATCTTTACCTCTAATATTAAACCTTCATTTCATTTTATAACAAAAAGTATTTGGTTCCCGAAAATAATCCCATAAAATTACCAATGGGTGACACCCATATGTATTTTCTGGTTGATTTTATATGGATTCTTTTTCAGGTACTGTACCAAACCTCATTTTGTAAAGTTCAACCTGAATTCCTTTCATTTCAAATCAACTTATCCAAACAGAACTTTAGTATTATTGCCGCAGAGCGCAGAGACCGAAAGAAAGTGATTATTTCCAGTGTTCTGAAAATCATAACATAACAAGAAAATGGACTGAAACTGAACTGGTAGAACAAAAGTTCATTAGATCATAACTACGGATGATACTTGTATTTGATCATGTCAACATTCAACCCGAAAGCAGCGCTTCCATTTTCTACTCGGTGTTGTCTTCTGTTTTCTGATGTTGTGGCAATACTTCGGGGTTGTTGCAGGGGCTTGTGCATAGACTTTATCCTCCTGCAAGATGGGTATGGCATGTTAAGCTCACTGGAGCAGATTGTGGCCTACAAACAAGTGACAATAATCTTGCTGTAATAAGAAAACAGAAACAAATTAATGACAAAACAAATAACTTTGAGGAGAGAAGAAACACTTTCTTTAAGACGATATTGGACAGTATCGATAAGAATATGGTAATGTGTTCTGTGTAAATTTCCCGGGTACAACAATCCTACTGAACTCTAGGTAAAGCAATTCTAGACTGAAAAGTGGCGTAGTTTGATTCTCAAATACAAAATTTTGAGTTTCAATTATGTGATTGAGAGTACATTGTTGGGTTGCAGACAACATTCATCAGCCAAAATACGTCTAAGAGGATTTGGTAGCGCTACCATAGATTTGGTGTAGCGCTACCTATAGATTAATTTTTGGACAAAGTGTTTTGGAGCGCTATAGGTGTTTCTCTGTAGCGCTACCAAGAGCTTTAAAATGTTTCTTTTAGGGTTTTGTTGGCCGGCTACGTGTGTGAGAGTATTGTGTGTATCAGATTTTCAGAGCGTGAAAATTTGTGTGAGGCAAGAGAAAATCAATCTCAGAGAGATTATGAGAAGACTTATACTCCTTTATTCGATTTCATAGTGGACTGGTGTGGCTCCCATGGTTTTTCCTCACGTTGAGGTTTTCCACGTATATCTTGTGTCTCGCTTTTCTTTCCATCTTTCATTACGCACTTATTTGCTTGTTTTCTGTGATTCATTGTTCCCAAGATCTGTAGGGGCGTTGTAGAATTGAACAGGTATTCGCTATAATTCATAACATACATTGTCACAGGGGCATAACTTTTGGTTGCCGTTTCCGAGTATTTTAGCTATTTTTTAGCTTGGTTTTATCAACAGCGGGTTGGTTTTGGGTCTTTTGGCCTGGCCACTCTGGTTGTTAGAGATTTAGGCCTCATTTGATTCCGGGATTAGGCGCCTATATTACTTGGCTAGGTGTACTGCTTCATTCAAATCTGTGGCTTGTTTGTCGTTTCTTTAATGTTGTGCTGGCACTAGGAATCATGTTCTTACCCTTATTTAATCTCTCTTTGTTTTTGGTAAATATACGTAGACAAACAATATAAGGATCAACTTACATGAGCTAGGAGAGGATCTGGCCTCCCTTCAAGAGTACTGCTAGTTACATCTTGATCATCCTTCGTAACCGATGACAAACCTGAGCTGTTGCTAAATTTATCAGAAGCCGCAACTGTCGAAGAAGTACTTGACTTTGAGGTGTTCTGTTCATCTATTTCTAGGCTCAACTGCGTATTAAAAAAATTGGGAAAATCACTAATGCCCCAGATTCCATCAGAAACTTACAAGTGAAGTGTACTTAGATGAGGGTATAATGAGAATCATCGTCAACAAACATAGATCAAATCGCTAAAATTAGTAATGCACCCGTTTGAAAATTTACAGGTGAAGCGTACTTGGACGAGAGTATTGCTAGAATTCGTTAACATAGATCTAATTGGTAGAACCACTGAGACACTGGATTCCATCAGAAACTTTACGGGTTCCACCATAATTGGCATAGCATGGATGTGAGATGAAATAGGTTTTTTTTAACCAAAAACAAAAGATTTTCCATTTTCATTTGTTAAAAGATCATTGTCACAGACGCAAATTTGGACACATATGCATTTGAAGTCATTCGATGCAAATGGGATCTACACATATCATACAGCTCTGGATCCTAATTGAAAATACCTGTAACACCCGCTTCTCGAGCATTTCAAGTCTTTCCATCAGTGTCCCTTTGTGATGAACTTCGTCGAGCGCATTGGAAAGAGTTCTACAATTCTTATCATCTTGTTCTTCAGCTGCTTCCACGTATCCGATTAGTACCGGCTCGGGAATACGTTTTTCTGAAAGGGCATTATGCTTCTCTTCCAGAAGCTGAAGCTGAATCATCATCAGGAATTTTCACATCCACATGAGCAAGATGTCAAATATGTTTAAAGAGTTTGAATCAATGTAGTCGCTATCAATTCTTAATTCTTGTCATGCACGCATTCTAATTCTGTGTTCTGTTTTCTTTGTCAGGGATTCTCTGCTCAAACTTCTATCTTGTCCTTCTTACCTATTTATGCACTTACAGGCCGTTTTCGACACGAAATGGTGACGGTCGCCGTGAAGCAATATGAGAGCTTCAAATGATACTTATCAAGAATCATGAGTCGTAAAAGTGAATTTTTTCAACAATTGTGTTAGGATCGAATCACACACGTACACGATATACGAGTATAAATAGTAAAAGAATTGACACAGAGATATACGTGGTTACCCAAAACCGGGTACGTCCACGGGAGCAGAGAGAGTAGTCGTTTATTGATGATCAAGTACATAGGGTTTTTCAATAGAGAGTTTCCCTCCGCTCCGCTCCGCTCCGCTCCGCTCCGCTTCGCTCGGCACTGGTTTTTTTACGAGAACTTCTCAATACCTCTCATACACATCATATGAGCCACAAGTTCCAACAAATTGATTTCCAACAGAAAAGAAAGTTAAAAGAAGAAGTTGTAGAGCAGCTGAAATTTACTTAAAACTAGAAATCTCGAGACACACGAATTTTGTACTACAAGTCATGTGACTAAAAGTAGATCAGGACATGTACAAATATTTTAGCAAGAGAGTATCCCTTGACAACATTGTTTATTTGACCAAATATGAACATCAGATTCAATAATATATCAAAGGATAACCTGATGTTATCATGTTATTTGCCGGTGTTTAGTTGAAATTTTTTATGGATTGAATTAACTATAACACATCTAAATGTGATATTATTAATTTCATTAGTATTAGTCCCATAAAACTCCATATTTATGAGATCACATACGCCTTCCCTATTAGTCACGTCAAACAAAACCGTCAATGTTATAAATCTCGCAGTATGAGAGAGAGAGAGAGAGAGATAGAAAGAGAGAGAATTGCACTACCAAGCGATCAAGGCGATCCAATCTGGGAAGAACTGGCAATGGTGAGGTAAATTCCTGCTTTTCATCAATCTCCATGGTGTTTATCGAATCAAGTCCTGCTTTTCTTCTGTTTTTTCAACCTTCTACCCGTCTAAACGCACGACATGCATACGATCAGTTTTTTGACACATTTGATACTGAGATTTTAATGCAACAACATTCCGTTTCTTGCTTATTTGAGAGAGAGAGAGAGAGAGAGAGAGAAGACGTGGACACTTGGTCCAATCCAAGCTTCCAAGATGTGGAAGAAACGGCTGTAGAGATAATGATTATAATGGGCAGAAGAAGCCAGTGAAAGAGGGCATTAAAGGACCACCACCCTTGCCATACTCTCTTATCCATGCAATTTTCTTTCTATTGTATACTTTTTGTTTTTTCGATAGTTAGGGTGTCTGGGTCAATTTATGTGTACCTCGACTAGTTCCTTTCCTAAGCTAGATCAAAAGCGACGCCTGGATGAGTGGATTCATAAGAAATTACTCCACCTTCTTACGGCCTAATTCCAAAAATTGAACCTTGATCAACTGGACAAACCCTTGAAGCTTATATTGTTTACTTTAGACTATTTGATCCTGTCTTATCTGCTGTTATGAAAATCTTGAATTATGACATGGGTGGATGACTTGATCACATGCCACCTATGTTATATGGACTTGGGGCACATTAATATGTGATTTATTAGTGTGTACGTGTTTAAATGTCACATCGAGGTCTAGACTTGTCAGCAGTTGTATTTTTACAATTACTTTTTTCTCTTTCTATGATAATTTGTGTTTATAAGGTGTCATTCACCAATATTCCATCCACATCGTAAGTCATTTTTGGAAAATTGTGTTATTGTTGGATCAAAAGTTGAAATATCATTGTATTTATTTCTCTATACAAAAGTAGCACAGCTTTTGACAAGACCATGAAACGGAGGGATTACTAAGTTATTTTTCTAAGTGAATGTCTAACTGAATCTCGAGACACACATCTCATATCTAGCCCTTGCAGAGTACACTTTCTATATTGCAACCTTCTATATATGATAAGCCAAAAACCAAGTGTTTTTATATACAGCTGGTAACAATATGGATCCCATGTACAAATGATTGTATTAAAAATTGGCAGAGATCTCAACCATATCAGCAAGTTCCAAGTTCAAGATCTATATTGGAACCCTAAATTAAGGATCTACTTCAATATTCCTAACTACTTTCGTACATTTATTATACATTTTGAATGCAGAATTTATATTACAAGGGAGAGCGGTTTTGCAAAACGTCTCTATCACAATCTTATATATTATTACAAAATGACTTTTTGCGAGAAAGGTTGTGGACGCGACAAGTGTCCTCTATTTTGACACTCTAATTGATAATAACACTTTTTAGTTTTATTTCAAATTTCAGAACTCTAAAAATAGTCTTATGGTAACACAATATCTTGAGTCATCCTAAAAGGTCCGTTCTCTATCCAAAGAGGAATCTCAACTATCATTACCTTTTTTGTAGTCAAAATTTAATGATACCATATTGCCAACATTCTAAATTTCCCTTATCTCCTAATGGTTTTGAAATAAAACTTTCCTCATAAGTATTTCAGATTCTACTCTGTGTTAGCATGAACAAAAAAAGAATGATTTAATTTGTACATAAATTAAACAACACCTTTTTAGATTTGAATTCCCTTCTAGATCCCTAATTAGTTAATTTTGTAAGGAAGTTTCAGAAGAAAAAATAGTAGGGATAGTAAAATATTTTTTAAAAAACAATATTTCGAAAAGGAAATTGTTTACGAAACTTGCCTAACTAATTTCATATAGGAGAATAAAAGATTAGTTTGAAAATAAGGAGAGTGAGGAAATTGTTCAAGAAACTTTCCGAAATAACTGTCTAGCTTTGCATTGACTATATCCCCATTAGTGAAGGAGAATTGAGTTACGTATCAATACCATCTCTAATCCTCCCCTTCAGCAGCTTTGCTAAAGTTTTAATGATAGGCAGTCCTAGCGATGATAAAAACAAGTATCTCTTTCTGTAGAAGATATAAATGATAAAGTTATTTCTTTTTCTAACATTTTAAGCTTTTTTACATGAGTTGGTGATTGACGATCTAATATTTCTCCCAGCTCTCTCTCTCTCTCTCTCTCTCTCTCTCTCCCTCCTTTAAAGGTTATTCAATTATCATTATTGTCATTTTTCTATACCACTGTCTTATCTTCTTTTCTCTACTTTTATTTGTTGGTCAATAAGCTTTCTGTTGGTTGACATTTTTTTTTTATAGCAAAATCAATTGTTAGAGGGAAGGACATACAGATTTTTACAACAAAGATAATCACTTTCATTTTTTCACTTTCATTTTTTAAATACTGTACAAGATTTTCTCTCTCCAAAAACAATGAATTCCATATAAAAGTTTAATTTGATGATCCATGCAAAAAACAAAAATATGGATTAAAAAAATGAAAAAGTTATATGCTGTTTTTTTTTTTTTAATCAGAGTAAAGTTAGATATATTTTTTTCCTTATCTATTTAGAGTAAACAAAACAAAAATCCTTTAACAAAAACAGTATCTCATTGATGCTTAACTTTATTTGGACACAAGAAAGTGTGGTTGATTATGTAAATTTTGTTAACGTCACAAGATGGATTATGAGAACAATAATTTGAATGTGAAACGGTCCCACAAAAAAAGATGGATTGCATAGTTGGTTCGGTTTAATTAGTGTAAATTTCTTTCGTAAAGATGAAAGTCGTAGTTGGTGGACAAATCTATTTTTCAAATTCAATGTATATAACATTAAGTTTACTTAAAACATCTCTGACCGTTGATTTTTCCCCCTCCCAGTGTGTATGCACTCTCTGTCATTTTCTCTCTTTCATGTAGTGGTTCAATACAAAAAGTTAAAAAACAAAAAAAAAAAAAAAAAACTGATTAAGAATACTAAAAATAGTTAGATGTTTCTTTATGAATGTTGAAAATTTAAATAAATACAATTTTTTTTGAAAAAAATTAAAATTAATCGTGCGCACTTGAAATTGCTCCATGCATAGCATAGGTTCATGCTAGTTATTCTTTATGGCATGTGGGAGGGCTGTGATTGGAAGGTTATTGTTACTCTTTATTCAATGTAACAAATTCTTTACTATACAAATTCGGACTTATAACCTTACTATTTATTGCATGGATGTAGGCCTAATGTATTCCGGTTTTTTCTTTATCTTTTCATCATCTACGCTGTAATATTTTCATCATCTACGTTGTAATATGAAACAAATGCAGCGGCCATACCTCTCCATACGTCCATCTCATGAATCTTGCGTTTATGTGTACTTGTGCCTTCGATTTCTTGATTTTCTGAATTCATAGGCCATGAACAGTAGGGTTCTGCAAATTCCTTGGAGGGCAACATTTAACATCCAAAAAATAAGATGGAAAACCAAGTCATCCAACACAAATTCCCCAAGTCTCTACTTGGACTTAGGCAACTTGTGCATCCTAAAAATTTTCATAGAGAGCACACATTCGTTAATTAGTAATGAGTTTGATTGAAGCTAATGCTATACAATCCAGGCTAGCGAGTGAAAAACCATTCATCAATCGCGATATACAGAGAAGAAAATAAGAAGAAGAAGAAGAATTTGGATTCCTATTGCTTGTATGTAGGTACTTTTTTGAACAAACTACTGTGCTTTCATTGGTAGCAAGCTCAAAAAAAAAAAAAAAAAAAGTTCTAAAAACTGTTAAATGACTGTTGATGATGACCTTCCTTCACAGCAACATCGCTCAAAATCACTACCCAAATCGATCAAATCCTTATCCTCAAAGTCTTTTCGCACAGGGTTTCCACTGATGGCTTGACTGAGGGATGTGCAAGACTGGCATGGTTCTCTAGTTCTGCATAATTCCCGATAAATTCACAAGTCTTGACAGAACACCTCCTCGGGATGGAATCCATTAAACGGCGAGTGGCCCATTTGACATCAATCCACTTGTTACCACCTACTTCCCCTCCGCACAGTGGGCACGAAGTCGAGGCAGGTGATTGGAGAAATTTGTTGAGACAATTCGAGTGGGGGTAGCTGGTGTCACACATGTAAGGGCGGCATCCTTTTTAGGCATTAGAGCATTGTAAGATGACTCCATTGTGAGGAGGTTCCATGCAGATTGAGCATTTTTCTTCCATGACTTTCATATAAACTGATTTTGCAAGCGATTTTGACGTATTCCTCTTGATCTTCTTTTTTTTGGTGGTGGAAGGATATGGAGATGCTTTGACATGAGTTGATGCTCTTGTTTCCTTGGGCATTCTGGAGGTTGGTACTCTTCTCTGACACAAGGAAAACAAACACAATGGCATGAGTTGCCGTTGCAGACCGCACATTAAAGCAGACGGTCATTCTGAAGACATATATATATACAACGGAATTTATCTGAATCCGGAGACATGTAGCGCCCCAAAGCTACAGGGGTTTGTACAGCGCATCACAGCCGTCCAACTTGACAATCAATCGTCTCCGATTGCATACGCTGGCGCCTACAAATCCAGCCATTTAAAATACTTTTGGACGGCTGTGGCTGGGGCAGTACAGGATCCCGGAATCCAATTTATCTACAGTAACTCAGGAGAAAATCAACTCGATAACGTGATTAACAACTCAAGAAACAGATATACCAACAAGTGAAATGCAAGCAAACTCTACTCTTGTTTCCAGAGAAATGCAGCAATTCAAAAGAAAGTGATAAGAAAAATGCAGAAGGCATGATACGAAAAACCTTTTTATATATCTACCGAGGTCTGCGATAATGATCGATACAATTATTTGATCAGGCATAGTGAGTTGATATTCGGTGAAATGCTTAGCGAGAACACCCACATCGTTGCCTACCATAATCTAGGAATGAATGGGGATCCCTATCAATATCAAAATGAAGAATATATATAATTACTACGTTCCTTTCTCTCACTCAATAGATCTATCTGGTCTGATACGGTAGAGCAGAGGTTGCGAAGCTAACAAGCCTACAAGCCAAAGCTGGGGCAGTGTGTCGAGATAAAAGCAATAAAAGTCATCGAGCTGAGGAACGAAGAACCGCGGGTGACGGCATCCATTGATATTCAACCTCAATATCCACAAAATAATCTTCACATCTCAGCACAAAACTCTGGGGCAACTCATCCTCTGCATCCAGAGACCTTGTGGATTGTGAGAAATACGTTTCTGTGGATGCCGCATGGGCTATCTTTCTGGTTTTCCACCCTTTCACCTTTCCAACTCCTTAAAGGCTTTGATTCTTAACCTAATTTCTTCGATTTGTCTCCCGCAGGAGAGAAGATGAACAAGCACTTCAGCCCATGTGGGTAATGTTTCTCCAGTAATGGGAGAATTTTCCTTGTTTGGGATCAACCCAGTTGCTCAAAACATAGAGATGGAAGATGCTAAAGTATGATAGCCAAAGCCTTTCGTGTTTCTACTCAATCCATAGCAGCAGCACAAACGCTCAATTACAGGGGTTTTCAAATAGGGGATCAGCAAATCATATCATTAGATCACCACAAGAACTCCAATTTATGGTTTTTCAAATGGGGATTTTTCGATTACTGGTTATAATAGGTGTTTTTTTCTTTTTCTTTTTGCAAAACGGCAGAGAGAGAGAGGGATTTTTCGGCAAACTACTCTCGTTTACGGAACATATTGGCAAAGTACTCCAGTATTCAAACATTTTGTAAAAATACTCTTTAACGCAATCAGACATCGCGCTAACTTTATTAAATGCGATCTACAACCGCGTTTTATAGCGGCGTCCACCTGGCAACCACACCTGTGCCACGTCGCCGTATAAACGCAATACAATATCGCGTTAATTTGAAAGAAAAAAAAAACGCAAATCAGGATTGCGTTAGGGCTTGTAATTGAAACGCGTTTGAAGCTTTCGTGAGTCTTTATGAATTTGGAACCAAGGATGAAACGGGTACCATTCCTGAACATCATCGATCTTAGCCAGCAGTTCGTCTTCTCCCTTGTGGCTCTGATCGGCGGCATTCGTGGTGGTTTGATCGGTGGAGTTTGCAAGTTCTGGAAGTGGGTTTCATGGGTGGAGTTGGACGAGCAATCAGAGAGAGAGATAGAGAGAGTAAAGTAATTTGATCTGGAAGTGGGTTTGCGGAAGGGGGCTTGTGTGGATGAGCAAATTAATGCGATATTGTATTGTGTTTAGACGGCGACGTGGCACAGGTGTGGCTGCCAGGTGGACGCTGCTATAAAACGCAATTGTAGATCGCGTTTAATAAAGTTAGCGCGATGTCTGATTGCGTTAAAGAGTATTTTTACAAAATGTTTGAATACTGGAGTACTTTGCCAATATGTTCTGTAAACATGTTCTGTAAACGAGAGTAGTTTGCCGAAAAGCCCGAGAGAGAGAGAGAGAGAGAGAGAGAGAGAGAGAGAAGTGTTCGATCGATCGACAGAGATACCTTCGTGGTGAGATATGGCGTCACCCGGGAGGTTTTTGCCGAGGTGGTTGGTGGTCGCCGGTGGTATCTCGTGGTGGTGGTCACCAGTGGCGTCTCGTGGTGGTGGTCGCCCCTCTCACTCCCTCTGTGGTTGTTTATAATTGGTTATGTAACGAAGGTCAGGTTAGGGGTAGGTTCTGGTCTTCCGATTTTGGGCTTTTGCTTTCAGATTTCATTGGGCCTAATGGTGCAATGGACGAGTTCGGTAGGCTTTGAAAGGGGTAATATGGTTCGTGAATTGGACATAGCCCAATTGGTCCAATTATATAAACGGGTGGGCCGGGTTGAGTTAATATTGGACGGATATGGACCGGTAATTGGGTTTGGATTTTGTTTGCCACCTCTAATTTGACCTTAAATTTTATTGGAATTGTTCCTCCTAATTTCATGTAAGTGCATAATATGAGAGCACAAAATAATGGGGGCCCCAAAAGAAGATAAAGATTAGGTGTTTGATGCGGCTGAATAGATTTTAACAATATATCGATTTTTATTTTTTTTGAAACAATCAATTCATATCATAAACAACCATATGACAAAGATAACATCACTGAATACAGGAATGAACTAAAATTACCAAAATCTAAGACTGAGCTACTGAAAAAGCACACAGGCTCCCAAGCTCACAGCCACACTTGCCGAAGCAGACCCACACTAGGTGCCGGCACATAATCCGTCCTCGATTTAGTAGGAAAGAATCCCCAGGGATACCCAGCTCAAACCATTAAGCATAATACACAGATGAAATCTTGAACAAAACACTCCATGCAGGGAGGTAATATAAGCACCCATAAAGGGACTAATCAAACCACCAAATGTATAATCTTCAAAACATAAATTCTACTATAATTTTATGCTTATATCCTATAATTTCCCCTCATTATACACCTGTGTTTGGCAAAAAAATTTACACCAATTTCTGGAAGGAAAAAAAAAAAAAATCAAAATATCCAGCAGCCACTTAAAGGCTCAAGTTAAACAACAAAGAACAACAAAGGTAAGTTTTCTTATAAATGTAGTAGTAATCATAACAAAAAGAACAAGAAGAAGCAAATCATCCTACTAACAATAACAAAGGATAAAAGAATTTACACAGGGATGGCTCTAGAATCTGCCGAGCTTTGTATGTAACTTTGTATATTTGTATCTTCTTCATCATAATTAAACAAATTCAGCGGCCATAGTTCACGTAAGGTGAATCGTGTAAATCAAGCATTTCTTGTGTATTTGCGCGTTTGACTTCTTGATATTTCGTAGGCCATGAATAATAGGATTCTGCAAATTCCTCGACGGGCAATATATCATCCAAATGAAGGAAAAAAGATAAATGATCAGATTTTAACAGAACAGTGTGGCTGGTACATCATTCTCGACAGACTTTTAGGTTCTGTTTTGGGCAAACTACTGTGCTTTCATTGCTAGCAAGCTCAAAGAAAACAAAGTTCTGAAATTTGGTCTTCCGATTATTGGCGTTGTGAAAACAATACGGTGGCAGAGATTTATATAGGTTTTATCACCGACGTTAATAAGTACAGGTCCGGCTAGTAGTAGGTTTCGATGATTTAGTCTTCCGATATTGGGCTTTTGCTTTCAGGCTTTCAGCTTCCATTGGGTCCAAAGGTGGCAAATGAACAGGTTGTGTAGGGTTTAAAAGGGTTAATACGGGGATAAGTTACCATTAAGGTAAGAAAACAAATATTTATTTCTATCCCTGCGTAGTTTGCGCACTTTGGGATGCCGGGTAGGCCAGTGGAGTTATTGGTGCCTTTAGAATTTTTTGTCAGAGTGCATAGGAAACGGCACACCAAAAAAGGATCGGCCCGTACTTTACCTGTCCAGCCCACTTGGTCTAACTATGTACACGGGTAGGCTGGGTTGGGTTAATATTGGGCAGAGATGGGCGGGTAATTGGGTTGGGTTTAATTTGTTTGTCACCTCTAATTTTAGACCATAAATTTAATAGGAATTGTTCCTACTAGCTTTTTGGCTAAAAGTATCATGTTGTCATAAATGACATATGTATGATGGATGACCATTCTTGAAAGGAGTGGTTGTCTTGAATAGGTTGGCTGTAAGTCCTAAATAGGATCCTAGTTGAAATGGCAGTAGCCTTTTGGCTATATAAAGGAATCGGTCATAAAGGAATTGTACACACAGTAAGACCATCTCATCAATCAAGGGATGCAAATTTCTCTGACTGCTAAGTTGTTGCGTGAAAGAGGAAAAAATCTCCCAAAATCAGACTCAACAAGTTTTTTATAAATTTGCAAAAGTTATAACTTTGCTATAGTAACTCGGTAAATCCTTTGAGGCATTATTCATAGGTTATAACAATTATCTCTCCTAACTTCCTGAATTGAGAGTCTGATTTTGTGAGTTTTTGAAAAAGTGACTTGTTAATTTATAAAAAGTGTTTTTGAAGTTAAATTTGACCTAATTTTTATTGAGCCTGACGAGGATACTCTGAGAGAGAAAGAAAAGTAAAAAGCAAAATACCCCTCTAAAAAATATTTGAGTAGTCCAGAAGGCTTTTAGCCTCGTACAAGTTTCGAGCACCCGTTCCCCTCGGTTCGCATGGACTAAGTGTAGAACTGATGCCAACAAGGTGGAACACTCAACAAATATAGAGCACACATTTGTTAAGACTTACTTTGATTGAAGCTAATGCTCTACAATCCTGTCTACAAGGCCAGATGATTCGCACAAAATTAGCAAGTAAAAAACCATTCATCAATCGCGATATACAGAAGAAGAAGAAGAATTATTTGGTTTCCTATTGCTTGTATGTAGGTTCTTTTATGAACAAACTACTGTGCTTTCATTGCTAGCTAGTTCAAAGAAACAGTTCTAAAAACTGTTAATGGCTCTAGATGATGACCTTCATTGCTCGAGATGTGGAAATTAATGAGCTTCTAGTATCGATAAACGTACTCTAAAATCTCCTACCATAACTTCTTCCGATTTCAGCTCTGTTATCTGAGAAGCCCCAAGGTGGAATGTGCAGAGCGAACGACCAATGGAGTGGTGACATGCAGCTTCCTACTTCTCCATGTCAAGTACCCGAAACCATATTCCTCTGATGGAGCTTCTACCTTGAAACTCACAGTGAAATTGATCTTCTGTCCGTAACTACTGAAGACTAATCGCCTTGGCACAACCGTAACATTAATTCCCACAGGGGATGAGACAACTGCTTTGTACGTACTATTAGGCTCCCCGACATTGGTAACTGTTCGCGTTACTGAGAAGTAGTCCTTGAGATTCGGTACTGTGATGGACGGGTAGTTTAGTCCAGTTGCTGTTGTGAATGTTTGATCACAAGTGCTGTTGTCTCTTGTTATCAAATGAAGCGATTTCTCGTTGTAACCAATTGAACAAAGGAAGGCTTTGTAATCTGTGGTTTGTGCATCATAGATGAGACCGGGATTAAGGACTCTTGTTGGGTTCACAAAACCAGCTCCATAATCGAATGCGTTTGCCCTCTTTCCTTCTGGATCGACAGTGAGAGGTCTACGATTCTTGTTCATCATTGTAGCTGCATTTCACAAACACAATCTTTTTAGAAAATTCCAACACTCATTTGGCAATATCAGGAAGAGGGGCAATTTGTGTGATTCATCACATCGTGTCTCAGATAATCTGTTCTATTTATTGAAACAATCTTCAAAGCGAAAAATTGCAGTAAACACAAACATTCACAAGATTCATAAGAAATTGTTTCTTTAGTTGGCCAAAGAACTCAACCTCATTAATAAAAAAACATATGTTTCAAGAACATGAGCTTGATTAGTACCAAGGACTTTACCAGTTGTCATGATTGCAGATTTGATTGCGGAAGGAGACCAAGATGGATACACAGCTTTGATCAAGGCCACGATTCCCGTCACATGAGGGCAAGCCATGGAAGTGCCTGAGAGAATGTTAGAATGCATTTTTCCGTTTGCTGGAGACCAAGCTGCTAGGATATTCAATCCGGGAGCCACGACATCAGGCTGCACTGAAAGAGGAATTATGCAAACTGAAAACAAAATAATTACCGGTGATTCAGATATCATGAGCTTCCAAGTACGAAATTCACCTTCAGGATTTCTGGAGTCAAGGCATTCGGACCTTTCGAAGAAAAAGCTGCTATTCGGGGTGCAGGTTGAGATCCTAAGACAGTCTTCGCAGAGAAAATCATAGATGTGGCCTTTCTGTTCATGAATCATGATGAGAGAATTGCTTAAAATCCAGAGAGGAAAAACAACCAAGGCTGTGTTTGGATCATGGGATTTTGTGTTTCTGCTTTTAGGCCAAAAATAACTTCTAAAGCTACTTATAAACTAGTTCTCAGGCCCTTGAATTATGATTTTAGCAAGTAGATTTTACTTATCTAAAATATTTTACAAACGCCCTTTTTAGTTTGTCAATTTTCCATTTTCTTGGTACATATCCGTCCAGAAGTCCATGAACCAAGCCCAGCCTAAGAAAACCTCCGCACACAGAATATCTTTCAAAGAATCAAAGTTAAGAACAAACCGCGTACGATTAATGTAACTCAGGATCTTATTTCCAGTCTGTTTCCCAACGACAGCGGCTGGGATCACGAAAGGAATAGCAACATCTTTATCTGCTTCATCTACAAGAATCATCCCAACTCCACCGGCTGCTTCGACAACCTTGCTCTTCACCAGCTTCGACTCGGTTGAACTTTCAGCATGCTGGCATACCAGAATCTTTCCTCGGGACTTAGTACTATTCAAGGAGCTATCCAAACAGTAACTGAAATGCAGAAGAGAAGCAAACAACTTTTGAGGTTTCGCTATAGCAGATAGATACTTAGATGGTATTCACAGCCAAGTACCTTTTGCTTCACCTGGATTGATAAGGAGTGAAGTATCCAGCATAGGCTTCAGAAGCAGAGATGATCCTTGTGGAGGTATTCATTTGGAGTAGAGTAAGGCTTTCACCCTATTCAAGTGACCAAACAAACAAGAGTCTCGGAATCAATGAATTTCTATATAGTATCACTTATCAGGAACATGGTAACATGATAAGAGTAAATTTGTTTGTTCTTGCTACTAGAGTTCAAGGTACTTATGTAGTTAGTTCTTGACAATTCAAAGGCAATACGATTTCTTATTTTTCGTTTTTATTGACCATCTATGGGAGCACTATGGGTTACTTTCTGACACGTTATCCAGCCGAAAATCTACCATCCAAGATATCATAAATTAGCTTAAAGTTTCTTCGGAACATCATTCCTTGAAACAAAACTTTTATTTTTTTTTTGTCTTTTATGGACGTGAAAATCTAACCCAATTAAGTAAACCAGTAACAAAACGCTGTAAACAGATGCTAACCGTAAACTAAACATTTTGAAATCAAGGGATTCATTTCTTTTATTCCAAGTCCAATGTTCTTTATATGTGTTTTATTCTTCCTAATGAAACCTTCAAGGGAAAATCTAGAAAAAAAAAACCCTTTTTCGCTCGCTTCGGGTCACTAGATTTTCCGACTCATAAGAGAAATTTACCATAATTGGATACGTATGTTCCAAGCCATAGACTGATAGTACTCTGGAACACTAGAACAACTCCCTTTGATATTTTCCTTAATAAATGAAAAATATCTTATTGGAGAAAATGGAGTCACTATGAATTTCTTTTTTGCTGAGCATTACCGTGAAGTTAGTACCATCTCCCAGTATGATATTGGATGTGAAGTCCCTATCAGTAGAGCTAGCAGCGACAGTGATCATCCACGGAGCAAGATTCGTTGCAGAGCCCCGGTTCCCTTCATTTCCTGCCGAAGCAACCACAACTATTCCATGGCTAGAAGCATGGAATGACCCAATCGAGATTGCATCGCTGAAATAATCACCCTGAGGAGAAACGGGACCCAGAGAGACCGACAAAATATCGACCCCGTCTTTGATAGCATCATCGAAGGCAGCCAGTAAATCAACATCATAGCATCCCGAGTCCCAACATGCCTTGTACACTGCTATTCTGGCCATTGGCGCACCCCCTCGAGCACCTCCGGTTGCTAACCCGTTATAGTTCATGTTTGTGATGTATCTACCGGCAGCTGTTGAGGCAGTGTGGCTACCATGCCCAGAGGAGTCCCTTGGGGATTTGAATGAAACGGTCTTGACTGAATCATCTGCTTCTTCAGCTTCATAGCCATTCAAATAGTATCTTGCTCCTATTATTTTCCTATGTTTGCCACAATTTTTAGCAGAGAATGAGGATTACATTTTGTTTATCTGTTCAGGTAGAAGAAAAGGTTCACAATGTTGGGTTAAAAATAAAACTACCTGTTGCAAGTTGAAGCATTGAATGCTTCACCTGATTCACATTTCCCTTTCCATTTGGCTGGCGGTGGAGCCATGTTCTCATCACTAAAACTTGGCGATTCAGGCCAAATTCCTGCTTTACCCAGGTAGCAGAATTAGTAGCAATTTCACACACACACACACACACACACACACACACACACACAGATTTGCAATTCAAAATGTGACAGCTGCCTCTATTTGTTCATCAAAATAATTTAAGTTCTTGCAATATGACTGGAGGGAATTTGATTTCTTCGACGGGATAAGAGCATCGAATTGGACAATATATTAAAGGGAACTATGTTCGGTGTTTGGTTAAATTATGACTGTTCAGATAAACATGCATACGATATATAATTCGGCAGAGCCTAGAATATATACAATAACATGGAGGTGTGGTAATATTGATCTCTTCACTGTTAGTCCTATAACATCACACGTTTTTAAAGATTATATAGCCATGTTCGTTTCACAGTTTAGTTTTAGTTTTGATGACATCATCATTTTTCTCATTTTTCTCTCTATCTCTCTCTACTCATTACACCTGCTGACATCATCAAAACTAAACTAAACTAAACTATCTAACCAAACACAACCACAGTGTTTCGCTATTAGTCCCATCAAACAAAACTAAGTGTTTGTTTGACAGCGGCAAAAAGGAGGACTAAGGAGAAACAACAAGGACCAGAATAGAGAGTCCTTAACCAAATGGACCTCATAAATTTCTTGAACTAACTAAAAATGAGATTTGAGAAAGGGCTTTGTTACCCCACTAAACTTATGACTTGAAACAAACAGTGCATTAAAAGAAAAAGGAGACTGCTGTAAATGAAGTGTACAGTTTTCTACTACCAAATACCCAGAAGTCATGTCTTCTTGACTGAACCAATAAATGAACGGTCCCTCATTTGTACCCCCCCAAAAAAATGCAGATATACTGTACAAAAAGTGGTCTCTATTAGTGAATTAATTGAAGTTAAAAAATAATAAAATGAATTTTATTTATTTATTTATTTGGAAGGGAGACAGAACTAACCAGTATCAATGAAACCAACGACAACATTAACTTGGTTCTTGGTTGAATAACCAGGGATTTCCATGGTTTCTTCCCCAACAAGACCCATGAAATCCCATGAATGAGTTGTGTGAAGATTCCTCCTCTCATTGGGAAATACCGATACCACTCCCGGCCTCTCTGTTGCAAAATTTTCCAAAAATGTAATTCAAACCCATGTATATAAATGTTAGAAGATGAATCAAACACACACAATAGGACGACGAAAAACCAATGAGAATAATTTGCATGCACACATTTAATTATTATTTTTTGACTCGCTATTTCTAATTTTACTAAACGTTTTGTAGTTTTGCATCAATTATTATTATTATTTTATTCGTCTGAAGAATCTAAAAATTAGTAGAAATAATTAAATAAAGGTCAAACAATCAATTAAAAATAATTTTTTTGGAAACAGTACAAATATTTTACGTCGATATTTTTGTTTTCCCGATTTGTCCTGCCAAAGAATCTAAACACTACAAAAATGCTTCCAGAAGCTCAATAAATCAGCTAAAACACAGAAGTAGAGTAATTCAGTACAGAATATTCTGAAATTGTTTTTGTCTGTGTTAACTTTTTCAATTTCGATGGATTTTTGTATTTCTTTAAGTTTTTCAATCCAAACAATTCACTAACAACAAACACAAGCAACTGTCTAATGAAATTAAGTTAATTTATTCCAAACTACAATTTGGTTCCAGTACTAATAGTAGCTTCTACAAAACCAACAAGCAAATCAATAAAATTTGATCAAGAACAGAAATAAAGACATACTAGCCATTTCAGAAGCCTGGTCCTCAGTCAATTTGGCTGCAAATCCTCTGAACCCATGTCTGTAACTACACACATGGGATTCCTTGGCCTTTTCACCACTGTAAGCAGAATCAAATCATTTCAACAAAGAATGATTAAATCAGCACACAACAACAAGAGGAGGAACAGAAAAATAACATAAAAAACACAAGCAGAAAACTGCGAAATTTCGGTTTCGATTCAAAAGAATCAAAACTACAGAAAAGGAGAAAATAAAATCTGGGTTTTGAGTTTAAACCTTCCCCCATGGATATCAGTAAGGATTTGGTGGTTTTGCTTCAAAATCTCATCTGGGTCATCACCTCCGCTGCTTCCCATATAGACCACATAGACCTTCATAGACCCAATAACATAATATCTAGAGAAAAAAACAAAATCCACAAATTTCTAAGGCTTAAACAATGAGGGAGCAATAACCATACCTTAGCAGCAAAACAGAGCCTAATTTCGGCCAGAAAGGCAAAAAGAAGTAGACAGAGAATACCATTGGTACTAATAATAGTATTTTTCGACGAAGCCATTACTTGTCTCAAATGGGTTTGGATTTTCAGGATGGCAAAGAAGAGGATGGAGCTATTTTATAGGGTGGGAGAGAGGAGAGAGAGAGAGAGATGGAGGTTTGAAAGGGAGTGGAAAAGGGGTATTGTTCAGAGATACCACAGGACGAGGTATTCTATGCGAAAAAAGTACAGTATAAAAGATAAGTATGTACAAATCGAGTAGAGATCCTCAGTGTGGGGTACGGAGACTGTGCTGTGCACCCATGCGTGTTGTGCAGCTCCTTTAGGGTCATCTTGCGTCCGTTGTTTGATCTGAACTATTAATTTTGTTTGTTGTTTTGAGTATGTAGGACTCATAAAAAATTATTTTGATAGGATATCGGTAACTATTTGATCGATGACCATTTAGCTTACAGGTTTGTAGAAAAAATCACCTCATCAATTTCATTGAGTTTTTCATTTTAATTAAAATAGAGTTTGAAAACATAGTTACTGAGGTCCAATCAATATAAATTTTTACATGGCCTATTTACTCGATTAGAAAAACAAAATGAACGATTCAGATCAAATAATGAAACCCAGCGTGAGCCTCAAAGAGACTGCACAACACGCGTACTCGTGCATAACACATTCCCCTGACCCCTCAATGTGATACATTCCAAACCAAGGCGGGGTCTCTTATATGATGCAAAATAATACTAACCACACGATATCATTTGATAGTAATATTTTTGGGATTTTGGTAATTCGGGGTGATTATTTTAAAAGCTCATCTAATGGAGTATTTGCCAGTCATACAAAAAAAAATAAAAATTAGGTCATCCGAATAATTACTACTAAGAGTTTATCAGATCATAATTGTTGAAGGAAAAAGGGTATCTCAAAGTTTCCTGGTTCATTGTTCTTGTGATAAATATATTTGTCAAATGGCTCTCGATGTTGGATTAATTGAATTATTTACACGGTGAATAAACTATCGACCATGAAAAATTATTTTGTGTTCTCAGTTTTTTTTTTTTTTTTGGTCAAGTGTATTTGGGCTGACTAAATTCTTTGCAGTCTATCATGTTCTATTAAAGGTGGGCATAACCATCTACGCAAAAAACTAGAAAATTTACTAGAGAAGCTTTTGCGGTTTAACCTAGAAATTGTCACGATATCTTAGTTTATATTTCATTACTATTATTTGATGTATTCATTCTACTGCTTCACAAAAGAATAACCGGATTTCTTTCTTAAAATTAATGTACAAGTATCCTACAATAAAGTCAATATGAGCGAGGCTGGTACAGTTTGCAGTGAAGTGGAGGCGAAGGAAACGTGAAGAGAGAGAAAGAAACAGAGCGACAGAGAGTCGTGACACAGGATTTGTTATGAGTGAACCCTCTCTGTCATCAGATCGGCGAGGAACACTCCCAATCATCTTATATTTTAAAAAGGTATTTTACATTTAATTCCACCCAAATTTATCAGGACTGTTGATTGACAACCAAACGGTCAAGTGAGCTCTCTATACGCCACCATATTTGGTACGGGATCGGCCCTGACTTTTGGGGTTTAAAGTGAAAATTAGTCTTTTTTTTGTTGGATCGTATAATAATGGGTGTCAAAATAAGAGGGTCATTTAAAATTTGTAAATTTTTAGAGTTCTAAAACAGTCGTATCTCGAGTTTTATATCAGGGCCGGTTGGTTATTTTTATTCATTACTTTGGAATTTTGGGGAGGTGAGCCGACGGCTGCTTCACTCCACCACCCACAGCCCCATCTCTTCCGGAGACCGTTACACAATATTCCCTTGGAAATTATTAATTTATGCTTTTTAGGATATCAAACAAATTTTATTTTATATATATGTCGTTTTGGGAAAAAGTGAGAAACTGAAAAAGCATCCCATTATCGAACTGAAACATGGAAACAGTAGCCCACCCAAAAGTGAGCAATTATCCACTGCTCTAGGGGAGAAAAACTTGGCTACAAATAGCATATGCACACGTAGTATTTGAGTGTGCATCTTGGCCATTCATAATTATTTTGGACAGCCCAGAATTTTTTCCCCTCTCTCTTCGTTTTCTAAAACTCCGAACCATTCAAAACACTTTTGAATGATTGAGATACGCATTTGGTATAGCCGTACCGCCACGGATACCCAAGTGTTTCTCGCTCTTGGGACATTTTTCTTGAGTCTCATTTTGTTTTGTTTAAAAAAACTACACTACCCTTGTTTCGGGCTATGGAACCCTCATTACGAGATTAAAAAATCACGCTTTTGATTTCTACGGATTCTGCTAATTTACACGCAGTTTGACTTACCTCGAAACGGTAAAGCTAACAATTGAAAAAACCACTAATGGCCCCAACGATTTTTCTTTTTAGTGCGAATAGAACTTATGAACTCGAGAATCAGTCTCTTATCTATTGTCATGCATTCACTCAATCAAGCTATTAGAAGTAAAAAAAAAAGAAAAGGGACAAGAAAGTCCCATGTTGAGTAATTTGTATGAGATATAAACGAGTACACAATAGAGAATAATTCATGTATAAAAAAAACTCCCCTGGTGGATCCATGCTTGCAAGAAAGCTGCCAAGGGATCTACCAAGATAACATTTCCTAACAATAATGATAACTTTATGTTGTCATTAACATTATTGCCATCAATTTTATCCTCTTTGTTCAATTTGATGACATAATTTGAGCGTTATCGCAGTTGGAAGAGATTCATTCATTGGGGGTTTGGATGCTTTATTTTAGAGTCTTGCTATGTATACATTATTTCAAACACACTTTTCAAACATACCACTCAATAGTGTGCGGACCCAAAATTTAGTTTGAGAATGTAAATGACTCATGCAAAAAATTATATCAATTTGATATTGTTAATTCCATGATTCGAATCAATTGATTAACAGGATGAACATTAACGATTGATTTTATTTTTTTCAACAAAATTGTAAATTTTTATTGTTGCTATTAATGTTTGATCAACTTAATTTTTTACATTTGACCAAGGCAATGGTGGACCGAGAGGGAGGATATTCATTCCAACCAAACAAACCAAATCTGCTTACTTCTTTTTCTCGTTTATAGAGTATGCTAAATAGAGAAGGGAAAAATCAAGTGTAGTAAGAGCAAATAATTGTAGTATTTGTCAAATTCGAGGGGCAACAAGTATGATATATGTACATGGGCAAATATGCAAAATTCTCAAGAATTAATATTACACTTAACCTATGGAAAAATGCCACCTCAGTGACCCCCTCTCCCACCACCCCGAACATAAGTCACCAGTTCAAGTCCCACTAACATCAAAGTTTTTAGTGCCATCTTTCTCGCAGACGAAGACTTATGTGAAACAGCTGTGGAAGGGAATTTCTAATTTACGCTCCGGTCACGCGATCGTATGAAGTTGTAATTAGTGAGAGCAGTTCGGACCTACCGGGATTCTTTGGGGAAGCTCAGTGGATCATGTAGTCGGAAAACGGGACAGTCCCGATAAGAAATGGGGAATTTTGTGGAGGGCAATATAAGCAAACAGTGGCAACACCAACGAGAAATCTCCACTAAAACAAAGGTCTTCCGTAAAAACCAAAGGCAAAAGAATGTGAAAGCAGAGATCAAAAAAAAGAATGTGAAAGCTGAAAACTTTAGCTGATCAAATTTCAAAAAAAACCAAAATTTTTACTAGTTATTTATTATCGGAAATTTCAAGCACTTTATAGAATTGGCTTCTCTACTAGCTAGTGGGCTGCTAGTGGTGGGATCTGGTGAACCCTACGTCATCTATTGTGCCAGAAGGATCGATACAGAAATCACACACAACACAGAACACAACACTTGGTTTTTCAAATTCCGTACATCTATGGGCATCAAATTTTAATATAAGAAGAGATTACAAAGGTTTTACTCAAACTAAAACCCTTACAGGAAGCCCCATAGGTTTCTTTCTCTGCCACCTCCTAACAGAGGCGGAGCCAGGTTTTTGGGCTGAAGAGGCCTGGCTAAATTTACATATTTTCATCTAAACGTTACACTTATTATATCACTGAGTTTTTGCCAAGTAGACATATTTTCATCTAAACGTACACTTATTATATCACAGAATTTTTGCTTTCTAATATGGTACATTTGTACATTGAAAGTCATTCTAGCCTAATAGAGTAAAAGTATGTGAAATCATTTTGTTCTACATGCATATATTCCATTTACAAAAAAAATTGAGAAACGAGAATGCAACATAAATTGTATTTTATTACATCCAACCAAAATTACTAAAATTATACTCCCTCCGTCCCTTTTTAAGTGATCCATTTGGGAAATGTGTATTTTTGCGGACGTTTAAAAATGTACTTTCGCATATCGTTTTTAAATTTTTTTGCACAAAATTAAACTACTCAATGAGCACTTTAATTTGGTATAAAACAAATTAAAAAGTTATATAGAGAAATATGTTTTTTAGAGGGTTTGAAATTATACGTATTTCTGTATGAATCACTTAAAAAGGGACAGAGGGAGTAAGAAACTAAAACACTATTTTCCCAGCCCCTTCATAGCTCCGCCGATGCCTCCCAACCTCCCATGGTTGATGACGATTCTTTTTCCTTGTAAATTTTGTATAGAGTGATTCAAGAATTCGTACAACAGAGGTGTGGAGAGTTTCCCTGTAGGAGACTTAGATGTTTTGAGGCACTTGCATTATTTGGTGAGGGCCCATGAAATGTATTTTTTTGAGGCTTGTGATACTTAGAGAGATTATTTATTTTTGAGGTGTTAAAAAGTCTGGGTGTCACAGTTGGAGAGAAAGAGAGACATAATTCCATGATTTTGACGTGGACCAGGAACTATAGAGGATTTGTGTCTAATAAGAAAATTACCAAGAAATTTGAAATGGAGAGGGTCCACAAATTGTATTCATCATGGTAGAGGGTTGAGCCTTACACAGGATGATCAATCTATTTTCATCTTTTGTGGCATTTGTCTTCTATCCAAACGTGGATTCAGATTTGATTGAGGCATTAAAGACTTGGGCAAGTCCCAAAGTTTGGTAGAATAACCCATCGTGCATGGTCTCTGTCTGAGATTTTTTATTCCTCTTGAGTTCTTGGGTTCGATTCTCCTTAACTCTTGGGATCACTTCACTTTATGCGTAAGTGTGTGAAGGACTGTGGGAGGGACTGTAGACATTAGTCCAAAGTACGTGTTGGAATTGTGCCTTGAATTTTTTCCTTGTTTGGAGAATTCTTATTGTGTTTAGGATTTTCTGATGTGTTTAGGAAATCCTATTGCATTTAGGATTTTCTATTGTGTTTAGACTTCTATGGTAATGCTTTGATTGCGTTTCTTATAAATAGGAGTCTTGTGACCTCCTAGGGCTTTAGACTTCTTGAGTGAATTCCTTTGAAGGAGCCCCCATGGGGTTTCCCATAGTGTGTTGGAGTTTCTTGGTTGTTCCATAGATAGTCTTTGATTCATGAGATTGGATATTAAGGTTTTGTGCGTCTCTTTTGTGTTTTTGAGACTTTGTCCCTAGATATCTGTTGGATGCTTCAACTAAGAGTTACGAATATAGCCGGCTCTGTATATTTCTCCATAGTCATAGTGAATCCTCTCTTGCTCTTCGCCTCTGGACGTACCTCTAGACCTTCGTGCTTGGGGGAACCACGTAAATCTTGTGTCTCGTTTTCTTTGCCGATTTGTTATATTCTCTTACTTTGTGGCCTATCACAACAGTAAGTACCATGAAAGAAACTAAAGAATTTAATTAATCCGAGATGCGTGCAATCTAACTAGGAACACCCTTCAGTGCCAACCCTTCAGTGCCAAAAAAAAATAAAAATTGGAAGAATGATGCCTGTGGACAAAGGGAGACCACACTGAAAGCAATCAAATTTTGTGGAAGAAGCAATCATGACCCATCTGATTACTTGGTTGACATAATACACTGTATCACAGCCTTCTTTTCGGTGCCAAAAAGCACTTTACCACCGCTCAGATGCCCACTGATATATGTTCGTTTGAGCCTAGGCTGAGTTTCCACTATTTTCCACTATCGATTGATGATAGGCTGAGTTTTCACTATTGATTGACGATATTTTACGGTACTTTGTACTTGTTTTTTCACTATTCAAGACAAGTTATTTCTCTTAACTAAATAACGAGTTGTCTTTTGGCCTTAGAGTGAAAACAAAAAACCAGTGAACACTCAATCTTGATACTGTAGAATTTTTATCATTGCATTTGCAATTATGATGTTTCCAGGGGCTGAAGCCGTGATTGTCACTTGCCAATCAGAATTTCAAAGAAGTTTTCGGAGGTTCAATTTTCTCTCAAACTGCCAATTCCTTCATCCGATCAGTTCATGTAGGATTTTTCTCAATTTAAATTGGACTGTCAGTTAATGGACGATGGAATTGATCTCTCGTTTATTAAACTGAATACCAAATTATGAAAAATATTCCATGATGATTAGGGTATGACATTTTCGTAGGTGCTCTCATTTGCTGAGAGAAAATACAGGTGGTTATGTAGCAATCATCACCTTAGTTGTCTCTCTTTGTCAACAAAATTCAATCATAACAAGCCTTTGAAGGCATTCAATCGATGGTTAATAAGTATAGGTAGATTAGCAAGGCAAGGAATCTTATGAAATTCATCATTACAGGGAAGTTTGACTTCAATTTCATTTATATTCTGTATTTTTCTCCTTTTCTTCTACTTTTTACCATCATTTTTTGTTCAAAAATTGTACTTTTATCAACTAAAATTTCAACTTTTGTTTGTTAAATTAAAAGAACTCTTTCATGTTTAGTAACTAGTGACGGAAAGTTTATATACTTTGTCACAGAAATGCATTACTTTTAAGTTTTCGTTTTGCAATCCGGACAATCATATTTAGAGTACATACTTGGACTAAGACATGAAGTTCATTGTTTCCCTGGGTTGTGAACCCCACAATTTATGAGACATATACTAAATACACAAAACAAAAGGGATAGAAAGAAATGGACTTTTGTGGGTATTTTCATTTTGACAACAAGGCGTCCGGGTTAGCTTTTGCACACCTCAACAAATTATGAGAGATCAATCCCATTGTCCGGTAGCAAAATTCTCATTTAAAGTCATAACAAAACTCTATATGGATTAGCCCCCAAAAGAGTTGATAACACCTAGTTGCCTACCTAGTTTTGAACCTAAGATTTTGGGAAGGAGCAAACCCCTTGAGATTTTTGTGGGTCGGCTTTTTTACATGACAAGCCAATCTCGAACAAACTTTCAATCAAGCAGACACTATTCAAGCTCAAATAGCTTGATTTATGTTACAGCCCGAAAATTTAGTTATCAAATTTACAATATTTGGTGGTGACGAACAGTAATGGGTGAAGGATCTACTTTTACTTTTGCAATGGATGAGCAGAGGGCTATGGGCAAAATGATGATCATTACACCCCTTGCTAGGATAACCAGTTCAACTGTTCAAGTTATCCTCTTGATTTTTATACTTTCATGATGTCGTATGCATAACTCACAGCCCAACATAGTGGCTAATCAGCTAATGGGCCCCGTCAAAAGCTTTTTCTGCTCTCTTGATTACCTCATGAGAAAATTTTATTCACGGATCATCCGTGAATAAGAAAAATGCAGCAGCCAATAATCTTTGAACACATCACTCATATTGTCTCTGCACATTTTGGACAAAAGCAAATGTCAATCACACACAATCAAATCTCTTTCCTCCTCGCTATTGTCAACATGGAACAGAATTGTTCTACATGCACCAATACTCTAGGCACACACTCATGCAATAGGAGTATGTCTTTATCTATTATCTTTTCTTTTCTTTTTTTCGTTTTCATCCAGTTAATTTTCTGGAAGAGTAAAATTGTGTATACCCATTTTTTTGCCCGGCAGTTAAGAAAAAGTTTGGGGTTTTTTGGCTTACCAATTCAAGTATAGAAGTATTATTTTTTCTCCTTTATCCAAAAAAAAGAAAAGAAAAGAAAAGATTTTGATAGTTTTGCTTCGAATTTATATGGATTATTGGTTCATTTCAAAGAGAGGGATCTAAAAAGTAAAAAAATTATACATCAAACTCAAAAATTTTTTAAAAAAAACTAAAGACAATCATACGTAAGCCAATCATCCCATATCTTGAGGCACTGGAGTTATGTCCGGTCATTATCTTCAGGTCTCCGAAATTTGTTGAAATGTGTGCAAGGTGTCCTAGACATTCGGTTATAAAAAAAAAGCTCTTCAAAACTAATTTTTTCCCATAAATTTTTATTTCTACTGAACTTTTACAAACCTTTATTTGGAATTATTAACCAAAACAAAAGAAAAAATATCTGGATACCTTAAGAAAAATACAATTTTTTTTAACTGATACAGTGGTACCTGTATTTTTTGTCCAAATTCAGAAAAATTTCATCGGTTATTTTTATTTCAATTTCTTTTTGAATTATTGGCTCCTTTCGAAGATAGAAATCTAAAAATAAATAAATAAAAAATTATAACCAACTTATAAAATATTTGAAAAACAATGGATAATTCAAGATATTTGTCTATTTTGAATTATTTTTATTTTTAGAAATTTATAAGGTTTTTTTTTTTTTTAACCTTTTAGATTTACCCTTTCAAACACGAACCAATAGTTGTTATTACCATGGTTGCAACTTTAGGAGCTTATAGATACCAAACATAACAAACTTTTTTTTTTCTTTTTTGGTAATGAAGAGTGTCCCGATGAACTAGACTAATTTCTTTAGCTCCTCCCACAACCTTTTTTTTCAGGCGTTCGAGTGAAATGAGGTGAGGTAGCTCCAAGGACAAATCACTAAATATAAGATCTTTAAGAGCTTAAACAGTATGACCAAAAATCAAATTTCGAAACAAAAAATAGAGTTGGTGAAACACATATCATCTTAGACTCCATAGCTAATGAAAAATAACAAAACGAAGGAGGATTCAAGCGCCTTAATTAACTAAAAACTTGATCATAATCAACGGAGCACTCAAAAGAGAAGATGAATAGTGATTCATCGATTTTCTGGCTTCAGCTTCGCGCCTATCCTCGTTTTGGGATTTGGTTGTATTTAGCTGTTGATGGTTTTAACCATTCTGATAGAAATTAAAAAAGGAACTCAACCATGGTTACATTTGGAAGGAGAATCTGTTGCTGCAGTTTAAAAGGACAATCTCCAGGACAGGTGTTGAATAGTCATTGGGGGCTGTAAGTTGCTTATTTGGCTCCTCCGTGAATAAATTTTCCTCTTATATCTCATTCACTACAAATCTGGGTGGGGCCATTGGCTGTCTATGGAGGTAAGCCAGACTTCAGTTTCTAGCCAAAAAACACAAATGATAGCTCAACCCATCAAATCATTAACCAATTTTACAGAAGGCTTTTACAAGTTGTACATGATGCTACAAACAGCTGTACTGGGTAACAATTACTCTATTAAGCCGACCTCTTTTAGTACTAGAGCTTGACCATGGACATATTTCACATATACTCCAAAGTTCAGATACAAGTAGGCTTTATTCATAAAAAGAAACCCAACAATTTGGACCTACGGTAAACGCGATCCCTAGGACTGTAACTCCGAAGGATCGATTAAGCCTTCTAACACAACGAGCTCATTCAGGAGTGCAATCTTCTCTTCTTCGAGGGTTTTCACCTCATCTTCAACCTCTCTCAACTCTGTTCCAATCCCAAAGCTTTCTTCCTCCAGCAGCAAAAATTTTCTTCTCAGTGCCCTGTAATCGTTTCCAGATGTGGAAGAGTCTGGCAATGATTCTGAGGGTGAGGTCTCGGGTTGTTGGAACAAGGGAGAAACTTCCTTCTTCAACCCTTTTTTGGAGGCTTTCTTCCCTGTTTGAGTTGGAAGAGCCACATTGTGCCCTTGTTGAGATACAGAAGCCTTATGGGTTGAGGGTTTCTTTTTTCTCGACTTGGAAAGTAAAGCTTGCTCGGGTAGTAGCATACCTGGATCTTGCATTTCTCAAATGCTAGAAGAAAGCACTGTAATGAAAAACGTAAAGAAGTTAAGAGCACAAGTTTTCAAGCTACCGATGAGAACTATTTGGGAAAGTCAACAAGATGATTTGATTACAAGGCTCCGTCAAGGCAGTTTGATAACTATGGAATACAAAAAGCAACACAGATCAAGTATTAAAGCATTGAAAATATATACAGCTCAAGAATCATTAGAAGTAAGTAAAAAAAAAAAAAACAGATTATGAAGTCCAAGAGCTCCGTCAAAGGAGCTAGCTAAATGATTCTCACAAACACATACTATATGACATGTAAACAAGAGTAGTGTGTACATTGCATGGCATTCCTTCATGCCACTCTTGCGTACCACAACAAATTTTATATCCAGCACTGGAAATAGCAAGAGTCAATATAACCATCACTTCTGATACTCCCTCTGTCCAAAAATTTTGGTCCCAGTTCTATTCTAACCGGGAAAAAAACAAAAACTACTTATAACTTTAAATCGGTAATGAATTTTATATTCAATATCAATCTTGTTTGATAGATCTCAATTAGTTCCATAAGACAATGTTTTCAAAATCACGTAAAACAGTATAAATTATGAGATATAATCTTAGTTGCACGAAGCGGGAGCGGATGTGGGGACGGGAGTGGGAGCGGGTGCGGGGGAGCGGGTGCACCTAGAAGTTCCCAAGAGCGCTTACAGAGCATGTATAGATTATATTTAAATATGTATATAAAATATCTTTAAATACTTAACCATTGAAGGAAAAGTGATACTTATTGAGAATTTTTCCTATCTTAAAGGGTAATTTTTGGAAGTTAGATATTTTTAATTTGCAGAAATGCTTGACTCATATGATTTTCATATTCTTATTTCCACACCCTTAAAAGTATGAGAATAATTGCTTTAATGGTCCGATAACCTCCCATCATAGTTAGGAGCAAGTTCCCATCTCTAGGGGAGTGAGCTCCCGTCAAGCTCCCATCTTGGGAGCGCACCCATTTTAGAAGGATCCTGCAACTAAGGATATAATCAATTGAAAATGGCACGAACTCCCAAAAGGGACAAATAAATGGGGACAAAGGGAGTAATTCTAAATGAGAATTGCAAGTCTGCAGGCAAAGCTTCACAAGAGCAAGATCATAGTCGTAGTTTCACTGTGTTACTTAGAGAAGCGAGAAAGAGAAGAGCTCATTCAACTCAATTTCAACAAGCTAAGCATCCCCTATACGTCTATGGAACTCATTTCAAAAAGTAAAGCTCATCCCATTGCTCCATATAGATTTTAGACTCTCTTGAAGTTAGCTTAAATGTGCTGCTCATCTCCTTTTGCTACTATCCATGATGCACATGTCGAGCATTGAAGATCCAATAAAAAAAATCTCACTTTTAAAAGTTAATTTGAGAATACGGCAAGGGGATCTATCTGAAGTGAAAATCAAATATAATGTAAAAGCAGTTTACATTAAATCATCTCTGCCATAATGAGAAAAATAAACTCATGACCAGTTTACATTAAATCATCTCTGCCGCAATGACCAATCTACAAGTATGTATACCCCCTCAGGCTCCAAACAAGCCACTCCAACACCAACTAATCCCATTCCCAACCATAGGCAGCGACCAAAATGTCCATTTTCCTGATTTGATCACTCGTCAGAAATTGAGAAAAACCATTCCCCTTCTCCCTTCAAAAGTTTCTGTCCCTAAGAAACTAGAGGTCCAATCACAGGATAGTTTAGTAGCTATTGACAAATGTAGATCAACATCTCATGCATTACCAAAGCTGACGTTTACTGTTCTACATGACACATGCTCTGCTCTGCAAGAGACATGTTCAATGGGTCATTATTAATGTTCCAGAGTTACATGTCATGCAATACAACCGCCCAGATCAACATATAGTAAGTAACAAAAGCCATCGACTTATTTCACCATTTCACAGCTGACAACAACAGGAAGGTTGACTAAAAAATAAGTCAACGAACTGGTGCAACACTACTCAAAAGCAGATTAAAATGAAGTTTGTCATACAAAATAATCACTATTACACGCAAAAACTGTATTCAACATTAAGCAATAAAGAGTACCGGAACATATTATTGTCCGAATGAATTTAATTAAAAAAAGTTTCGCATGAGCATGAGGAAAAATTTAGAACCTAAGTTTTATTAGCAACCTAGATATTACGACCCCACAAAACTAATAACACCACCCAATTTAACCAACTCATAAACTGGTATGAAATCCCCATTAGGAGTGCAAACAAGCCGAGTTGAGCCGAGCTTTGATGTGTGCTCGAGTCAAGCTGAGCCAAGCCAAGCCAGGTTCATTTACTAAATGAGGATCTCTATACATGAGCCGAGAGCCAAGCTTTTTCGAGCTGAGCTGAGCTTTGGAGTGTAGAGCTCCGCTCACTTACAAAATGTGCCCAAAACTCAAGCCTGGCTGGATTACTAAACGAGTCAAGCCAAACTGAGCCTGAAGCTGTTGTGAGGAGCTTAGTTCGTTTGCAACCCTACTCCAATTGAACCAATTCATAAAATTTTACAATGACCCATGTATGCGCCAGGTTTGTGAAGACCGATTCAGTATTAGTTTGCCACTTCGATTATACATAGTAAGAACTGGTTGGGAGGATGTACCTAATTTTCAAAATTAGGAACCACGTACTTCTTTCGTATTTTTGCTTAATTTATTCTTCGTGCAACTTATGAACAACAAGATCAGACAAAGTGACAGCTACTATGTGAAACCGAGAATCTTTCAATGCAACATTCAAGCCGTAGAACGTAAATTTCACTGTATGAAGAAAAAAAATTAGGATAAGGGACTGTCAAATTAAACCTCGTACCTGGCAAGTACTAATCTAGGGTTTACGCAACTTCCGACTCCCCACTTCGCGATGGATGCTGCGATGAGCTTGCAGTCGCCAATCACCGGGGACAAATCACCGTGGGCAAGTCACAACGAACTTATCCTTGTCTATATGCACACAGAGAGAGAGAGAGAGAGAGAGAGAGAGAGAGAGAGAGATTGCGCGAAATTGAGACACAGAGAAAGGTGGAGGGGTTCAGAATTCAGAGACGGAAATAGCCGCAGAGTGCCGGGTAATTGTTAGACCCAAAGCCCAGACAAGAGTCCATTTATGTTCAGCCCACGGGCCGGGCACACTTGGGTTATGGGCTCAATACCATTTCTTTTGAGAAATTGCCCGACTTTAGTTGGTTGGTATGTGCAGATAGATTTTGCGGAAGAACTTTATGAGTGAAGGTATAATAATAACACCGTTCAAAAAAAAAAAGAAAAAAAAAAAGGAAGGTATAATAACAAACCAAAAAGCTACTGGAGGGAGTGATTTTTGAATTCGGCATTCTACAGAAAATTCCTCTTTGACAAAATGCATTTTAGAATGAGCTTCAAAACAGGGCCTATAAAATAGATGAATTTATTTTCTAGACAAAACACGTTAACATGTTTTTTTACTCGGTGGTCCAGTTTCCCTGTGGTGGTCCCCGTTTGAGGTATTGATTCGGCACGCTTGGGTTGAGGTTGGCGTAATAAGGGTTGTACTGATTTGCTAGATGGTTCCGTGTCCGTATTTAATGGGGATAGAAATGTCTGGTAATATTTGCAACGTGACCTTTACGGATTGTGGACATTCACCACGTGTAGGCAAGTTACCTTTATTATGATTCAAATGTTTTGATCTGAGAATGTATTAAAGAGTCGTTAGTTTTGTCGCGGGTGCTTTGTCTCCCTGTGTCTCATTGTCCTGTCCATCTATAATTAGATGGAGAATCAGTTAGACTAGAAGACAATGAATCGACTGCGACGAATTCTTTCCCCATTTCATGTACCAAAATCTCTCTTCCTTCCGCTCCACATTGCAAAAGAAGAAAGAAAGTTCTGGCCAGGGTTTTTCTTGTTCTCGTCTGTTTCATGCTTTATGTTTCATGGACTATTTGGAAAAGATCTACAATTCATTATTGGACACCAAACTGGTCCAAACACTTTGGGTAATACTATGGGACGTCTCCAATACTTTTAGTTTACATTCATGTACGTTAGAACTGTGCATTAATTTCCATAATATAAATGGATTAAAGAGTCTATGGCATCTTGAGACCCATAATTCCGTTCTCTGCTGAAACATCAGTTCATTACTTTTTTTGACATCGTGAAACATAAGAAGTTGAAGTGCGAACCAAAATGCGTAACAACCTAAGATTGAGTGAAAGATTGTATCGAGAACCTTAGCTAGCTGCTGTTCCTTGTACATCAGTTTATGCCTTAAAAGTATCTCTATCTCTTTTACAGGATGGTGTCACGAGCATGGGAAGATGCTGCTTGTTTATGACTACATACCCAACGGCAACCTCGACAAATACGTCTTCTGTGTTACTAAAAACAATACTTTGAGCTGGATTCTCCACTACAAGATCATATCTGAGGTAGCCTCAGCCCTCCACTACATTCACAATCGGTATGACCAGAGGGTGGTCCACTGTGACATCAAGGCCAGCAACATCATGCTCGACTCCAAATTTAGTGCTAGACTTGGAGACCTTGGCCGTGCATGGGCCCTAAACAAAGAAAAAACCTCGTACAAAGAAGCAGGAGGTGTTTCGGGAACACTAGGATACATCGCCCCCAAATGCTTCGTCACAGGTGAGGCCACAGAGTTGCATGTCTGATGTATATGCTTTTGGTGCAATTCTACTGGAAGTGGTTTGTGGGCCTAGGTTGTGGACCAAAAATGGCATGTACAAGTCCTTAGTAGATTGGGTCTGGGCATGGAATCGTACAGGCTGGTTATTTAAGGCAGTGGACAACAGGCTGGAGGAGGACTATGTTGTGGAGGAGGCCCAAAGAGTTTTGCTTCTGGGCCTCACGTGTCCAAATCCAACAGCGAGTGAAAGGCCTAGAACTCAGGAAATTGTTTAGATCTTATCGGGCTCAATGGTTGTGCCTCACGTGCTGCTAATGTAGGAGGGAGACATCAGTTCGCCCACCACCACGAACACGATGTTCGATATGACCTCACCTAAGGATCAAGTTCGACACCATTTGCCATCAACACAGAAACGCATGAAATTCAAGAAACTGTTCAGATCCTATCAGGCATAGTGGTTGTGCCTCTTGTGTTGCCGTTCAAGCCTGCTCTTGTGTGGGCGTCAGTGCCGATGGGGGAGAGAGACATCAATCAGTCCACCATCACCTACACGGCGTCCTATATGACCTCGCATTATGGATCAGGTTGGACACCATTCGCCATCAACCCAGAAACACAATGACCATACAATGATTTTTTCCCATCCGAGTCTAAGCATATGTAGTTGGCCAAGCTTAGCGGGATTTTTCTTTTTAGCTGGCTAGGTTATCTGTAAAAAAATGAAGCTCAGGCCCAGCCCATGGGCTTATCTTAGTCGGTGGGCGGGCCAATCTTCGGGTGGGCTGGGTTAGGCTATTTGGGTAGGCCGAATGCTTTTTCTTTTTGGTTTCAACTGAACCTTTTGGAACAATTTTTTTTTCCAAACCCAAGTCTCGACATGTCTTTTAGTTGGAAAAGCTTCTGAGTGATTAAGGGTAGCCCTGTAAATAAGTTAGTAGCTGGAAGCTTTCTTGTAGGTAAAGCAGTGCACTTGAATGTACAACCTATATCAGTTAGGCCCCGATTGGATGGTGCTAAAATTCCAGGGGGATAAGTTTTAGAGGGGGTATATGATAAGAGGGGGTATTATTTTTGGAGGGTTGGCCCACATTGATGTGATGTTTATTAAGGGGTGAAAAAAAGTAGATAGTTTGGATGGTGGATTAAACAGGGAGATAACTTTTGACTTTGTTTGGATGTTTTATAAATAAGAGGGGGTAAATGATGGAAAAAACTGTCAAATGTCTATTTTGCCCTTGTGGTATAACAAATTTTGATTATGCATTAAATTAATTATATAATTACAAAAGTTAATCTATTTTATAAATTTTGGACAATTTGAAGCTATAAAAATTTATTAAATTGGAAATTTACTTTATTGTAATAATTATATTCTAAAAAAGTTTTTTTTTTAAATTGTGGTTTTTATCCAAATTTTTTAAAAAAATTAAGTATACAATAAATATGTTAAATTGGTAGAGGTATTACTAAATAGTTGGAGGGGGTATAGTGTAGTTTCTTACCCTTTTATGATCCTATTCCCCAGAGAGCAAGAGACGGCATTGTCTATTCTTCTTCTTCTTTCTTTTTTTTTTTCCCCGTGAACAGCCTCTCTCTCTCTCTTCTCCTCCATACCCAATCTCATCTTCAAACTAAAAATCGAAGGCTATAACGTGAGATTCAATCTAAGAGCCAGAAGGGAATGTTGTTCTACTCGGCGAGACCTTCAAATCCATCCGAACCAAACCACCATTGGAGCACCTTAGATTTTCGGCCATCTCCCTCTGGTACCAGATTTCTGGGTTTCCATTTTATTTTTTTAAACGAATTTATGTAGTTGGATGATTTATGTTTTCTTCCTCTGCTACCAGGTTTTTGTTCTCAGATGAATTTGATTTTTATTTTTATTTTTATTTTTTGTATTTGTTTGTCGGAATTTCTGGTGCAAACATGGAGGGTGGGGGTTGGGGAAGGGGATAAGGAGGGGTGAAATTATAAAAAACCCAGCCCCCTTCCCCCGAATAATTTTTGGGTAGGGTTAGGGGTGCCCAAATTTTATCCGAGACAAAGCCCCATCAGGGGTGAAAACACATCAGGGGTGAAAACGAAGCCCGGACAGTTTTTGGGTTGCCAAACCCAGCCAAAGCAGTGGGATTCATGTTTTTACCCGGTATGAATTTTGAAGGGTGGTTTTAGACCCAGCCAATCGGGCCTTTAGGGCATTAGAGCTTTAGGTTGTGCCACAGCGTTCTTAAAAAGTGGATACCACAGAGGCCACAAAAACTGTTGGAGTGGTTGGGGAGGAGTTTCGAATTCACAACCAATATAACAAAAGTTTATTAATGTGCCACAAAATTTACAATTTACAAGTGGGTCTTTTATAACAGTGTTATTCGGTCCGTAAAACCGCAAACCTAAAAGAAATATTTTTGTTAAAAAAATGTATTAACTTTCTTCATTCAATGATGTATAGTTACGAGGGAATAAAAGTAAAAAAAGTCATGCTACACATGTATCAGTGTACTGGGCTATGGGTGGACTGGTATCTCGAGCTAGTGGGCGGGCGGGTTGGAGCTTAAATTTTTAGGTCCAAGCCTGGCCCATGGAAAAGTCGAGCTGGGCTAGGGCGGGCTAAGGCTCGGACAAAGCCTGGCAGGCCTAGCGAGCTTTAGGCAGGCCACAGGCCAACGGGCTAAATGATGAGACTTACTCCCAATAATAGACAGGTGAGAATCAACCCCAGATCAACCAAGATAGAAGTCAGTCTCTCTCTTTCTCTCTAAAAATAGCCCCAACGCTTCGTAATCAGATTGGGGGGCGGCGGTGCCACCGCTAGCCAGCCCCCCCTCCCCTAGCCCCCCTTTTCTGTCTTCCCTAGTTTCAAATAAACCACAGCCGACCTCCAATTTTCCTAGCTACACCCAATCTGCTCAGCCCCTATGTCAGTCGATTAGCCCTCTTTCTTTCAGTTTCACTCTATTTAGCTGCCGATCTTTTGCTCCTACCCGTTAGATTACACATGCAACCATTTTTTTTTTGCTCCTACCCGTTAGCTTACACATGCAACCATTTTTTTCGCTTTGGATTAGACCTTGGGTTTGCGATTTGGGTATTCCGACGTCTCCAGCTCTACCGTCAGCCATGCTCTGTTCAGTTTGCATGTGCCAGAACTGCTCAGCCCATCTTGTTCTCACATTGATGCACCCAACCGTATGTCCTCCGGCCCATACCTTAGCCATTTCTGATTTTAAGATCCTTGTAGAGTTCAGATCCAACATTCAACAACAAAACCTTCAGCCTATACCCTTGTCGGCCAGTGCTTTCTTTTTCTTTTCCTATTTGGGCATCATCCGTGTGTTTTTTCTTCTGGTTTTTCCTTTGTTTTTATGGTTTTCTCGAGAAAAAAAGGAGTTGTCAAATGGTTTTCATTAAGGTTTTCAAATGGTTTTCTTTTGTTTTTCAAATGGTTTTTTAAAGGTTCTCAAATGGGTTTTTCAAAATCGGAAGCATGTCTCGTTTTACCATTCTTCCTTGTAGGTTTTGAGCACCGGACAGGAGTAAGGTTGTTATTGTGCTTAGAGCTTGGATGGGAGTAAGGCAAATACTGGGGTGTTGTTTCTTTTGCACACACGTTTTGTCGATCCTTTCAGTGGCTTTGTATATTGGACATGTGTTGGGCTGGGATGCTAGGAGTTGGATTTTCGGCTGATTTATTACTTATTGGGCTTCTCTATTTTGGCTGAATGAGTGTTGATTCTTGGATTCTTGGATGTTGGTTTTTTCTTCTTCTTCGTTTTGTTGCTTTTTCGTACAAATAAGCTCAGGGAGACCACCTCAGTTGAATTGGTTGAATCGGGATTCTCTGCAGCAGTTTGTTTTCTTTTCCATGATTGCGTCTCTTTCCAGCAATCTCTCTACCGATTTCAGAGCACTGTAGTTGGCCAGCACCATCTAGTTGCACGATGTCTAATAGTGTCGTAGTTCTCTCGACCTAGGGTAATATGTGACTCCCAACAGTATCAAACAGTTCTGCAGGGAAACCTCAACAAATTATGGAACTATCGAGGCTGCCGAATCATTTATTTGATTTGGCGATGTGTGTTATCTTGTCTGTTTTCATTTGTACTCGGTAGGTTGTAATAGTCTTTAATTATTAATGAATTTCTTCCTATTTCTCAAAAAAAAAAAAAAAACCTGCTCCCAATAGGATACCAATAGGATAGCGAGACCAACAAAATGAACGCACAAACACAAAAAAAACCACTCACGCACTTGCAAATCAACCATTAGAGAATAAACGAGCAGAAAAAAGATACTAGTGTATCACGTGGTGCCTATGTTGCTGGAAACAAATGAAGTTCGTCGCAATTATCCTCAATGGTGTGTGATTGTTTGTGCTTAAACCTTGCATATTTTTGGAAGGGCTGAACACTTTGGGTTCATTAATAAAAAGCATGGAGTACATGAGACAAACCTTATTGGGAGATAGCCAAAACAAAATCCAAAAATCAACCAAACAAACCTACTCCCAATAGGATAGCGAGACCAACAAAATGACGCACAAACACAAATAAAACCACCAAGTTCGGAAACAAAATTAAAGAATAGATAGAGGGTTTCAGAAACAAAATCCGAATCTCATAATAGAAAAGTCTAGAAACAAAAAGATGCAATAGGCCTAAGAGCAGTTGGTATGCTTATAATAGAGTGAGTGAGATTTTGGTGTAACTTTGATTTTTTTTTAATGACTTAATAGTGAATGGACAACCAAGTTCGGAGTTGGATAACCTAAACATTAGAGCCGCCTTGCATGTACACAAGTACACCCCGATTGTTCTCTCTACAAAAAGATGGAATCGCTAGAGGTCCAAAGCTTAACCTTTTCCTCATAAATGCATTGTTGGTTTTCTTCCAAAAATAAGACATCTCCTCTGATATGGACTCAAAACTTTAGACAGCTATCTCTAGTTCCACTGAAATAAAGTTAATGGCGAGTTGAGGCACAGACCAGTCGATTCTCTTTAAGACGGTACGCGCCCTTATTTCAAGATTAATGCAAAAGCGTCTCCAAGCGGCCACTTCTAGATACAACAGCCCAACCACACACTATACCTATAATCTAGCAGCAATATGTATCTCATTTGATAGATTTTAATTTGTTGTGCAATACAAAGTCTTGGAAATTATTGAAAAACATAATAAATTGATAGATATAGACAATAGGCAATAGACACAAAAGAGACAAAATGAAAAATGGACAGTAACATGTATCTACTTTTGACTTAGTTGTCAGTTAATCTAATCATTTCTTTCGATTAGCAAATAGGAAAATTGAATCATGCAATTCTAATTTTTGACGTGCAAATCGAAAATCCTTGCTCCGTCGTATTTTGTTGTACATATAGATGTCTTCAAAGAGTTGTCTCTTTACAGGATGGTGTCACAAGCATGGGAACCTGTTGCTAGTTTATGACTACATGCCCAACGGTAGCCTTGACAAACACCTATTCTCTGACGGTAACAACAAGCCTTTGAGCTGGAATCTCCGCTACAAGATTATATCCGAGGTAGCCTCAGCCCTCCACTACCTCCACAACGAGTTTGACCAGAGGGTGGTCCACCATGACGTCAAATCCGACAACATCATGCTCGACTTCAAATGAGCCTTATATCGAGCTACATTGCCATCAGAATTTCTTTTCAATTTGAACACCCATTTACATCCAATGGGATGTTTTCCAGAAGGAACCAAGGACCAGGTACCTTGGTTTTGAAGAGCCTGAAACTCCTCTTGCATGGCTTGAGACCATAAAGGGGAGTCAAGAGCCTGAGAAACAGTATCTGGTTCTCTTGTAGAAAGATCAGATGAGGAAGAAAGAGTAGTAGAGAGACAAAGGGGATGGCGAGGTTTGAAAGTGCCCATTTTAGATCTAGTAGTCATAGGATGAGGAGTAGAAGTCCTTGGAAGAGCAGATGGAACCACAGGGGAAGGCATAACAGTAGCCAAAGGTACAGAAGATGGTTGAATGTGAAATGGAGCAGCTGGAGAAGATGAGACTAGAGAAGAAGAAACAGGAGCAGAGAATGAATGTGACTGAGGGAACAAAGGTGGAGACTGATTTGAAGAAAAGCTAGATGTTGGAGAGGAAGGCCAAAAGAAAGAATGTAACTGAGCTAGAGTAGGAGAAGCCTCAGTAGAGTAGGTATGAGAATTGAAAGGGAATATGGTTTCATCAAACAACACATGTCTTGAGATATATATATGTCCAATTTTTGGATTTAAACACCTATAACCCTTGTATGATGGATGGTAACCAAGGAAAACACAAGCAACAGAGCGGGGTTGCAGTTTATTAGATGTGTAAGGCCTCAACCAAGGATAACATTGACAGCCGAACACTTTAAGGACAGAAAAATCTGGAACAAGACAGTAGAGTTTCTCATAGGGAGTCATGTTCCCTATGGATGAACTAGGCAGTCGGTTGATCAGAAATGTGGCAGTAGCAAGGGCATCAAACTAGTATTTCAAAGGCATAGAGGAGTGATGCAACAAAGTAATGGTTGTTTCTACCAAATGTCTATGTTTTCTTTCAGCCACTCCATTTTGAGAAGGAGTATGAGGACAACAAAGTTCATGTTTTATCCCTTGAGTAGTAAGATATGCAGCAAATTGATTTCCAATATACTCACCCCCACCATCAGTTCTGAATACTTTAAGAGAAGTAGAAAATTGTCTTTCAACAAAGGCCTTCAACTCAAGAAATTTAGGATAAACATCACTTTTGACATGTAGAGGATAAAGCCATGTAAAACGACTAAAATCATCAACAAACACCACATAGTATTTAAAACCAGAGATAGAAGGAAGAAAAGGTCCCCAAACATCACTATGAATAAGAGCCAAGGGTTGATCAACCATAGTATTAGACAATGCAAAAGGTAATCTATGGGATTTAGCCACACAACAATGAGAGCAAAGAGAAGAACTAGCTCTTTTATTTGTATTAACAACTGGAATATGAAATTTACGAGTAAGGTGATAAAATTTCTCAGCAGAGGGATGACCCAAACGCTGATGCCAGATATCTTGAGGTGCTTTGACAGTAAAGCAAGAATGAGTAGGATTAGAGGAATCAGAGGCTGGAGTGACTTGATACAAACCATCAATATGCTGGCCCTGAAAAAGCACTTGATGGTGGGTTTTGTCCTGAACAACAAAGGAGTTGGCATCAAAGGTAATAGTACAGTCATTATCTTTGGCTAATTGATGGACAAAAACAAGATTAGAGGTTATTTCAGGCACGTGTAGAACATTATTCAAACGAAAAGAATGAGTTGGAGTTGGTAATATACCATTTCCAGTGTGATGAATGGGCAGAGTAGTGCCATTTCCAACTGTGACTTGCTCAGACCCTTGATACGGCTCATACAGAGATAAAGAAGACAGGTCATTAGTGATATGAGAAGATGCAGCAGAATCCACAAACCAATTAGTACTTGACTGGTCTGGAACAAAAGCAACATAAGCCTTGGTATTGGAGGAACATCCAGAAGAACCTGATGTGTTAGTGGACTGGTAATCCGTATTCAATCTATGCCAACAATCATAAGCAGTATGCCCCGGTTTATCACAGATCTGACAGACAATATTTCCAGAAAAGGAGCCAGAAGGAGAAGATCCCGTACTAGGATAAGAGGTCTGAGGACTTTGAGAACCATGAGTATAAGCAGATGATCCTTGAGAATGATCGGAGTAATTAGACCTGTTTCCACCTTTATAATTTCCTCTGTTAGAGTGAAATCTACCACCTCTGTAATTGCTTCCGCGAAAATTTCCTCTAACACCTCTGTTAGAAAAATTTCCCCTATTCCCTTGAGAAGAGTAGTTTCCCTTATTTCCATGAGAGAGATAACTTCCTTGAGAAGCCACAAAAGCAACATTCAGACCAGTCGTAGATTTGTGAACTGTTTCCTCATGAATTGCTTCAGATAAAAATAGAGAACATAACTCTTCCATAGCAATTGGTGTTGACCTAGTGCGAATTGAAGTCTTGAAAGCACGATATTCATCAGATAATCCATTGAGTGTGATTAGAACCAGATCTTCACTATCTATTGGTGATCCCGCTAAAGTGAGTTGATCAGTTAGAGTCTTGATTTGCTGTAAATAGGTTTCCATAGAGTTCGATCCTTTGACAGTAGCAGTTAAACGATTTTTTAACTGATGAACATGCGATCGGGAGAGAGTTGTGAAACGCTTCTCAATATTACTCCAAGTTTCAAGACTCAATCCACAATTAAGCACAACGGGATAGATCGCAGAGGTAAGCGTACCAGAGATACAACTCATCAAATGAGCATCATCAACTAGCCATTGCAGAAATTCTAGATTTGTAATTTCTTGATTTGTAGCATTTCGAATTTTCGTTGGCGGTGTAACACCAGTACCATCGACATATGAGTATAATCCAGTCGCTTTAAGGATATTCTGCCATTGATTTTGCCAGATGATGAAATTGGATGCGTCGAGTTTGACTGAGACAAACACATTGAGATTAGAAATGAGAAGAGAAAGGTTTGAGGAAGGAGAAGGAGATTTGGTTGAGGGATTCGAGAAAGATGGCACAGCGGCCATTGTTGAAGTTTGCTCGTGAGAGCTCTAAGGCTCTGATACCATGAGAAGAAATGGGAAAGTGTATTATTTTACTCAACAACAAATTACAAGAGAGAGAAGGACCTTTATAGGTCTGTACACCCTACAGTTACAAAACGTATCCTACACACTAACCACTAACCAACCTGTAACAACTTGTAACAAATCTCATTACAACCCAATGCACTACCTAACAAACTAATCTGGAGCGTGAGGAGCTGTGATACACTGCGATGCACCACACACTTTATCATTGGTATACTTCTGTTGGAAGTGGGTTGTGGGTGTAGGTGTAACATTGGGCCGAGAACCCAAGTTGGTGAGTACTTCAGCTTCCTAGAATGGGTCAGGGACATGTATCGTGAAGACCAGTTACTTGAGGTGGTCGATAAGAGGCTTGGGGAGGACTATGTAGTGGAGGAAGCCCAAAGAATTTTGCTTCTGGGCTTGGCCTATTCACATCCGATCTTAAGCGAAAGGCCCAAAACTTAGGAAATTGTTCAGATCCTATCGGGCTCCATGGCTGTGCCTCATGTGCCGCCATTCAAGCCGTCTTTTTTTTTTTTAGGCCATTTGGGCCAGCGGAGGAGGAAAATATAATAAGTCTGTCCGATGGGGTGGAATACAACAGTCTGACTACCACCTCCGATGGATCAGGATGGACACCACTGGCAACCAACCAAGAAACCCAACGCCCATATGCATATAGTGACTTCAGCCTCATTTAAGTTTTCAGTTTTCTGGTCTTTCCTACCAGCTAGTCATTTATGTTGGGAGCATGAAATCAGAAGAATTGTTGGAAAAATGGAAATGTTGAAAAAGTATTGTTGAACCACAAACTGTGACTAGTCGCAAGAAATTACTTAGGTGTTGAAGAAATTTTCACTTGGCCAAAAAAGGGGGACCTAAAAATTTTGGAGCCAATCCATAAAGAATGGATAGTGTGTAGTTCTTTCAAAACCAGTCATCACAAAACCAATTTAATTATAATGCTTGGTGGGATACATGCCTAAAGATAAGTGGGGTAAAAATACACAAGATGAATGTTAGCCAAAAAAGAATCCATGTACAACCGCGTACATATGCTCGAAAAAGAGAGAGAGAGAGAGAGAGAGAGAGAGTACAAGAGTAGCGGCCACAAACCCAAACAATTTGAGGTGCAAACTCACAAGTCTCATATACAGAAAAATTGAAATTAGTGGGTAAGATTCACTTGAAAATTTAAAATTAGTGGGTAAGATTCACTTGAAAGTACATCTGAGCCACAAGCCCTTACCAATGCCTACATAAACAAAAAATTTACCTAGAAACTTGTCCAGAATTTGAATTTAGTGGCTAAGATTCATTTGGAAGTGCATCTCAGCCTTTCATTTCAAATTCTAGGTAATTTTATTGGTAAGTTTTTTTGGGTATTTATCATTATTCGTTTTTTACCAATGTTACATACACAGAAAATCTACCTAGAAACTTGTCCAGAATTTGAAATTAGTGGCTAAGATTCTCTTGGAAGTGCATCTAAGCCTTTGATTTCAAATTCTGAGTAATTTTCTTGGTAAATTTTATGGGTTGCGAGTGTCGTACCAGTAGGCCGGGAACCGAAGATGACAAGATCAGCTTAGTAGAATGGGTTTGGGACATGTATTGTGAAGGCCAGTTACTTGAGGTGGTTGACAAGTGGCTTGGGAAGGACTATGTAGTGGAGGAAGCCCAAAGAATTTTGCTTCGGGTGTGGCCTTGTTCACATCCGATCGCAAGCAAAAGGCCCAAAACTCGGGAAATTGTTCAGATCCTATCGGGCTCCATGGTTGTGCCTCAGGTGCCGTGGTTCAAGCCACCTTCTATTATGTGGGCATCGTGGCCGGAGGAGTTGTCAGTGCCGCGGTTCAAGCCGCCTTCTATTATGTGGGCATCCTGGCCGAATACAACAGGTATAATAAGTCTGTCCGAATACAACAGTCGGACTACCACATCAGGTGTTGTGGTTCAATTCGCCTTTTATTTGGGCATTGTCACCAGCGGAGGAGGAAGATATAATTAGTCTGTCCGATGGGGTTGTTAAAGAACTCAGAAGATTAGTCAAGAAAGGAAAAATCAAGTAACCAGTCCACTTGTACTAATGAGACTTCCACGTGTACTAATTCTCCTCAACTGAATTTAGTTACAAAAGCAGTCACTTAGTTGTATAGATTAGTTGATCTCTTGTGTTGTATTATGTTATTCTGTTTCTCTCTTAGAGATTAGTTAATCTGTGTGTGTGTGTGTGTGTGTGGAGGATCTTGTATAAATACTCCCAGTTGTATCACATGCTTTTTGAATGAATGAAAACACATTTTCAGATTCATAGAGAACTCAGTTAGGTTTTCAATGCCGAGTAGTTTAGTTTCATTTGTTGTTATGGTATCAGAGCATAAAGACGCAAGTCTGTGGCAAATTCAATCCAGAAATTCACGATTCTGCATAGAAACTGAATCAATACCTCTAGATTCATCATCAGAAGTTGTGGATTCAAGATCAAGATCAAAGAATGGCAGCTTCATCTTTGACTTTTACTGAGTATTTTCCACAATCTCTTACCTTTCTTATCACATATTTTCAATCGTTTATCACAATCAAGTTAGATTCTATCAATTATTTTGCTTGGAAAACTCAAGTTGAGACTGCACTGCGTGCAAATTCATTGTTTGATTTCGCAACTGGAACTCATATTGTGCCACTGATTGAAACCCTAGATGCTTCAGGAAATAAAATCCCTAATCCAGAGTATGTAAAATGGGATATAGTTGATCGTACGCTCTTGTCCTGCTCAATTGCAACCCTAACGCCTTCGATTCTTCCTCATATCGTCGGAACTCATCATACTTGTGAAGTATGGTCCAAGTTAGAGGAGAAAATCAGTTCTCTTTCTCGAAGACATGTTATGGATCTAAAGAGGCGTTTATGCAACATCAAGAAAATTGTGCCCATGGAGCAGTATCTAGATACGATTAAAGGTTTGTTACAAAAACTTGAGGCATTAGGAACACATACGGATGATGAAGATGTTGTATTCCATACGTTGAATGGGTTACCTGATGAGACTTATCGTACTTTCAAACAAGCCATAAGGACAAGGACTGACATAACACCTCTTACATTTAGTGCTTTGTACTCCATGCTAATGGCTGAGGACCTATGTTAAGATTCTGGTGATGTTTCGACACTTCTAGTGGCACAACACCAGTCTGCCCCTACTCATAATTCAACTATTTCTTCATCTAGTTCTCAAGGTTCCACAACACCTCACTACACTATAAATCTTGGAGCAAATTTTATGTATCCAGAACAGTTTGGGCCACTGAGTCCTCAGTTTCCTTAGATCAGTCACCAAGGATCACAAGCAGGGTCTTCAAACTATGGTGGAAATAGGGGTTACAAAGGGAATAAGTTCAGAGGATCTAAAAGTAATTGGAATAATAACTTTGACAGCTGTCAAATTTGTGGGAAAAATAATCATCAAGCCAGTAGGTGCTACTATCGACAGGACCTCAAGTATAGACCACCAAACAATGGATTTCCTGGGTCTCCTTCACCAAATTTTGGTTCTAACTATGGATTTACTTATGGATCTCCACAACCACCAGCATATGGTTCAAATTAACCCCCCTATCCAGTGTACTCTCCTAATCTAAGTATCCATGGACAAAGCTACTATTCAGGATACAATTCTACCACTTTTTCTGCACCAAGACCCTAGGCTTTCATGGTTAATACTGATGGTACTTATCCTGCATCTAATACCTCTGGCATGCCATTTCCATCTAATTTGGTCATTTAGCATACCCTTTAAAAGTAACTCTAAGAATGAGAATGGAAAAAAGAGCTCCTAACCTATTTCACTTTTGCTCTCTAAAACCCAAAAACCAAAATGCATTCTCACATAACTCATTCTCCAATTCCCAACCAAACAATCAAAAGGCAAAAATGTGAAAATGAAAATGTGAAAAAGTGGCTACCAAACAGCCTCCTATCCTTTTTCTCATTTGATAAAACTTTCAACAAACTCGGCCTAAGGGCTGGTTTGGCCTAAAATTGGATTATGGTTTTTTGGTTTTTTCGTTTCGTCTTTATTTAAAAAAAAATTGCATTTATTAGTTTCGTGTCAAGATTTTGTGGTTTTCGAATTCCCTCTCGACGAGAAGAATCTAACAAGTACAAAATTATGATTAAACCAAATATTTTTTTAAATAAAACAGAAATACGTGGATTATTTGCTAATAATCCAAGTAATAATCCACATATTTTGGCTTTATTCAAAACAAATTGAGTTTTAACCATAATTTTATACTTGCTAGATTCGTCTCATTAAGAGGAATCCAAAAATCACAAAATTTTGACGCGAAACTAACAAATATATATAAAAAAAACGAAATGTAAAAACCAAAAAATTATAATCTACTTTTAGGCCAAACCACCCCTAAATCCGGCTCAATATTGGTATCAAGATGAGAGCTATACGCGCCCAATTTTGATAACCTTTTGAACCCGTCGTGACTTGTGAAGGCGTAGCAGTCATAATCAGCTTGACGCAAGCCATGATGTCACAGCTCTTCTAGAATACACATTCTCATTTGAACAACATTGTGTTTGGTTTAGAGTTTTAGTTTAGTTTTGATGATGTAAGCAGGTGTAATAAGTGGAGAGAGATAGAGAGAAATGAGAGAAATGATGATGTCATCAAAACCAAAACTGGCTCAAAACTTGTAAACGAACATGGCCAATTGCATTTGCATTTTGTCGGAATAATGGGCTTTAGCTTTTTGGTTGTGCATGCTGGAGCATCTTTACTCCTACACCAAAATGTTTTACCAAATTTAAATTTGAGTAAAAATCACCAAAAAATTCACTCCACTCCTTTACAAAATATTTCACCAAATTTTGGTCAACACCAAATTTGCTCAAATTTTTCACCAAATTTGATCAACACCAAATCCTTCACCAAATAGGCAACGACTTTATTTGTTCCATTGAAGACTTGTTTCCTTGTATCCGCTGAAGAGGAAGAAGAGGAATTGACAAAGTGAAAAAAAAAAACGAAAAAAACTGTTTTTGACAAAATGGTGGGAAAATTTTGGAGCCAAAATGAATAAAAAAAAACAGTTTTTGACAAAATTTTAACTAGAATTTGGTTAAAAAGTGGTTTTTCCATTGGACTGAGTTATATCAAATCAAGTTTTTGATCAAATTTTTACTCAAATTTGAGTAAAAATTTGGTGTAGGAGTGGAGATGCTCTTAGAAATAAGGATTTGGGGTGGCCGTAGTGATTTAGTATAAGTGGTTTTAATTATGGGTTCTCTATAATATATATTTTAGATTGAAACTATACAATGTACCGAGAATATTGGGTAGATCATTCACGTAAAAAATCAAATTAATTGGAGATTAGTAGCCATATAGTCGGATACCATTTATATCAATGACCAATATTATTTTTGAATCATAATTTTTTTGAATCCATAACGTGCTTAATATTTTTGGAAAAATGAATGTTTCAGATTCTAAATAAAGATTTTAGAAGGTCTCTAGTTAAGGTACTACTGGAATGTAGTAAATTTGCTCACCACAAAAACCTTATATACATTTTCACGATTGTAAATTTTATTTGCATTTATTCAGTTTCATTTATTCTCATTCTTCATTTTCGCCATAGAAATTGGGACATCTCAGCTGAAAAACCAAAAAAGAAGAAGATACCAACAGGTGAGTAGTTTAGTAATCTTTTAACTCAGAAAAACTTAGGCGCGGCCACCTCCGTGTGGTGCCTTTCAGCACATTTGGCCGTTCACAAGTTTTTGTCCTTTTTAACTGGTCCTTTGCCTCTTAGAAAGTACTCGTACTAAGGCTTTGTTTTGAAGTTAGGGAAAGAAAGAGAAAAGAAAAGAAAATAATTAAGTAAAAAATTAGAGAAAAAATAAAAAAAATTAGATAGGAATTTAATTATTTCGCTTCTATTCTTTAATAACCAAACAAAGGATTTTTCTTTTTCCGTTTCTTTCCCCCAACAACTAAGTCAGAGCATAACAAAATTATTGCATAAATTCCACTCACCTACCAGTCAATGTGCTCAATTCACTTCATGAATCTGTCATTTAGGCTCTGTTTGGAACATGGGAAAAGAAAGGAAAAGGGAAGAAAAATAAAAAAATTTCCCTTTTCTTGTTTGATTTGGAGAGAAAGAAGAGGAAAAATAAAATAAAATAAAGTTTTATAGATAATAAGATTTTCCTCTCACTTTCCTCTTTCTTTCCTCTCATTTTATTTTCTTTCCCTTTTCCTTTTCCTTTTCGTTTCCTTTCTCATGTTCCAAACAGAGCCAACTTGAAAGAAGAATTGGAGGTTTTGGTGGCTTTCAATCTTGGTTTTTATCGCACTCGTCATTTTCCTACAGCTCTGTAATCTTTTTGAGTCTCCAAAGAAAAGAAAAACATGGCTACCGCCTTGGTTGGAGGAGCATTTCTCTCTGCTGCACTTAACGTGCTTTTTGACCGTTTGGCTTCTCGCGAGTTCTTCAACTTCTTTCAGGGCCGAAAGCATCACGAAGGACTCCTCAAGAAGCTGGAGTTGAAATTGCTTGCACTTAATAAGGTGCTAAATGATGCAGAGTACAGGCAGATCACTGATCAAGCTGTGAAACGTTGGTTAGATGAGCTTAAAGATGCTGTCTACCGCGCTGACGACTTAGTGGACGAGATTGCTACTGCGGCTTTGCCGTTCAAGGTGGAAGCCGAGTATCGAAGCGGCACAAGCCAGGTACAATCTCCAATCTTGACTTCCACTAGTTCATTTGACGGCGAGATAGATTCCAAATTAGGGGAGATGATTGAAATATTAGATGGCTTTTTGCAACAAATAGAAGGACTTGGTTTGAAAGAAGTTGTCGAGCAGAAATGGTCTCACATGTTGCCAACCACTTGTTTGGTGGATGAATCCTGTGTTTACGGAAGGGAGAATGATAAGGAAACCATAATGAAATTATTACTCTCAAATGGGGAAAGACGTAATAATGTTGATGTGATTCCGATAGTGGGGATGGGTGGGGTGGGTAAGACCACCCTTGCTCAATATGTATATGGTGATGGTAGAGTGGATGAACATTTTGAGATGAAATCATGGGTTTGTGTGTCCGATGTATTTGATGTTTTAAAGGTCACAAGAATAGTCGTTGAGGCAATCACTGGGCGAGCTTCTGAAGCAAGTGACCTAAATTTGCTACAGGTCAAGTTGAAGGAATCATTGACTCGGAAAAAATTTCTCATAGTCTTGGATGATGTTTGGGATGAGAACTATGACCATTTGGAGGTCTTGATGACTCCTTTCCGATTTGGAGCACGCGGGAGTAAGATTATTGTTACGACACGCCATGAGAGCGTTGCATCTTCTGTGCAAACTGTTCCTAGTCATGGTTTGAAGGTATTACCAGAGGAGGATTGTTGGAAGTTGTTTTCCAAACATGCATTTGAGGAGGAAGATTACAATGCACATCCAAACCTTGAAAAGATCGGCAAGGAGATAGTGAGAAAATGTAAAGGTTTGCCTTTAGCTGCCAAAACATTAGGTGGTCTTCTACGCTCCCAACGAGATGTTAAGCATTGGAATAATATATTGGAAAGTGCCATGTGGGACTTATCAGAAAGGAAGAGTAACATCCTTCCAGCCTTAAGATTGAACTATCATTATCTCCCCTCCCATTTAAAAAGATGTTTTGCTCACTGTTCCATATTTAGTAAGGATTATGAATTCGACATAAAAGAATTAGTCTCACACTGGATAGCAGAAGGTTTTGTGGAGAAGCCCAAAAGCAATAAGACAGTGGAAGAAAAAGGTTGTGAGTACTTCCACGAATTGCTTTCAAGGTCATTTTTTCAGAGATCAAATGTGAATAATTCTTTCTTCATAATGCATGATCTTTTGCATGATTTAGCTCAGTATGTGATGGGAGATTTCTGTCATAGATTAGAGGATGGCAAGCCACACGGTAATCCAAAAAAGGTGCGCTATTTCTCGTACTTCCGAGGTAGATTTGATTGCTTTGATAAGTTCAAGGTAATTAAGGATGCAAAGTATTTAAGGACTTTCCTTCAAATAAATAGTAGAATCTATGGCAAACAATGGTTGAGCAAAAAGGTTCTGGATGATATTTTGTTGGGACTGACACACTTACGGTTGCTCTCTTTGCTGAGATATCAGATTGTGGAATTGCCTCATTCAATTGGTAATCTGTTACATCTACGCTTTTTGGACCTCTCTGACACCCTAATCAATCATTTGCCAAAATCTGTATGCACCTTATACAATTTAGAAACATTGTTGTTATCTAATTGTCAGCGTCTTACAACCTTGCCAGCAGAGATTGTAAAACTAATTCTATTGCGTCATCTTGATTTAAGTGGAACCAATTTGAAAGAGATGCCAATGCACATGAGTAGGTTGAAACATCTCCAACAATTAACTGCTTTTGTAGTGGGAAAGTGCACAGGTATCAATGAGTTGGGAGGGTTTGAATGTCTTCGTGGAACAATCTCCATATTAGGTTTGCAAAATGTAACAAGTGGTAAAGACGCATTGGATTCAAAAATGAGGGAGAAGGACCTTGAAAAGTTAGCATTGGAATGGGATAACATTACGGACGATTCACAGCATGAAAGAGATGTACTTGAAAAGCTATAGCCTCATACAAACTTGAAGCACCTCGAGATAGTAAACTATGGAGGCACAAGATTTCCCACTTGGTTAGGAGATCAATCATTTTGCAATATGGTGTCATTACGTTTAGAGAATTGTAAGTTTTGTCTGTCCTTACCGCCACTTGGTCAAATGCCCTCTTTGAAAGAGCTTACCATTGCTAGGATGCCGAGAATAACAAAAGTTCTCCCCAAATTTTATGGAGAGAATGGTTCTTCCAGCAAACCATTTGAATCTCTGGAGACTCTACGTTTTGAAGAAATGTTGGATTTGGATGAATGGTGTATTTTAGATGCTGGAGAGTTCCCTCGGCTTAAAAATCTTGAGGTAATCAAGTGTCCCAAGCTAATCAAAGACTTACCAACGAAGGCGCCTTCTTTGGTGAGACTTAATATAGAGAAATGCCCACAGCTTGTTGCTTTACTTCCGAGCACTACTTCCATACGCGAGCTACTGTTGGAGGAATGCCAAGGGGTACAATGGGAGTGGCAAGCTATGTCCTCTGTTGAAAAACTGGAGATTTCAAGCTTTGCAAATTTGAAGGAATTCGAAACAGATCTTGTATCACTAACAAATTTGAAGGACCTGAGTGTAAAGAAATGTCCAAGGCTTTTTTCATTTCCAGAAGGAATGATGCGCCTCAATAATTTGGAAGAACTTTGTGTTCACACGTGTCCGAAACTAGTGCTCCCACTATCTAGCGAGATGAGCCACTGCTACATATCCCTTGAAAGATTGGACTTGTATCGCTGTCCGAATCTGAAATCTCTCCCATTAGGTTCACTCCAAAAACTTCAATCTCTACAAATTCGTAAGTGCAAAAATTTTGAGACCATGTTGATTCCAAACGGGATTGAGCTCCAAAATCTCCCATTACTTGAGTCCCTTCACATTGAATTTTGCAATAATTTGGTATCTTTTCCTTGCGGAGGATTACCTGCTCCAAAGCTTTCTTCTTTATGGATCCAGAATTGCGAGAAACTGGAGGCTCTGCCAGAACAAATGCACTCCCTCCTCCCGTCCCTTCAGAAGTTTGAGTTATCCAGTTGTCCAAAAATTGAGTCTTTTCCAGAAGGGGGTCTGCCCTCCAAATTAGATTCTCTTAGTATCAGGAAGTGCAAGAAACTTGTTGGTGGCCGGAGAGGTTGGGGTTTGCAGATACTCACCTCTCTCACACACTTTGCTCTGTCATGTGAGTCTCAAGACGTGGGGGAATCGTTTCCAGAGGAGGGCCTGCTGCCCCCAACTATAAAATTGCTCAGCATCCGAAATCTGCAGAATCTCAAATCACTGAACAATAGGGCTCTTCAACTTCTTGTCTCTCTCAAATGCTTGGAGATTCACAACTGCCCTCAGCTCAAATCCTTGCCGGAAGAGGGGCTTCCCACTTCCCTCTTTGTGCTGGTAATTTCGAACTGTGCAGTGCTGAAACCTCGTTGCCGCATGGAGAAAGGAGAAGACTGGCACAAGGTTGCTCACGTCCCTGCTATAAATATCGATGGTGAAGCGATCTTCGACCAAGTCTATCTCGGTCTAGTAGACCCCATTGAGTTCTCTAAACTACACCATTTTTAGCCAGGAAAACAAGAACTTTCCACTGAGGTACTTGTTCTACACCATATACAGAATGCTCCCAAGAAAAAATTGACGTCTTATTATTAGTTCTCTAGCTAGCCAGTAGAAATTTCTCAACAACTGCTCTTAATTTGTTTATAGATTCATGCATTAGAAAACTTGGTATAGCACTAATTGTTTGGGATATCTAAAACTCCAGCTTTTTCTGAAATCTTTTTTGTCTTTAGTTTTTTTTGATATCTTTTACATCCATATAACTTTGCTGTTCAATTCCAGTAGTCAACCAGAAATGTAAGTCATCTTTAACAAAAAGCTAAATCTTTTTCTCTAATGATGACGAAATTCTGGAAATTTTGAATTTTGTTTTTACATCCAGAACAGGGTTGCGTGTAGAAGTATGGACTCATGATTGTGTAATTTTTCCACAGGTTATTGTAATTTGTATACACGAAAAGATGGTTTGATCAAGCAGTATAGCTGATTGATTCAACGCCATTTAATTGGAACTGCTGCTGCTGCTACTAGTAAGAGAATAACAACTGTAAAAGTAACAGTGAGCTCTTCCGAACTCATCTAGAAGATATTTTCACGAGGAACTAACAGTAAAAATAATACCATATGTTGAAGTTTCTGCTGATGAAAATATACCTGGTTTTTACTCTAGACAAAATAGGCAAACAATTCGGTTTGTTGGTGTTTGACAAAACCAACTACCAGTGCAGCTACCTTGTGAAAAACAAAGTGTGTGTTCCTGTGTAAGTATTTGCAAATGAAATCTAAGTGAGAAACAAAGTGTGAAAGAGAGAGCCTGAGTGAAATTGAACCCAGAAAAGGATTTGTATCATGCTCTTGTGTAATAAGTTTCGAAGGGTAAGAAAGTGTTTGAGTGAGTGTATCTTTTGTTTCTCTTTGTGTGCCATTTTTTGTGATGTATAGCTAGTAACAAGTTGCTTTCTCCTAGCTGTAACACAACGTCATTGACCTTGGTGCCCATTCTAAGATCTTTCGGAATTGTAGTACAACCTGAAACTCATGTTTATAATCTGAAATCAGCATCAAGTACATGGTGATTGAGCATGAATGGAATAACTGGAAGAAATTAGATATCTTAAGCATGTCCTTGTTAATTCTCTTGAAAATTGAGCAGTTTGCGACTGAAGTACGTGCTTGTTCAAGCCTACATGTTAATTTCGTTTTCAATGTCATGCAATTTACTCTACTTTTTATTCGCTTTTTTATTATTATTTTATATTAGGGCATGATCACCACAGCTTTCTGATTTTGTTGTTTGGTTTTCAGTTTCCAGGGTTTGAAAGTTAGCCACTGGTGACAAACAGCTGGAGCCTGGAGGCATGAACAAGTAGGCAGGTTTGACTTTGATCTGTCATCTTTCTCTTAGTATGAGAAACCTTCGTGGGATTATCTCTCTTAAAATTCCAAAGCGTCAGATTCTTTAGCTTGTGTCCTAGTTGTGTTTGAGATCTGATTGGTCTATTTTTTTAGCTCTCTGTTTTTTTTGGGCCTTTCTGTTGCTTTTTAGGGTGGTTTTCTTTGTCCTTTTTTCTATTTTTCCTATTGTCTGCCATTTGGTTTAGTCTGGGTCTTGGTACTGTTTCTCATGGTTTTTGGTCAGTTTTTGGGTTTGTTTGGTCCCTTCTTTTGAGTTTGTGTCTTGGCCTTGGTTTTGGTGCACGTCTGGTTGCTTTGATGCTCTTGTTCATATGCTGTAGAAGATGGGGTTACTCTACTCTTGATGCTGCATGTGACCCTCAGCTCTAGCGACATGGATGTTTGCTTGAAGATTTTTAGCTGCTGTTATTTGACTTTCCACATTTGAAGCCTGATTTACTGCTGCGATTCTCAAGTTGGAATGCTTTGGTGCTCTTGATCATATGCTAAAAGTAGATGGGGTTACTCTACTCCTGATGCTGCACTTTTATCTGCTCTGATACTCCAGACCAGAATATGCTTCCCTTTATTAGACCTTGTGCTGCTGCTGTTAGTTCTTTGCTGCTGTTGCTACTTCATTTCATTTGCTGTTGAAGTTGAGATATCTGGTTGTTAAAGTAGATGTTTAGCTGCTGTTATTTGTCTCTCCACATTTGAAGCCTGATTTGCTGCTGCGATTCTCAAGTTGGTATGCTTTAGTGCTCTTGATCATATGTTGAAGAAGTTGGGGTTAACTACTCGCGTCGCTGCACTTTTATTTGCTCTGATTCTCAAGAATAAGCTTCACTTTATCAGATCTTAAGCTGCTATTGTTAGTTCTTTGGTGCTGCTGTTAGTTCATTTCATTTGCTGCTGATGTTGAGGCATTCCAACCATATGGTGATGCTCGAAGTTTGATGGTTGCTGAAATCTCTCTTTGTTTGCTGCTTCTGGTCCTGGACAGTAGCTTCATATCTTGATGGATCTGTTTCTTTGGCATTACTTTAGTTTCAATCTCTGGGTAATTTTTGGTTTGGTGTTTTGCCTCTGTTGGGATATTTGCTTCCTCTTTTCCCCTTTTTTCTTTTATTTTGTGTGTTTGTATCTTTTCTCCTTCATTTCAATGTATGTGCGCTTTGTATTCTTTTTTGACTTGGAAATTATCTTTTTTGAAATAGAGATGGGAATCTTTTTCAATGTATTTTCTTTTGCCAATTTCCTTGTGCTCAGACAATTTTGTGCAAGCTATACCTCATCTTCTTTAATAGTTATATGGCAAAGTATGTGCAGTAAGACGGCAATTCAGTCTAAAGAAATCATACCAACTTTGTTAGCTTGCAGACTTGCAGTTGTCTCTAGAAAATCATTTGGGGTGATGGGGTTCGAAACTTATTTCCGAGGGAAAGCCTGAAAGGTATTTTGGCAAGATTTTCATTCCCGTTCTGATATCCAAGAAATTTCTGCTTGGCCACAGGTCTAAAAGAAAGAGGAGTTGCTTTATGCTCAGCAATAATTGAAACTATCGTGTGGTCATACTACGGTATACCAAGAAATTCTGTGGTTGCTTGGGCTATTGGTTTTGGCAGGGGTAAAAACGTGTAGATCCCTAATTACCAAAAAAAAAAAAGAAAAAAAGAAACCTGTAGATCCCTGCTGTTCATTACATCTGCATTCAATGAAATTCCAGAGTCTTTGGCGTAAACCCTGGACTTCCATGGAGGTTTTTTCTTGGATTGACGAAGATATTAGGCTAAGAGTATGTACTAGGCAGCAGTTTCTGAATACACTTGAGAACAAAAGACGGTGTAGTCTCAAGTAGAATTTTGTGGATTGCTGTTTCCCGAGCTTTGACGGCTTAGTGGTAGATTGGGCACTACAGGGGGCTTAGTGTCAGATTGGGCACTACAGGGACCCATGTTCCGTTTGTACTAAGATTTTCTTTTCCTTCGGACAAAAGTCGCATTGTGGGTGTATTACCTGTTTGTTCTGTTGGTTGGTTATTATTATTATTTTTTGTCATTCGTCATTCCTAATCTATTACATGAGGGAGAGGAGAATGAGACTCGATCCCGAGATGCAATGTGAGGTATCTAAGAGCTTTACCGCATGAAGTAGCCGCATGTTGGTTGGTTATCAAATGAATAATTTATCAAAAGAAAGATCCGGATATGTAGAAACTGGAAACTAGGAGTAATAAGGTAATCAAGAATCCCCTGCTTATCCATCTGATCAGACCTATTATCCACTTTCTTTTCTTAGAATTCTGCACAAAGGATCTCCACTTTTGTGCACCCACTTTGCCCCATCTAGTGTTCTCATTACCTTCTGCATTTCAACTATTTCTACCTCAAAATCTTGACTTTATGCTTTTTTTACTTCTCTTGGAGTACGATCTGGGTATTCTTTGATTCCTCCGGCAAATTGCTTCTGGCTAGTCAAATAGAGGGGACTGGATAGAGGATGAGGATGGGATTAAGGATCTGATTGGTAATTACTTTACTGGTTTATTTACTCACTCTGGTCAAAGGGACTTCTCCGAATCCCTATCGGTAGTGCCCAGAAGTATAACTGAGGAGATGAATGCAAAGTTGACCCAGAATGTGACTGATGAGATCAAGAATGCAGTTTTTCAGATGGGGACGCTCAAAGCTCCAGGGCCAGACGGATATCTAGGGTTTTTCTATCAAAAGCACTGGAACATTGTAGGGCATGACATTTGCAAAGCAGTGAAACGGTTCTTTTCTACAGGTTTCTTGCTGAAGAAATTGAACTGAACTAACATTGTTATTATTCCAAAGGTGCAGTTTTCCTGAATCTTTCTCTCAATATAGACCTATTAGCCTTTGTAATTTTTCTCTCAAAGTCATTACCAAAGTTATGGCTAATAGGCTGAAAGGTATTCTTAAAGAGATAATCACACCAAATCAATCAGACTTTGTCCCTGGCAGATTGATTCAGGATAATGTGCTTGTAGCTCATGAAGCATTTCATTTCTTAAAGTTGAAAAGGAAAGGAGCTGATGGTTTTATGGCTCTTAAGTTGGATTTTAACAAAGCCTATGATAGAGTGGAATGGGATTTTGTTGAAGCTCTCCTTCTGAAGATGGGGTTCCATAGCAGATGGGTCAATTGGGTTATGCAGTGTATAACCATGGTCAGGTCATCGGTGGTTGTCAATGGGGAAGCAAAAGTGAAGCTCTACCTTGGAAGAGGATTAAGGCAATGGGATCCAATGTTCCCCTACCTTTTTGTTCTGGTTAAAGATGTGCTTTCTCAGATGATCATCAATGCTAGGAACAATAACTCGATATCTGGGATTAAATTCAACCGCCATTGTCCTCATTTATCTCACATTTTCTTTGCGGATGATCCTCTTCTTTTCCTGAAAGCAGAGGCCGGATTAAAGCTATCCTCAAGATCTATGGAGAAGCCTCTGGACAGAGCATTAACTTTGATTAGTCAGGTATATGTTTCTCTTCCAATGTTTGTGATAATGACAAGCAACTGCTCTGTGATTTTATTGAAATTCCTCATATGAAGTTAGATTCGAAATATCTGGGACTACCTTCATTTTGGGGTCGTTCAAAGTCAGAGGCTTATGCTTTTATCATCGAAAGGACTCTTAAGAAGCTCCAAGGTTGGAAATCGAAACGCAAGTCACAAGGAGGTAAGGAGATCATGATCAAATCGGTTATCCAAGCCATTCCTGGCTATGCTATGTCGTGTTTCCTTCTTCCAAAGAAACTATGTGATAAGCTGAATTCTTATGTTTCTAATTATTGGTGGAAAGGAGATCCGGAAGGTTGGGGTATTCACTGGACTAGCTGGGAAAGAATGACAAAGGCCAAAACTGATGGGCGTAGTTTTCGGGATTTTAGGGCTATGAATGAAGCTCTTTTGGCTCGACAAGGGTGGAGAATGCTCAAGAATCCTGATTCATTTTGGGCAAAGATTATGAAAGGCCTCTATTTCCCAAATTCCTCTTTTCTTGAAGCTACAAAAGGTTATAGAGCGTCCTGGGCATGGCTAAGTATTTTTAGTGGTTGAGATACTCTTATGAAGGGTTTGCGGTGACAAGTCCAAAATGGTGAGAAAATTAAGTTTTGGGAAGATAAATGGATTCCAAAGATGAGGAATTTTTCCCTATCTTCAGCTAGGCCAGATGGCACCGAGATTGAATGGGTTGGAGATGTGATCGACAAAAATAGAAGATGTTGGAAGAAAGATAAGGTAGTCCAAGTCCTATATGAAGAAGTTTAGGCTATTATTTCTATCCCTATATCCTTATTTCAGAGGGAGGATTCTTTGGTATGGCATTATACTTCAAATGGAATTTACTCAGTCAAATCTGGCTATCATAAAGCATCTCAAGATCCTCCTCACATCCAAAGAGAAACCATCATCATCTTTTGTTCCTAACACGAATTTGTGGGCTGTCATATGGAAATTGAATGTTCCTCACAAGATCCAACATTTTTGGTGGAGAGCTTGTAGCAATAGCTTGGCAACAAAGGAGAATCTTGAGAAGACGATGTGGTCAATCTAAGGTATGCCCTATATGTTTACAATTTGATGAATCTATTGAACATATGCTTTTTGATTGCCATTGGGCTCGAGCTGTTTTGGTTTGGTTGTCATATTCAACTCAATGTAGGCAGGGGTAGTCCTACCTCTGTCCTGAAATGGACTTCGGATATGGTGGATATCCTAAATAAGGATGATGCTTCAAATTTTTTGGAAAGAATAGTCTATATAGCTTGGTTTATTTGGAAAGCTCGCAATGAGGCTATTTTCAACTTCTGTCCAATTAATCCAGAGGTGACTATGAGAAGGGCTTTTGTGGCCTTTCGCGAATATTTGGAATCTATGGTGTCTCCCCTTATCCATGTGGATAACCCAAATATTGAGGACTTTATTTCCCAATGGAGGGCTCCGGAACCAGGGTGTTTGAAACTGAATTGTGATGTGGCTGTTAGCAAGACCGGGAAGGAGGGAAAAATGGCTGTCACAGTGAGGGATTACGAAGGTGTGCTGATTAATGGGGTAGTGGGTTCTGCATGTATTTCCTCATCTCTTCAAGGAGAGCTTTTGGCCATTCGACGAGCTTGTGGTATGGGGAAAGATCTGGGCCTTCACGGTTTTGAGATTGAGTCCGATAATCAAGTGGCTATAAAGCTCAATGTGTCTGAGCTTGATCCTCCCTCGGAGATTTCTGCAGTGGTGTGGGATATTAGGCAGTTGGGTTGGGAGCTAAAGATCAAGTTTCGCTGGATCAAGAGGACTGTGAATGTGCTTGCTCATGCTGTGGCTACTAAGGCGATTAGAGGCCTATTACCATGTCATTGGGTGGCTCATCCCCCAAGTTTTGTTTCCTCTATTTTAGCTAAAGAATCATTTGCTTCTTTGTAAGCCCTGTTTGGGCACAATTTTGTTAATAAAAAAAAAATAGTAATGCTAATAAGCAATGCTAGAGGAACTAAATAACTTACAAATTACACTACACTAGAAAATAGAAATACTCATTTTGTTACCACATCAAAGCATGATGCATTAGGCAGATGCACTCATTCACTAAAACAATGCCACATGTGCATTTAGTACATTAGTTAATGCCTCAAAACTTTCTCGATGCTAATACCTTTAATCTCTGTTCATGTTTAAAAATGTCTGCTCATAAGTCAAAGAAAACTAGCAAAAAAACCCGTGCCATGCATGAAATGTACTGAAGTACACACAATTAGTGAAATGCATATCAATAAATATTTAGTATTATTCAAAATTTTCAAATCGATCATTCACCATTTATATCTACCAAAAATCAAACGTAATTCAATTTAACACATCTCCAAAGTTTTTTTTTTTTTTTGTTTTTTGAAAAGCATCTCCAAAGTTCAACCTAGCAAATTAGGTAGGTCATCTAGGAGACTCCACTGTCACTCCACGACATTCCTACAGACAAAAGATAAATAACACTAGTAATTAACATCATCACAAAAGTGTACGTTTAGACTATATACCTACGATCATATATGTGTAAATGTACAAATGTCACCATAGGAGCACAATGTACATCATATAAAGGTCTTGACAAGGGAATAATAAGTGAAGTGAATGCCACGTGTCAATTGTAAAACAATTTTATGATATCTGTTTTTTACTCCCTCGTCAATGATTTTTCCTTGAGAAGTTAGAGCCCGTTTGGGAACTTTATTATTGAATTCTGAATTTTACATTAATGGATTTTGCAGTGGCTGCTTGGGAGCTCAATTATAAAATGCATTAGGGCATAATTCAGTCTCTAAATCACACCATGGAGGCACAATTTGATAACCATCCCTTAGCATTCTCTTTTTTTTTCATGGCAAAACAGTAAAAAACCTTATCATATTCTATTTTGATGATTACTCTCAAACAGTACACTGTTGCAAAATCTATTTTACAAATATATCTCAAACACTCCTATAGATTAATAATTTTTTTAACCATAATTTAAAAAATCTGCAATTCACAATACAGAATGCAGAGTGTTACTTAAAACAAAAAAATGCCCTCAAATGGGCCCTTAATACAATACCCAAACAGTCATCCATGTGCTACTATGGCAACTATGAATAAAAAAATTTAAAGGGTGAGTAATCATTCGGTGGAATCACAAATTGGGAAAATAATTGCATCTAGTGGACTTTGAATATATGATTATAGTGTCAACACTTAAGTTACATAATGTACATGCCATAATACACCTACTTTGTAGAGTTTGAACACAACAAACAAATGTAATTTTATTGATTACAAGCACTCGTACACTTAAGTTGTGTACAACAATACTCACTATCACTCACAAAGGAAGACTCTTTTACACACAAGAGGACACACACACAATCTAGGAAGACACTTTAGTACTTGGACACCTCACACTTGGACTCTCACTCACTTACTTGGAGTCTCTCTCTTTCTTGCCTTCACTTGCATTTACATGCATTGCACACAAATGAAGACTCCATCCCTATTTATAGGCACCATGAGATAGTTCTAGAAGCACTCACCACTCCATGCTTCTAGATGTTTCTAGTAGAGCCCATAAGCTTCCATCATATTCCGGAATATTCTTGTAACATCCGGAAAGCTCTAGTTTGATCTATAATATTCCGGAACATTCTAGTAGAACCTAGAATGTTATAGTATACTCCACAACATTCCAGAAAGGTCCAGAAGACTCTAGCATATTCTAGACGATTCCGGAGCATTCTAGAGAAGTCTAGATATTTCCGGAATAGCCCGGAAGTTTCCGGCGACGTCCGGAATACTCCGGAAAATTCAAGAGAGGTGGTGATGATCTTTCAACATACTTATGAACTACGAGGTTTTGGGCCCTTTTAAAAGAACTCTCTCTTGAAACCTTTATTCGAGCCTAAAATGGATGGAAGAGACTAGGGCTTTTTCAACAATGGAGTCTCAAGAAGCATCGATGGGTTATTTTCCTCCATCCACCACTGATCTCACAGGTCATTCACTGTTGGAATTGCCGGAATCATCATCTCTTACCAAGTCTTCATCCCTTTCTATGTGACTGTAGAATTTTTTTGTTCTTTGTGGGAAAAAAAAAGAGAAGAAGCTGTTCGAACTTAGGAAATCAGCTATGATGTCTGGAACAATTGTTGATAAAGTATGTGAGTGATAGCCGATAATCTATAAGACGTAATTAGCAGACCCAGGGTTTTATTCTAAAGGCTAGGGGTCCTAAAAATGGAACTTTTTTTGGCGGATCACTTTAGTTTATAGAACTAGAACCTATTAACAAATTTGTAGAGAAAGAAAGTAAAGTGTAAATTGTATTGATGTAATCGTAGTTACACGAGAATGAGTACCAAATTAGGTATATATACTCAAGGTTCCCTTGAATCGGATGCAGAAATAATTGTAAAAAGCTGTTTGGCTTCACAAATCCCACCTTCTGACATTGAGGTCATTACATAGGATTGTTTTCTTCTGAAGGATCAATTTACTTCGTGTGTCTTTAATTTTGTTAAACGTGAATGTAATCGGGCTGCACATACTTGTGCTCAAAAAGTCCTTTTCAGTAGTGGGTCCGGTCTTTGGACGTCCACTTTGCCCCCATGGGTCTCTCTTTTGTCTGATGTTTAGGCTTTTGCCTTTAGATGAATAAACATTTCATTTTTGCCAAAAAAAAAAACCCGGAAGAAACGTACAACAAAAACAGAAACTAACTACACCAAAACAGTTACACCTCAGCAGTTAAATGTAGTTAGAATAAGGGTATAACTAACTAGATGACATGGAAGTGGAAGATTGACCTTCCTGACCTTCTTTAACCAACACACGTTCGCAAATAAAGCTTGGAGATTGACCAAATGCAGTTTGGACTTGAGAAAGTTGAACCTGGAGATAGTAAGAGGCTTAGTGAAAATGTCAGCTAACTGAAATGCAAAAGGCACAAACTGAACCATAAGCTGCTTGTGTAACATCTTTTCGCGAGCAAAGTGAAAATCCACCCCAACATGCTTAGAACGAGCATGAAAGACAGGGTTGGAGGCAAGTGAAATAGCTAAAACATTATCACACCATAGGATAGGTAATTGAGATGAAGAAACAAGAAAATGTAAGACCTTGAGTAAATGAACAAGCCAAATAAGTTATGTTGTAGTATTGGCTAAGGCTTTGTATTCTGCCTTTGTTGAGGATCGAGCCACTGTGTGTTGTTTCTTCGCTGACCATGAGACAAGATTAGGACCCAAGAAAATGCAGAAGCCTCCAGTTGATCTTCTATCAATAGCACCCCCAGCCCAGTCAGCATCAGAGAATGCCGTGAGAGGGGGAGAGCCTTGAGTAAAATGTAATCCTTGATTAATAGTCCCTTGAACATATCTAAGGATACGTTTAACAGTAGTAAAATGGCTTTGCAGAGGTTGATGCATATGTTGGCATACAAAATTAACAGCATAAGAGAGCTCAAGTCTAGTTAAAGTAAGATATTGCAGGGACCCCACAGTGATTCTATAGAATTCCGGATTAGAAAATTGAGGGTCAGAAGTACAGGCATGAGGTTTATGAGAAGATGGAGATGCACATGGTTTGCACCCCTGCATACTAGCTTTGAGTAACAACTCAGTAGCATACTTGGCCTGCGAGAGAATAAGATTTGCAGAATCTTGAATAACTTCTATACCCAAGAATTAATGGAGTGAACCCAGGTCTTTTAGAGCAAAATTTGAACTAAGTCCCTTGATAATATGAATAACATGCGAAGAATTGTTTCTAGTAATTAAAATATCATCCATATAAACTAGAACATAGACAAGGTTTGAGCCTTTGGCAAAAACAAACAGAGAGGAATTTGCCAAGCTATTGATGAACCCTTTTTTGATTAAACTCTTGGATAGCATGTCATACTAGGCCTTGGGGCCTGTTTCAAACCATATAAGGCCTTATGCAGTTTACAAACATGATGTGGAAACTGAGGATTAACAAACCCTTGTGGTTGTTTGAGGTAAACATGTTCCTGGATAGAACCATGGAGAAAAGCATTGGATACATTTAGTTGCTTAATAGCCCAACCATTATTCTGAGCCAATGATAACCCAATTCTCACAGTTTGTTGTTTAACTACAGGGCTGAATGTTTTAGTGTAGTCAGTACCCTCATTTTGTTAGAACCCTTGACCTACCAACCTAGCTTTATAACGTGCAATGCTACCATCAGAATTTCTTTCAATACCAAAAATCCCTTTGCAGCCATTGACAGGAGCTTGAGAAGCTAAGGGAACTAGAGACCAGGTGCCTTGTTGGACTAGGGCAGAAAATTCTTCAAACATGGTTTGTTGCCACTCAGGAAATTGCATGGCCTGTTTGAAAGAAGTGGGTTCGGTGATAGGAGAAGTATTAACTAAAAGAGAGAAGGGCTGTTTGGGAACTAAAATTCCATTTTTTTGAATGTGTTATCATAGGATGAATAGAGGTAGAAGGGGGAGAGGAAGTTGGAGCATAAGTGGAGGAGAAGAATGAGAAAGAGGAGAAGAAATATGCAAAGGAGGAGATACATTAGGATCAGGAGAAACTAAACTAGAACAATGATACATATACACCCTTTGTGTCACTCCCCACCACACCCTCACTCACATGGGTGTGGGGACCACATTTGGGGGCCACAATGGGGCCCACATCCCGTGTGAGTGAGAGTGTGGTAGGGAGTAGCACAAAGGGTGTGTATGTATCATTTTTGAACTAAATGAGAGGTTGGTAAGGAAGAAGAAGAAGGAAGAGGGGAGATGAGTAGGAGTTAAAGGAATAGAGGAGGACTGAGAGATAGAAGATTTGAAAAATGGAATAGAAGGAGTAGAGGAGAGAGGACTAGGACGTGAGGCAGAATTGAGTAGTTTGGGATAAGGAAAATCAGTCTCTAAGACATTTTCATGAGATAAATCGTCACCTTATTCATTCAGAAAGTTTTAGATTAATTTAGTACCAAATTACCAAAGTGATCTATGTGCCTTTAAACACATTTTACATAAAAGAGATCAAATTTGTGACTAATCATGTAAAGATGTTAATGCATATTCAAATTTGTGACTAATCTATTCTAAGCATAATTTAAAAATCTTCAATTCACAATACAGAATGCAAATTAAGTATTGAAAAAAATATGCTCCCAAACAGGATAGCATTGTACAATACCCAAACAGTCATCCATGAGCTACTATGGGCACTGTGAATAAACAAAACCATAAGTACCCAATTGGTGGAATGTCAAATTGGGAAAATAATTGCATCCAGTCGACTTTGAATATTAAATTAATGAAGATATTGTATATAGGATTATTGTGTCACCACTTAAGTTACATAATGCACATGCATGAGTGTAACTAAAACGTGAAAGTGTCTTCCAAGGATATATACCAGTGTTGTTTATTTATGGAAGTACTATTAGAAAACTGTTTACTTTTTATGATGAAACCATTAATATGAAAATGCAATAAAATAAGAAATAAAAACCTTGAAATCGATGAAAATTTTTAATAGCGATAAAGGTGAATGTATTGCGTGCTTTACTTGAGATTGATTCGCATCTGTAATGGCATGGATGTCTATAACTCATCATTGCAAGATCGAACACCACAGAAGTAACATTACAATTGGTGGTGTATTGAACCAAGGTCTAAATGAAGGTTCCAATAAGGCTTTTAACCCAACTTATATAAGTTTCCGTAGAGTTTGTACTCATTCAAATAAAAAATCTCCTACTCAATTAAAGTACTAGAAGAACAACTTTCATAAAAGATAATTGAATAATGCGATATATAACTTGTGACATTTTGAACCCTTATCAGAGAAAGGACACCAAGAATCATAAATCTTCACATTCAAAATACGGTGTCATTTTGAGAGATCTAGTCACCCCTATTCAAAACCTCTTTTGAATGAAACTATGAAATGTACAATACAAGGCACGAACATTAACGAGATTAAGAAATGTACAAGGCCAAAGTTGAAAACAACTAAAAGATATTCAATAGAATTTAGAAACTGAATTAATATTCTTATGGTTAACCAGACATAAATAATCATGCCGCAATCAAACTTTCCAGTTATTGCGTGCTCGGGTCGTTTCCATACCAAAAAAAAAAAAAAACGAAACAATTACTACTACTCAAAGAATAGTGGTAAATATTCCGAGTATCGCTCCACAGGGATTAGAAGGCTAAGTTGCAATACTTCAATTGATTTCTAAGTTTATTCAAGAAAAGAGATTTTGATTGGGTTTTCTAAAATTATGAAAGCAAAATTAAAATTAAGCAATGAAAAATTGAAGAGATTCGATGAGAGAAAAGTCTAGGGTTTCGAATCCACTTGACCTTTTATAACCCAGAATTATTACGATTCAGGATTTCTTATTTGGATTTACCGGATACCGTTAGGATTCGCGGGCCCATGAGATGTCTCCTAAAAATAATCCTGTATCATCAAGTGGCATAGATTATCTCCGCCTAGCACGAATCGTCTTACTAGTACGATCCGTCTCTATGGCACGGATCGTCTAATAGCACGACGCGTCTTACGATAGTATAATCTATCACAGTTAATTACCACGAATTCAATTAAAATTATTGCATGAAAAAGTATTTCAAACTGCGGATGACAAATACAAAATTACATGGGAAAAATTAAAATCAATTTCATAAACATGAAATCATCTAATTCACACAATCAAATCCGAATAATTAAATTTAGTAAAAGTAATAAAAATTACGTTACTTAGAGTACAAGCTTCATCTACGCTCTAGAGAAAGAGTTTAGCCGGCCATTGTCAGAGGCCAGAGCCTAGCTGCTGTCTGCTTCCTAGTCCCCTTTCTTTTGTCTAAAGCCGTGATATCCCTCTCTCTGTTGTGTCGTTCATATTTATAATGCTCCATAGGCGTGCTCTCCAAGCCCCCAATTTCCTTTCTCAAAAAGTCATTATATGCACTGAATCAAATTCACAAGGAAAGAAAACTCTTTTCTAATCAAAATACTTCTTCTTTGGCAGTATGGATAGCTATATATAAACCCACGTAAATCTTCCCAGATTCATTTCCTGAGTCCAATATTTGGCAACGACTTTTGATAAGAGATTTTCCTTTATAGCCCCGTACAATCTTGATTCTAAATCTCAATGTCTACACGCAGAAATCCCCTCCAAGATTCACTTTGGATTTTACTTCGACACTAATTAAAATTTAGCTTGTTAATACATTGTACCTCCAAATACCCACAATACAAAAATTATAGCTTTAAACTTCGAGTAACAAAATAAATGGACTTAGCAAGCATAAATTAGGGGCGCTTATATAAACATTTTGCACGCCTATCATTGCGATGCGACTATATAATGACTTAAAAATAAAAATGCATACATTAAATATCATTAATTCTATGAGATATTCCCATCCTCAGTAGCCATAGTATTCTGTCTAGGGTCCTAGGCCCTCTTTTGTAAGGAACATTATACCTTGATTGATTGAACAATGAACATTATACCTTGAAATTTGAATGATTGTTTGTGGGTGATATCGCCAATTAACAAACCATTTGAATTAGTTCCTTGTGTTAACTTGATGTACAATTATATTTAAGTCAATAATAGGATTTTCCATATAAAAAAACTACAAGCTGGGAATTACTCTGTTTATTTTCCCCAAAGCATGCTCAAAGAAAACACACTTTGTTTTTGTTAGGCAAAAGGTCGGGAGAAACTTTTATGTTTATATTTATTGGTTATATATATATATATATATATATATATATATATATATATATATATATATATATATATATACACCGGCGATCCAGTCAAGGATCCCGGATTGAAGCATTTTTCGGTGTTTAGATGCTTTTAAAAATTGTTTTTGGAAAATCCGAGCCGTCCAATGTGTTCAAAAGGTGTTTTCCAAGGTCCACGCAAGAAATCTTCAAAAAAAAATACCAGGAAGGGCTTGATCCAAGTAGTTTTTCGCAAAAACTGTAAATATAAAGTTTTTGAGAAAACTGCTTGGATCAAGCCCTTCTCGGTATTTTTTTTTGAAGATTTCTCGCGTGGACCCTTGAAAACACCTTTTGAACACATTGGACGGCTCGGATCGTCAAAAAAATATCGGGAAAGTGGAGTCCCGGATCCGGGACTGCCGGACTAGATCGGGACTCATATATATATATATATATAACATATATATAACCATACCTATAGAGAAGGGTATTTCAATAACTTCAACTAATAAATAAAACTAGAGGGTATTTCAATAAACTAATATAACTTCAACGAATAATATTCTTTCTGATAGTATTTTTTTAGAATGATCTCTTTTCATATGTAACTTTTGTTTACTGTTTTCCCACTCAACAATAAAATCCTCTTTTGTCCGTCTCAATATAATCCCAATCACCAAGGCCACACAAAGGTGCTTGCCAGCGTGGTAACCTGTGCAGCCAGCGTGCTTTAACATTTGTGCGCTATCTGCACTGGCCAAAAAGCTCTCAAATCAGTCCATGATTTTGTAGATAGAAAACAAGGAAAGGTTATAAACACTTCATTTTCTTTTCCTTTTCTTTCTTGAGAGATGGAAAATAACATGTGCTAGATGATTTGTATAATGTTGGAGGTTGGATCGAAAAGAATTAGTTGATCACGTGAGAGAAAAATACAACTCCATATGCCTATAGGTATGTCATAATATAAAAAAGAAGAAGAAAATACTCCTGCATTATGAGTGCATGCATCTGAGATCAGTGACATCATTGTAAGTTCCATCAGCTTACGAGGTACTAGAATATAGTATATTGAGACGTATAAATTTGTACTGGATGTATTTCCCCTAGATTTTGCTTATTTGGATGTGATCTCTGTGCTTAAACTGGGGTAATTACCTACGTTGAGGATTCTAACAAATACAAAGACCTCCCTTATATTTTTGAAAATTTCACTGTCCTCTCTTGTTTTCCAAACTAACTGTCAGATTCCCACTGCGTCACTTTATGGCTAAGGGTATCAACTTTTTGTGTAAAATGACTATATTACTCTATTTACATATAAAATTAACAAATTCAATAATTAATTGACACGTAATTTGAAATGCCAAACGTTGACAAGTATTTACCAATAGAGATACACTGGATTGACAAAACTAAGATACGATGTCGTATTAAATTGGGAAAACGGTTACTAGCAGTTACGAGTCATTACTGATATAAAGATTGACTTCAAAGCCATGATATCAACTGCTAAATATATAAACTCCACGTGTAAACTTGTGAAACAAAGTAAAATGGTAGTTAAGACACGTGGAGTACATTTTGAAAGACAGTTACCTCCTTAATTTGTGATCATTTGTTAAATAATTGTGCAAATTCAAAATCAAAAGCTTCTGGAGGAAGAATTAGAAAAATTCAAATTCAGACGTGGAGGGAGAAAAAAACCACCCACTTAAGAAGTAAAAGTTGGAGTTTGAAGCAAACCAAATTCAAATTCATTGGGCAGGAAGTTCAACTGCAAGCAGCATTTATAAATAGAAGAAATTAAAGAATGAAAGGCTCCCAGACAAATCTTCAACAAACAGCTATAAAAAACTGATGCTTGGTTTGTTCATTGACAAAGTAGTTTAGAATTTTGAACTCAGTTCAAAGTAGATTAGAAAGTAGTTAGGATCAATCTCAATTATTTTTGTAACAATCATCTGTTCGAAATTCTTGTATTTGAAGTTAGAGACAATTTCGAAGTAAGTTTACCTTTGATTTATCAATCGAAGTATCTTATTTCTTTGTTGTTCTTTAATCTCCTAAGTATATTGGTTTATATTTCTTCACTTATTAAGAAAAATCTTCTTAATTGAGGTAATTGAACCAATAAAACACAATCAGCTGATTAGATTTGGTTTTTCTAAAGTTAATCTGAGAAAGGAGATTGAAACTCTCTCTAGCACGCTCGCATACAATTATTTTCTATTGCGAAGAAGTAAAAGAACTAAACATACCCTTAATATATATTTCCACCCTAAAAATAAAAAAACAGTTCTTTTTAAAGTTAAAGGCTTTTTAATTATTATTTTTGTTGAAAATAGTTATTTTAATGGTTTTCTTTTCAAAAAAATTTTAAAGATTTTTTTCAGAAAAATATTTTTTATTCAAGAAAATGTTTTCAAAATTTTTATATTTAAAAAAAATTCTCAAAATTAGTTTTTCCCCCTCAAAAAATTATCTTCAACAAAAAAAATTCCAAAATGTGGTTTTGGAAAAATATTTCTCGTCAATACTTTTTGTTTAAAAACTATTTTATGTAAAAAGATTTAATTCTTTTAAGTTCATTTAAAAAAATGTTTTTTATTTTATTTTATGGTGGAGAATATATATAGGAAGGGTATTACATTTGTTTTACGAAAAAATTAACATCGTTAACGATAGGGGGAATCTGAGAATAAGCTTTAAAAGCGAGGGAGAGAAGTTGAATTTTATAAATTATAGAGAATGTTTAAGTATTTATTGAAAATCTCAGGGAGTTAAGTGAAATTTACCTCAATACCTAACTTAAAGTTCCCAAAGACTACGAAGACACAAACCCCGTTCAGCAATACATAACTTAAGGTTTGCAAAGATATACGAAGACAAGTTTTTCCACAAGAGAAGCATGCACACGCTCTTAAGTCGGGTCATTCAAACAAAAAAATTCCAAACTCAAACTGGGTAGGGATGTGAAATGACATTCTTAGATCAGATTGTTCCAACCAAAGTCAGTAGAACGACTTTTCTTAAACTTATTGAAATAAAGCATTAAAACCATTTTAGCGTAAGTCAGTCATTGCGGAACGACCCTTATGGGCTTTACTAACATAAGCAACACAGAGCAGAATTCATAGCCCACAACCGAAATATTGAGTATTACGAGGCAAATTAAAATATAAAAAAAAAAACCTCACAACTTGTACTCCCTCTGTCCCAATTTCTTGGTCCTTCTTTCCATTTTGGGATGTCCCAAAATATTTGTCCCACTTCTAAAAGCATCCATCAAAATTGGGCCACTTTCCAATTTTACCCTTAAAAAGTACTTTTCCCATCTTAATTGGCTAACCTATTATCTTTTATTTTATAATGGTTTTTATAATTTTGAAAATTTTGTATAATAAAACTAATTGATATCTATCAAACAAGATCCATATTGAATATGTTTTGACTTTTACATAATAAATAAGCCTCACAAATTTGGTCACAGTAATATTGACTAGATTTAGGGGCAAAATAGGAAAATTCATACAAAATTTTTACACCTCTTAAAAATCCGCTTCCCTAAAAGGGGCCAAGAAATTGGGACGGAGGGAGTAATGAACAAATACACAGGTTCATCCACTAAAATTGCCAATCTCGAGGTAGCAACCAACCTGTAAAGCATCTTATGCAATAAAAATATACGAAACGTCCGTACTCAATTCAGTGTCATTAAAAAGATTTTTTTATTTTTCTTTTTTGGTGACAACGAACTGTTTTATAGGAGTATGTTCTCATGCTTTTATAATCTTTATTTTTTGGAAAATGCTAATGTGTGCTTATTAGGCACACATTAAGGATGAAAAAATATATTGAAATATGTGAAAAATGTATAAGAATATGTAAAAGTGTATTGAAAAGTGTAAAAGGTGTTTTGGAGTGTGTGTTATTTTTGTTTGTTTGTGTGATTAAGGTGTGCCTATTAGGCACACATTAGCAAAACCCTTATTTTTTTTGTTTGTAAGTATATGTTTTTATTTAACACAACGTGGGATATTTCAGTATTAAAATCCACACTGATTATTACTTGGAGCAGTGTTTCATGTTTATCGATCTTATACTCCGTCTGTCCCTTAAAGTTTGACACTTTTTGGACAGTGTGTCATTTTCAAATGCCTATATCTTTCAATGTAAATGTCAAAAAATATAAAATATCGATCTTGTTTGATAGATTTTAATTAGTTCTATTAAACAAAGTTTTTAAAATCACATAAAACGTTATAAATAGAAAGATATAAGTAATTTAAAATGACACGCAATTCCAAAAAGATCAAAAGTTTAGGGACGGAGAGAGTATCTATTACGGGGTTTTTGTATGAATTTTGGAAGAAATACATGATGCTTGGAAGAATTTTGGAAGAAGTAGTCTGACCTCAATTTCGTCCTTATATTTTCAAATGTTCTAACTTCGTATTCACAGCAGTAATTACAGAGCAATACTTCATGATTATATCATTATACGTTGTACCTCTAAGGCTTAATTGAAAACTTATATATACTTTCCAAAGTTAGGTTTTTAAATATTTTAAAGTTTTTTCTTTTTTTTTGGGTTAGAGTATGGTCGTCCAAGCCAGTAAATATTTATTCAAATTCTATTTAATAAATCTAATTGGTCTTAATGTATTTGAATAATGTATAGATTTATTACGGGTATGTCAAGTATGATTTCTTTAGGTTTATTTAAAGATAAATATATTTCTTTCTTCTTTAATTCGGTGTATATAATGTTCGGTGGTGTTGATTTCCTTTGTCAAGTATGAAAAAAAAAATTTCTGGCCAAAAAATTGACACCATAACAAACAAATGGAGTCCAAAAAGAGAAAGGGAGAGCGCCAAAATAGGCACCGGCAACCCTAACTCCGACATTGATTAGTGTTGGTTTGGGTGAATTCAAAAAACTAGTTTTTTGGTTGTCTTTTTTCAATTTTTTTTTGTATTTGTCGGTTTTCGGTTGATTTTTTTGTGGTTTCTTAGCTTGTCTCGATGAGAGGAATCTAAAAGTATAAAATTATTAGCTAAATTTAAAATTTTGTGAATAAAGATGAAAAATAATCTTTTTTTTTTTGAACAAAGACAAAATCAAAAAAACCAAAAAACTAGTTTTTTGAATTCACCCAAACCATCCTTGAGTCACACAAATTCAAACGTGGGTGCGTGAACAAAACACTCTTTGGAATACATCCCAAAATATTATTCACTCTGTTCTAATTTGTTTGCTTACTACGAATATCCGTGTTATTTTTAAACGTTATAACTTTTTATTTGCAATGTTTTTAAAATTTCTGAAAATAGTCTTATAAAACTAATTGAGATTTATTAAATAAGATTTATATTGAATATAAAATACATTATAAATTGAAAACTATAAATGTTTTAAAAAGATACACATAACCGTAGTGCGCAAATAAATTGAGAATGAGGGAGGATTGACTACCAAAACCAACAATGCAACTGCTCCGGTTTTTATTAGCATTTCAGCTGGAGATTCTTCCAGCTATCTCCCACGTGCATCAAAGTCCCATTGATCGAATCTCTCTTCCTCTCTCTGAACTCAAATCTCCATATCTACATCTACATTAGCCTTACCCAATCAAGTAACCTACCGGCATTTCAATGGGACTGGAGACTAACCCACTTAGCAACGCCGTCGTGCTCCTCCACCTCCTCTCATTAATCGCGGCGGTCTCCGCCAAACTCAAAACCTCCGAGATCCAGTTCGATTACTTCAACGACACCTACAACCTCGCCAAAGCATTCCAGGTCGACTCGCTCGCGACTATACACAACGACGCCCTCCAAATCACGCCGGACTCAGTCAACTCGCCCTTCCTCGCCAACCAAGCCGGTCGAATTATGTACAAACACCCTTTCCAATTATGGAAAGCTCAAAACGGCACGAGAGTGGGGTCGTTTAACGCCTCGTTCCTCGTGAACCTCTACCGAGTAGGCAATAGCATCCCAGGCGAAGGCCTCGCGTTTGTGGTGGCGCCAGACCTCAATCTCCCGCCGAATAGTTTCGGCAAGTACTTGGGTCTGACTAATTCCGCCACCGATGGCATGGCTGCGAACAGCCTTGTCGCTGTCGAGCTGGACACGTATAAAGAGCATTTCGACCCGGATTCGAACCACGTCGGACTCAACATCAACAGCGTCAAGTCTAACATAACCACCTCCTTGACCCCACTGGGATTCCAACTGGTTGGGGCGGCTGGTACGGCCAATTTCTTCAACGTCTGGATCCAGTACGACGGAATCGAAAAGGTAATTCATGGAACTTTTTGATTGTGTTCGGAAGTTGTGTAAAGAAACACTAGAAAGGAAGAGCAAATTTAGAAAATTTTCCTGCCAATGTTAAGACAATGGAAAATTTCAAAGACAAGTTCAATTTTCTCTTCATTTCCTTCTAACTTTCCTCTTCATCATTTTATCTTTCATTCTCTTTCTACCTCCAAGTTCCAAACACACCCTTCATCTCAAGCACTCATATGTATATATACGTCTGATAGAAAATGTGTTTGGAATTGTTTGATGTACGCACAAGAATTCACACACTTCTTGTGGGACCTACAAGCATTACACATCTGCAATCGGATTTGTATCTTGTCATCATTGTCTAAAATATTTTCATTCCTTACCATCATTCCCCATCTCTTTTCACATTTTTTTTAAGTGTCTTAGCTCGGGCAAGGCAGCTCCTCGTCTTCCACTTCTTATCTACTCTTTTCTGCCTCCCCTGCCTACCCTGTTTTTAAAAAATTGAGAGGCCGAGGTGTTAGATTGAGATTTGCCAGTAGAAGAAATATAAGTCCTTGAACTCTTTGCGACTCCAAGTAATTTTTTTTCTACTTTATTGAGCAGATTTTGACATTTATTTCGTTGATTTACATATGAAAAGGTCATCAATGTTTACATTGCTCAACAAGCACAAAAAACGGATCCGACACCTCCCAGACCCGCTAACCCGATTCTGACATCGAATCTGGATCTCAAAGGGGTGGTGAATCAGAACTCGTATTTCGGATTTTCTGCATCAACGGGCAACGCAACACAACTGAACTGCGTTTTGCGGTGGAATTTGACGGTGGAGCACTACTACAACGACAGGCCAAAGTTGGTGAAGATTGGCCTCGCCGTGGGGATCCCGACGGTGGTGCTTGTACTGTCGTCGATGTTTCTGGTATATTACGTTCGAAAGATGGTGTCTGCGAGACGGATGAGACGGCAAATATCAGGAGAGATCATGAGTTGCATGCCCGGGCTGCCAAGGGAATACCAGTACAAAGATTTGCAGAAGGCCACAAATAATTTTGATGTGACGAGGAAGTTGGGACAAGGTGCGTTTGGAGTGGTTTACAAAGGGATCTTGGAGAAGGGGAAATTGGAGGTGGCTGTGAAAATGTTTTCTAGAGAGAGCTTGCAAGGTCAGGATGATTTCTTGGCCGAGCTTAAAATCATCAATCGTCTCAAGCACAAAAATCTTCTCCAATTACGTGGTTAGTTCTCTTGAATCCTTTCCAAATATGGGCTCTCCCATTTCTCATGTCCTAATTTGTTGGATATTTTCTTATGATTACTTCTTGATCAGTTATCCAAATATACATATATTTGTGTACTTGTAATTTGTTTTTTTCAAAACGGTACTTTCAAGAATTGATGGAAACCGGAATCCTAGAGGATGCTCTTTGGTGTGCAGTATCCGAGCCGTCAAATGTGTTTTCAACGGTCCTGATTTCATCTCGACACTTTACATATCCGAGCCATCCATTGCCTAGAAGAAATCTAAGCCATTGATTGCCAAGATCGATGGCTCAGATATTTTTAGTTTTTGTTAGAATTGAAATTATGCAGGACTAGTCGAGTACCATACCGATTTCAAGTATTTAGCTGAGGGTCTGGTTTACTTGTAGATACAAATATAGTTATGTCATAAAAATATCTCTACCTCTATCACAGGATGGTGTCACAGGCATGAAGATAAGTTGATGCTCATTTACGACTACATGCCCAATGGCAGCCTCGACAAACACCTCTTCAATAAAGATGACAACAGCAATCCATTGAGTTGGGATCTCCGCAACAAGATCATCGTGGGGGTAGCCTCTGCCCTGCACTACCTCCACAACCTTTTCGACGAAAGGGTGATCCATCGCGACCTCAAAGCCAGCAACATCATGCTCGATTCCCACTTCAACGCGAAGCTAGGGGACTTTGGCCTAGCACGGGCCCTTGACAACGAAACAAACTCATATTCAGAAGCCTCGGGCTTTGCTGGAACAAGAGGCTACATTGCGCCTGAATACATGCACACGGGTATGGCCACTGAGCAGTCTGATGTGTATGCTTTCGGTGCAGTTCTATTAGAAGTAGTTTGTGGGCGTAAGCCTCTGACACAAATTGACGAGCACCAGTTCTTAGTGGATTGGGTCTGGGAGTTGCATCACGAAGGTCGGTTACTTGAGGCGGTAGACAGTAGGCTTGGGGAGGACTATCAAGTGGAGGAAGCCGAAAGAGTTTTGCTGCTCGGCTTGGCCTGTTCACATCCGGCAGCGAGCGAAAGGCCCAAAACTCCAGAAATTGTTCAGATCCTAGCGAGATCAATGCCTGTGCCCCAGGTGCCGTCACAAAGGCCGCCTTTTGCGTGGGCTTTCAACAATCCGGTCACCACCAACACGACGTCCTTTATGACCTTAACTTGTGAATCAACTTGGACAGTACCAATGGCCATGAACTCAGAAATCCAACACCAAGACAGTAACAGCTTCAGTAATGTGTAAATGTTCCTTTTTCTAGTCTTTCCTACCAGCCAGTTGTTTATGTTACAGTAATGTGTAAATGTTCCTTTTTCTAGTCATTTTTGTAAATGTTATGCTATTGAGGGGTTAATATTTAAGGGGGACACGATGTCTTCCAGACAAATATTGAAGCAGCTCCCAGCCAGTTGTTTATGTTGGAGTAAGAAATCAGAAGATTTCGCATTTTGATATTTCAATTAGCAAATGATTCCGTAATAATTGTCTTGTATAGTTGTTAAAGTTGCCTCACAAGTGTGGATTTCAGACGACACTTTTGGAGGAATCGGGGTCATTTCATTTACGGAGTTGACAATTTAGTGGTGGGGTAAGGTACTCAGAAAAATTATGAGTACGAACGTGCTGTATTTGAATGAAAGCTTGTATATATCACCAAAATATTTCAATGATTTTTTCCATCTCTTTTGTGGCTTTCTACGTGGTGGGGTGGATACAATAATTTTGACCTATACTGAATCCACACGTACATGTGTGATGTGTCACATGTGAATGGGCGTGCCAGGGACCACGACCAAGTTCGGTTTGAGTGTGGAAAGACTAACTTCTGAATACACAAATTATCACAGTAGGTGAAATTTACATTTGGTTTTGCCTTGATGAAGTGGACTTTAAAAATCTTCTCAGTCAATTTAGAAGGGAAAATGGTCGGGATTTCCATCTACCGCATAAATGACTTCAACGGTAAAGGAATTTTGCAACGAAATAAAGGTTTTGGACCTAAAAGAAAATTGAAAATTAAAAATATAATATAGCAGAAGCATTTGTTTGTGTGGTCGGGAATCCTCTTCTCAGTCTTCCTCCTCTCATATTTATATTGCCAAAGGAACAATAGGTTGTAGAGTTCAGATCCCCTCCGGCACTATTTTTGGATCGATACAAATAGTCCATATTTGAACCATACATTGAGATAATCAACGGTTTAGAGTTGATTATAATCTCTTTCAGGAAAGAGTCAACTCTTATTGATCAGAGTTTCTTTACGGGAAGAGTTAACTCTAATTGGGAAGAGTCTCTGAGCAATCCAATCTTTAATTGTAGCAACGGATGGTCTAAATTTCAAATGTCTCTTCCAGACCAAAACTTCGATCGGAGAGGATCCATTTCCTAGGCCATAACGCACGTTTGACATTGCCTGCATTTCCTCCATGAACAATACTGGCTATTACCTCCATATGGGAAGTACTGGTATAGAAATAGCTCCATATGAGATCACAGTAATCATGGGTCAAGAAATGGAGGCAATGTCAAAGTACGAAAACTGTCAAATTAGCCAATAAAGAGCACTGAAAGATAGTATTGCGGCACTGAATTTAAGTGAAAAAAAAGAAGAAGAAAAGTTCCTAATTGAACTAATGCAAAACATTCTCTGTTGCTTTATGTCTTTGTCTTGTTTTTGTGCTCTTTTTTGTTAGGCTGTCTTTTGTCATTAGCTTTGTATCCAGAACCAAAAAACAATACAAAATTTACCATTTTTACTTGAAGAATATTGGAAATAAGCAATGAAAAATATGATTATCAAAATGGAGTAGATGAATTCGTTTTCTAGACAAATGCATTGTAATTTTCAGGCTACGATCGTCGAGTGAAATTCATAATGGAAAATGCTAACCTCCACTAAAATAGATGGAGGATAATAGGTAGACAGTGCATAGATATTCGAGAAAAGTGTATAAATATCTAAGAAAATATATTGATATCCGTAAAATTTGCATTGATATCCGAACTAATTTTTCATTATACGCAGATTATGAAGACCCATTGATAATTGAAGTTAATCATCTACACATCACAGCCAACAAAGTGATTTTCCAGAACATCGACACATGAGCTATGAGGTTCATTGCATTGACTGATTCGTTAGCGTGGTGCATGTAAAGCCCTATGTCATGGGTGTAAGCGACATTCTAATTTTGGGGAGGCAAATCTATGCAGAGTAGCCGTATGCCTATGCATGAAAAGAAAATTGGGTGGAATCTAGATATATATTGCGTTTTTAGCAAGGAAAAACCATTTAATTTAATGCAGTTTATCCAAGTTACACCATACATCAGATGTTATGCCATGGAGTGGTTTGAAAATTTTATTTCATTTTTGTAAATGTTATGCCATTGAGGGGTTAATATTATAGGGGGACAAGATGTCTTCCAGACAAATATTGAAGCAGCTCCCATCAATGTATGGTAAGTTGAGGGCTTAGAGAAGTTCTTAGTTTTGACCCAAATAGGTAGCAACACAAGAAGGTGGTTGAACTAAAAACTAAATGCAAGATTATAACGTAATCAAATACTGCAGTAGATGGAGCTGACTCAATCAGATGAAGCTGGCTCACAACATATCTCAATAAATTAATAAAACAAAAGCTAGGTTATTACAATTGAATTTGCAGCGATAGGACTAAATCAATTCAAACACATATATGCAGCAGTATATGACAGAAATTTAAGAGTGAAGGGAAGAGAGAAATCGAACGGAAATATTTATCATGGTTCGGTCCGCAAAATGATTATTGAGTCTGCCCTCTCTGATGCCTTTTGGCTTTGATTTGAGGGCATGATTCCGCAGCAAACTCGACGGTATAGGGGAGCCACTGTTTCAATGGTATTCTGTGAGCTGCCACTTTGTGCATTTATTGCCAAAGGTTAGGTCCGTCTTAAATCCATCTGTTTCAGTGGTATTCTGGGAGTAGCCACTTTGTGCATTTATTGCCAAAGGTTAGGTCTGTCTCCTATCCATCCCCCAGACATATCCCCAATTATTGGGGACTAAATGAGTTATGTTGTTGTTGTTGGTCCGCAACTTCAAGGTGTAATCTGTTGGGGTGCAGACAACCTTTAGCAATACTGGGGGTAGGGGCGGGAGCCCCCACGAGACACGAGTGTCCCGCACTCTGGAGTGCGACTTTAGGAGCATTCTGGACTGCAGTGAAAACTATATTTGAGGAATCTTGGTGTGTAATTTCGGCTATGGGCCCGACCTAATTATTTTGTTGTTAGCTTATAGTTAGGGTAACATGTTTTTAGAGAAAACATAGATAGAGAGGTGAGAGAAAACACAGATCTCAGCGAGATTGCGAGAAGACTGGTACTCTTGATTTAGATATCATAGTGGATTGGTGTGGCTCCCGTTATTTTCTCTCGCGTTGAGGTTTTCCACGTATATCTGTGTCTCGATTTCTTTTCCGTTTTTCATTATGCACGATTACTTGTTTTTCTGTTCTATGATTCATTGTTTCCAAGATCCGTAGAAGTGTTTTGATCATAGTTGCAATGAGCAATCTATCTCCAATCTCTCTAACTAATTTTGACCTCAGTGCTAGTCATATATAACCTAACTAGTTTTTTTTTTTTTCCTTTTTTTGGTACTTAACCTAACTAGTTTCGACTCTAGTGCTAATACCACCTAACCCAAATGGCCAAATAAGAGTGTACAATCCCTAATACAACAAAGTCAAAATAAGAACTCTCACACTCGATATATAGATATCAAGATAAAGAATATAGTACGGAGAGATTAATCACTGAGAAATAGTGGAGAACAGGAAAGGAAACCCAGACTCACCCGCCGAATGCATTTTATGGGTTGTTTTCTGGGTTTCACTACATGCGCCTTTGAGTGTTTCAGTGAAGATCCCCTATTTTGTTCTTTTATCTTCCTCGGCCTTGTATTCGATCTCCCTCTCACAATAACAATAAAAAAAAAAAAGCAATTACATTTGAAGCTCCTCTTCATACTTGGAAATTAACCACACATTTAATCCATCCCTTTTAATATTTGCAAATTTACTGCACAATTATCCATCCCTTTTGTTTCACGAGCCGCTTGAACCCGTAGCCATGCAATTAAGGCAGTCAAGGATTCTCAATTGGCCCAACTTTCCTTGTTCATTGTTCATTGCTACTCCAAAATTTTATCTTCCATTGGGAGAGCCTATGCATGCAATAAAATATGGAATGAAGATTTGTCCATAATCTTCTCCCTCTTTGTATATAAACTTCATGGTTGGAGATAGAATTTTGGTGTACAAATCTTTCCATGAAGGGGCGTCTCTCCTTGTAATGAGCAATTATAGCCGTTCGTTCGGAAATCAATGGTCCGATTTTTAAAAGACTCTTCTAGTAGTCTCTTCTGGAGAAGAGTCTTTTAACAAAATCTAACCATTGAAAACATTTTGGACAGTTGTAATTACTCACTACAAGGGTGTAATCACTATAGGCCCCCGTCTTGAGAATTGATTAGGCTTTTCATGCATTTTAATGTTATAGGATATACTTTTATCTATCTAACACATAAATTATTAGCATTACGAGGTTCAAATAATTATTAAAATCATTGTAAGAATTTTTCTAATTAGAAGTCTTTTTAACTTGATAGAATAAAAATCCAGCTAATTCTTCCAGCTAATTCTTTGGTAGTCAAACAAACTTTTCCAGCTAATTCTTCAAAAGCATTGGTTGCGGGTTTTAGGGAAAAAGTAAATTTTGGTATTGTACATCATGTTTGGATTCTTTTTTGACCGGGAAAAAACCACTTCGTCATACGTTGGATTTTATTTTTTTAACAATGTGCCTTCTTCGCGTAACGACTAAAAGTGCTGCGTGGTACTACCAGAGTACTGTTACGCCAATTTCTTTAGATTGGGCTTTACAAAGTCAATGATTCTACGATTACAGTACTGGAATGCCGTAACATTATGCCAATTTCTTTGCATTGGACTTTACAAAGTCAATTATTCTACGATTACAGTACTGGAATGCCGTAACATTATGCCAATTTCTTTGGATTGGACTTTACAAAGTCAATGGTTATACGATCACGGTAGAAACCTTAGGAATATACTACAATATAGTGTGGTCAATTACAAAAAAATGTATTGTGCCGTGTCCGATGTCTGTAACTTTATTTTTACAACGAAACTCGCATACTCTAGGACTACCTCACAACTGTTCAATATGCACCATAAATTTGTGCAGTGCCCGAATTCCCTCTTATTAACAAACTCCTTGCCATTTCTTACTTCTTTCCAAAAATATAACTCATCAAATAGTCAAATAGAGACAGAACATGCAGTGGGGCTCATCATTTGGGAGAGGTTTGTGTTGAATTCTATCACAAATTTGCACATGTATATTAAAACAAATCCCAAATGTCAAACAAATCTATTACTTGTATTCTAGTAAATGTCAAATTCTATTGGTGGAATCAAAACAAGTTGAATCTGACCAAGATTCTTCATCATGTTGATGCTAGGAAAGTGCCATTAAATCTCCCTTAAAGACAAGAAAGGGTCAGCTAGCCGTGCAGTCTAGAAAGAAAGCAGCTTAATTAGAGAGCATTGGCTCTTTCCCTATCAGGTTGTATTTATCGACTTCCAATGGGGAGGTCTTGGGTTCAAGCCTATGGAAAAGTTTCACGTACACTCCTTCAGTTGTTAACTTACTAGCTCCCTCTAACCCCACTCATGTATACCGTCTGCCCAAAAAAGAAGAAAGAGAGTCTTACAAGTGATAGATTACTTAGATTACGGGAGTTTCCACCATGACATTTTTGTTGGAACGTGTGGCTCATATGAAGTGTATGAGAGGTACCGAGAAGTTCCCGGGTCGATGAAGCAAGGTGGGAGGCAGTTTGGGGAGGCCGGTATCGATACAGGGGTTTATCTGTATCGATACCGGGATGACAAGTAGCGAACAGAAGGTACGGGTATCGATACAGGGTTTTCCCTGTATCGATACCGAGCGGCTTAAGTCGGCCGTGAACGGTGTTAACAAGGGCAATATAGGTATTTAGGCTATATTGCGAGTTAGGGTTGGAATAGGAGTTGAAGACGCGTATAAATACTCTCTATTGTAAAACCCTGGTTGGTGCTCATCAATAAACAACTTTTCTGTGTGCTCCCGTGGATGTACCCGGTTTTGGGGAACCACGTATATCGCTGTGTTGATTTCTTTCCTGTTTTACGTATTCGTTCATTGTGTGCGTGTGGTGATAATCTCTCCAACAAGTGTAATCAGAGCGCGGGTTATTCACGCGGATTGAATCACACGAAGAACAATGGTGGAGAATACATCTGTGTCGAAGTTCGATGTTGTAAAGTTCGGACGGACCGTAATTTTCGACCGCGGGCAACAGAGGGTAAAGGATCTGCTGGTGCAGCAGGGTTTGTCGAAGGCGTTGAGCGGAGCATCCAAGAAACCAGAGCAGATGTCCGACGATGATTGGGAAGATTTGCAGGCAAAGGCCGTGAGTACGATTCGTCTGTGTCTTGCAGACGAAGTTATGTATCACGTGATTGGCGATGATTCGCCGGCTGGGGTTTGGACGAAGCTAGAGAGCAGGTATATGTCGAAATCCTTGACTAATAAACTGTTTCTGAAGCAAAAGTTATTCGGGCTGAAGATGGTCGAGGGTTCTGACCTAATTCAGCATATCAACACGTTCAATCAGATTGTGAGTGATCTGTTGAGGATTGAAGTAACATTCGAAGAGGAAGATCAGGCTCTGATGTTGCTGTCCTCTCTACCGGGTTCTCTGGATAATATCGTTACCACTCTACTTTGGGGGAAAGAAACCCTAGAACTGGAGGAAGTTACCGCGAGCCCTTACGCCTATAATCAAGCAGTTACTGGGCGAAGCCTGGTGCAGGGGGTGAAGGACTGATGGTTAAGGAGTACGAGGAACGTGGCAGAAAGATGGAGAGGGGAAAATCTGCTGAGCGTGGGAGATCAAAATCAAAGGCAGGTTTCGAGTTAAAGTGTTATAGGTGTCATGAACCGGGTCACTTCAAGAAAAATTGTCCGCAGAAGGGCAAAGGAGGGAACTGGAAGAAGAAACAGGGAAAGGCAGGGGATAGGAAAGATGGACTGTCGAATTTTGTTTTCCATCCCAAATTACGTTTTGTGTGTTTGAACAAAAGAATTGTGCGAAAAAAGTACCCGCGGAAAGCCCAACAAAAGAGTCCAGTAATATGTTCAGCCCACGGACCATGCAGTCTTGGGTTATGGGCTCACTACAAACTCTTTTTTCTTTTTTCCTTTTTGTTTTCTTTTTTGGGTACATTAGAAATTATGAAACAGAATTACTCTCTCTCAAAAGTAAGTCCTCTTATGTCGGCTTCTCGGAGAGGAACGATATCATCCTTCGGGGTAATGTGTGACACCATTTTATCCTTGTGATCAACTCCAATATTTGCAGTATCCGCAACTTTATTACCATTCCATAGGGTGTGTAGTGTGTTTCAACGTGCGTCCGATGGCTGCCATGAGGGCTTTGCATTCTTGGATCAAAACCTCGTGCGGAGAATGCTGAGGAGATTCCTTTTGATTAGAGCCGCTGGGAATGGGGAATCAGAGTCCACCTCTATTGCCTCAAACTCTATTTTTTTGGAAACGATGAATGATATCTATGGTTTTGAAAATAAATGTGCTTTGTTTAAATTTTGAATCACTTGGCTTTTTTGTGCTTATTGCTGTCCTGCATGAACTTTTTTCAAATCTGATTCATGTTTTTACACTGAATTGATTTGCATGAAGAACGGATCCGATGGTTCTGTTGGGCAGGAGTACCCTACAGAATAGTAGCGCACGATCCGGACAGTCCTAAGTATTTTGAATGGACCAGATTTCATGCATTATTTTAGCACATAGGATAGAACTTATCTGGATCGTTGAAAATACTTTGAACATTCCAAATCAAGCACTACAACCGCTGTAGGGCACTCCCACCCTACAGTCTACAGAATCCCCGACTCCGCAAGCTACAATCTAATTTTGGGGAGGCATTTTTCATCTTGAGTGGTGGTGTGGGTCTGCATAAGAAGAATTTGGATTGCAATTTTAAGAAGAGGTAGGATATTTTGAAAAAAAAAAAAAACAGATAATGTGAAATTAGGCATTTCATGTGTTTTTATGCCATAGGAGAACTTTTTAGAAAAAGATTTCTTCAGCTTTGTGAGAGAATCAGTTATTAAATCTTTGGGGAAAAATTTGCTAACAAGTCCTTTTGAGTTGACCATATTACCAGTACTCACTAATCTTCTTTTGCCATTATTTAATTTCAGTAGTCAAACTTATTTTTTAAGAGATTCATTATTAGTTCAAAAGAAGTTGCGTGTTTAATTAAATAAATATCGATATACTGATCCGGTTTAGATTACTTTTGACCGAAAAAAAGAACTTCGCGTTACGTTTGATTTTACTATTTTTAAAATATGCCTTTTTTCCTGTAACTGACTATATGACCGGGAAAAAGAACGTCACTATAGGTGGTTTTTTTTTTTTTTTTGGTAATACACATCAACATAAGTTGAATTTTATTTTTTAATGATATGTTTTTTTCATGTAACTATGACTTTAATTAGCTTGGACCTTACTCTTCAGCGAGGTACCATCATGTTAGTAACTTTGGGACAGGCTTTACAAAGGCAATGGTTCTACGACTACCATATAAGCCTCCGCAACATTAAGGGTGTGCGTTCAATTCATACATAAATTTTTTTCATGCGATGTCGGTGAATTTAATTTTACAATACCCTGTTTTGATGATCGGGACAAATATTGATTCTTTAGACCTCATCGATCATTAACATTAAGCACGTCAAAATTCATGTCGATCAATCGGAAATTCGGAATTTATGCGCATCAAACTATACGATGGTGATTTTAGGGATTTGAGAAGTTTTTAGGATGCAGGTTACCCCGCTTCCAAGGCCAGCTCAAGACAATTAATAGGAGGCGTGGAGCAATAATCTGAAATTAGGCTTTTCATTTGTTTTAATGTCATCGGAAAAAAATTTAGAGAAATATATGTTCTCAGCTTTGTGAGATATAACCAATTATTAAATCTTTATAACAAAATTTGCTAATAAGTTGTTTTGAGTTGACATTATTACCACAGTTCCTTTAATCTCTTTTTAAACAGCCTCATTATTCAAAAGAATTGGTTGTGTGTCTAATTAAATAAATCTTGTTATATTCATCATGTTAATATATTCCCTTTTGACCACACCACTGGAAGAGAGGGAAAGAATGAGTTAGACGCCAGTCACAACACACTTGATTGTCAAACAAAGAAGAGGAAAGTAAAAAAAAAAAATTGTCAAATTTTTGTGTACACAGTGAATTTGAAGGAGAGAAGAGGTATGGCAATTGGGGTGGGAGTGATTTTCCAATTTTACAAGCAATTGCTTCATCCCATAGTCTTAAAACATTAAATTAAACTTCAATTTTTAGGCAAGAATGGAAATTACTTTTGTGACACAGCTTCAGAAAAGTGTTCACACCAAAATGGTAGCTCTATTAACACATGCATGTTTGTATTTCTTGAATTGCTTGAACAAATAACCACAGCTATAGCCTATAGAGATAGATATTTCAATAACTTCAACATTGGAATAAAGAACTTTCCTTGGAGTCCAAGCAAGCCTGTTGCTCATGCCGAGTAGACAATGTCACATCATAGCATGTCACTATTCAAAGATGACACGACATGTCATGTCAATGAACGTGGCTCCACGAAGACATAACATGACATGTCAGCGGATAAGAGCAGACTAATTCCATTCCCAAGTCGACAAAGGTATTGGTAAGTAACTCATGCGCTTTTGGCATTAGTCAGTGAGCCCTTCATTTGGTCCGACGATCTTGAGGACAGAAAACCAAACTAAGGTACAAACTCTCGGTCTTGTTTCTTATTCTTTCTTGAGCAATGGCCGGCATGGTTAAAAATGATTGATTTAGCTGATTTTTATTAGTTCTGTTACTAAAAAACTGTCCTTTTTTCTTCTTACTTCTTTTGATAAGTTATTATTGTCAAACTGATGATCTTTTTGAAAAGAATGGTGATCCACTCCCAGAAGTAATAAATAGATATTTGCTTGACCGATTAGGTGACTAAAGATAAGACGAATGAAGACGTGTCCCAAACGTAGGACTCTCGACCAGTGTAGCACAATAAATCCGGAAGTACCGGAGTCGAACCACAGAGACGACTGAAGTGCTTGACTCAGAAGTGTAAATGTGCAGTTTGAACTGGCTCTTAGGTAGCCACCCTTTGATTTTTTTTAGATTTGTTAACTAATCACTAAGCTAATTGAACTGAATGCAAATTAATAAAGAGAGCACAGCTGAGGGAACCCAGCGTCCACGCCTATCCTAACCAATATTTACTCGGGTCACAATTAATCATTTTATTGATTTTAGAATACGTGAAAGGATTCCTAACAATTGCGCACCACCTGTCACCAGATTCCGTGCGCATTTGAATTCCAATAATGCTTGGGTTTGTTCGTTAGAAAAGTTTATAGTTCCCAAAATTGCTCGAAAATTGATTTAATTCGGCCCCGAGGTGAAATATCGATTAGCCTTGATGTAGGCATGCGCACCTTCGCCCCGCAGCCGCACTCAAGGCGACTACTCACTCATGCTTATACTGATTGCAGAGAACAAATCAAACCTAGATCTACGCATGCTTGACGAATATAATATAAGAATAATGAAAGACGTTACCGTAAATTCCAAAGGAAAAACTGAACTTGATTATCAATCCGCAAAACAATCTGAACACTAGAATTCTAGAAATAAAATTGAAAGCGAAAAAGCTGAATGAAGAACTGGAGATCCGTAGCCGAAAACTTGAAAAGCAAAAACCTAAGGAAAATTCGTGGAACCTAACTTAGGTTCAAGTAGAAGTATTTATACTTAATCTCCTAAATCTTAAAGAAATAACGACGAAAATCCAAAAAATATCTGCCCAAAGGCAAAACGACGACGTTCCATGGCCATGTTAAGCTCTCGGGAGCGCTACCTAACTCGAATTGTTATCTCAGTGCTGACCGTTGACTCCTTTGGTTGACCATTGACCTCTAATACGCTGGTAGCGCTACACCACTTTTGGTATAGCGCTCAAGAACTTTCTGTTCAGTTTTTGGGACCTTTTGTGCCAAACTTGAGCGCTCCAGAGAATTGGGGTAGCACTCCCGACGAGTTTTGATCACCTCCATGCAAAATCCGCTTGCTCCTAACTCTTGATCTACGTGCATGAACTTCTGCTATCACAAAATTGCACTCACAACCACGAATTACCTACAAAATATGCTCAACACCCACAAATACCACGTGCACATATTAAATGGAGAACGAAGCTTAAATGCACGTCTAACATGCTCAACCACCCTACTTAGGCGCTCAAAAGCAAGCTTTTCACGCGCTCAAAAGCAAGCTTTTCAACAAGCAAGGTGGTTTTTGTGTTGGTGGCGAAAGAGGGATCTAAGGCCTTGGCCTTGGGTGAGGGAGATGTTCCAGCAGTGGTTCAACCTCTTCTGCAGGAATTTCAGGATGTGTTTCCAGCAGACTTACCAAATGGATTGCCCCCTCTGCGGAATATTCAACACCAGATTGATTTGGTGCCCAATTCGAGTTTGCCCAATTGGCCTCATTATCATATGAGTCCGAAAGAGCATGAAGAGCTCTGGAGACAAGTGGAGGAGTTGTTGTCTAAAGGGTTTATTCGTGAAAGACTTAGCCCGTGTGCAGTTCCATCCCTGTTAACTCCAAAAAAGGATGGATTGTGGAGGATGTGCGTTGACAGCAGGGTCATTAACAAGATCACAATGAGGTATCGCTTCCCAATTCCAAGGTTGGACAATCTGCTAGACCAGTTGAGTAATGCAAAGGTGTTCTCAAAGCTGGACTTGAAGAGTGGGTATCATCAGCTTTGAATCAGGCCAGGGGATGAATGGAAAACTACATTTAAAATTCAGGAAGGTCTTTATGAGTGGATGGTGATGTCGTTCGGTCTGTCCAATGCTCCTAGCACCTACATGAGGATGATGAACCAGGCCTTTCGCCCTTTTATCGGTAAATCTGTTGTCGTTTATTTCGATGATATTTTAATATATAGTGCCACGCATGATCAACAATTGCAGCACTTAAGGGAAGTCCTTACTGTTTTGCGTGCTGAAAAATTATTTGGGGCAATCAAGAAGTGTGTGTTCTTAACCGATATGGTGCTTTTCCTTGGATATGTTGTATCCAAGGATGGAATTTCAGTGGATGAGTCTAAGGTTGAGGCTATTCGTAACTGGCCGCAACCGTAGACTTTATTGGATATTCGCAGTTTCCATGGGCTTGCAGCGTTCTACCGGCATTTTATTCCTCACATTAGCACTATCATGGCTCCTATAACAGATTGTATGAAGGGTGGCAGGTTTGCATGCAATGATGCAGTAAATGATGCATTTCAATTGATCAAGCAGAAGTTAACTTCGGCTCTTGTGTTGATCTTACCAGACTTTTTGCAAACTTTTGAGCTGCATTGCGATGCATCAAAGGTTGGAATTGGGGCTGTCCTTAGCCAAAATTCTAAACCCGTTGCTTATTTTAGTGAGAAACTAAATGGAGCTAAGATGAATTACAACACCTATGATGTGGAATTCTATGCCTTGGTCCAAGCGTTGAAGCATTGGTATCACTATCTTATTCACAGTGATTTCGTTCTATATTTCGATCACGAGGCATTGAAGCACCTCAATGCTCAAGATAAGTTGTCCAGTCGACATGCTAAATGGGCAGCATATATTCAGTAGTTTTCTTTCTCTATCAAGCATAAGTCTGGTGCTTTGAATCGAGTAGCTGATGCCCTCAGTCGGCGTTCCAATTTTCTTGTTTTGATGCGCACTAAGGTAACAGGGTTTGATGCTTTTCGTGAATTATTGGCAGCAGATCCATATTTTGCTTCTATCATTGAGGATATCGCGGGGGAGCCCAATCCAGAATTTCACATGCACAATGGGTTCTTATTCAAAGGAAATTTGTTATGTGTTCCGGAGTCTAGCCTGCGGTTGAAGATCATTAAGGAGTTGCATGATGAGGGGCACGTGGGCAGGGATAAGACTTATGCACTGGTGTCTGCTTCCTATTTTTGGCCGACCTTTCGGCGTGAGGTTTATAAGTTCGTCGCGGGGTGACATATTTGACAAATTTCCAAGGGTACAGCCACTAACGTTGGATTATACATGCCTGATAAGCCCCCAATAGTGTAAATAAAGGGGCTTATCTACCTCGTTTTTGTCATACACACGCGCATAACATGTTTTATTTGATTGATATTGCGCGTAGGTTGTGTTTTTGTCGTTCATAGGTTTTTCGGAAAAATAAAGCATCTCTTTGGTGCCATGGTTCGAGCATGAGTGAATCCGTGACCCAAGACCCGAGGCCACGTGGCACGCCGCCACGGTGCCGAGGAATTCATGAGGAAAGTCAAGAAAGAAGGCCAAATACGCCCGAACAAAGGCCCAAGTCAAGATGAGGACGAGCGAGCAAAGAACATATTTTGAACAAGTCCTATGGATAGGAGATTTAGTCTTATGGATAGGACCATGATCAGGTTGTCCATCATTTGCAAGCAAAGAAGTCCTATGGATAGGAGAATTGGCCCTATGGATAGGACAAGGATCAGTCTGGCCAATTCTTCCAAGCAATGAAGTCCTATGGATAGAAGAATCAGTCCTATGGATAGGACAGTGACCAGATTGGCCAGTCGCGCAAGCAAGAGTTCTCCTATGGATAGGAGAATAAGCCCTATCCATAGGACCTGGGTTTTTCAGCAATTTTTGCACCCGACCAAGGAAGGACTTGGGGGCTTTTTGGACCTTTTACTTGTAATTTTGGGGACTATATAAGGTCCTAAACATCAGAATATTAGGTATTTTAAGTTTTTTTTCTTCTCTCTCTACCTCCCTTCCTCTTCCTCACATATTTGCTCTACCTTCTCTCTAGAAATTAGTCTTCAATCTTCAAGAACCAAGATTTTCTCCTTCATTAATGTTGTAAGCACTTCTCCAAGCTTTATAAATCCGTAGTTTATTTTCATTTTCATTATGTTTCACGTTTCTATGCCATTTTCACTGAGTATTTACATTTCTTCTTGAGTATGTGTGAGTAGTGTAGCAAGGCTTGGTCATGGGGTGATTAGCACCCCATGATTTGGGTTATTTTGTTCTTCTCTTAAAATGAGCATTATAAGTTGTTTGTTTAAGGGTTCGGGTTCGATTTTATGTACCCAAACTTAGTCTTGTTAATCTCTTTGATCTTGTGTAGGCAAGGGCTTGACTACTTGCCACACATGATGCTTAGAGCTATGAAATTCTAAGTGTTTGTGAAAATGCCTCAATGAACCCTACTCTTGATTAAACCCATTTTCTAGAACCCATTGTGCTAAAATGTTAAATCTTCCGATTAAACATGTTTACTATGTGATTTAACCGTGTAATCTTGAGAGGAACAATTTAATACAAGTCATGGATGTTTTGAACCCCTTGACTTTGCCTTTAGTTTACATTAGTGCAACCTTCATTTTCTAGTCATTTAGAGGTAGAGAGAGAACCACCAAACAAACCACCGTATAAGTTGGCCGTCTTAACGCCAAAAATCTCATCGCAAGTCAATCTCATGCCGGCTGCATTTGGTCCCTGTGGAAATCGACCTCGGACTTACTGGGTTACTATGCTTTCAACGACCTAGCCCTACGCTTGGGGCAACGCTAACTACAACAACGCTAGGAGTCAAGCAATGCCATTGCCAATTCCTTCCCAGCCATGGGCCGATGTCAGCATGGATTTTGTCTTGGGGCTGCCACGTACACAATGTGGTCATGATTCCGTCTTCGTGGTGGTTGATCGATTTTCCAAGATGGGGCACTTTATCGCTTGCAAGAAAACTACAGATGCTGTTAAGGTGGCGCAATTATATTTTTCGGAGGTTTATCGTTTACATGGGCTTCCTATGTCTATCATTTCTGATCGGGATACTAGATTTTTTAGTCATTTTTGGCATTACTTGTGGAGGCTAGCCAACACTCAACTGGATTTTAGTACCGCTTATCATCCCCAGACCGATGGTCAAACTGAGGTGGTGAACCGTTCTTTGGGCAATTTACTACGCAGTTTAGTGGAGGATCATCTCAAAAGTTGGGATCAAAAGCTGTGTCAAGCATAGTTTGCTTTCAACCATTCCGTTAATCGAAGCACGAGATTCTCTCCTTTTCAAGTTATCTATGGCTTTAACCCGTGCACACCAGTCGACTTAGCTCTTGTTCTAAGTTTGAAGCGTTCTAATGGCAAGGTTGAAGATTTCATGCAGACTTTACAGCAAGTCCATGCGAAGACTAAGTTGCGTTTGGAGGATAGTACAGCCAAGTACAAGGCAGCGACAGATAAGAAGCGTCGTCTGGTAGAGTTTGAGGTTGGTGATTTCGTTTATGCGGTCCTCACTAAAGACTGTTATACATGTCATGAGTATAACAAACTTGTTGTTTGTAAAATTGGCCCCGTTGAGATTATTGAGAAGATCAATCCGAATGCCTATCGTTTGAAGCTAACAAGCTATGTTCGTTCTGCCGATGTGTTTAATGTCAAGCATCTTATTTCATTCCGAGGTGTTAGCTCGTCAGATGATGATGCAAATTCGAGAGAAAATTTCTTCTTAGAAGGGGAGGATGATGCAGTAGCCATGGAGGAAGAGTATTTTTGACGTTTTAAGCCTAGGGTGGTAAAATTGTAATTATGCTGCTATGGAATTTTGCGTTGGGCCCACTTGAGTCAGACCCGAAACAGCCCAACGATCAAGACCCATCGCCTATGGCCATGGCGTACGTCGTTTTTTGGGCTTTTGATGCTGTTTAGGGCTCCGAATGGCCAAATTTTCCGTTTAAGGAAAGATTTGACTTGCCAATTACTTGGGCAAGGAAAATCCGAATTAAGCTGCGCTTTTGGGAAACATTCTAGAATTTTCTCTAGTTTTTTATTTTGCTATTATTTTTGAATTTTTCATTTTTGGTAATTTTGCATTTTTATTGATTTGACTTCCTTTTTGGAGCAAAATCAATTAGGGTTTCCAATTTCCTGTATAATAAGTTGTAAGCCTTAAGGGCAGGACAATTTTTGAGTATTACTGAATTATAAAAGAGTCTAGAGAGCGTTTTCTCTAAACTTTCTTGTTTATGTTCGATTGTTGCATGTCTTTTCTGTAGTTCATAAGGCGCCCTGCATCAGCAACTAACGCTCACATTGACTAATCTTGAACTAACCACAAAAGAGTTTATGGCACCCCAACTTTCACTCCACATTTAAGTCCAATGCTAAAACATTCGTTTTGCTGCTAAATCCATTACTTTTCTTTGACACCATGAAAGGAACCTACGTCAAAAAACCATGTACTTCTACTCCAAAAAATGTTGAATTGTAAACAAATCCAACCAAACAAATAAAAATACCTCTCTTGATCACAGGATGGTGTCACAATAATGGGAAGTTGTTGCTAGTTTATGACTACATGCCCAACTTGAGCCTCGACAAACGCCTCTTCAGCAGCGATGCCAACAACATGCCGTTGAGCTGGGATTCCTGCAGCAAGATCATCTACGGTGTAGCCTTCGCCCTCCACCACCTCCACAACGAGTACCAAAAGAGGGTGCTCCACCGTGATCTCAAGGCCAGCAACATCATGCTTGACGCTGAGTTCAACGCAAAGCTAGGAGACTTTGGTCTTGCAAGGGCCCTAGACAACAAAAAAACCTCATACGTGGAAGCCGAGGGCGTTCCAGGAACAAGGGGGTACATTGCCCCTAAATGCTTGTAGACAGGCAAGGCGACTGAGCAATCTGATGTATATGCTTTTGGTGCAGTTCTATTGGAAGTGGTTTGTGGATGTACGACTGGAACCCAAGCTGGCGGGTACCCGTTCTTAGTAGATTGGGTCTGGTCCTTGCATCGCGAAGACCAACTACTTGAGGCTGTGGACAATAGCCTTGGGGATGAAGATGTTGCGGAGGAGCCCAAAAGATTTTTGCTTCTGGGCTTGGCCTGTTCGCATCCAACAACAAGTGAAAGGCCCAAAACTAATTAAGAAGATTGTTCAGATGCTATCGGGCACGCTGCCTGTGCCCCACGTGCCACCTTTCAAGCCGCCTTTCGTGTGGACGTCAGTTCCGATTAGGGAGGAAGACATCAGTTTGGTCACTACCGCTGACACAATGTCCGTTTTGACCTTAAATTATATGTCAGGTGCGACAGCACTTGCCATTAAACTAGAAATCCAATGCCCATAAAGTGACAGCTACTTTTACATCATTTAAGTTCTCATTTTTTTTTTCTTTTCTTTCCTAGTTGTTAATGTTGGGGTAAGAAATCAGCAAATTTCCATTCTTTTCTTCTTTGGTTTTATGTACGTATACTGATTTGTTCATCCTTCATTCAAAGGAGGGGGAAAATTATGGAATTGCCTGTGTACATTTGGAGTGTGTTGCATAAAATTTCATTTTAATGTACTCATGTTTCATTGAAATGTTTCATGTAACAGTTACATTCCCTTTGGAGGGAGGGATTTTATTAGAAAAGAAAAGAAAGAGTTATGATTTCTAGCCAAATTACACATTTGGATTGAGTATTTTGATGAGAAATTACAAAATGAAATTTTATTTGTTGGAAATGGGGAGATTGGGTGAAAAAAGGCTCTCATTTCTTATCTCACTCTTTCTCATCATTCAAATGGATTGTTAAAAGAGGATACATTTACACATATAGTTGTTGTCAAAAGTGTATATTCTATGTAGGATTTGAACTTGCAACCACTTGGGTAGCAAGCCCCCTTGGCCAAACATTATGCTAACTGGAAGGTTAACTTAAAATATGTCAACTGGAAGGTTAACTTTCTGAAGGTAGGTCCCGAGGGGCCCTTTGAGGCATGGCTGTGATACAGACACGGCTAAACAGGTTACGATCTTGCCCAAATGGGAATAAAAGGAGATGTAGTGCTTCGATGGCTATAAAAGAATAAGAGGCTCTCCGCGCGAGGGTGGAGTAGCGCCCGATCGAGTAAAGCCGTGATGGTCAGCTTGACGGTGGGTGACGTCACCCATGCGGTCAGGTTATACATCAAAGGACACATGTCCTCATATTATAGGGAGACAGCTTAGCGCCTCATCATTGTCCTAAGGTTCCTATAAATATGAAACACTCCTTTCATAATTCCCGGAGGTAATTTTTGACAATGTGTCATTCTAGAGAGAGAAAGTAGGTAGTCACCAATTTTGAGAGGACACATGCTCTGTAAGTTATATCATCCTATTCTCTAGGTCATTTGGGATACTCTATGGATTAGTTTGAGAGTAATAATGTCTTGGTCTTTCATGTATACACTTGCTCTATTCTCTTCACCCTTTTTCTAGATCACTTAAATCCCCTCAATCTCTATCTTTAGCTATTTTTACTTATCCAGCTAGCTCATACATTTCTTGTGGAATATTGACTCATACAAAGAACCTCTCTTACAGTTGTTCATTTATGGTTAATTTTTTTTTTAGGCCTTTCAGAAAAAAAGTTAGTCGTCCATACATGTAAGAAATTAGGCGGCCTTGCAAGGAAAGACCATCAGTATCAGTGAATAAACAAAAGAAAAGGCAAGATAATGAATGTAGTGGCGTTCTTTTCTTAAATTAGAGCTCGGATATATTACATCAAGTTTAAGTTACGTAATGTGTCTGCCTGGGCGTAAGCACTAGAGCAAGCATGAAAGTTCCTTTAAAAAACAGTACTATTAAATAATAAACTTTGAGAGAGTGAGAGCGTGAAGCAAGGGGTTTGACTTACGGCAGTAGAAAAAAAAAATTGCCAAAAAGTTATGTGATTTATGAGTCAACTCTATTTTATCATCACCGGTCATTTGCGGTTCGTATTATTCTTATGTAACCCCAATATAATAACAATGAGAAAAAAAGTTCATTCATAAAATAGAGAAGGATAAATTTTATTTTGTCTTTAATTATTCCTCGAATAAAAACCAAAACTCCCTTCTCCGGTTACATTCTTTCTTTAGTCTTTGCAAGGCAAAGGTAAATAAACAATTTTTCGTTTAATTCCTTCATTTACTTTCACATAAATAATTAACCACAGCCACATAGAAGGGTATTTCCACAACTTTAACTAATAATAAAAAGGGGAAGTTAATTAGAGGACCCGTACAAAAAAAAACGTTATGATTTCATCCTAATGAATTCGAATTGTTATGATCCCATCTTGAGATTTAAAAAATACCCAGAATGCCCTTATGTAATTAGTTTGTCCTTTTAGATTTCCGACATTTTTGGTAACTGTTTTGAAGGAAATAATGGTCCCACGAATCATCCCATATAGACACAATTACATTTTGAAGTGGGATTATGGTTTTGTTTGCCTGTTAGTGTGCTAGGTTGTACGTTTCTGATGTAGTACTGTTTTTCCATTTTTTCAATAGTATTTGTTAGTGAAGTTATGGTTTTTTATTATTCCAAGTTTAATGGAGTGTTTTTTAATGAATTAATGTCGGCTATTTATGGTTTTTTATAATTCCACGTCTGGTTTAGGACCGTCCACATATTATAGTTTAGTTGTGATAGTCAAATCCATTAGCAAGTATAGGAACATGTTTGTTAGCTATTGTCTCCATTTGTTAACTACATTTGAACTTCCATTCAATCTGTTTTAGATTTTTGAATATGGTTTTTGAATGTCCCATTGTTATAGGTTAGATTTTTTAAAATGGTTTGCATTTTAATAGTTTACAGAAGATGGAACACTGGTTTTAGATTTTTATGGTACTGGTTTCAGTTATGGTGTACCATTGAACCATGAAATTTGAGTGTTTTGTTGACGGTAGAAGAAGAAATAATATTCTTTCATCTTCGTGTCTTTTGAAAGTCTAGATATGGTGTATGGTTCTACCACGGAAATACTATTGGTCCAAGCGGCTTTTGTTCCCTGATTTCCTTGTAATATTGTTTATGGTTTACTAATGCACATTGGTTAGTTGTTAGATTTTAAAAATGGAATGGAATAAGGGGATGTATAATCTTGGAACACTAATGTACAATGGATTGGTATACATTATGACAGGTACTAAAAATACCGGGAAAGTCAGTGGTGCACAGCTAAAACCAGTCGCGAAGCCAATAGCTTACGTATCCCCTGCAACAAATGTTAAAATGACAATCGGTAAAGGTAATATAATAGTTTAGTCGCGCTCCGGCATGATACTACCTCAGACTCATTGGTGGTTGTGGCTTCTATATAGTTTTTATGGGATACTCGTTGAATTATATGGTATATTATTGTCTTTATTTGTCGTGGTTTATATTGTGAATATTGCAATGTCACAGGTGGTACGTCGGCAACGGGAAAAATGCGAACTAGGTTGCTTGGAAAACAAACTATGGCTGCCAATACGCCTACCTCAAAGAAGCTCTCCAAAGCCGTTTCTGGTAAAGTTAACATCATATACCCGACAATCCAAAATCATGCACACCTAAATACTTCGCCTTCAATCTTCCTTTCAAAACCTCTCGGTTTTGAATGTGATTGTATCGAGTTGAATGGAATAAATAGTTTACTCATGGTTTATTTTCTGAATTTTGATGTAGTTCCTTCGAGGAGTAAAGGTAAGAGTGAGACTGCCACCATGGAATATGAAAAAACCGACAATTAGGGATGTAAAAGAAAAAGATCAACCACATACGGAGGAAGAAGGGGACAGGTTGAAAAGGCTCGTAAGTCAGAAGTTAATGAGGGAGATGTGCGGGAGACCCCATACCGATCAAGCTTAGGAGGAATATCACGGTAATCAAAGGATTGAACTTGAGGGAGAGCCATAAAAGAGTCTTGAGGTTGACTCCTTTCTGGGCAATATTCGAGGCTATCATCGATAACAAGTTGTCCACGTCTCAATGTCGTAAGAGTGGCAAGATGATAATAGAAATAATCTAGACATTTGATCCCGAGGAAGAAAAATTCAAAGTTGGGAAACGGAGACAACTGTTGGATATAACAAGGGATGATATGGTTAGCTTCTTCGGCATCCAATGTGGGGATGAATTCGTTAGCCTACATTACGGTTGCAAGGAGGCAGTAAGATTTGTTATGAGGAGGGAAATAGTAGGCAAGAAACTGACAACCACGTCATTGAAGCAATTACTGGATGAATATGTTAAAGGTGATGGAAAAGATGACGTGGAAGATGTTAGTAGACTGTTGTGCCTATATCTACTTCACACATTCTTCTTTCCAATGGGTATTAATGTGAAGTGGGTCCTCTGTGAACGTGTTGATGATTTGGAAAGGATGCGACGTTATGATTGGAATGGAGCAATTATAAAGGAGCTAAAGTCATCAATCAAAAAATACCATACAGATCCAAGGAAGGTGTCCGGGTGCGTCGTGTCACTTCTGGTACATTTGTGTTTAAAACTTTGACCCTAAATTTTGCTTTTGTAGTTACTCAAATGTTGAATGATACCATTTTTGTTGCGATTTTGTAGTATTGGTTGTGTGAACACACAACTTTGACCAAGCCTCTGCATCCAGAACACCCCTTGGGAATTGTTAGATGGAGTATCCCTCAATTGGTGAGCAAGTTCAAGAAGGTGTGGATAAAGGATCTCAAGCGAACACAGGTTTGTAATAAAAATATGCAAGTAGTTGACCATAATGGAACAGTGAAATACCAACCTGAATTACGTCCACTATAGGTACTGCAACCATTGCATTAACTGGTATTTGTTATGTTTCTAATGTGACTTAGCTTTTGGTTTCCTACTTCAAGTGTAAATAAACCAGGGGGTTTGATATGATTTGGGTTCAAACTGTTTAATATGGTGTATCATGATACCATCAGATTGAATCATGTTGTACTTTGATACCATTTTGTAATACTTCTATTAAAGTGGTAATCCAGTAAACCATTTTACCACATCCACATAAACCAACCTTCATGAGTAACTACATGGATGTTCTTAATATGAAAACATGGTTTATTAGTTTACATTGTTCATTGTTGGGTGTTTTCTTTTTACAATCCTTGTTCACTTTTTGCATCCCATCTTTAAATTTAAACGTTTGGGAACATGAACTATTGGTGTAGGTTGTCTTGGAGGTAACAAATATAGCAAGATCAAGTGGCGAGGATGAGCCAGAAGAAAAGCATGTTGTTGACGACACATTGTCGTCAAGGGATCACCACAAATCAAATGAATCAAGTGCAGGTCACACGGAAGATGTACTTCGCTGCGATGAATACATGCCCTCCCCATCTAACAGCAGAGGAAATGTTGAGGGACACATGTATAGAACCCCCGTGGGCCGCTCCATATCCGATATAAAAGAGCAAGATGAAGTAAATTTCCAAAGCTACAAGGGTTCTCCGGCACCTGACGACAATTCAGCAACAGTTAAAGAGCTGTGGGGACAGATCGAGTTGAAAGATGCTGAAATAGCATCCTTAAAACAGCAAATAGAAGAAAAGGATGCCATGCATAAAAGGGAAATCGAGGTGAAAGATGTTCAAATTGCCATTCTTAACGAAAAGATAATCAGTCTTCTCGCCGAAGACAATGAGCTATGGGAGGAATATGCAGAAACCATAACACACGCGGTTACACAAAATTTTTCAAAAACTGCTGAAGAACAACAACGTAGCTTAGTCAGGAATGTCAAGGCTGCGAAGAGAAAAACCACAGAGAAAGAGGAATACATGTACCAACTTCCTTCCAAACGTCAAAGAGGAGTTCCGGGCGAACAAGATGGAGAGGGGAACAAAGAAATGGTCGATGTCGACACCTATAAGCCAGTTCCTCCAAAACCAGCGTCAAAGCTTGTGCCAATCAAGGGCATACAAACAAACAAGGTACTCCGATTCCTGACGAGTGAGGACAAAATCAAGATAGACAAGATATGGAACGAGGCAACAAATAGGTATTAAGATGCACTCAATAGTATATGTTGTTTTTATATTCATATTGTACATACTTGATTGTCACACATCTTTATTCTTTTTTTTTTTTTGAAGCACAAATATTTGGTGCGGTTCAATTCATCAATGTTCCGTGTTTGCTGAACATCTACGATGTCTAATCACAGAAAATGCAATATCTGGAAATGTAAGTAACTTTTTTAAAATTACATAATTGTCCTCAAATTATTGACTTTCGTGGAATTGTGGAAGCTGGATGGTTGTTGTACCATAAAGATTACATGACAATGGTAATGCTTTTACCGTGTAGGTTATCAATGCATATTCGGAGTTCTTGCTCATGGAGCAAGAACTAAAAATGAAGGATGGTACCAAGGATGAAAGCAATGGTGTATTCACATAAGAGGCTGCCAACTTGACATCATAGACATTCACAAGCAGCTTTTTGGTGAGATAAAACCCTACGTTATGACAAAACTAACTACGCTTTGGTAGATATGGTTCTTTTGCATATCGCGTTTGTTAAATGGGGTTTAAGTTGTGCTACCTTCAAAGAGTTCAATTAGGGAACAATAAGTTATCATTATATGGTAGTTGATTAAGAGCACTAAGCATTGATTGGTCTTGATGGTGTTGGTGTAGAGTTTAATTGCGGGAAAGACCCATGATGAGCGCATTAGAATATTTGACAAGATCATGCCCAAGACAAGTAAGTATCGATTCTTGCTATTTCCAATTCACCACCTTTTCCACTGGACGTTGCTTGTGCTCGACAATGAGGAGGGCACTTGGAAGTTCTACAACTCGATGCGCCCGAGAAAAGGCATTGTGGATGCTAGTTTGGAGGCAGCGAGACAACTGGTATATAATTCATGATATCTTAATTTTTCATTTTAATCAACCTAATAAATGTCATTCTAATTTCCATTTTCCTTGTATCGATTTGTGTTTTAGAAATTGCAAATCGATGCTTACTACAAGCTCAAGAACGGTCTACTTAGCACGCAAGAATGCGAGGATGTTTGTCAAGTGGAAGATTCCCCACAACAATCCCCTGGGAGGTAATTAGTAATCCTAATTAAAGCAACCTTGTAGTGAGTGAAAACAATTTCCATTGATTCTAATTTTTTTTAAAAAAAAAACTTGCAGCCTGGATTGCGGGGTAATCATTTGCTACATCATACGGCAATATTTCCGGAACAAAGAAGTTGGGAACAAGTTGCCGAAAACAGAATGTCGTCGGATGCGTGCAGACATACTCCATTCCTTCTTGAATGATGAGCTGCATTTCTGGAGCACTCAACAACATAAGGATGAAGAAGCAAAATGATCAATGAGTCGAATTTAGTCAACGTAGGATGTTTAAGACTTGGTCCATTCCATCAAGCGCTCATATGTGATAGTTTTTTGGGCTTGCTGGAACTAGTCAATGTAGGATGCTTAAAACTTTATTATCCATGGCTGTTAGAATTGGTTTTCAACGTAGGATGTTTAAGACTTGGTCCATTCCATTAAAACTTTATTAGTAAACTAACTTGAAATGGAGGGTACAAGTTTATTGCTTTTTAAACTTGTGGTCCTTCTCCCTTGAAGGTTTGGTCAACTACTGTGTTATCTTCATATGCTTAGTTGCTTGCACTGTTTTAAATCACATCTTTTTTGCTTGGTTGAATGAGTCAAGTAGGATGTTGGTAATCTGGGATTTTGTTGGCTCTGTAGTAGGCTTGTTTGGTTGTATCAGAAAATATGGTTTAATGAGATACCATGTTTTCTGGTGTCAAATGACCATTATTGCCATAGGAATATAGTAATGTAACAACTTGGTGGTTGTTCTGAATTGCCATTATGAAAATTTTAAAACTCTCTTTGCACACCCATCTCCCAATGTTAATTTCGTTTGTTTCACATAATACCATTTCTAATATAAGGAAAATATGGTAATGTATTAAACAGTAGATTTTGAAATTTGTTAATAGCTGACCATGGTGTATCAGTACACCATGTTATCATGGTACATTAGTGTAAAATAGACACTGCCCAATTGTTGGCAAAATCTTCCGTGCCCTCTTTTTGTTGTGGCTTCTACAGGTAATAGATTCTAAAAGTACAGGTTTCATCACTAATTGCCATGGTCATTGGTTTGAAGTGTTAAACATCAATAACCATTGAACCTCAATAATTGTTATGCACAAAATCAAACCACACTTTAAACAGCAAAAAAGAAGCATCACCCATCATGAAAACTTAAGATACGAGTTCATTAGAAAACAATCAAAAGTAAGAACAATGGTCAATTAGATATTTGATCCCAGACATAAGAAAGAGAAAAAACAAAGACCAATGAGACGATTGATCTTTGGCATTTAAAAAAAAACATGGTTCGACATGTTAACCAAGTAAAGAAAAAAATACTTAAAAAAAGCATAAGCCGTCCTCGTGCAGCTACGAAACCCTACATGGCTTCCTTGCAAGTTGACCTGTTATGGTTTCCAAGCTTATGACACCTCCCGCATCTGATCTGAGACACCTTCTCTCCACAAGAAGGTATACGACAAGTCTTCGGCCTTCCAGGTGGTTTCTTGGACAAAGGAGGGAGAATAATATCTTCATCGTTTGAGTGACGCGGCATCCACAACGTAGGGATCGGATTGATAGAGTGCGAATATGAGGAACGATATGTCTCCGTGTAAAAGTACGGATCAACATAATCACTAGGCTCCTTACTAGAACTTGTAATTACACCAACAGCGTGGCAACAAGGAAACCCATCCTGCTGCCATTTTCGGCAAGAACAAGTTCTTCCAACAAGATCAACGGTAACAGTAGGCTCAGAGTGCACCTCAAAAACACCATATCCCGAGGGCATAACCACCCATGACCTTGACTCTTAGTATGAATCATGAAACTTTTCCTCCATTTTCGGACAAATTTTCCCAACCCACTCACTTGCTTTTTCCCTCCTTACGACAATCATATCCATTATTTTCACCCGAATGGAATCCACCAAGTTCCTAATGGGAAGGTAGCGCTCTTTCTTGATCCAAGAATTAAATGACTCTGCAACATTAGAATACAACTCCCCATATCGGCAACCCGGAAAATGCACAGTGCTCCAACGATCAACGGGGACACTCTCTAGGAAGTCCATCACTTTACGTCCGCCCTCAGTCGCCATCCTCAATATATATTCGTGGAACAACTCCTCAGTAGGGGCATAGGCGGCCCGTTTCAACAAATGCACCATCGACTCTCTGTACCCAGCGGGAGTCCCACTTAGATGGTACCTCAAGTTGAATGTCAAATGGTAAAGACAATATGCATGAGGGGAGTTTGGAAAGACGACCTTCATTGCCTCCAACAACCCAAGGTTCCTGTCTGAAACAAATGTGAACCTCCGTTGATGATCGAGTATGGAATACAAATGTTATAGGAACCACAACCATTTATCACGATTTTCCGAGTCAACAACAACAAAACACAACGGGAAAATCTCTGCAAAAGGAAACAGATGTGTTAATACAAGAAACCAGAATCAACACGGAAAATCTCTAGAATCAAGAACGGATGTGTTTTTTAAATAAAAAAAAGAACGTGAGATATTATCACACCATAATTACATATTGACTTCACAACTGCCCAACATGAAGTACTATAAAACCATACTCAATTTAAAATTATTACACCCTTCCATACAACAAGCACCCAGACACAAAAAACGAACACAATCAACACGGGGTGTTACCAAACCAGTGACATTACCATTACTTAGCATGCAATATTTTAAGGCCATGCTCAAATAAAAACAAGCATTCCAGTTTAATATAGCAAAAAGATACCAAAAAAAAAATACCTTCGTTACCGGTTTTACCGGTTGCCCCAAGCAATTGACCTTTCTGTCTCCCTTTCAAAAATGTACCGTCCAGAAAAAGAATGGGCCTACAATAACTGAACCCATCAATGCATCCACGGAAAGCCACGAATAACCTTTTGAATCGTTTTGACCCCTCATCGACCTCCAAGACAATGTGACTCCCCGAATTTGTGAGGCGGGCTTCACGGACATACCAATTCAAGCTGGAAAAAGAATTCTCAAAATCCCCGAATACATCCCCCCTAGCCCTCTTTGCGGCCCACCATGCCTAGTGGTATGTAACGTCCAAACCATATTCCCTCTTCATTTCTATAATTATGTCAGAAGGTGACCTCTTAGAATTGGCCCTCACATCTTCAACAATTAGACTGCCAATTAAATCCGAGGTGGCTCGGGGATTCTTCGTGGTCCTCAACACGACACCACATTTATGCTCATCCTGAAATGTACGAATATAGAAATGACCATTGGGTTCAAACACCCTCCCATGTACTTCCCACATACATTTCTTCTCCCCCTTCCTATGTTTGCAATGCGCGGTCACGCGCTGCTTATAATTCTTCACAAGGACATACTCAATTCCACGTTCGATACAGTACTTGCGCAAAACATCGCGAAATTCTACCACACCACCCACAAATGACTGACCAACACCTTTAATGCCATAAACCCAATCTGCCGACTTTAAAACTCGTTTTTGGTGACATACAAAGGATGGTGGTGCCATGTCACTGTCCACAACATTTGATGTCATAACCCTTTTTCTGGACTGTGACGTCTGACCGGTTGAGCGAACCAAATTTGGAGTTGGTCCAGTCATTGTAAACTCTAGTGACCCATCTTCAACAACGACCTCGATATCGTTTATTGACCCAGCTTGGGCTAGATCAATCAATGTCGCCAAATCTTCGTCATTGTCCATCAGTACAAACTCATTGTTTGTCATTGAGTAACTCATGATTACTGTTTCGGGATCCAAATCAGTCCACCTCTTACAAATCTTCTCTATTATCGCTCCAAAATTCATCCCGCCTTTAACCACTACAGGGCAAATCTTGTCACCATATTTGCATACAAGGACCAATTCGTCCTCCATCACCAACCAACAAACTACATCAAAAAAATGGGAATCAATACCATATGGTGATGAAATAATATACCATAATTTCTGAGAGAAATAAGTGGTATAATATAATATCATAATTGCTGTCTACCACATTCGTCACACCAGTGGCATCAAAAATAGCAAAATGATGATAAATACGGACATCATATTTTCAAGGTGCCAAATGTGGTGAACTATAACATCATACTTTCAGTGCCAAAGATGACATTGGTGTGATAACTAATTGATGATGATTTCCATAATTTTCATCCACCGAAATGGGCTTAATGAACTGCAATCGTATTCCGAAAAAAAAAATTGATGATATACCTTGTTCGATATCCACGAAATCACTTGAGGAATTGTTGAACCCCAACTTTCCGGATCCCACGGCTAGCGTGACGAAACGAATAATTCGAGCAAGAATGATCAATTTCGTCCTGATCTATAAGTAGCCGAAAAAGTATTGAGTACCATTTGAAAATTTGAAATTCAAATGGAGCTTAAAAAATGGAAAGCAATCGGCTATATTGAAACTTGTAAAATCTCCTTCCAGCAAAGGAAACCGACAACCCTTTGATTTTGAAGTTCCGTGAGTTTAGCAATCAAAATCCTTGTTTAATGTAATCCGGTCAAAGGACTGTTATGGGATGAGAATCATCCCCGGAATTATATCCCTATCAATACTGAATATATTGTTAACATATATTATATATTAATACCGAATAAGGGCAAAATCGTCTTAAAATCACTTTACAAGATGAAATCATAATAATTCGAAATCCATGGGGTGGGAAAATAACACTTATTTTTGTATGGGATGGCAAAATAATTTTTCCTAATAAAAATAGGAGAGCATTAGGAGAACAAATTCAATAGTATACTTCTTTTTTTTTCACGAAACCTATTCACCCAAATAAATTCAGTAGTATTCTCACTCACAAAATTGATGAGTGATTGGAAAGTGTATCACTTACAGAAAGTCTAGGGGCACACCCTGACCCACTCAGTCACGTACCAACCACACCCACTCGTGTGGGACTTTCTTCGAGGTCACACATGATTGAAGGCGCTCAAAATATTTTTTTAATGGTTCCTAAAAAAGTTAGCTCAATCAGATACTGGTAAAAGCTTGATTAATTCATTAATGTTTCAATTCCTGAATCAAACATACCAAAACTTTAGCAAACTTATCATGTCTTCCCCAAAATTTGATTGAGCTTATTTTTTTCAACAACCCTTAAAATAATATTCTAAACAAATGAAGCGGCTCCGATTATTTGTGTGAGATCTCGAAATATGTCCCACAAGAGTGGATGTGACTGGTATGTCACTGAATGAGTGTGCCTGTATTTTCTCTAGTATCACTTAGTGAGGTAACATGGAGATCTTTTCTTTGAGTGCAAGTAAATACATAATGCAACAGATTATTGAAAGGAATGATGACAGAAGATCGACAGATAGCAGCAGCTGATAATATCATTATTTGACTGCAAATTTTCCATTCGAACATTTTCATTCGAATAATACATTTCATTAAAGGCTTCTGTTTCTGCCGGATTTTTTTGGCAGGCTGTTTCACATATTTACTATTCTAATCAATTTATCATTTTTTTTTCTATGAATACTATCTGAAACGAATTACAACAATTAAAGGGAACCTCAACAAGGAATGTTATGGTCCCTCCTGATTTTGTAAATTTATATAATTTGATTCATTGATTTTGAAATTAGACAGTCAATTTGGGACAAGTATGAGTCAAAAAGGGGATAAACAAATCAGGGTGGAGGAAGTATATTTTTAAGAACTATTTGATTAAAACTTTGATAATTGAAACTCAATTTACTAAGGGAACCAAGGGAAATTATGGGTTAGTTAATTCGAATTTAAAGACTTCTCAGGTCATGGTTTTTAGGGTCTGGATCAAAACTTATTAAGGATTTAAGAAAAAATGACCTCTGGCGGAGCGGGTAATATTAAGTAACCCTTGACGAAGAAAGAGGGAGATCGGTCAAAGGTACGTGGGTGCGGTGAAGCCTAGTTTAAACTGATAAAGTATCATCGTAGGTTTGTGTGTAACCTCATTACTAATGAAATTTCTAATCGTTTGTTGGAAAAAAAATAAAAATAATAATAATAATAAAATAAAATAAAAACGCTATCTTTTGACCCATCATTTGGGATAGGTTTGTGTGGAATTCTATCTCAAATCTGCACAGTGCACAGCAGCACATGTATCTCTTATTTTTCAAAATGTTAAACAAAATGACTATGGTGGAATCAATGCAAACCTTCAATATCAGACCAAGATTCTTGATCATGTTGATGGTATGAAACTGCCAATAAATTTTCTAGGAAGACAAGAACGGGTCAGTATCTTCTAGATACCTCACGAGTCCTCTCCATACACAAATCGATAAAGAATTAAGTGTCCTGAACAAGAAAGTTTTGACTTGCGTTTGGTTGGCACATGATTTGCAGTCTTCGAATGATGCAAATAGATATCGGCATGATTTGCAGACTTGCTTGTTCCGGGCGCTTGATTTTTTTATCATAAATTACACAAGTGATATGAAATGAATATCTGTGAATAAACAAAACCACATGTACTCATGGCTTGCTGGAAAACCATGAATGAATCTAGTGCGTTATTTTTTCTAATAAGAGCTCGGATATAAGAGTTGAGATAATCTTATTTATGGAGGATCCGTAAATAGGGGATTTGCGCCGAACAAATCCCCACCGTCCATCCCGAGATCCAATGGCTCGGAGCCCATGCACAATTTTTTTTTATATACCTACGGTGCATTTAAGGAGAAGAGAGAGTGTACACGTACGGCTCCGAATCGTTGGATCTCGGGATGGACGGCGGAGATTTGCTCGGCGCAAAGCACCTGTTTACAGATCCTCTATAAATAAGATTATCTCATAAGAGTTTATTAGTTACTTAATGTTTCTGCCTTGGGCCTTGGGCGTAAGCGCTAGCATATAAGATTATCTCTTAAGATCATCTTCCTCTTCTTAGTACTTTTTTCTTTGTAGCTTTCACAAGTTGGTATACTAAAAGTAATTACTCAGATATCCGAGCCAGCTTTACCTCACCTAATTGTAGAGGAGTAGTTACTTGATAGCAAATTCTATTAACTTATTAAAATATTTCAAAGTTGCGTATCATGAAAGAAAAAATTATTAAAATTGAAAACAATTACAACTAAGAAAGAAAACAGATTTTAAAAAAAACATACAATGAAATAAAATATGCGGACACTTGTGGATTAGGATCCTCTATACTAACTAGATAGTCTTGTTAGATTTTTGGAATGGTTGCAACCTAAAACTACGTTATGCTCTACTAACAAAAAATTGTTTTTAAAAAAAAAACGAAGACAAGTCATTCTCTTACAATACATTACATAAAAAAACCTTAGAAAATAAGTTTATTTTAAAATACTCTTAGCCTTCCAATTATATTAATCAAGCAATGTGGGATAAAATCTAATACTTTCACTCTCGTGCAGCCTAATAGCACGTGGATGTATGGACTAACAAGGCGAGGGAATGAACTCAAGCAAAGACTCGGCCATATGAGTGAGATACCTAGGACCCTTGTTGGGATTTCGCTTTGCAGTGGGCAGCCTAAGTTTCTCTCTACTTCCCTTTGCTTATCCAAATTTTGCTCAGAATCTCTCCAATTTTGACCTCCACAATTGCCTCAATCTCTCCTGGTTCTTAATCTTGTTCTCCAAATTCATCACTACAAGAAAAGTATTTTTGGCGACCAATTTATTTCAACAAATGAAACTTTTCGTGACAAAATAAATTTTAATTAGGCCTTTAGTCCAAAAACTAAGAAAGGGGAAATTTCGAAGCAATTGAGGTAGAGAGCAGACAATTGGGCCACCTGTTCAAACTTCATATCCCGCATAGAACCAGTCGCCTATCTCCTGAATAAATTATTCAATGCCTGCGTTGTGCGTTGTCCCTTCGGGGAAGCATGGGACACTATCATCCTTTTCCCACGGATAAATACCTGATCCCTCTTTCTCAAATTTTCATTTTCATTTCCACATTCCCTAGACGGCCGAACCCAAACCAAATCAACACACCAGAAATTGAATGGGAATGGCGGCAAACCCAAGCACATCCGTCGTGCTTCTCCTCCTCCTCCTCCTCCTCCTCCTCTCATTACTCACAGCCCCCCCACCCGTCTCCGCCAAGCTCATCACCTCGCCCCTCATCACCTTCAGCAACTTCACCGACAACGACACTGATCTTCTACAGTTGGACCCTCAGGCCACGATATCCGTTGAATATGGAGCTCTCCAAGTCACCCCCGACACCGGCAACCCCAACCACCAATCATTTCCGTTCACAAACGTCTCCGGCCGTGTCCTCTACAAAACCCGCTTCAAACTGTGGGAGGGTGAAAACGTCACCGACCGAGTTGCGTCGTTTAACGCGTCCTTCCTCGTGAACCTCTCCCCGGTCAACAATACAACTCCCGGCGAGGGCTTGGCGTTTCTGTTGGGGCCGGATCTTAATCTACCCGTGAACAGCTACGGCGAGTACTTGGGTTTGACTAATTCCACCACTGACGCCCATCCGTCCAACCAGATTATCGCGGTTGAGCTCGACACGTTAAAAGAAGACTTCGACCCAGATTCGAACCATGTTGGACTTAACATATACTCCATCAGATCTAACAAGACCGCCTCGTTGAACGAATCCGGGATCGAATTGGCTGGGCCCAATTTCACCAACATATGGATCGAGTACGACGGAGTCAAAAAGGTAATTAATCGATGGGCCTTCATTCCTAGCATAGCTATAAGTAGCAGAGTTGGCTCTAAGATAAGATTCTCGAAACTTAAGTTGAACTTTTAACTTTAGTTCTTCCAACAAAAGTAAAAATAAGCTTCAAAAGGGAAAACAAATCATACTAAAAATGATATGATAAACTACTTGGGGTGAAAATTGAACCTTGAACCTTTTAGATAGTTAGACTTAAACTTTTCACTTGACCAGCTACCTCCGATGGAAATAAAAATGCTAATTAAATACATACAATTACATGATGTCTATGTATTTCTATTAGAGGGCTTAAGTCTACCGTCTTATTGGCCTTAACTTAGGGCCGCCCCTGATAAGCACAAACGCTTGGATGCAAATGCTTGGAACCATTAGATACACGTGAGGAACTTCGCACAATACACCAAATATCCATGCACATGATTGCTAGCACATCGATGACTCAATCCAAATCGTGTATTTGTGTCTAAAATATTTTCTTTGCCTTCTTCTGTTACTATCATCGTCGTTCGTCCTTTCAGGCCTCTTTTCCTCTCGGCCTCTCCTCCTCATTACAAAAAAAAAAACAGCAGCAATAGAAGAGTGTTTAATACTCCCTCCATCCCTTTTTAAATGATTCACTTGAAAAACGTGTATTTTTACAGACGTTTAAAAATATACTTTCGCATATTGTTTTTATTTTTATTTTTACACCAAATTAAAGTACTCAATGAGCACTTTAATTTGGTATAAAACAAATTAAAAAGTTAATTAGAGAAATATATTTTTTAGAGGTTTGAAATTGCATGTATTCCCATATAGATCACTTAAAAAAGGACGGAGGGAGTACTTTTTATCTGCAGGAGGAGGCCCTTCTCTCCACTCCCTCCCCTCTTTTTTTTTTTTTTTTTTTCTCCATCCTCTTATTCTCCCTCTGCCTCCCATCCTCCTCTTAGAGGATCAAGAGATTGAAGAATTAGGGTTTGTTAATCCTAGATATTTGCACTAGTTACTTTTCTGTATTACTGTATTTACTTTTTGCAATATTTTGTTTAGATTTTCGTTGTAAGTTTTGTGATTAATATTCATTTCAACTGGATGAAAAAAAAAAGTTTTCAAAATTGGAACGAAAATTGAAAAGGTTCATATATAGAACGACACTAAAAACAAAAACTACTTTTGGTTTGATATTTTTTGCTTTTGGTGGTAACTTTTTATTGTTTAGGTCTTAACAAAACGAATGGCCGATTGAAAAAGTTTAACTCAAATTTTTCAAAATTTTAAAAGGACAATATTTATACCCTGGCAAAAAGTTTGGGAAGATCAAGATCCTAAGTTGAGATTCAAAAGTAGCAACAATAAAAGAGTGTTGTGTACTTTTTAAAATTCTCCCAATACTTTTTTTTCCTTATTGAACAAATTCTAATTTTTGGAGAAAAGAATATAAGGAAACACTAATTTTATGAGGAAAAAACTGATAGAAAATTAAAATGATGGTAAGTATAGTACTAAAAGAAAAGAAGAAGAAATAAATTTATTTTCTTGCAAGTGTTTAGTTACGGTATAAGTTTTGCAGAGAAACTCTAATTTTTCCCATCACAGAGATTGTTACAAGAAAATAAATATACATAACTGAATTGACAAATACAACAACTTTTAATAGTTAGTAATTGAAGAGGAAGGATAAATTTGAAATTCCATCTTCAGATAACTGGAGTAATTAAAAAAGAATGTTTAAAATTTTCTTGCATTTTTTGTAAGAAAAAACAGGGACAACTTCATATACATTAATGGTTGTATATGACGTTTTTAGTTCTTTGCAATTTTTCTCATTCTCTTTCTAATCTAACACAGAAAAATATATATCAATATTTCTCTTTCCACCACTTTCTAATTAGCATTCTCTTGCTAATTAAACGGTTTTCTTAAGAAAAAGAAAGGAAGAGAAGAAAAAAAATTTCCTCCCATTGTCTGGTTTGGAAGGAAATAGAAAAACAATATTTTGAGCACAGTATATATCTCCTATCTTTTCCTGAGGGCATGTACATCAAGGCCTTTAAAAAAATTTCCTCCCATTGTCTGGATTTTTTTTTTTTTTTTTTGAACAGCTTTAAAAGCCTCTCTACTGCCCTCACTGGTCTAAGGAAATCTACAATTATTTTTCCATCGTTAAATACATTTGGGGATATACTAAATGAACAATCAAATGATCCAAACCACTCATTTCGACGTTGAAAAGACAATTCATCAAAAAAATAAACCGGACAACGATAGCTATCAAATATTACATTTTTTGAATTTTTTTCTAAGATAAATCTAGATGTCCGATGAAAATAATTTAGATGAATAAACTCCTAAACATGCCCTACATAATCATTGATTCACATCATTCCTTTCACTCGAGAAAATTATCTTTATCGAACATTTGTAGGTATTGAAACAAATCTTTTTTGGAAAATATAATGTTGGTTGATAATTGGTGATATGCAACTTTTCTAAAAGATTTTAGCAACCTAGTTGTTAAAATCAACCATGATTTTAACAAATGAGTTCAATAGGTGCTAAAATCAATTTTTTGAAATCAAAAAATGAAATGATTCCGTTTATCATTTTTCGAATTTTTTTCGCACTAAATTAAAGTACTCCTCGTGTACTTTAATTCGCTGTAAAAAAATTTAAAAAATAATACACAAAAACACTTAATTTTAAGATTTGAAATATCATGATTTTAGCGCCTTCTGAACTCATTTGCTAAATTCTTTTGGAAAAACTCAGTTACTACAATCTTTTGGAAAACTATGCAAGATGATTTTGTTTTACAAATGATCTTATCAAGAACAAATTTCCAGCTAGGTGAACATAGCAAAAATGCTGGAAAGTTCCGTATTCCCATACTTTGTTTCTTTGTTGAGGGATCCAGATCATCTAGTGGTGGGTCCAACATATATGCATCTAGGAATGTATACATAAAACGGTATAGTTCGTAAATACTGGAGTATATTTTTTTTCATTCTTGATTGATTGAATAAAGAAAAAAAAATAAACAAGAGTATTTGGATAAAGTATAGTTGAATGAACGGGCTGATAGAATGTGTATCTAAAAAGTACCCAGATAAAATAAACAAATGACTTATGAAATTGGCCCAAAATTTAAAAAGACCTGTGCACTTGCTCTCACACATTTTTGTAAACAATTTGTTACTCTCTTTCCTTTGTTTTCAACAAGTTCCAGTCGGGGAACTAGTTTAGAACATTCGTGGTATATATACTACAAAGTTGGCCCGGCCCTGGCCCTGGCCCTGCTTTATCATTTTTTATTATTAAAAAAAAAATTTATTATAACTCGACAAAGAATACAACGAGAAAATAACATCCGGCAAATAGTACGGATGAGACAAAAGCCAAACAATCCAGTGAAATGCTGAAAAAACGGGCCAAAATAAAGGAAAAGGAGTAGCACCACTCAAACTTGACAAAATATCAGCATTTCGCTAGCCCTTCTTTATCGTACTAAAATTTTCTTTTGTTCATCAAAACATGAATAGGTAATAGCGGTTTACGTGGCTCAGCTAGCAAGTAAGACAGATCCGACACCTCCCAGACCCAATAATTCGATTCTGACATCGCCTCTAGAGCTCAGAGGGGTCGTGAATCAGCACTCGTATTTTGGGTTTTCTGCATCTACAGGCAATAACATACAACTCAACTGCGTCTTACGGTGGAATTTGACAGTGGAGTACTACTACGAAAAAAATTGGTTGAAGATTGTTCTTGAGGTAGGTATTCCGACGGTGGTGCTTTTACCGTTGTTGGTGGGTTTGGTTTATTACATAAAAAAGAAGATGTCAACCCGACAATCGGACCAGGAAATATCAGAAAAGGTAAAGACCATGCCCGGTATGCCAAAGGAGTACGAGTACCGAGATTTGCAGAAGGCTACAAACAATTTTGATGAGACGAGGAAGTTGGGAAAAGGTGGGTTTGGAATTGTTTACAAAGGAAACTTGGAGAAGGACAATTTGGAGGTTGCTGTGAAGATGTTTTCTCGAGAGAGTTTGAAGGGTCAGGATGATTTCTTTCAAGAGCTTAGAATCATCAATCAACTCAGGCACAAAAATCTAGTTCCATTGCAAGGTTAGTACTTCTCCAAATGTTCCCCTACAATTTTTTACCCTGGTACTTTTTTCAGTATTATTTATTTTTCATAATTTTTTGGTTAGTTTTTCGTCATAATTTGATATGAAAAGTATAAAAATGTGTATTGAAGTCGGAAAATTTTCCATATTTCCATTAGGACTATGTTTTGGCAGTGACAACGGACTTTGTTTTCATTTTGACATGTATTAATAATTTGCGATTTCAGTGATTGGACCATTGGCGACCCTTAAACTATTTGATGCTTATGTCTGTGCAACTAACGCACACCTCCATTAATTCTGGACTAACCACAAAGGAGTTGATAGCACCCTAGCTTACCATTTACTTCAATCCATTACTTACCTTTGGTACCATGAAAGGAAGCTACATCAAAATACCATTTACTTCTACTTTAGAAAAATGTTGAACCGTAAATAGATCCAACTGAATGAATGAAAACATCTTTCTCGATCACAGGATGGTGTCACAATAATGGGAAGCTGCTGCTGGTTTACGACTACATGCCCAACTTGAGCCTCGACAAACACCTCTTCAGCAGTGACGCCAACAACACACCGTTGAGCTGGAATCTCCGCTGCAACATCATATTTGGGGTAGCCTCCGCCCTTCACTACCTCCACAATGAATACCAAAATAGGGTGCTCCACCGCGACCTCAAGGCCAGCAACATCATGCTTGACGCCAAGTTCAACGCCAAGCTAGGAGACTTTGGTCTTGCACGGGCCCTGGACGATGGAAAGTCCTGGTTCGTGGAAGCCGAGGGCGTTCCGGGAACAAGGGGGTACATTGCCCCTGAATACTTGCAAACAGGTAAGGCCACTGCGCAGTCTGATATCTATGCTTTTGGTGCAGTTCTGTTGGAAGTGGTTTGTGGGCGTAGGCCTAGAACCCAAGTTGGCGAGTACCCATTCTTAGTAGATTGGGTCTGGTCGCTGCATCGCGAAGGCCAGATACTTGAGGCGGTGGACAAGAGCCTGGGGGAAGACAATGTTCCAGAGCAGGCCCAGAGATTTTTGCTTCTGGGCTTGGCCTGTTCGCATCCGGCAGCAAGTGAAAGGCCCAAAACTAAGGAAATTGTTCAGATGGTATCGGGTTCATTGCCTGTGCCCCTTGTGCCATCGTTCAGGCCACCTTTCGTGTGGGCGTCGGTTCCAATTAAGGAGGAAGACATCAGTCTCGCCACTACCGCCTTTACGACCTCACATTCTGTGTCAGGTGCGACACCACTGGCCATCAATCCAGAAATCCAATGCCCGTAAAGTGACAACTGCTTTTACATCATCTAAGTTCTCTTCTCTTTTTTTCTTTTGTTTCCTACCAGCTAGTTGTTAATGTTGGAGTAAGAAATCAGTAGATTTCCCTTCTTTTCTCATTTGGGTTTATGTATGTATATTGATTTGTTCATTCTTTATTGAGAGGAGGGGGAGAATGAGGGAATTGCCTGTGTACATTTGGTGTGGTGTTTCTATAAAATTTCCTTTTCTTGTACTCATGTTTCATTGAAATGTTTCTCGTGACAGTTGCAGTCCCTTTAGAGGGAGGGATTTCATTACAAAAGAACAAGAAAGAATTGTGATTTCTAGACAAATCACATATTTGGATTGAGCATTTTGATGAGAAATTGAGAGAAAGGTACAAAAATGAAGGAAAAAAAAAATTGGTTGGCTTGTCTTCCTTCTCACCAAATCTCACCGAAAATGGCAATTAGGTGAAGGGCTGCCTTTCTTCTCTCCCGCTTTCTCACCGTCCAAATGGATTGTTAAAGACAATATGCTTACACATATAGTAGTTGTTAAAGGTGTATCTTTTGCGTATGATTCGCATTAACTTTGCAATTAACCTCTTGGGTAGCATGCTCACTTGCCCAAACAAGGAGTAAAAATAAAATTAGCCAATAAAGAGCACTGGAAACTATTTCTGCGGCACTGAACCTAAGAGGAAAAAGCTCCTCGTGACAACGGGAAAAGGAAACTTTAGAAGCATATTAGACTAATTATAACTAACAAGAACACCCAAAAGAACCAATTCATAAACTGATAAGAAAATTCAATTGAACCAATTCATAAACTTCAAGAATATATAATTGGCCTAGAACGAAAGAAAATTTTGCGCAAGGCATGTTAAATCAACTCTCATACCTGGAAAATACTAACCTAGGGTTTTCGCGTCTTGTAACTCCCAACTTCGCGATTGATGCTGCAATGTACTTTTTCAGTCCCAAATCACAATGGATAAGAGCGTCTCCATCCCTTCCTTTTGTTTGAGACAACGTTTGGAGACAAACTCATATGGCATACATGTAAAAAAGATCGGAGAGAATCTTCACATCGATCGAACAAAGCTGATTGAACAAAGCTCTGGCTAATCTCAAAGCTTCGGTTGAACTCCGCAACTCTAAGGAGAGAATCGTTTGTTAAACTTCAGGAAACAAAAGTATAAAATCCAATTGGGGTATTGGAGATGGATTTTTGATGTTTCTACCCAAATTTTGAATTTATATCTAAAAATGGGTAAGGATTGGAGATGGGCAACGAACTTAAGCCTATGACTTGTTCTTGATCAATGTTGTCTATCTGTTAATGCAACAATGCCAAAAGTTTTCTCGAAACCGAAGAGTTATTCATTTGTGGGGAACAATCTTAGCAAACCCAGGCATTTCAGGAATCATACCACAGATGTGAAAAGCGTTCGATTGAAGACAGAATTTGGTTTGAAGACGGGTCGATTTGGGTATATGAAGCATTCTCTCCAGGTCGTTCCAGGAACCGGTGTCCTCACTAATTGACAGTTCAGAGGAATGTTTCCTTTGGGCCATGTTTTGGGCTTTGTGTTAACATTGTTTTATTCCCTCCAGTCATTAGCTTATCTTATATAGTATAGCAGAATGACTTTTTGCGAGAAGGACTGTGGTTGCGACAAGTGGCATAATTTAATTGGTTTATCATAGAATTTTCAAGCAACACATGTGACATTACTCTTATACCCATTCTTCAAAATTATCCATAAATAGGTTAGATGTTATTCGAAAATTTACCTTAATTATCTCCTAATTATCTCCAGCATATCCATATTTGAATATTGAAGAAGAGATTGTGATGCCATGATTGTATGATAGATTTTGAAATTATCTACACTTTGCTGAATAGAATAAATTTTTTTTGTTAATATCAATACTTTCCTGAATAGAAGATCTCTTCCTATGCCTTTCTTTTTTACAATGTAGATTGGTTCTCCAACGAAGCTATAAAAGGTTCATTGATCTAGAAAAAAATAAAACAAAAAATAAGTGAGGTATTTTTCTTGGTCTTTATCTTTGTGCATGTACTCTTTATCGATTATGAATATGTGTTTGCATATATGACAAAACCAGCCAAAATACAAGACAGTCCATGTACATGATACAATAAGGAAATTTTTTATGCCTCCTAATGAGAATAAATTTAGAGCCTGTATTCTGAAAATATATATATATATTACAATATAATGTGTTTGCTTTCAATAAATTTTGTCAGATTTTGCTTTGTAATTTTTTTTTTTTAGAATTTTGTGTGAACAAATCCAAAGCAGCTTGCAACTTTTGATCTCTGTATGGTGAAGGAGTTCTGTAGGTCTTTATGCCAGACAATTAGAGCAAAGTGAAAATCAACTCTCCTAAGTGGTAACTTTAATTTAAAATATGAGTACAACCTAAGTTATTGATAATTAGTGATCATCTACTAAAACAAAAATGTTGTTTAAAAAATACACTATAATGAAAACGAATATTTTTATGAGAAGCAATTTCCAAAACTATTAGAGAAATATGAAATTTAATCAAGTTCGATCTAAAATTTAAAAAACCAATGAAATTTTTTAGTTTTCAAGATCTTTAAAAATATATAAATAATTCTGGACATGTTAAAAATAATTGAAGTCAATTTGTAAAGATTATTTTACTTAGTTTTTTCTTTAATCTTTTCAACCACAGGAACTATTTTTAGGGGAGTAGATGGTAGCATTTTCGATTCTTCATCCATTCTTTAAAAGGTAAATCTTTTGTTTTTCTATTTGGTAAAGATTATTTTACTACAATTTTTTCTTTAATTTTTTCAAGCTCTTCGACGCAAAATTCACTATAGAGACCATTTTTAGGGGAAGATCGGTAAAAAAAGACGGTAGCATCTTCAATTCTTCGTCCATTCTTGGAGAGACAATTTTTTTGTTTTCAGTTTTGTGAAGATTATTTTCTTACAGTTTTTTCTTTAATCTTTTCAAGCTCTTCGACGCAAAAATTCATCTCAGTCAAATACTAACGATAAGTGACGAGGGAATTTGTAAAATACTTTCTAATGTTTATTCCACGACAAACTATTTTATTTTATTTTTCTTTTTCTTCTTATTGGGAATATTTGATTGTATTGTATTCCTTCCCAATCTTTTCTTTGACATATTCAGTTTGTTTGTAGTAACTTTAAATATACATTTCACATTTGTGTAGTTTAATGGAAAAAAAGAAACTTATATTTTCTCATTCTACACGATTTGAGAAAAAAGAAGATACCCAGGCTTTCGAGACAATCATTATGTTGACACCAAACTTGATGAAACCAGGGTAGTGATGTGATGTGTGTAGACAATAGATTTTGTATGACATGAACAGGAACATGAGCAACTGTTTAGAAATAATTGAGCTATGCTACATATTAAAGTTAATTTGGATGTGTCATGGATTAAGTTACGGTGACTGAAACTTCAATTTGCTTGATTGAAGTATGTTAACGAACACCACAAATAGTCTTAGGAAATAAAGAGAATCAATGGAAGGAGTTCGGGCGGATTCAGTTACGTATCCATCAAATGTTGTTCATATGTAGTAGATAAAGATCAAATGGTACTTTAAGAGATCTAATTTGATTATAATCTTATTTATGTGCATAGCACGGGTAATTGAACCAATTTTATACTTGAAATGGTACTCAAATTATGTGTGCAAACATTTAATTGTGTAGATTGAATTCAGTCCATGCATAGCACGGGTTTTTTGCTAGTGTTATAGTATTAGACTAATTTTGGTTAGTTTTCTTTTCTTTTACTTAATGTGTCATTTGTCAAGTTCAATATAATTTTATTGCCAATCCAAATAAAAGCGAAGAATGATGTGTCACAACTCACAAAAGTTTAAGCCTTATAAACACAGGTTGGACAACGGTGTAGCTATTCTTGGAACTGTTTCTCATAAATTCGACAAAATATTTTCAGGGAAATTTTCTAAAGATCATAACATATCTAGCAAATATAGTTCCTATGTTAGGAGTGACAAAATATTTGGCAGGTGTAAAGACCGTGACCCATAGAGGGCTATTGCAGTCCTTTGTTAGGACTATCTTATTAGTCAAAGGTAGAGTGAGACTTGACATGGTAGGATTTTTGTATTTCTTAAGGATTACGGAAAGTTTTCCCAGTGGTGGAGCCAACCCATTTGATGGATAACAAAAAGAAGAAGATTAAAGAATGACTTGATTGATATGGAAAAAAATAAAAAAAGGAAGCATTTTGAGACAGGGTATAAAAGTCTACTATGAAATACCAGAATTAAAACATACCAAAATCATTCCATGTTACCGAAATTTCCTCAAGACACCATCTTATTAAACAATTTAGTTTCATAGTAGACACGGAATTTCTACCGCAGTTTACAGTGATAACATGACACAAGAGATATGTGATTTGGCAGTGTGCCCACTTCTATAGGTGGAAAGTAATAACAAATTCACCAATAGGCAATAAGAATTCAATGCTTAGATGTCCCACACAACCATTCTTCGATTGCTCTGTCTAAAAGTCTATATCCGAAAAAGGCCTCGTGCAATATTTATTGGAGTACAGTTTTATACAAGATACCTATTCTCTTGACAATTGAGTATCCGGCCCAATAGATCAATTAATCCGGGGACCAAATGCAGTCCTATCTTAGGAGTGACAAAATATTCTTAGGTTCATATATGGCCATTGCAGTCCTGTGTTAGGAGTTAGCATTAGAAACTAGTATGTTACTATTATTTTCCTCACATGTTCTCCCTTCCCTTGACATGCTAGGATTTTTTTTTTCTTTTTAAGGATTATGGAGAGCCAGTGTTCTAAAAGTCGGTCAAGTCGACCGATTAGTTGGCCAAAAGTCACTAGTCAGAGGTACCCCACTTGATCGAAACCCGACTAGTCGGCCTATAATTTTATAAATAACATTACAAAGGCTAATTGGCCTATAATCATTAACTGAGACCGGATTAGGGACTTTTGGAATAAGAGTGATGTATGTCTAATTCAACTCCTTCAACATCACTCCCGAATGAAAAAACAACACCACCACCCTAACCACATCCTTCCCAACCAAGTCCCAATTCTTTTGATAAAAGGCAGCAATATAACCATCCGGCCCCAGGGCCTTAGAACCATTCAATTGGAAAACCACCCTTTCTACTTCCTTCTCCTGAAATGGCTGATCAAGCTCAGCCCTATCAGAATAAACCGACTTTAGCTGCTCCCAACCCAAGCACAACAGGGCCCCAAGCCTAACTCAGAGCGATAAAGCTTGTTTAGGGCGTTCTCGTTGTACTCTATACCTCATGACAGCTGGATTTCAGCTTTGTAATGAAAGGATATATCCCGTTCATCTAAAAAAAGACATGTGACGCATGTGTGATTCGCATTGCTTTCTGTAATACTGGATGCTAAAAGAAATAATTCACAAAAGAATATTACAATATTGGGCATAGAATGGAGTACAATATTAATGTGATGAGATTTTGCAGTAGAAACTAGGAATTATTAGGATTAGCATGGAAGCAATAAATTGTATTAATGCAAATTAATTGGAGAAAATCATGTATCCATGTGATTATCTGCACTCCCAACACCAAACTCAAAACCTCCAACATCCAGTACGATTACTTCACTGACAAAACCCAATCAACACACCTAATGGGACTGGCTGCAAAGCCAATCACTTCTCTCGTGCTCCTTCCCTTCCTCCTCTCACTTCTTGCAGCCGCAACGACTCTGGTCGCCGCCAAACTCAAAACCTCCAACATCCAGTACGATTACTTCACTGACAACCTCGGCCAAGCATTTCACCTGGACTCATCGGCGAGCATACGCAACAACACCCTCCAACTCACGCTCCTCTCCATCTACTCCCCGGCCAATCTTCTTCAACCAAACCGATCGGATTCTATACAAATACCATTTCAAGCTATGGGAAAGTCAGAACGACACCGACAGAGTAGCGTCGTTTTAACACTGGGTTACTCGTCAGCAGCTTGTACCAAATTAACAATTCTACCCCTGGCGAAGGCCTCACGTTTGTGGTTGCGCCAAACCTCGATCACCTGCTGAATAGTGATGGGGAGTACTTGGGTCTGACTAACTCCACCACAGATGGCCATAAGGTCAATTGTCTTATTGTTGTCGAGTTGGACACGTTTAAAGAGTATTTTGACCCCGATTCGAACCACATTGGCCTCAACATCAACAGCGTCAATTCTAACATGACCGCCTTCTTGATCCCACTCGGATTCCAACTAGTTGGGGAGGGTACAACGGCGAATTTCTCCAACGTTTGGGTCCAGTATGATGGAATTAATATGGTAATCGATTGAACTTCGTTCCGTATAGTGCTATAGATAGAGATGTTTTCGGAGATAACTTCCTTATGGGAAAAATCTACACTACACACCCCTTAAAAGTGTTTACGATATGCGCCCATTATGTGGTCAATATTGCGTCACCTTATAATAAATGACCTAGAAAACCGGTCATTCATAACATTTTCATGAGTTTCATAACTTTTATACTAAGAATTCGTAACTTTTCAGTATTATGATTCATAACTTTTTCTTCCTGAAACTAATTAACACCAATAAACTATCCTAGAGGGGGTGAATAGAACACCAAATTAAAATTTGAACAAGACAAGAGATATCAATCACCCATAAGCCATTTCATATTCCACAATTCAACAAGCTCAACATGACGCAAAAATAAACAAACGAGACAAAACACGAGAGATACGTGGAAACTACTTAGCGTCTAATACCCTAAGTATAAAACCACGGCCTAGTCCTACAATTTTATATCACAAATCAAAAAGATTACAAGAGTTCTCAATTCAGGAATTACCCACAAGCTTCAAGTGACACCTAAATCCAACCCTTGTTGCAGTACCATGTACTTCCTCTTTGATTCTGTGAACTCCAAGCCACCACGTCTTGATCTCTGAAACAAATCGGCACCAAATTCTTTCGGCTCATGTAGGATGAAAGGCAACAGACCACAGTATGAAAAACATGATTTTTTATGAATGGTGAACAAAAGCATAGCTCTAGATTGACCAACAAAAATGATCAAACAATGTTTAGATCATCATTTTTGCACCAAGGACATAGCTGATGTGAAAAATGGCATTTTCCCCTCTCTCTCTATCATCTGATGATGCAAGTGGTAAATGTAAAAAGAGAGATAAGGATGCTTTGGGAAGGATGTAAAAAGAGAGATAAGGATGTTATGGGAAGGACAAACCCTATCAAAAACCAATAGGAATACGCCACATACACCAATAAAATAGCGTTGCGCTTGAAGATGTGCTGGGAAATGAGCAACAAGTGCTCAACAGGCGCAACGAAGATGTGCAGACAGAAAAAAAAAACGCTGGTAAGTTCAACAAGCACAACGGGTAGCGCTTATCGATCGCTATTTGCAAAATCTCCTAGGAACAAAACAGGAGAAAAGTGCTTGACGACAGGTGACGCTCAACAAGCACTAATCTCTGAAACTATATAGACAGAGCCTTATGCCTTAGAAAAAATATATAGTTGATGCTCAAGCTATTTAGTTAGAATGCAAAAATATGATTCATGAAAAGGTATGCACATCCAAACTAAATGAAGATATGATAATGCAACCGTTATACCTTTCAAGAACCGAATCCAAGGCAATATACGAGCAAGAAGAAATCCTCAATGGCTTCAATCAACGGGTGGATTATCTAGACACATACCAAAAATGAACCTCCCCAAAACCCCTTAGAAGAAATTACATGATCAAAAGGATAAACGAATCCCGGAAATTGCCAGTCACATTTACACTTGTGTTTCATAACTTTTTGTGTGTTTTGTAATTTTTTGTGGGACACGTAACTTTGAGACAGAAAAACATTTTTTTTCCTTCTTATAACTTTTAGAGAAAAATTTGTAACTTCTCACAAATATGTTTTATAACATTTTTCGTTCATAAATCATAACTTTTCAACCATGCATAATTGATTAAAGTGTATTTCGAAGAAAATAATATGTTTCCTTTAAAATTATTTTAGTTTCAATTTTCACAAGAAGAAGAAGAAGAAGATATTTGTATTCTAAATTAATTTCAGATACTAATTTGGGCCTTTATTCCCTTAAAATTTGAAAACACTGGCTCAACTTACTTGAAAATTTAAGCTCTTTAAATTTTTCCAAACTATAGTTGTGGAGTAATTTAAACTACAATTTACAAATAGAGTTAAAAAGTTTTTCAAAAAAATTATACCGTTGTTCATTTAAAAGCAAAAAGGTATCAAAGAGAAAAAAAAACCAAAAAAAAATGATACTTTTTCAAAGTTTTTTGTTGAAAATATGTCACGCCCTCCTTTTTTTATAAAAACAAAAATAAAGGAATTTCTTACAATTAATAAGTCAAATGATAAAATATTTCCATAAATCCTCCCCAAGAGGTTTCCATTTCAAAATGTACATCATTAATCCATTGGTAAATCAGGTATTTAGGTACCCTTGCCCTAACAGTGAAATCAAATATTATCCCATAAGTTATTACATAAGTCCAAATTGTCAAAAGATTGAATAACCAAAGGTTACATTGTCATTTATCAAAATACAAAACTTGAGATGGAAAAAATATCTTCATGCATGCATAAGTTTCAGACAATGCATCACTCCACAAGCATCCAATCTCATGCTCCGTGTTGTGTACCTGAGAAAGATAGGGTGAGCTCACTAGCTCGTAGGGAAACCAAACTACAACCGCTAGGCATATAAATATGATGAGTGCACATAATATGAATTAACATGAGAGGAGATGATCAAGGAACATAACGGGGGCTAAGACAAGTAAAACGTGTCCAAGAAGTAACCACATGTCCAAGTGACTTCAAAGTGTCCAAAAAGATTTCAAGGTATCCCAAACAACCTATTAGTTCATTAAGTTTGCCAAAATCACCCACAAGTATCACACGTGCCCAAAATCGTGTCCAAGTATTCAAGGTTGCCAAAATATCTTATGTATCTCAAAACATTTCATTTCCAAGCACTCAACACCACCCAAGTTTCCATTTTTGTTTCACCAAGATCACCCAAGTTACTCACACAAGTTTAAAACCAACTCCACAAGTCGAGTTTCGACAAAACACAAAAATAGTTCAAAATCTCATTTATCATTTCTTTCATTGAGAAAAACATCATTTTCATTGGTACAAGGGATTTAATCCCTCTGCCGGGTTCCATAGGCCCCGCGTGCCTTTGCTGGGTATTTGTAGGCTCCGCTTGCCTCTGCCGGGTTCTATAGGCCCCGCGTGTCTTGCTGGGTATTTATAGGCCCCGCTTGCCTCTACCGGGTTCCATAGGCCCCGCGTGCCTTTGCCGGGTTCCATAGGCCCCGCGTGCCTTTATCAAAAATTTTACTGAATGATGGCATTAGTATAAAGACCTCATTATCACAAACATTTCATTAAAACTTTCATGACAAGTTCATTTCTCAAATTTCATTTCACCAAAGTGCTCTTTCTTTTGAAATGCCACAATTTTCGCCAAAAGGGGCGACCAATCCACTATGCCTTGTGTCTAATACGTATAACTAATTGTCCAATAAAACACGTGTCAAAGTCGTAGTTTAACGATTTCAAAATAGTTTTTGAGGTTACCACGTTATTATATATCAAGTATACGAAGCTCCAGACGATTGGAGATCAAACGGACGTCAAAGGGTGGCCGAAAACCACCTAGAAAACAGGGGCAGCAACATAGAAACAGGGACAGTAGCTACCTTGTCCAGAAAATGACAGATTTTCACCTCTAAAGTGTGGAATTTCAACCCAAAACACAAATGTGATAGTTTAGACTCAAAATAGGGATGTTAGGCAACAATTAAACTTGGAGGGAGGTCAATTCCACTCTCAATTACATCAATCAATGACCAATTTCATAGAGCACAAAATCTAAGTGAGAAAAACCCACACAAAGAGGGAAAAACATGATTTTTCATGAAATTGAAGCCAAGAACAATAAATGTACAATAAATCACAAGTATATAACTAGATGAGGTAGTAATTGTTTCCCTACCTCATGGGTTAAGCTCCAAATGTGTAGAAAATGCAAAACCCTAGGTTATGAAGCTTCCACCCGAAATACCTCTTTCCCACGCGAAACCAATGAACCCCAGACTCCACACGGTGCGTAGAACACGAAAATGGTCTTGGTTCTTGAAGGGGTTGAGTGAGGAGGGAGAGTTTTGAGCTTGGAGGAGTTGTTAATGGAGGAGAAGAGAGGAGAGAGGTGGCGATCGGGCTTGGGGAGGGAGAAGAAGTGAAGTTTTATTTTTTGCAAATTCATCCCCCACACACTTTTAATATACTCACATAATCACAGCTCACACCCAAATGTCACTTGTGTATGTAATATGAGACCACAATACTTATTTTCATAACCCAAACTTAAGTAAAGAAAACTTTTCTTTACTTTAATTTATTTATGAAAATAAGGAAGTATCCCCCATTTGGAAACAATGGCATTTACAAAATTTTGAAATTCTCATCACATCAAAATCTCATCCCCCCACTTTTAGTACAAAACCAAAAACGGACACATTTTTCTCCGAAGAAAATGGGCGAAAGATAACTTTGCCTTACTCAAAAATAACTTTCGATTATACTATTTTGATTAGAAAAATCCAAGGAACAATTACCGGCACTTTTTATCGACCAAATCGAAACTTCTCTAAAAAGTGATTTTTGAAAAAGTAGTTAAATTTTCTGGGTCTTTACAAAATAGTTTTTTCAAGGGGAAAAAAACTGACCTTGTAACAGAAAATTGGTATAAAGGCCAAATTTGAGACTTTAAATGGTGTCTAGTCCAGCTTAACTTATTTAAATACTTTTAATACATTGATAGGAAATATTTGAGAGGTTAAGGACAATATTAGACAAAAATACCCTTACTGAACCCCACCCCACTCATGCTCACCAGGAATTTCCCGCGCACGGACAAAAGCTGAAGTTGGAATTTCGGACTGACAAAAGCAAAGTCCACTCACACTAGCTTGCCATCACGCTCAATGAAAGCAACATAACCCACCTGACGTGATGTGACCCGTCAGATTGTCCCACCGCCCCTTCTCTCTCTCTCTCTCTCTCTCTCTCTCTCTCTCTCTCTCTCTCTCTCTCTCTCTCTCTCTCTCTCTCATGCGGGACAAAATTGATGGGGCAAAATTAATTTCTCTCCTTTAATTTTTGGGGTGGTTTAATTTTAGGGGTTTAAGCTCTTTGGGGTAGGATATTGTGAGTTTAGACATTTTAAGTTTAGGAACTTTCATAGAGTACCCTAGGATTTAAACACTTAGGGTGCACTTTCCAATTATATGGTTTTAGTTGTTTAGGTACTTTCATAGGGTATCCTAGGATTTAGGTTTAGAGTGCAATTTCCAATTATAGGGTTTTAGCGGTTTAGACACTTTCTTAGGGTACCCTAGGGTTTTGGGCACTTTCATAGGGTACCATAAAGTTTAGGTTTGGGCACTTTAATTAGGTTTGGGGGTTTAGGCACTTTAATTGGGTAGTGGGGGCATTTTTGAAATGTGTAGGTAATTTGTCATTTTTGCATTAAGAGAAAAATTGATGTTCTTATTAAAGTAAAAACCCCTCTACTATGTCCTTCTAAAAAATGGACCCATTTTGAAAATACTCTCAAAATTAATGCACACCTTATGTTTTCTTTCCTAAGTCACACCATGTTTTACCAATTTTATTTGGCGTGGGCATGTTATGAAAACCAATGTTTTGAAACTTGGACCAGTGGACGAACCAATAAGGGACCGGCGGAGGGGTCACTGGTTGAACCACTATCGAACCGTGATGTTATAAATACGTCATTTGTATAGTACATTTTTTAATGTGCAAAAAATGAAATATGAGAAGAAAAAGAAACGTTGGAAAAGAGAGATGGAATAAGAGAATGCCTAAGAGTGATGGAATGTTAGTCCCACATCATGAAATCGGAACTTTGAGCCAACCAAAAGCATCTAGTATTAAAGGTAAAGAAGGCAATGCTAAGAGCAAAGTGCAACAAGTTCTCTAAATGGCAACTTTAGGTAAAATACCTTTTTCTTATTTTTGTTACAGTGCTTATATATTTTCAAAGAAGCACTATTTACAAGGTTTTTCTTTTTTAATCATTTCTTTCTCTCCTCTCTCCCCTCCTCTTTTGTGGTTGCTCTCTCTCTCTCTCTCTCTCTCTCTCTCTATCTCTCTTTCTACAAAAGTTTCTAGCATTTGGTACACTACTACAAAAAACCATAAACATCACGCTTTTTAAGCGTGATGTTTCACTTTCCATCACGCCCATGAAAGCGTGATGGCTCCAGGTGTGATTGTAAGTCGGACATTTTCTATCACGCTTTATAAGCGTGATAGAAAGATAATAACGATCACGGTAAAAAAGCATGATGGTATTTTGTAAAAAGTGAGACGAAAACTAATTCCATGCAATCTTTTTTGGTTCTCTATCTCACTTTTCATGTAAAAGCGTGATGTTTATGGTTTTAGATCTCGGTTTTCCATCTTTACCATCACACACAAAAAGCGTGATTAAAAGATGCACCATCTTTAAAAAAAAAAAAAAAAATTTTTTTGAATTTGGAAAATTCTGATACCAATTCTCTGTACGATCTTAGATTAAGCCGTATTCACTTGAAATCCTTTTCCAACGCCACCATTGACACATGCAAGACCATAACAAATAATATAACCAACAAAGGGAACCCAACCACAAAGAAACTAGCCAAATAACAAGAATGATTGTTATCAAACAAATTATTGAAACACCAATTAAGTATCCCAATTAGAGTAGCATTCACAAAATTAATTGGGATATACATAGAATGAGCCTTATCAGTTATCAAGTTCTATACAGAAAGATTACTGTAATGTGTGCATTTCACATTACATGACTTAGAGACTGAACATTCAACCAGCTAAAGAATAAGTCCCACGTACTAATTTAATTCATAAGCCTTCAATGGCTTCATTATTTTCTACATACATTGCTTGGCAAAAAGAGAAGATCCTTAGGCGCAACGTGTTACTCAAGGCTTCTCAAGTAGTGTCCCAATAGCAGACACCTTAACAAAAAAACACACAAGAAGCAAACAAACAAACCATGAGGAAAAGGAGATGACCATGATGATGACTAAAAGGAATCCAGGATATAAGTAAATTATCTGACAACACACAAGGCAAAGTTTGTTGCATGCCCTAGTAATAGCAATATTGAATACACAAACCAGCAGTGTTTATGCATCGAGCCAAGCCAACCCTTGACTTTAGCTGTACCCAGTCTAGCCATTGATTCAATCGGCTCTGTTGATTTGGTTGATAATACATAGGAAAATGTCAGCATCGGGAAAATAGCGAAGCCTTCCTTAGGAAAGCCACGTCTTTCCCAGACACATTCACAATTTTCTTGCTACAATGTACTTTAAAAAAAGTTCACCAACCCTAAACTAAAAGCCTAGAATCATTATTGCATATGATAAGCAGTGGGTTGAACGTGAACAGAGCTAGACCAATAACTTCTACCAGAGGAGAGAACAGAATCAGTTAGAGAAAAGAAACTATAAAGCTGCAACGCTACGCACCAGCAAGGAAAGGGTTACTTTCGAAAACTAGAAAAGACATGATTTATGTTTTACAACATCTGTCTCTATACTATATTCCACAACATAAGTGCACCAATGTTTGTCATAGTGGTAGGTATTATTAGAAACCCTCAATTTTTCTTTATACCATCTAGAAGACCTCATTATGCAGAAGTAAACTATTGAATTATTATACAAACTTTTGAAACTCATGAACAAGTTGCGGAACAAGGATCAATCTTTTCTACAATACAAAAAATGTGAGCATAGCTAACATCGTTCCAGATTTCATTGCCCTACACGTATACGTAAGTAGAGAAGCTTTGCAAGGAAAAAAGTAAGTAGATTATTAAAACATACAACATGCATAGTGAGAACATATATTCAAGGCCATTACTACAGTACTAGCCCGATAATAAAAGGAAGCAAGGCAGTTATATACAAAACACTAAAGCTACAAGACATTTCTTCCATATCTGAGCCCGAGGATACCTAGCAAAACTATTTACAACAAAATGATGAGAATAAGAAAACAGAGAATATGTCATAAATATTTATGTGCATTTGGAGTTGTGAGCATACCTATCAACCTCCCATGCTGTAGGATGAAAATGCAGGCCATCAGAGTATTCTTTGGCATAGTCGCTCGACATAAACCAATTCACCTGCACATTATAAACTTCAGCTACAACATGAAGGTTGAAAGATTCACGACCAGAACATCAAACACACACGATGCTCGATTTCACGGCCAAAACATCAAACGCACACGCTGAGTTGCTGGTACGTGTAGCAACCCAAAGATGAAGTATTCTATACTAATTGCAGTTTTTATAGGACTTGGTAAAGAATTTATGGTCTACCAATTGGTTTTGCGGTTAAACGATCTAGGGTTCATAATTGGGGATCTAGGGTTCATACATCCACAAAACGAGAAATACGCAAATACTCAGACAAATATATATATATATATATATATATATGTATATATATACACACACACACATAGAGAGAGAGAGAGACCTGGACCATGGGACTAGAACAGTAGCAGTTGCGTATAGAGGTCAGAGTGGGTGGAGTTTTAGCGTAGCGGCGGCGGTGCCAACGGTGGGATCCAGATCTCGCACATAGGGCTAGTGTTGGGAACCATCGTATGCGTCGCCCGCCGCATGAGAGAGAGAGAGAGAGAGAGAGAGAGAGAGAGAGAGAGAGAGAAGGGTTTCGTCTGAGATGAGGCAAGGTTTCTCGAAGGGCTGTCTTTCGACAGAGCGGTAGGGATTGTTTATATTTACCTTTACTCTTTTATGATCTCGCTTTTGAACAAAAACTAAAATTGAAAAAACTAACCTCTTTTTTGTTCCGGAAAAAATTCACATTTTATCTCACTTTTTTGTCAAGCGTGATAATAGAAGACTTTCATCTCACTTTTCTACAAAAACTGTGATTAATAAAATGATCCGAATTTCTTTATCACGCTTTTGCAAAAAGCGACATCTTTTCAATTTCCTTACCATGTTCTTTTACAGTTTTTGTAGTAGTGGTAAGAATTGGGAGGAAAATAGAGAGGATTGTTGAGGTGTTGAAAGATATGTGAGTAGGTGGAGTGAAAAATATGCACTATTCACTGGCTTTCTTTTACTAAAATTTTACATAATATGATGTTCTTCCTCTTACATTTAAACCCATGTGTTGGTATGGTTTATTGGTTCAACTATTTTTAGTCAACCTGTTAGTATTTGAAAAGAGGTCGGCTTTGGAAAATAAGCGGTTGAACCATTTGAACTGGCCAGCCTAGTTTGGTTTTAAAATATATGATAAAACCATAACCCAAACTATGTTCAAAGAAGCACTATGTACAAGGTTTTCCTTTTTTAATCATTTCTTTCTCTCCTCTCTTCCCACCTTTTTTGTGGTTGTCCTCTCTCTCTCTCTCTCTCTCTCTCTCACTTTACAATTGTTTCTAGCATTGGTAAGAACGAGAGGAAAATAAAGAGGATTGTTAAAGTGTTGAAAGAGATGAGTAGGTAAATTGAAAATTCACTGTTTACTGACTTTTTTTCTAAAATTTTACATAATCTACTGCTCTTGCTCTTACAGTTAAACCCATGCCTTGGTATAGTTTACCGGTTCAACTATTTTAGTCAACTTATTAGTATTTGAAAAGAGACCGGCTTGGGAAAATAAGCAATTAAACCACATCGAACTGGCCGGCCTAGTTTGGTTTTAAAATACTCCATTGATAAAACCATTACCCAAACTATGTTCATCCAGCAACATAGTATTACAAATGTTTTTCAGATTGGATGATTTTTCATCAATCATTCCACAACGACATTGGTGGTTTTCTAATATTACTTCAGAAAGATGTTGTCCTCCCGGTGGGTGAATCGGCAAATAACGGGAGAGATGAAAAGGAAACAATGGCAGCTAAGAGTTTATACAATTAATTTTCCATTTTGCGTTGTCACTTAATAATTAATGTATATTTTGAAAGCTTAATGTGTAATAGTTTATGCAACTATGATTTTGCCTTTTTGAAAACTCAATGGCTAAAGAGTTATTGGTAAAAGTAGAGAAAAAAAATATAGAAAGTGGAGGTAAAAGTTGTTATGAAAAATGTAAATTTGAATTAAAAATTAATGTGAAAAGTGTAATGATTACATTTTTTTAATAAAATAAATTTACGAAGCAACACACTTAAAAAAAATTGATGGAGGAGTACCTATTATCACCAAAATTTAGAAAGACCCATGCCACTCACACATTTTTGTGTTATTCTTTACCTTTGATTTCCACAAGTTCCAAGTAGAACCATTAAGAATATCCGTCCAGATAGTCTAGAAGATTCTTGGTTCGAAGTCGGCCTAGCCCCGGATCTGCTTTATCGGAGTACTAAAATTTTCTTTCCATCAAAACATAAACAGGTTATTGCGATTTACGTGGCTCAACAAGCAAACAAAAGCCCGATTCTGACATCATACTTGGAGCTCAGAGGGGTCGTGAACCAATACTCGTAATTCGGGTTTTCTGCATCAACAGGCTCTTAACACATCACAATTGAACAGCGTTCTAGGGTGGAATTTGACAGTGGAATACTAATGCGAAAAAAGTTGGGTTGAAGTTTGGTCTTGAGGTCCGTATTCCGACGACGGTGCTTTTACCGACGTTCGTGGGTTTGGCATATAACTTCAGAACAAGGATGTTAATGCGATGGTTGGATCAACAAATGTTGAAGGCTACTAACAATTTCGATGAGACAGTGAAGTTTGGACAAGGTGGGTTTGGAGTGGTTTATAAAGGGTACTTGGAGGAGAAGAATTTTGGAGGTGGCTGTGAAAATGTTTTCTAGAGAGAGTCTGAAAGGTCAGGATGATTTCTAGCTTTCAAGAGCTTACAATCATCAATCAACTCAGGTACAGATATCTTGTCCCGACTCCCATTACAAGGTTAGTCCTTTTTCTTTTTCTTTTTTGAGGTAACTTGATAAGAAAAATACTCTCTCCGTTCTAAATTTTTGGTCACTTATACTATTTTGAGATGTTTCAAATTGTTAGTCCTTTTTGAAAAAAATAAAAATTAAAAATTATTCAATCTTCCAAAAAACATTTTACCAACAACAATCATGTCATTCAAAGTTGAAATATAAAGGTACTGTTAGAAATTAATGAATCTATTTAATGTAAATGCATTTATTGATTGTAGTTATTGCATGTCTACTTATAAAGTTGAAATTCTCAAAAGTAACCAGCAACTTGGAACGGATGGAGTATACAAATGTGTACTAAAGTTGGGGAAAAAAATCATATTCCTGCTAGAACTATGTTTTGGCAGTGAAATCAGACTTTGTTTTCATTTCGAAGCAACTCTCTTGTTTTTTGCGTTCACATGCATTAGTTTGAAAAATCAGTGCTTTAACCATTGAGGAATTGAACCATTCAGAATTCTTTTATGATCATGTACAAGCAACTAATGCACACCTCGACTAAGTCTAAGGCCCAATCCTTCAATCCATTAGTGAGGAGCTACAGTTGAACCAAAACTTCGCATGAACTAACCACAAAGGAGTTAATAGCACCCTAGCTCCACTCCACATTAGGAAAAGAAAAAGTATCATTTTATTTCGATGCGAAAACATAAGTTCTGTTGGCGAACTTCAATCCATCTTTTCCTTGGCACCACAAGAAGGAAGCTACATCAAAAAACCGGTTTATTCTAGTTGAACTATAAACAGATTCAAGAAAAACTAAAAACATCTCTCTATCATAGGATGGTGTCACAAGCATGAGAAGCTGCTGTTGGTTTACACATACATGCCCAACTTGAGCCTCGACAAACACCTCTTCAACAGCAATGCCAACAGCATGCCGTTGAGCTGGAATCCTCGCTACAAGATTATCTTGAGGTAGCCTCCGGCCCTCCACTACCTCCACAACAAGTACCAACAAAGGGTGATCCACCGCGACCTCAAGGCCAGCAACATCATGCTTGACGCCGAGTTCAACGCCAGGCTTGGAAACTTTGGCTTTGCGCAGGCCCTAGACCACGAAAACACCTCGTACACAGAAGTTGAGGGCGTTCTGGGAACAAGGGGGTACATTGCCCCTGAATTATGACAAACAGGCAAGGCGACCGCGCAATCTGATGTATATGCTTTTCGTACAGTTCTATTGGAAGTGGTTTGTGGGCGTAGGCCCGGGACCCAAATTGACAGCTACCCGTTCTTAGTGGATTGGGTTTGGGCGTTGCATAGCAAAGACAAGTTACTTGAGGCAGTGGACAATAGGCTAGCGGTGGACAATGTTGCAGAGGAGGCCGAAAGGCTTTTGCTTTTGGGCCTAGCCTGTTCACATCCAGCAGCGAGTGAAAGGCCCAGAACTCAAGACATTGTTCCGATGTTATTGGGCTCGGTGCCTATGCCCAATGTGCCACTGTTTAAGCCACCTTTCATGTGGGCAGCGGTGCCAATTGAGGGGGAAGACATCCTGGGCACTACCAACAACAGGACCTCCTCTACGACTGCACATTATGGCCTTGTTTGGTGTCACTTTCGTTTTCTGTTTTCTGTTTCTGTTTTTAGAATTTTCACAATTTAAAAACAGAAATATTGTTTATGTGTCATTTTCACTTTCAAATTATACTTCTTACTTCCACTATTTATGAAATTTTGGGAAGTTGAAAATCTCAACTTTCACTTTCTGTTTTTGTTTTCTCATTCTCAGCTACCACCTCTAGCCACCACCCACCACCTCCAGCCATCATCCACCATCACCACCACCACCCACCACCACCTCCTCTAGCCACCACCACCACCACCACCACTCACCACCTCACCACCACGCACCACCACCTCCACCACCACCCACCACCACCACCCACCACCATCACCACCACCACCCACCATCACCGCCACCACCCACCACAACCACCACCATCACCCCACCGCCACCACCCATTGCCACCACCCCACCACCATCACCGCCACCACCACCACCCATCGCCACCACCCCACCACCACGAACCACCACCACCCTAATCACCACCTCCAACCACCACCCCCACCCTAATCACCACCTCTAACCACCACCCACCACCACCTCCCACCACCCACCACCACCCATCGCCACCACCCCACCACCACCACCACTAATCACCATCTCCGACCACCATGACCACCACCACCACCCACCACCATCACCCACCACCCACCATCACCACCACCCACCTCACCACCACGCACCACCACCACCCACCATAACCACCACCACCCTAATCACCACCTTTAGCCACCATGCACCACCACCACCCGCCATCACCGCCACCATCTCCACCCACCACCTCCGGCCTCCCGCCGGCACACTTCCAACCAACTCATAATTATGTTCTTACTCTTTTCTTTTTTTGAAAATAATCTCACACAAACATATTTTTTGTTTTCACTTCCTTTTTACGAAAAACAGAAATTAGAAAACAAAAAACAAAAAATAGAAGTGTTAGCAAACATAGCCTATGTGTCAGCATTCAACCTAGAAATCCAACAACTATAAAGTGATAGCTACATAATTGAAATCTCAGTTTTTCTGGCCTTCCCTACTATCTAATTGTAAACGTTGGAATAAGAAATCAGAAGGTTGAGTGGAAAGAAGAAGAATTGGGGAATTGCTTGCGTACATTTGGATGTTGTTGGTGTATGAAATTACGTTTTCTTGTACATTTGGTTTAGTTGTTAAAAATATCTCTTCAGTGTAAAGGTAGTCTTTAAGAAGTCAAGCTATTATTGATTTTCCTTTCAATTCTCTTTCTGTTACCCAAAAAAAAAATTTAAAAAAAAAATCAGAAAGGGATCTGCAAAAGGCTAGAATATATACAGAGTGATTTTAAGTGTTAACAATGTAAAAGGCTAGAATATTTACTTAGGCGCACTTTAACTAGTTGTGGGGCTCAATCCCATGGAATCGGGGCCCTGTAGTGAGCCAAACTCACTACAAAGTGTAGTGAGGAATGGACACCATTCGATTCGGTAATCAATAGTCTAGATTTAAATAAACTCTTCCATGTAAGAAGTTTATTTTAAATCTGGATCATTGATTACCAAATCCAATGGTCACCATTGCTCAGTACACCCTGTAGTATGTGCCCATACTACAAGACCCCGTGAGCCCAATCAAAACCGGTACAAAGCTCATGATAGCACCTGATAAGTTTCAAACTTGACATCTTAGAAGGGATCAAACCCTTCTTCATGCATACATTGGCACAGAGAGAAGGGGGAGAGAGAGAGAGAGAGAGAACGCGCGCGAGAAGTAAAATACCCGCGGAGAACCGGGGTCAACGTTTTGTCCCAAAGCCCAACCTCTGAGTCCAGTTATGTTCAGCCCATGTACCGTACAGTCTAGGTTTGTGGGCTCAATACGAATTCTATTTTGAGAATTTCAATTGCTCATTTGTAGACTGAATTGTAGATTTTATTTATTTATTCTTTTAGAAATTTGATATGAACATAACTTATGGGAAAAATTGCTTGGTACGAAATTTCTGATTCAAAAAGATGTGTGCCGGATTAAGCCAATTGTATGTCTTGCAGAATTATCTTTGCATCAGACCCTACAAATGATTTTTTCAGATCAACAACTTATGGGCCATGTTGTTTGTTCGTTGTATTAATCTAATCGTTTTGACATTCGTTACCCACACGCGACGCCCTATGTTACTAAGGAACGCGATATTCTATTCTTGGGGAGCCAAATGCATAGAGTAGTGGAATATTTTGCAAATTAATTTTGGGAGGTATTATATTTCAGAAAGATTAGGACGGCAAAAGCATATAGCTCTTGAAAGGTTTTATGAAAGTTAGTGTATCACTCCTATGTTCATGTGTGGGATTTGAAAATTTTCGCTTATGGGTCACCGGTTCCTTATTCCATCTTATTGTTTCTTTACGGAGACAAATGGATAGACGAACAGTGTTGGGCATTGGTTTAGGCAACTAAGAAGCTAAGGCACTGCCTATACTGGCTCATCCAGTAGTTTTGGTTTCTCGTTTAGATTCCATCAGGTATCTTTTCGAGAAACCAGCACTTATCGGACGACTAGCGTAGTGCTTGCTCCGGTTGGCTGAATTTGATCGTATAAACCTCCGCATTTCTTATATGGGTATGCGTTGAGATTGAAGCCTTGAACCGTATAATCTGGAACTTCATTTTTTGTCTCAAATTCTATGCTACCAAACAGCTCTTCCACATGCACTAAACATTGTGCAGTACAATGCTATATTTGCTTTATTCTTAATGTACAAATTGCCATTTCTTTACCAAAAAAGAAACTTATCCACTGGAGATAGAACATGCAGTGGGACCTATTAATCATGGAGGTTTGGTCGAATTCTAACACAAATCTGCACGTGTCTCTCTTATTTTCCAAAATATTCAAATGCCAACGGTGGAATCAAAACAAAAATTTGGAAGCAGACAAATATTCTTGATGAATGGTGATGCCAGGAAGCTGCCAATAAAATTTGACTTGGATACAATAGAACCGGTCAGTTAGTCGTACGGTCATTGTAAGAAATTAGGGTTACTTGACATGGATTAGTTGACTTTGAGAGATTATTCAATGTTCCTCGAAATAGTCCACGAATCCTCGTCGAAACGGGTCCAATAATTTACATTCACGGGTGCATGTTTATAATTCTTAAAAAAATACACTTTTTTCTCGAAAAATATCATAATATTGCTGACTATATGTAACTATATCCTATAATTAACAAAAAAAAAAAAAAATGGGTGTATTTGCACGCAACGGAAATTTAGAATAATTCTATTGGAAAAATATTTTTAAAAAAATGTATTGCGTATAACATTATTAGTATAATTAATATTTCACGTTATTAGTATGATTTTGCAAAATCAAGTCGAGCCTGTGTGATGTTTCAAAATAATTAATAGGAGTAGTTCACACGGGACCCCACATGTCACAATATTATTATTTTCCAATATTAATATATTGTTTCCACGGAACCCCATATATGTCTCTGGCCCCATGTCAATATATACGTGGTGATAAAAAAAATCCACCGGAGCAAATCACCGAATAGTTTTCACTTGAGGAGTTACTAATACGTAATATTTTCCAATACCCAAAACAGTCATTCATGTGCTGCTAGGACTTATTTCTGGTCCAGTTTTCAAAATGTCGAGTCCAAGACAATTTTTCAATTTTTTTGGACCACTCCATACGAAAAAAAGTTTATTGAAATCGTCCATATTGTAGAATTTGTTGAGACAAATATTCATGCAAAAAATCAATTCAATCAGATTTCATTTGACATATGAACAAATTTATGTTGTTCGAAAAAAATAAGAAAGAAAAATAAAGAAATCTCAAATGAAAAAAGACCATCTCACATTCATCATGAATTTTACTAATAGAACTATTGAATCTCTCTCTCTCTCTCTCTCTCTCTCTCTCTCTCTCTCTCTCTCTCTCTCTCTCTCTCTCTCTCTCTCTCTCTCTCACACACACACACACACACACAAACACACAAATTGGTAGTGCTAATTAATTTTAGTAGTAGATTGGAAATTCAAAAGGATTCATATCCTCCTATTACCCAATGATGTTTTTCGTAAGTTTAACACTTTTGGGAATGGGATAATCAATTGAACCCAATTTCTAATGTGAAAGGTTTCCTATTACCCAATAACCATAAAAGGTTTCCTTCTACCCTACAATTCAAGCCTCAACCAATGTTGTTTTCCATAACTGAAAGATTATGTGTGTGTTAACTCCAGGAATTATGTTAGATATTTTAGAATAATAATAGTAATTCAATAAACATGTTGTCCAATTAAAGACTTGCACTTGTTGCATTCACGGTTCTCCTCACGAAAAGTAGTTCTACAATAATATATAAGATAATTGTTTTATTCTTAATGTACAAATTGCCATTTCTTTCCAAAAAGAAACTTGTCCACTGGAGATAGAACATGCAGTGGGACCCATTATTCATGGAGGTTTGGTCATATTATATCAAAAATCTGCACATGCATGTATCTCTTAGTTTCCAAATTTTCAAATGCCAATGGTGGAATCAGAACAAAAGATTTGAAGCAGACCAATATTCTTGATGAATGGTGATACCAGGAAGCTGCCAATAAATTTGAATTAGATACAATAGAACCGGTCAGTTAGTCGTACGCTCATTATAAGAAATTAGGGTTAGTTGGCATGGATTAGATGACATTGAGAGATCATTCAATGTTCCTCGAGATAGTCCACGAATCCTCGTCGAAACAGGTCCAATAATTTGCATTCACGGGTGCATGTTTATAATTATTAAAAAAATAAAATTTTTTGCTCGAAAAATATCATAATATCGATGACTATATGTAACTTTATCCTATAATTAACACACACACACAAAAAAAAATGGGTGTATTTGCACGCAATAGAAATTTAGACTAATTTTATTTGAAAAATATCAAAAAAATGTGTTGCGTATGATTGAAATATTTAACATTATTAGTATAATTAATATTTCACGTTATTAGTATGATTTTGCAAAATCAATTCGAGCCTGTGTGATGTTTCAAAATAATTAATAGGAGTATTTCAAGCGGGACCCACATGTCACAATATTATTATTTTCCAATATTAATACGTATGTTGTTTCCACGGGACCCCATATACTGTATGTCCCTGGCCCCTAGGGATGGCAACGGGGCGGATTGGGGTACGAACCGAACCGAACCGAATCACCAGATCACTGCCCCGAACCGAACCGAAAACCGAACGGGTTATGAAAATCTATTCCATAACCGAACCGAACGGGGTTCGGGGCAAACCCGTACCGAACTTGTACCCGATCTGAATTTTGAATTTTTGATGTCTATGAAATTTTAGGACCATTTTCCAGATTTTCAGGAGCATTTTCCAGATTTTAAGGCACTATTTTCCAGATTTTAGGAGCATTTTCCAATTTTCCAGATTTCCAGTTCAACTTTCAATTGTTGCCAAACATTACATAGTCCCAAATACGTAAAAGTCTAGCACGGTAACATCACCAACAAACATAAAACACAATCCCAAATACATAAAAGTCTAGCACGATAACTAAAAAAACTTTACACAAAGAAATAGTTTTCAAGAATTCCAAATAGCTTTCTAAAATTTTCTTTGTACTAAAAAAACTTTTTTTCAACTTCGAAGAAAATTGAACATGTGAAAAAGTACACAAATCCTTACAATGCATTTTCAAAACCCATTTTAGTTCATATTGAAAAAACCAAGAAACCAAGAATTAACAAAACAATTCGACTATCGCTTCCATATCATTGAATTTTCATTGAATTTTCATTGAAACACTCACTGGACCATAAATAATAAATACTAGTAGTAATAAACATTTCAAACGTGCCCTTAGAATTACAAAAGATAAAATACACAACAATGCCAATTACATTCTCGGATTCTCCTCCGAGTCGGTTCAGACCGAAACATCCGATATAACCCAAAAAAAAAAAGCGATAAAATTTCCAAAGATCCGGTTGCTAAAAAAAATACTCGTATACTCCGAAAAAACCACTATATAAATAATGGAATAATAAAATAATTACACAGCTTTCATTTGTTGGGTGAAATTCAAAGAAGTGATAGTTTTAGTTGGGATCTGTTCCAATTCCTTGTCCAAGCTTACCTGGTCAAACAACTAAAAGCAAGAAACTAGAATACAATGCATTATGGACGAGATGTCTGTCACCATAAAAAATGAGAAACAAAGGTCATATGACTTCTCAATTTACTCAAAGGGCCAATTTGTTGGACATTTTCAAAAGTTTTGAAGGGTTCTTCCATGGACGAGAGTAAGGAGACTCTCAAAGAAGAAGCAGAGAAAAATCGGCAAAATATAGAAACACAAAAAAGTGAGAACTACTCGATTGGTGAAACCGTAACAGATTTTTGCAAACCCCAATGGTCGATTGGTCGGTGAGAACTCAATAAAGTCAATCTCTCGGCCTCTTAGGCTCTTACGGCTTTGATTCCTTTGAAACCTACAAAAGAAAGCAAGTGAAACAACAGATTAGTGGTCGGTGGTCGCTTGTTCGACATCAATCTGTGTGTGTGAGAGAGAGAGAGAGAGAGAGAATGGAAGGTGAGAAACAATCAAACAAACCTCTGCTTGAATCATAGAAATGGTCAAGAATGCTTGTGACGGTGGAATTCGCCGATCCGCAGCGACTTCGGCCTCTCTACGGTACTCACAAAGTGGATGTCGGCCGTGACCCGTGAGTAGTGAGGCGTGACTCGTGAGCTCTCTGAAGAAATGAGCAAAGCTGCAAAATGGGTTTCAAACCCTAGGCTGCTAATCAGCTAATGTTATGTATATATATAAAGGGAAAAAGTGTAATTTCATATAGGGTTTATGTAATATTTATATATAATATAGGGGGTCCTATGTAATTAATAGGAGTTCGGTTCGGTTCGGTTTGGTTACCGGTTCGGGTTCCAGATAAACCCAAAACCGAACCGAACCCGTTCGGTTTCCCATCCATCAAACCCACACCCGCACCCACAGGGCAAAAATCGGTTATGGTTCAGTAAAAAAAATGGTTTCAGTTCGGTTACCCGTCGGTTCGGTCGATATTGTCATCCCTACTGGCCCCATGTCAATATATACGTGGTGATAAAAAAAATCCACCGGAGCAAAGCATTGAATAGTTTTCCCTTGAGGAGTTACTAATATTCCCTTCGTCCCAATTTTATAGTCTCTCGTCCTATCCTAACCGGATAAAAAACGATTATATTTTTCAATCGGTAATACATTTTATATGTAATATGGATTTTGTTTGATAGATCTTGATTTAATCTGATAAACAAAGTGTTCAAAATCACCTAAAACATTGTAAATTATAAGATATAATGCTTTGAAAAGTGGCACAAACTCTCAAAAGAGACTATAAAATTGGGACGGAAGGAGTAATATTTTCCAATACCCAAAACAGTCATCCATGTGCTGCTTGGACTTATTTCTGGTCCAGTTTTCAAAATGTCGAGTCCAGGACAATTTTCCAATTTTTTTGGACCACTGCATACGAAAAAACGTTTATTGAAATTGTCCATATTGTAGAATTTGTAGAGATAAATATTCATGCAAAAAATCAATTCAATCAGATTTCATTTGACATATGAACAAATTTATGTTGTTCGAAAAAAATAAGAAAGAAAAATATAGATTGATACTTCAACATGAGTTTTTTTCTTGCACAAAATAGATTTGTCATATATCAAACGGAATCTGATCAAACGATTTTTGGCATCAATATTTATCTTCATGATGTCTCTACAAGATGTACGATTCCGATCAACTTTTTTGTTCTGCAACGGACCCAAAAAACTAAAAAAAAAAAAAAATTGAACAGGACTGGACAGTTTCAAACTGGACCAGACCTCAGTCCGTATAACTAATGGGGATACTACAACAGATATAAAAATTGTATCTGTTGATAATAAACAAAGGGGCTTGCACTCATTCGGTGGAATGGCATATTGGAAAATCATTGGATCTCGTGGCCTTTGATTACTAATTATGATTTAATAGGGTCACAATAATGTTTTATTATTATCACCAATCATTTTCACTCTCATCTGTTTGTGAAATGTATTTTTTGCTAGCAGTTTCTTAGTATAGTACTATAGTGAAGTTAAATAAATAACTCAAAAAGTAGTAGTATTATATTTAGAGGAGATTTTCGTTATGCGACTTTTCAGCAATATATAAATATAAAAAAATGAATGGAGAAAAAAACTGTTATAAAAAAGTAAATGTGTACATGAATAAAATCCTCTATAGCAGAGGGTTTTGTTCAATGATACTCCTATAGTACTGACTGTTTTTTGATACACTTTGATCATTGGAATTGTTCATGTAGGGTTTAATTAGAAGCTCGTGACACATCAAAAATCATGATTATTGTTCTCGATTGATATGTTTGGTGAAAAGAAAAATGGGTTCTGATTCAGTGTTTTAATCCATATTTTCTAAATATGAAAAAGACCCACAAATGCATTAATTGAAGCCACTGGACCTGCCTCGTCCTGTACACTCATATTTGATAAATTTTGCTTCCACCAAACATTGTTTGTCATACTTTTTTCATTCTAAAATTTACTGTAGAAACATGGCATTTATTCCAATAGATGTTAATGGCAAAACAAAGCAGTTCTTTATTGAGACATACTATAAGAACCATAGTTTAAGAGATCTAAAGAGAGGGAAAAGGAGAGAGATGGCGATAAGAGCATCATTATCAGAATCTCTAAAATTTGGATCAAATTTAATCTCAAAAATATATTTTGTACTTTAACAAGTTACTTCATCAAAAACTCATATAATGAGGCTCTATATTCTAATTTTACTATATTAAACTATTCTTTCTTTCTACTTCTACTTTTCTATTCAAATATCTTTCTAAATTTTTTTATTCTTATATTTTACTACTTTCAAACAAATAAAAAAAAATTAAGCACCTACAATAATTTGATTGAGCTGATTTTTTTTTTTGGCTAATATTCAAAAAAATATTTGAAAAGATTAAACTAAAAAAGAAGCTCTTTAATGAGAATAAAAATAAAACAGAGTAAAATAGAAAGAGGCCATGGAAAACAAAATGTGTATAATAATAACAGTAAAACAATAGGTGGCAAATGAATAATGATGGGTTAAAAAAGTGACCTACGTACTGTAGCAATTGTATTCTAGAGAAGTAGTTTGACGAGCCTGGTGTGGAGCAATTTTCCTCTTTCAGCAATTTTCTCTCTTTCACTTGCTAGTATGGCAAAAACCAACACTTGTGTCGCCCTGTGATGATTCTCTAATGCTCCATTCCAAATTGATATACAACTATGAAGAATTATGCAATTTCCAGATGAAAAATAAAATATACAACTTTCAAATTTTTGCACTAAGGCTTGGTTTTCCATTTGCTAAAATGGAGATTTGCTAAAATCAAGTGGGGTGTGCTTTTAGCATGGGGCCCACTTGATTTTAGCACCCCTCCACTTCATTTGTTAAAATCACTCACTTGATTTTAGCAAATTTCCATTTTAGTAAATGAAAAACTACCCCTAAAGATCACTGAGAATTGTAGTACGAATTTTCGCAATTAACTAAAAATTAGTAGGAGAGAGAGAGAAGCAAATACACGTATTGAATGGGGCCAATTGGCTGTCAATTTGAACACTTTGATACACTAAAGTGGGGACATGAAAGCATGTGTCCAATTTTCTAATTAATTTAAAATCTAGATTCTAATGACACCAAAGAAATGAGACGTATAATTAATGAGCAACTACAAGCTGGCAATTACCTCGTTTTTTTCATTATGTGATTTTTCGAAGCATCCCAAAGAAAATTTACTTCCTTTGTTTTTTTTTTTTAATTCCCAACTGTCACTCCAGTGACACTCGTTCTTTGGCAAAACCAAACCAGACCAAATCTTATGGCCCAATTAATTGGGGTCGGCAAAAGTTAAGGCAAACTTTTATGTTCATATTTCATGATTTACTTCTCCTCTAGCAACCCCGGTTAATTACATTATAGAGGGGTATTTCAATAATTTCAAACAATAAACAATATAGGAGATCGTAGTATTTGGACGACCGTGAAGTATGAATGCAAAGCTTGTGTTTGGTTAGATAATTTAGTTTTGTTTTGATAATGTCATAAAGTGTAATAAGTGAAAAGAGATAGAGAGAAATGATAATGTTATCAATACTAATATTCTCACTCATAAAAATTTACTAAAAATGTTGAGAAAGTTTGCATTGTCATCAAGTGAAGTTAGTAGGGGGAAGACAACTTTGTCGGCAAAAGTTAAGGCAAACTTTTATGTTCGTATTTCATGATTTACTTCTCCTCTAGCAACCCCGGTTACATTATAGAGGGGTATTTCAATAATTTCAAACAATAAACAATAGTATGGGAGATCGTAGTATTTGGACGACCGTGAAGTATGAATGCAAAGGCTGTGTTTGGTTAGATAATTTAGTTTAATTTTGATAATGTCATAAAGTGTAATAAGTGAAGAGAAATAGAGAGAAATAATAATGTCATCAATACTAGTATTCTCACTCATAAAAATTTATAAAAATGGGGAGAAAGTTTGCATTGTCATCCAGTGAAGTTAGTAGGGGGAAGACAACTTTTGGGGACAAATTGGCATTGTATGACTTGCGCTGATACTCAAAATAAAAATAAGCCACATTATGACACGTCACCAGTGAAAGATGATATGACATATCATGTCAATGAGAATGGTGAGACAAGATGATACAATACATGGCATGTCTATTGGCAGAGTCGGGTAATTAATTAGGGCATGTTTTGGCAAAAAAAAAATTGGCAGACTTTTTATTTTGTCTTTATTTGATTTTTTTTCGTATTTTTTAGTTTTCCATCAAATTTTTGATTAATATTGATTCGTCTCGGCGAGAGTAATCAAAAAAGTATAAAATTATTATTGAAGCTTAAATTTTTTTGAATAAAGACAAAAATAAGCCAAAAAGTCAGCTTTTATACTTTTTTGATCTTATTCAAAAAATTGGAAGTCCTAGTCATAATCTTTTACCTTTTTGGATTCGTCTCGCCGAGACGAACCAATAATACTTAAAAAATCGATACAAAACTAATAAACGCAAAAAAAAAATCAAATAAAAACAAAACAAAAAGTTAAGTTGACTTTTTTAGTCAAACTTAGCCTAAGGGGGTGTTCCAATAAAACAAAACTAGTTTTAGTTTAAATGAAAAACTACTTCATTCCACTAAACAAAACCCCACAAAAAATCAACAAAAAAACCACTTCATTCCACTAACTTAAAAAAAATCAAATCATTGCACAATCAAGTACATGTACTTTAATCATATAAAATTACGAATCTGCCCTCCCTTCAAAAAAAAAGAGCAATAGTTGGTTGGGTAGAATGGTAGATTTGTAATTTCATAACACAACTAAAAAAATCAAAAAACCAAAAACTTGTTAGTGGAGCAAGTGAGTTTTTTTAAAAAACTAAAGATCACAAAAAACTAAAAAACTACTTATTGGAACACCCCCTAAATCTCCAAGGCCACAAATCTACTGGTCATCACTTGCTTTTTGCAAATTGCTTTGCTCCCCCCCCACCCCCCCTCTGACGCGCGCCCCCCCCACCCGGCCCCACCACTAATTACCACTCTACCCCTCTTCCTCCATTTAATTACATTAACTTTATTATTAATATTTATTTATTTAGTTTTTTTATTTAATTCATTTCTTTTAGTATTTAAATATTTATTTATATCTTTTATTAATATATATTTTTTATTATTAATATTAATTTATTTCTTTATTTTTTTATTTAGTTAACTCCTTTCTTTATATTAATTCATTTAATTATTTAATTCATTTATTTTGTTTTATATAGTTTTTTATTTACATATTTATTTATATCTTTTATTAATATATTTTTTCTCTTCTATCTTTTTAGAATTCTCTAATATTTTATTTCTCTTTTTGAATTATTTAATATCTTGTTTTTCTAATATGTAATAAATCTTCTCGTTCTTTATATATATATTTATAATATGGTCTAATATCTTTTTTTTCTCTTTTATTTATTAAATATTGTTTATTTACTTCATTTTTTAATTACTTTATTTTTTTAATTACTTTTTTTTTGTTTTACTTGATTACATTGATCTTGGCCCCCAATGCGTTGCCGCGTGTTGCGTTATCGGGCATTTCTTTGATCCTCGGCCCCCAATGCCTTGCCGCGTGTTGGCTGTCGGACATTTCTTTGATCCTCGGCCCCAATGCCTTGCCACGCGTGTTGGATTCTCGGACATTTCTTTGATCCCGCCCCCAATGCCTTGCCACGCGTGTTCGTTCTCGGACATTTCTTTTGATATTGGCCCCCAATGCCTTGCCACGTGTTAGTTCTCGGACATTTCTTTGATCCCGGCCCCAATGCCTTGCCACGTGTTCGTTTACTCGGACATTTCTTTGATATTGGCCCCAATGCCTTGCCGCGTGTTAGTTCTCGGACATTTCTTTGATATTGCCCCGATGCCTTGCCTGCGTGTTGGTTCTCGGACATTTCTTTGATCCCGGCCCCAATGCCTTGCCAAACTGTTATTTATCGGACATTTCTTTGATCCACGGCCCCGTCGTTATCTATTTATATTACTCATTCTTCTACTACTTCACACATTGTCTTCTTAATTCTCCAACTACTTCATACATACAATCACAGAACATCTCCCAATATTTTTCTTTCTTTTTTCGTAATTCATCGAAGAATATTATGGATGGCTACTACGATACAGATGGTTGGTCATTTGAGAATGATGTGCCAAGTCAGGAGAGCATCAATTACAGCAGTCGCAACTATACACCCGAATTTACCACTGACCAGGTTAATTATATGGCACTGAGGAGGGCTGGGCTCAGGTACGACATGATCTTATCGAAGAAATTATTCAGAATAGAGATCTTTACGATGCGGTTTATCGAGAACAAAATAGAGCAGACGAGATACTAGAGTCACTGAGATGTTGGATGCCTACAGCTCCATATACAAAATGGATGGACTGTATGAGTTTGGGGGTAGTCATCGCATCACGGTACAACATTGTACTACACACATTTGACGCAAATCCTGCAGGTTGTTTTACTCACTTGCCGCGAGATCCCGGTTCGGGTCCAAATCGGTAAAAAGAAATAGCTATTGCCCGTATTAACAGTCACTTTGTACAACTTTTTTTGCACCCCAATCACCCTGTACCACCCATCCCAATGTGGTGGTGGGACAATGCATCGGAAGAAGTTAAAGGATGGGCTTTAAGTTATGACACACGTCTTCATTTGTGGTTCCAAGTACTGGGTGTCGTGCCGGGGCGACAATTTGGAGGCAATATTGATTAGGGCTGACCACTTGTCAATGTGATTGTAATATTTATTCATTTTAAATCGTGATTGTAATATTATTATTTCACTTTAAGAAGTTTTATTTATTTATTATTCATTGTTAAGACAACTTAATTAACTAATTAAAATAATTACTTAATAATAATTTTACATTAATTAGTTAATAATAATAGAACTTTTTTTATTTATTATAAAGTTTCTAAATACAAAGTGAAATTTAAATGCAAATTTAAGAAAATAATTTACTTGCAAATGTAATTTGAATAAACCAAATTAAATGAGTAATTAATTAAATAAATGAAATGAGAAAACGAAATTATTAAAATTAGAGTAATGTAATTAAATAAATAAAGTTGAAAAAAAAAAGAGTCCAAATGAAAAAAGAAAAAAAAAAAAAAAAACCCGAAAAGGGGGAGGGGGGTGGGGCGGGGGGTAATTTGGGGTTTGGGTTGGGGGGGCAAGGGGACAAGGTGTCAGAGGGGGGTGCAAAGCACCTCTCTTGCTTTTTGTGTGCTTAATGTCTGTGCGCTTTCCGCAACGGTCAATTGGTTCTCCATCCAGCCCTAACTTACGGGTGTATACGTACTCTCTTTTTCATTTTTTTCTTTTCTTTTATTTTCCTTTCTAACGTGTGAACTTGCTCGTTTTTATCATATTGGCTTATTTGTCGTTACCGAAATCTAAGAAAATTTATTTTGCGGAGGTCAGTTTTTATGCATTTTCCTTTATAATTCTTTTGACAAGTTATTATAGTTATCAACATGATGATGTTTTCAAAAAGAATTGTCCAACCAAGAAATAGAAAACAAATATTATGAATGTTTATTTGTCATAAAAAAATATTATCATATCGTGTTTGCTGTGCGTCCAAGATCCCTAATTGACTTCATTGCAAATTCTACCGAGTGCCGTATCACGAAAGATAAAGGTATTAAAATTTATTTAAAACTCCTCACAATTGAGAAAGCAAACAAATTTACAAATAATATGTAATAGAGTATGAAAAAGAATATGCTATCCTGTTAAGGTCCTTTTTTTTTAACTGCATCCAGTTAAGGTCCTTGTCTCCTTGACCAATTATTTGTGAACTTTTTCCGGCCAAATTTAATAATCGAAAATGTCACTATTTAGCAATCATGGAGAACATCAATCACTTAAACAAAGATTAGAACACTAAATCAAAACCTATTTTCTTAATGCAAAATTTGTTGTGAAAATATGTCAACAAAATCAAAAAATATATTTCGACTAATTTCACAAACACAAACAATTTCGATCATCAAAGTAAATTCGAAAATGACCCACAATTGCAATAAACATATTTAATTGTTAATAGAAATTAAATACTAATCAATAACGGCACCAAGAAAATTGTGCTTAATTTATATGTATTACTACTAAATAGACAAAAGATAAAGAAAAAGAACATTAATTAAGGGTGTTCAACTCTCGAAGTCATTGTTCAAGATTTTATTGACAAGTTCGAACTCTAAAGCAAAAATAAAACTAAAAACAAAAAGAATATATGTATCACTTTGTTTTCAATATAGTAATGCAATTTTCACACCCTACTAACATATATTGCATTGCTTAAATGTTGCCTAAAAAATGGACCAGAAATTGTGTTGCAATTTTCACTTTTGCATACACATAAGATCAGGTGCAAAACGACAGAGAGGTTGGTTCGATATTTGGATCTCTTAAGTCTCCAAATTTGATTGGTGAGGCCAAACTACTATTTAGCACTATGCAGTATGCACTCACGTTACGTGTTGATACAGTCTTCAACTTCGGAATGCCGCAAAATGACCAATAAAAGGTTTTCGTGGAGTTTTTACTATGATCTGTTTTATATTTTTTATATTTTTTACAGTAATTCGATATTTCCTCATAGGTTATTCTTTTAGTAACATATATCACAAAAATACTATCTAGTGAAGAAAAAAAAAAACACATATTTTACTATAATAAAAAGATGTTATTTTTAGTGTAAACACAAATTAACTGGCTATGTAAAGTATTCTACTGGCATATTCATTTCGTTTTTCCCCCATAAGAGAAAAGAAACATACAGACTACAAAACAATGGTGAGAAACAAATAAATTTTTGGGTAAATTACACTGACCTCCCCTAAGGTTTCTGACTTGTACACTGATCACCCCTACTTTATTTGAAATAGCACTGATCTCCCCTGAGTTTTATATTTTAGAATCAAAAGCACCCTTCAACAATATCGACGGGTACTGACAGCGCCAGGGACCCCCTTGTGGGTCCCCAACGGTCAATCCGAGCCGTCCATTCATTCCAGAATTGAATTCTGAGTGGGTCACGAGGGAATCACCTCAATCGAACGGTCCTAAATGCTTGATCCAAAATCACCCCATTTCGTTCAAAAATTTTGGATCGAGCACTTAGGACTGTCCAATTGAGATGATTCCCACGACACCCACTCGGAATTTGATTTTGGAATGAACGGATGGCTCGGATCGACTGTTGGGACTCCACAAAGTCCACGACGCCGGAACCCATCCATGATTGAAGAAGGGTGCTTTGATACTAAAATATAAAACTCGTGAGATCAAGTGCTATTTCAGAGAAAGTAATGGTCGTCTGATGTCTAAACCCTCGTGGAGGTCGATGTAATTTACCCTAAATTTTTCTATTTTTGTTTGATTTCTTTGAAATCCCATGAAAGGGGGGAAATAACTCATGTATGAGTCCGACTATGGGTATTTTAAAGATGATATGTATAATTGGACCATGGGGTCCACTAAAGGGTTCATACATATGATTCGAGCCATATTTCTATTTTTATATTTTGATTTAGAATTCGGTATTTCAACTTAAGAATGAAAAAGTGAAATATTGGATGAAGTACTTAAAAACATTCTATTGAGCTATACGAGTAATACCCTTTAATGAAACCCACAAGCCATCTGTACATGATTTTTTGTCTTTGTTTACATAGGAAATCTAAGTTTGAAACACTAGCCATAAACAAAGGACATTGTTACACGTACAGAAGGTATAAGAACAGAAAATGTACAGATAGCCTCGGGGACCTACTTTTGGATCCCACATGACGATCCAAACCATTCATTCATCTTAAAATAATTTTCCAAGGGGTGCCGGGAGAAATTAGCTCAATTGGATGTGCGTAAGTGCTTGATCCAAAACTCCTCCTTTTCATTCTAAAAAAATTATTCTTTCTATACCCTTAGAATTATCCATAAACAACTTTTAGTATTTTTTTAACAAAAGTGAGTTTAACTAGGCTCATTTAATGAACATTATCATATGTCTATAGGGCACATATTAACAAAACTCTATTTGTGAGAATACAGACGCCACCCATTGCGGGGGCCTACCGTGCGATCATTACCATAATCTAATCAATTCATCTTATAAGTTCTGCAAAATAATATATCCTCGCAAATAATCAAATTCATCAAACGTCCATAAGAATGTTAAAATTTGTCACTTTGTTTTAACTTTTTTTGGTTCTTCATTTTGATTCATAATAATGCTATAGGTACATTATTCACGAAATTAACTCTTACATAGAAAAGTCTAACTTTCACTTGGAAGAGTTAACTTTATGTACATTTAGTGCGCTTAAATGATATACCCATCGCGCTTTTCATGGTAGTTATCCATACCTCCCAATTATTAAGAACTAAATAGATTATGTTATTGTTGTTGTTATTGTTTGCGTGCAGGAAAACGCTTCCATACACCCCACCCATTTGGGTATACCATATCCCCCCAATCCAACGGTTGAGATGATGCCACGTAGGCAAAAGTGACCCAGTCAATAGGTCATCCGAAAAATAAACCCCTAAGAGGTATAACAAAAACCCCTATAAGGCATTACAGTTACGCCAAGGGTTCCGGATCAAATTTTAAGGGCGTAACCTAATCCCATAAATAACATAACCCCTACCCCTAAACGGCATAACAAGCAAAGACCCCTAAAAGGCATAACCGAGAGGGTATAACCGGATTAGGGCATAACAAAGGACTGTTAGGGGCATAACCCAAACAGGTATATGGATTGAAAAACCTCAAAATGGCATATCAATAACCCCTACAAGGCATACCCTAAACGCCTAAAAGGTATAACTATTTAGAAAGGCCCCAAAAAACCCGTATGTGGCATAACACAAACCCCAAGTAGGCCAAAAAGTCCCCTAAATAGCATAACTTTGTCGAGGAAACCCCAAAGTTGCATAACCTAAGCCCCAACTGAGCATAACTATTGGTGTCATGTAGGTGGACCCAGGCGGACCCACCCCGGTTCTTTATAATCGATTTTTTTTTTGTTAGGTTAACTATGGTTAACATTTAGGTGTCAAATTAAGTGTTAATGATTTACTAATAATTGAATTTCAAACTTTTGCGGATCTCACGAAGATTAAACTATTTTAACAATCGATTACGTTAATATTGTTCGTCTTGTTGATAAAATCAATCCTGTAAAAAGTTGTATCTCAAATGGGATTATAAAACTACTTCATTTGGGTATAAATTTATTATTTACATGAAATTTACAAGTTAGTTATCGTTCGATTAAATGTAAGTTCAAACTTGATGAACTTAATTTTTTGTACAACCTATGTAATTGATATTGTGTGAAATATAGACGGTTCGGATCGCCAAGAAAATACTCTGGTGGGTATGTTATGGTTTACAGTCAAACATGAAATGCCTCGAGATGTAGTGAAGATGAACCGATCTCATGGCTATCGATATCCGATGATAACAAAATTTTGTCTCAATGGCATTAACACCGATATGTGAAATCCTAACGGTTCGGATCGACCGTTATAAATTTTTACTTGGTAACGACTTTGCAAATCTGTACGTTCAATATAAGTGGTTATGAACTAAGTATATGCTCGATAGTTTAACGTACATTAGCCACATGACTGCAAAACAATCGCAATAATCGAGACTGTTGAAAATGTGTATCTTAGTGATCATAGTGTTGTCGTAAAAAATTAGATCGATCGGACTTAGAAATGTACTTGATCGAGACCTAATTTCATGAAAAAAATAGTTTTTTTGATCGAAAAAGGGCGTAGCAATATCAGATTAACTTAATTTTTGGTATGAATAATCTAATACACGTAACGTTTAAGATAGATGATTCCGATGGTGAAAAAACTACATGTGGGGCCCAATTGACAAATCACAATAATGCACTTTATGTAAGGTAAACTTAACCGGGTGAGATGACATTGTTTTCGATTCCTGATCATCACAGATTTCCGGTTCTCTCATGGAATGTGCATGACCTAAAACATTATCGGTTCAGATTGGGCAAAGTAAACGTCAAACTATAAATTTATTTGAGAATTGTTACATTGTTACACTGTTATTTTGCAACATGGGAAAATTACCCAAAAATTGAATAAAAACCCTAGAAGTTGGGTCTTCCGCCCATTTCCTTTCCCAACCCACAAACACACATAGACACCATCACCATTTACTTTCCCTGCCCTTCCCTGTTAGACCTCCCCTCGCCAGACACCAACACGACGACAACCTCCCCGTCGAACTCCAGCACCACAAGTGGGATGAACAATACGTGACCATCAGCTGTGGCAGGACACTCATTTTTCATCATTCACCATCCAGTGGGGGATGGATGATACAGGGTATACGTACTCTCTCTCTCTCTCTCTCTCTCTCTCTCACACACACACACACACACACACACACACACACACACACACAGAGTAATGAAAATGAACCTGTATTTTTGGGTTGTGGACGCTAGGGTTTGAGAAATGGAATTGGAAAGAAAATTTGTATGATTTCTATGCTGGTTAGGGTTTGGTAGTTAGGTTTTCAGAAGTCCAATTCACAAAATTTGTTTGTTTCATATGGTACGAGAGATTACGTTTCAATGTATGTGATTTATGTGTGAGATTAGGTGTGAGTATGTTTGTTTATGTGAGATGTGAAGTCATATTATGTGTGAAATTGGTCCTTTAACTCAATCATTACTGTTTATTTGAAATTACATTACTAGATTTCAGCTTTAAAGTACTGAAAAAGAATGTTGATAAATTGTGTGAATTGGTCGGTCAATCGATTAAGTAATTGGTTGGTACCAGTAGCAGTAGTTTTTTGGTTTTATAAGTGATTGACGAAGTATTTGAATTATATTTATACGTATAACCATTGCACCATGGTAGAGTTTGAAATTGGCATGATTGGTTGATTTGTATATTTGAAGGGCGAAAGAGTGTTTTTTCAAGGATGGAACTTTGAAACGACGAGCAGCAACCTCCTTCCTCTTATACAAGTATCCCTTCCTTTCTTGCACTTGTTAAGTTAATGGTGCTATAGCACATACTCTTAGATAGGTTACTTTGTGCGACATTATCTCATACATGTGTTACATGACATTCATGTAGCAAAGAAGCTTACGCAAAATGGTCTGGAGAAAATGCTGGTAGCAGTCTGACAAACGAGGTCAATTACTATTTTCAAAAGATATGTATTTAAAATATTTTCATATACTTGCATCATACGTTATTTTTTAATATGAAAGATCATGGGATCATGGTTACATGTGTTGGTACATTTGCAGACAAAGGTGGAAATTGGCCGGGAATGGAGAAATCTACCGGAGGAGATTAAGGAAAAGTACGTAAATGAGGCTAAGTTGGCAAAGGATAGGTTGGAAAATGAGAAGAAAAGGCTCGCCAACCTTAACAAATCGGATCTGCCAAAACCTAAGAAGGTGGGTACAAAATATATGTTTACTATGAAGTATTACAATATTCCGTCCAACCATGTTTAAAAGCTAACTTCTATGGTTTTGGTATTGTTTCATATACAGAGAAAAATCCAGACGCGTATTGCATTAAACCAAATCAAAGAAATAGTTGATAAATTTAATGACGAACCAACGTAACGCTATTAAACTTATTGGCTTGGGAGGAATTTTGGAGATTAGGTGTACAATGCTAAACCACGGGCTATGCCAGTGGTTGGTTGATAAATTTTGCTTGCGTCCTTGGATTGTATCTCAATGTGCTTTCCCCAAGCGTAGGGTTTAGGTGACACGTGGCATAGTAACCGGAAGTCCGGGTCGAGTCCTCAGGGACCGAATGTGCTGAGCGTGAGTATTTGTTTCGCGAATGAAGGTTTAGCCTTAACGCGGCAAACTTGGCGTCGGTGATTTGTGGGTGGAATTAACTTAACTACGTGAGTGACTCGAGATTAGAAAGACTAATTAAAGGAAGCCAAGGTTTCGAGGTTCTCAACACCCATGCCTTAGGCCAATTCACTCTCCCCTAAGATAACCGGCTCGGGGCGTCGTTAAACGACCCCGAACGGAAGATTTGGTACTTAAACTCGATTTACTAGAAAAGTGGTGTTTCTCAAAGAGTAGGATTCTTGTGCCATTTATACAAACATTTGAGTCGCCCTATCCCTAAGCATCGCACGTACCAAGTGGTCATGCCCCAGGCGACGTGCGATCAAAGGGGTTTACAGACCCGAATTTTGATACATAAAATTAATCCTAACTCTTTGATTAACATACAAAGTTTGCAACATTAGTGAGGAGAGTGAACCAACCCAAGTCACGGGTGCTAATCACCCCTAACCGAAAGCCTAAACCCACTACTCGCATTACTACATAAAACATGGTCATTTTTTATAAGGGAAATAAAAAACATAACAAGCAACTAATTAAACTTGATTTTAATGAAGATGCTATCCTAGCCTATCACTTTATACTTGAAGAAGTTAACAAACAACCAACCAAACCAAGTGTTTCTTAAGGAAATGGCAAGAAGAACAAGGAAACTAAATATTTGATGGAATTGAGAATAAACTTGATTTCTATGTAGAGTTAAACAAGAGCAACAACATTAATAAACATCAAAATAACTTAAGGTTAACACTTACATGAAGAAACTAGAGAGAGCGAGCTTGAGAGGAACTCCCATGGAAGAGAGAAGGAAGAGCAAATAACTAAGCTAGGAAAATAATATCTAACGTAATGAGAGAAGGAGAGAGGAGGTGAGTCATATAGTCTTGCTCTTTCTCTCTCTACAAAATATCCATAAAGCACACACAACAACCCCAAAGTTGCCATAAATAGAAAGTACAAAAAGTGGCTGGAGATTTTACAGCTTGATCGTGAGTGGATCGATCCACTCTCTCAGAGTGGATCGATCCAGAAGGCTCTGGACAAATTCTAGGCTAGAGTGGATCGATCCACTTTGAGACTGGATCGATCCACTATCTCTGATGCATGGTTGGCCTTGAGTGGATCAATCCACTTTGTTGCAATGGATCAATCCAAAAGGGACTGATGATGTTTTGACTTGAGTGGATCGATCCACTCCAAGACACTGGATCGATCCACTATAGGTTCAATGATGCCTTCAACTTCACTTGGTGACTCCCTTGGCCTTGTGTGCTTCCGGACTTGCTCCAAAACACGTAAATACGTAGTGCGACCCTCGGGGGAGGTATTCCTTGGTCATTGGAGTGCTTGTTCACTCCCGGACTCTACCGGGAATCTTGTGTGAGCGTGAAGCACGGCTTCCAAGCTCCCGGTACTTGGGATGTCTCGGTTTGCCGGGCCTTAGCCAAATCATCGTTTCTTGGCTCTCCAGGCCCGGTGTTGGCGTGCCATGGGGCACGTGGCCCTTGGTAAACGTGGCATGGTTCTTAGTGCCCTCAAAATGTGCTTAGTCCGCACGTTCAACCTGAAACTTTACAAAAACCAACTACGCGCAAATCAAACATTTCACGTGCGAAATCGCGAGTGTGTGTGAGATAGATGAGCAAGATAAGCCCCGATATATACAATATTGGGGGCTTATCAAATTTGATCCCGATAAAGCTTCACTAAATGTACACGGTCGGGAATTTGTTCTTACAGAATCCAACGTACACGAGTGTTTGGGCATTAACACAAAAGTCAACACTCATAAGATGAAAATTGCTGATCGTATTGAAAAACTGTGTACAGATCTTGGAGTAAGTAAAGGGGTGTGCATTTTCAACAGTTGACTAGGTATTTGGGTTCTGTGAAGGAGGTCGATGACGAATTTAAGATGAAATTTGCACTGTACATGTTGGGATCATTCTTATGCCCAACCACAAAGCCAGCTGTTAATCAATCATATATTCATCTGGTTAGTGATGTTCGCGGCATGGAGAATGTTAATTGGGCCAAGATAACTCTTGGCTTCTTATGCCATGGTATCCAAGTGCAACGGAGTAATGGTCTTGTACAAGCGAATGGCTGCCTATTCCTCTTGTTGGTGCGGTTATGCATTATGGTTTAACTCATTTCTGTCATACTTAATTCGATTGCTTGTGGAAGGTGCTTGTCTGAACACATTTTATGTTTTCACGTAGGTATTCTATTTGGATCATGTATCGCCAACCAGATTACCAATTCCTCGGACAAATCCTCGTCTAGCTATTTGGGGAGATAGGGAAATTAAGGAAGTGTTGAGGGAGTTCAACGTAATTGGAGGTTACAAAAAAGGAGGGTGTCCGTGTAACTTTTACGACGGAAGAAGAGGAGGGGCAAAAAACTAGACCGAAGGAAGGCTCCTCGTCACATTGCATATCATGTAATGAAGTAATGAATACTTTGGCCACTATACTAGATCGACAAACTAGTATAATGGAGAGGCAATATGGTTCTCAACTACCCTATAACTCGCAAGTCGCATATAACCACCAGCATGGCCCAATTAGTAGAAAATGGGGTAGCCCGTACAAGGGAGAAAGAACTTCAAATCCGGTCACCTTTCGAACTCCTCTTTTTGGTTTTGGGGACCATTTGAAAGGACACGGACATGGTGTTGAAGAGAACAAAGAAGGACCTGTTGCCTTTACTCCGCAGAGTAAGAGCGACACACCTAAGACGAACACTAATTCGGGTGGTGATGAGGGTAAGAGGGACACACCTAAGACCAACGTTGAACCGGACATTGAATTTATTCCTTCCCCACTTTCTGGCTTTAAGCCTACTGTGCCTATGAGTAGAGGCGGGAAACGAAAGATGCCACATTCAAATTCGCGGCCTTGTAGTAAGCTGAAGATTGAGTATGAACCTCCTCAATTGCGACAGCGGGATGAGTTGAAGAAAAGCCAACTTATACGTTCACCCTATACCAGAGATTGTCGAAAGAAGCAGAATCCCTTAAAAAAGCTTGACCTTGGGGGTGTGAAGTCGTCGATTAATGTTGAAGATAATAACTTGGAAGTCAACTTACCGAAAGTGTGATTCTGAATTTTTTTTTCATATGTCATTGCTTGCTTATGTTTAATGTTTCACGGTGTTTAATATGTATTTCTTGTGCAATCCATCAGATTGGTGGAATGATGAATAAACTAAAATCATGCAACTTTGCTGATGCATATTATGTGCAAGAGTTCAGTTAAGAACATAAGGTTTAATTCGTCAAATTTTTGATTATCCCTATCCCCCATGTACAATTTCGTAGTTAGACTAGTTTTCCTTACGTCTTTATATTTTCCCTAGTCGTATCTCCGAGAGACGCCGGACTGCACAACAAACCCGAGGCCTAAACCATTAAATGACATGGAACAGCTATTGATCATGCATATATTTGATAATACCATTCCATTTACAAGGTTTGTTTTTGTAATATATATATGGTGCATCATGTGTCTTTGTCAAGTACTTTACTGATCTTATCTTTGCATGCATGTAGTGAACCACCATATGTGCACTTGGAGTTGCTGTCTGTAGCAAGGGACTTTGCCACCCATTAGGAGTTATGTTGTTTGAAACCGAAACATTGGATAAGTGACTCGGTAAGTGCGAAGTATGTTAGGGTCTTTTAAAGTACTCCTTTATATATCATACCATTTTAGGCTAATGTCGTTACACGTGCCAACCTCAAAGATTCTAAATTTGGTTGCCATGCAATTGACAAATGCGGAAAGATCAAAGCATCCTGACCTGTGCCACATGGCATGGTATTTTCCGGTGCTTCTTGTGGTGAGTAACAGTGTAGTTATCTGTTTTCCCGTTTGCATTTCTTTGTCTTGCCTTTTAAAGTACTTTCATCTACGTGTGTAGCGTAAAATCTTACAATATCTGCCACCCAATGAACGGGATATTGATAAGATGTGCCAGCACTACCTTGGAGACCACCAGTTCACTGCCAAACTATCTGCGTGCAAATCGGTAATATAAAAATAGTAAATACTAATTATTCATTCCCTGATTTTTTTGTACTTATAATGTCTCAATATTGTTACAACTTTGGATGTAGATATACTTGCCACTTAACCACAATAACGATCACTGGATTTGCATCAAGGTAGACTTGGTGAATGAAAAGACTTACTTGTTTGATTCGATGCCTCATCGTCCATCGCATTCTGCATGCTTCAATGTGGCAAGGAAAGTGGTACGTTAATAGTCGTCAAACCAATTTGACGTCTCTCTCTCTCTCCCCCTCTCTCTCTCTCTCACTCACACACACACATACACACGCACACACATCACCTCAATCATTGTATGGCTTAGCATTGGCTGAGCAACTTAAATCCCCAAACTAATTTCAAATTAATTTCTTATAGATGGGTGTACTTCACCACATGATGCAGCGACAATTTGGAGCCCTTTATCAGCAAGATGTGTCTAAGTTTAATGTTTTAAATCTAGAAAGGCAACCCTTGCAGGATTACACAGACACGTAAGTACTTGGGTTGTTATGCATGATTTATCGTACTTACCTTTTCCTCAAAGTGATTTAATGTTTCGTGAAATATAGATATGATTGTGGGTTGTTCGTCATCAACATATGACAAGTACTTTGACAGTCGCACAACAAACAAAGAAATGCGCATTCACCCACAAAAATTTGGTGGAACTAACAATCGATCTACCAATCAATTGGTCAGTTTGATGAATGGTAAGTTTGACAAGTACTTTCACCACAGACAAGATAGAAAGAAATGCGCTTGAGCCACACAAAAAATTTGGTGGAAGGAGCAATCGATCTACCAATCAATTGGTCAGTTTGATGAATGGTAAGTAACACCATTTGGGAGTAGACAAGACATAGTACATGATGTAAGACCCTTGCTACATCTTAATTATTAAACTTATAATATTTCTAAAACAATTATACAACACACGATCTAATACACAATTTAGAAAGGCCTTAAGTAATAAAGTTGTATTTATGATTTTCTAGGCAGGAACAAGCTGCTTTTGTTAGTTGAGGGAACTTTTGACCTTTTGGGTGGCCACATGGTAAGCATGTTCCAACAAACTTTTTTTCGTCCTCTCACTTTGGAAAGTTAAAAATATCTACAACGTGGGACCAAGTTTATCTTCCCACCTGGAAGTCCAATATATTTTCTCCAAGTCTATTTATACCACACTTCCACCATGTCTCAAAATTACACATATCCTGAGTGATGATTAGGAAATATTATGTGTTATGTCTATCTCTCTCTATAGAGCGAATTCACATCATATCTCCCGTCCACAAATTCGTTTTGTGTTCATATTGTTGAACACCATTAACTATGACTTTGGGAGGTCATTAAAGTATCAACAGGATTTTGGATCTATCTCGACCAATACAACCGGCACACGTAAGCATGATTAACTGATTTCCAATGAAATCCGCTTAATTATTTATCTAACACGTGTATTCATTCTGACTTGTAATCAAAATTGTACAGGGCTGGTGCAAGCTACGTCGAGGTAGCCGGGCGTGTTTGAAGTCCGCTTTCGCACCCATCAGGACTCGGACTTCAGTGGTTTTGAGGCCGCACGGGACCAAGTATCCCAGTTTGGTTCATTAAAGACCGGCAAAGTCAATTTCTATATGGGGGGAGTCCGGACATGGAGCGGAGTTCGATGGAGTCAATATATATATATCATTTGGATTATGAATCAGAGTTTAACGTGTAATTCCATATTTGGAAACTTAATTCCATAGAAGTTTATCGGTAGAGAGGCAAGACTATGATTTCACATAAAGTAGTAGCACCAACATAGTTATCTACCTTTACCGGAAGAGCAAACATAACATAAAAACCACTAAACAAATCCCCATCACCCCAGCAGAACCGCATAGTGTAATCACCAAACCCAATAACCTAGCAAGTTGTTGACTTGAGTTACAGTTCAACATTACATAAGTACGAATTATCATCACCGAAACACCAAAACTCCGCTACAGGCAGCAAAAGACCAACCAAAATAATCACAGTAATGGTCTCCATACCCCTGCAACAGTAGCAACAGAAGCGATTACAATCGATTCTATATTCGATTAAATCAAATTTGCAAGGAACATAGAAAATAAAATGCAAGGGAATATTACGTACCTTGAACACTAATTTTCGTCCTCGTCATCTCCCTCACTTTGGATCTCAATTTCATCTTCTTCATCATGAGGTCCACTTTCCTCATCATCACCATCACTTTCCTCATCATCACCATCACTTTCATCACCATCACCTTCATTATCACGACTTTCATCACCACCACTTTTTGTTTCCTCATCATGGCCACCACTTTCACCACCATCACCTTCTTCATCACCACTTTCATCATCATCCTCGACTGCCTTGGAGGATTCCACACCATTGCCCTTCTTAATGCCTAGTTTTTTTCTCAACCCTCATAATTCTTTGCACCATCTCCAATTGATTTTTCTCCAATCTAACATGTTTTTTCTTTAGATCCACCAACAAGTCAAATACATCGCTTATATTCTCGTGAATAGAAAGTAGGAGGTCATTGTTCCCTTCTACCGTTGCAAGATTGGGGCACTTACTAACCCGATGCAACTTGCTCTACCCTTCGGACTTTCCAAGTGTTGCACGCCCTAATGGACTCTTTTGGACCTGCCAATCATCATCCGGATCGACAACAACACCGTACTCATTCAACATAAGGTCCGTCAACAATATTCCAAGGGGAAGCGAGGCAACTGAACTTGATTTGGAATATACCGCATAATACTACAAAACCAAAACATGGCTATATCCGGCAGATTTCCATTGTATATTGCAAATATCATGCGAGCCTGGTCCTTAGTTAGAGATCTCAGTGGGGGTTTCGAGTTAACATTCCACCAAAATAGATGGTGGAGGAACACGAAGTCTCGCTCCAGTGCATTCACGTAAATGATGTTGCTCTCACTTGGTTCGCAACCATTTTTTAACAACGTTGCCCAAACTTCCGTCCAAGCGTACTTCTTAACGGCTTTTAATAATGATTCATCCGGTGATGGTCGATTGAACTTCCGAAACTTAGCAAGGGCATCCGGAGTCACAACAATCCTAACCCTGCGCACAACGCTCGTAACTGTCTCCTTACCAAGGTCAGTCATAGATCTGTCAATCCCGACATAAAACTCCCGGACAAGGTTTTTATTGGCACTTCCCTCGATTTCACAAATGGGTTCCAATCTACTTGTCTCTACAACGTGTGGGATTTGTGTATTACACAATTCCCATATCGCCACAGATCTCTCACATATAACTGCACGAGTAGCATAGGAACCAAGGTGCTCAGCAGACATTTGAACACCTTGCACTACGGTATTGTGTATGGAAGTCCTAGTTTCACTCGATTCATTTGACGCCAAAGGGAAATCGTTAAATTGAACTTGCCTTTTTGATTTCGAGGTTTCAGTTGGTGCCTTGGCCTTCCTTTTTCGTGGCTTCATGACGGGCTCCATGGTCTGCAATGACATGGGAACATCCTTAATTGCAACTTGCCTTTTGGAGTTACGGGTTTGCGTCACCTCACCCTTTCTTTTATGCATGTTCATGACGGAGTACCTGCACATGAAAGAATTTAAATAACCACATTTATAAGTTAAGTTAAGAGTAATTGACAATGAATTGAATAAACCACATTAACATACCATGGCCTTTACATGAAATTATGAAAACATAATAGATGCCACTGGATCATTCTGATCAGTTGATCAATCGATTAACAACAGGGTTTTAGAGATGATAAATTTACAAAGGTATCACCGTCAATGTACAACATCACGTAGTAGTGTGTACAATAATTCATGCAAAAATGATGAACAAATTAACAATTTGGCCTCTCACACATTTACATGAAAACGTAATAGATGCCACTGGATCATTCTGATCAGTTGGTCAATCGATTAACAACAGGGTTTCCAGAGTTGATAAATTTACAAAGATATCACCGTCAATGTACAACATCACGTAGTAGTGTGTACAATAATTCATGCAAAATGATGATCACATTAACAATTTGGCCTCTCACACATTAACATACCATGGCCTTTACATGAAAACGTAATAGCTGCCACTGGATCATTATGCTCAGTTGGTCAATCGATTAACAACAGGGTTTCCAGAGTTGATAAATTTACAAAGATATCACTGACCATGTTACAAAATACTGGCCATGTTCACAATATCATATCTCACAATCGTCTTAAACCCATATGCGAAATAAACAAATTACAAGGTTACACAAATTACAATATCATATCACAGAATCGTCTTAAACCCATATGCGAAAGAAACAAATTACAATGTTACACAAATTACAAGGACTCCTTCGATTTCAACTTCGGACATGTACGCTTATCGTGACCTATGCTCTGGCACACCCGGCACTTCCTGGCCTTTCGAGTTCCTTTACTTTCAGCATTATTCCCAGGGTTTCCTTTTGTCTTGACTATCACTGGATCTCCCACGCCAAATAGACTACCTACAGAACTTGGTTCCCCCACATGTGATGTACGCAGCTTCTTTACCTTCTCCCAACAGTCCCTCATCCAAGATGTCATTTCATGAGAGACTTGCCTTGCATGTTCAAACGTCTCATGAGTATGCGATGCATAGAATGACATCAAGTTATAACCCGAACTCAATAGTCCATACCGTGCCATAGAGGTCATACTTGGAGATATTTGGCCAACAGTGGGTTGTCGAGGCGTTGCACGCCTTGTCCATCGTTGCATGATTAAGCTTTCAGGAATAGCAAGTAAATGTACATATTTCATGACCGAAATCATGTGGCAAGACGGTAACCCAAAGGACTCAAACATCAAACAACAACATTTTATTTGTTTATCAACAGGATTATACTCCACTGTCCAATTACCTTCCCGCCGTGCATAATGCTCAAGGTAGTACAAACGACGAACTTCTCCCTCGTCAACGCGATTAGCCACAACCAAGGCACTTTTGCGTAGTATCTCATCCTGAAACATTTTGAATATGTATTGCGTGTAGACCTCGCTCCCATGTCTCTCTAAACTTTGCAGCTGCGTGATCAAAACATGAGTACTCTGCTCTGTCGTCGTTTCAGCCTCTGCATCGGCAACGCGCATCCTATCTAGCCCATGGTCATATTGTTCAACAAATTCAAATAGTTGTAGCCGGACTTTTAAGAAATGCTTCAAATAACCATTCAGACCTTCACACCGCTGAGTGCTCCTCATCCCACCAAAAAAATGGCCAAGAAGATATGCCTCAACCCATCTTTCACGGTCGTTGTAAGTCTCCAACACCCACCTATTTTTCTCTAATTGGTAGCGTGACACCAGTTGAGGCCACATTACTTCGAATTCTTCCGCATGACATTCCATAAGCATTAGCCTTGTAAAGTCGGAGACAAAATCAGGTACGTGGACATTTTTACAAGCATTTCGCTCCAAATGCCACATACATAGACGGTGCCAAATCCCCGTCAATGATAACAGAAATTGGTTTTTTACCATCCATAGCCTCCACAAACGTCGAAAGAACCCAGTTATACGTTTCCTCGGTCTCACTTGCCAACAAGGCACAACCAAATATAGTGGTCGTAAAATGATTACTAACACCTGCCAATATGACAAATGGTTTCTTGTAAGAATTGGTCTGATAGGTTGTGTCAAACACCAACACATCCCCGAATGCGGCAAAATCCATCTTTGACCTCCCATCTCTCCAAAATAGTGCCTCCAACCGGTCATTTTCATCTACGGTGTACTTGAAAAAAAATTGGGGATCGTTCTTCCCTTTACCAGAAAGATACCCCAATGCACCCTCAGCGTCCCCATCGTCAAGTGCTGCTCTACGGTCCCTATACAGTTTATTGCGCAAATCTCAGATTGTGTACCCCACATTATGGAAACCCCCTGACTGACATGTGACAAAGTCCATAATCTGACTTTCCTTCATGCCAACATTTTTCATGGCGATTTGCCCCGAGCATGGTCCGCCTTTGTTTACACATCTATGAGACCGTAAAAATGGAACGCAATGGGGGGCTGCTAAGTCATGATTATGGAGACTCACAAAGTTTGTAACAATGTACGTGTCTGTGTGCCTCTCATAACGGACACGAAATTTTGCACCACAATTAGTTCTCGTTTCAACCTTATGACGTCTACTCCGATTTTCCAATTGCAAATATCGCATTTGTCTTTTACCTTGCTTCGAACAAACCCAAACCCTAAACCTTACCTTCAGATCATTGCCCTTTAGGGGTTTACTTTTACTTTTACATTTGCGAATGCTAAACCCCTTAGTCTTGGCATATGTATTGTAGAAAAAATGTGCCTCGTCCTCCGTTCCAAATTTCATTTGCATAATTTCACCATCAGTGAGGCTTTCCATGTTCCCATTGACATTGTTATCGACAAATGTGGGCCTATCTGCATTCCTAGGGGAAGACTCCGATTGTGATTCAGATTCGTAGGAATCCATCTCCACACCCATTCCCTTACTCCTACTACTCGAACTCTCCATGACCCCTACATAATAAACCAAGTTAAGTTCACAAAGTTTTGTTCAACTATACAATTATTTAGTAAGTAAGATAGACACATAAATAGTAATAAATGTTATATAATGATATTAGGAAATACACAAACAATTGGTTGAACAATTCATTCCCATCGCACCAATCTTTTAAGTTATCAATGCGAAAATGAAGAGAATTGGTCTTCTATGTTCATCTGCTATTTTTACTTGACTTTCTTTCTGACCAAGGAAATTAAAATAAAATATGTAAATGTTGACCGCCTCAAAGGTCGAACAACAGTGGCTCATACAATGGATATTCAATCCTTTTGATATACAGATAAGCATTAGATCTATCTGGAATAGACAATTAAAATACACAAACAGTACTCAAGAATACTATACTTTCAACAGTTTTTAAATCAATAATCAATTCTACTGAAATTTTATGAGAAAAGAAACTAGTGAAATTCTATGGAAAGGGAAAACTAGTGAATTTCACAGTAAACTAGTGAAATTCCATACAAAGGGTAATCTACTGAATTTCACACTTGATTCAATGGGTTCTCTAGCTCTTTTTTTACTACTTGCAGGAATTTTATCAAGGAGGATGTCTATTCACCCAGTCAAACTTTTAGCAGAACTTATGATAGAGTGAAATGAAGACATTGCTTGAAGGCAAGGTTTCAAAAAAGAGCAATTAGCACTGCTCCAGACACTCCAGACATTTAGCTACTCAACAGACCTGGGTTCACAGGTTCGACTAGGTCAGCCATTCACCCAGTCAAAGTGGGATATCACCCGTGCATGAAACATACGATGTTTTGAGCCGAGGGACATCTCAACACCACCATTGTGAATACTATTGTTATTTTGTTAGAAGATATTCCATGCAATACATTGTATTATTCTAAAACCCGTGCCCTATTTTTGTCATATACCCGTAGTAGCACCTGTACACAAATTAGTTGGTAGATAGGGGGAGAACCAAAGCACATAATACTGGGGAAGGTTTAAAAAAAGCTACTAATAACAATATGTTAAGGAGAAATGAACACCACCAACAAGAACTTATTACAAAATTTAACCAAAATAGATTCAAAAGTTTAGTAACAAGTAATGAATGACTGATCATTCATTCATTTAGTATACACCTACTAGATGGATTGAACTTAGACTAATACAAGCTTCGTAACTTCACTGGTAAAATCATCACTAAAATTCTGGTCTACCATTTCGACTCCCCAACAAAAAGTAGGTTTAATCAAAATAATTATGTAATACAGTACCCATGCTATAGATGATAAAGATCCCTACGCTCGATACTTTAACAAAATGATGAATCGCAGCAATCATAAACTCCCCACCTACTGAAATAAGACCAAAAAACTAAGAAAACCAGACAGTAACATGATAGTAGCATTACAGAGCAACACAGAATACTCCAGGTGGAATTTTAAAAGCTAAAATTGTTCACACTGATGATGGTGCGCAGCACTACTACATTAATTTGCAGTGCTTAAATTAATGTTACAAGTTTGCCAAAATAATTTCAATGAAGGTATCATGGTTGTAACATTAATTTAATTTAAGCACATATTTGCAAACCATGGTTGTAACGTTCTTAATTTTGTGAAAACTCAAAAAAATCAAACATCGGGGAATTTCCAGGTTTCATTATCAAAAGGAATGAAGTGGTTCAAATTACCTTTCAAAGCTCAAAAGTGCCTTCAATGGCCTGTAAAGAATCAACCACCGCCGATGTGTTCACTGTCTGCTATCCTGTAAATTGTGAACGATTGTATAAGTTGCCCTAAAATCCATAAATCTGAGGAAATGAACCCCACAACAGAGGATTGGGGGTAGAGGAAGAGGGAAAGAGAAGAAGCTGTGTGTTTCACAACATGGGTTCCTCGAAATCAAAAACCCGATACAAAAAACTCATATGAACGGAAAATCAAATAAATGAGGTTTAATTTTTTAATTAAATTACGGATATTACGCTTACCTAATCGAAACCTCAAACAACAGAGATACGGATTTGGAGCAATGAAGTCAGCATTCCTATGGTTTTCGACTTGTCGTACAAATCTTTGTGCTTGACAACCGTATCTCTTTCTTCTCCGTCGTCGATACAACCGTACCTCTTTCTTCTCCGTCGTTGATGATCAACTATATCGGCGGTTCTGTTTACTCTGTGGTTTTGCTGGAACCGATTGAAATTTTCGGGAATGGCGGTGTTAGATTTTGGGGGCTAGGATTGAATGCTGTTCATAATGATGGAGACAAACGGAAAGGGGGAGGGGGAGGGACAGGGCATTCCATTTTAGGGTTTCGTTTTGCAGGGAGAGAGGGTGTGGGTGACAGACGATCGATTGGGGAGGGGAAAGGATTGGGGAGAGAGAAGGGAAAAACGGGGGGAAAAGGTTGACTAACCATGGTTAGATGTGAAGTCAAATGTTTTTTTTTTGCCTTTCATGGGTAACCGCCTTGAGGGGTAGCCAATGATTTTCATTTTTATATTCAATGACTGTGATTGATTGATGAAGATCCAGGGGGATATGGTATCCCCAAAAGGACAGGGGATATGGAAGTAAGTCCCTTCATTTGCACATGTGCAATGGAAATCAACTTCCCTTCATTTGCACATGTGGAATGTGGAAATCCGGAATTGGCAGTTGTCCGAAAATTGATAAGGGGGAATTTCGATGCAATTGAGAGAGAGAACACCATTTAACCCCTCTCTCTCTCTCTCTCCAAATACAATTTTTAAATTTCCGTATACCAATCTCCTTCTCCATTTGCATACCCCTGCGGCCTCCCAGATCCACCCACATTACACACAGCCCAAAACCCAATCGACCCCACCTGAAACCGCATGGGACTGATGGCCAACTCAACCATCGCCGTCGCCCTCCTCCTCCTCCTCCTCTCCCTCCTCCTCACGTCACCACCCGTCTCAGCCAAACTCAAAACCACCACCATCCAGTATTACAACTTCAACGACCCATTCCAACTCGGCCAAACCCTCCAGGAAGACGGCCAAGCCACCATCAGCAACGGCGCCCTTCAAATCACCCTCGACACAGCCAACAACGCCTTCTCCTCCCTCACCAACTTATCCGGTCGGATCCTCTACAAAACCCCTTTCAAGCTATGGGAAGGTCAAAACGACACTTATTCCGACCGGGTGGCGTCGTTTAACGCCTCCTTCCTCGTGAACCTCTACCGGTTGAACGTTAATAACACCGGTGAGGGGCTCGCGTTCGTGGTGGCGCCGGACCTGAGTTGCCCGCCGAATAGCTTCGGCGAGTACTTGGGTCTGACTAATTCTACAACCGACGGCAATCAGACGAACCACCTTGTCGCCGTCGAGTTGGATACGTTACAGGAGGATTTTGACCCGGATTCGAATCATGTTGGACTGAATATCAATACGGTGAGATCTTACAGTACCACCCCGTTGACCGCACATGGGTTCCAGCTGGTTGGGGAAGTTGGCACGGCCAATTTCTTCAACATCTGGGTCCAGTACGACGGAGTTCAAAAGGTAATCAATCGATGTAACTTTGTTCCCTGCCGTGCTATAGATACAGATGTTAGAGCATAGATGTGTTCAAAAAAAATTTACATCGACATGAAATTCAAATATAAAACAAATGAAATTCATGGAGATCCGAAAACACATCTATGACTAAGGCTTGGTTTTTTTACTATTGTACTAATTTTATTGTGTATTCTATTCCGATTTCTATGGACCCCTCGAAAGCTGTGGTATTTTTTTCAAACCTAGAGCTCCGGATTGAGATTTTGGGGCGTTTTTTGAGAAATAAATTTATCCTGTTTGTGCAAAAAAAGAAAAAGAAAAAAAAGAAGAATCTTGTATAATTTGTAAACATCACCCATGCTCCTTTTTTTTCCCTATGTACTGATTTTATTGTTTGTTCAAGAAATTGTTTTTTCTTTCTTTTTATACCAATTTTATTTCATATTGTCATGATTATGAAATTTTCGTTTCTGTCTCAAAAATATAAATAGGTAATCGAGGTTTACATTGCTCAACAAGCAAACAAAACGGATCCAACACCTCCCAGACCCGACAACCCGATCCTGAGATCGAATCTGGAGCTCAGAGGAGTCGTAAATCAAAACTCCTATTTCGGCTTCTCCGCATCAACGGGCAACTTCACCGAACTCAACTGCGTTCTACGATGGAATTTGACAGTGGAGCACTTCTACGACGAAAAACAACTGCTAATAAAAATCGCCCTCGCCGCGGGTATTCCGGCGGTGGTTCTGTTAACGGTGGCGGCGGTGGGGGTATACTTCCTCCGTAAGCGGTGGTTATCGCGGTCGAACCCGAATATATTGGGAGCTTTGAAGAGCTTACCTGGGACACCTAGGGAGTTTCAGTTTAAGGATTTGCAGAAGGCTACTAATAAGTTTGATGAGAAGATGAAGTTGGGACAAGGTGGGTTTGGAGTGGTTTACAAAGGGTATTTGGCGAATGAGGATTTGCAGGTGGCTGTGAAGATGTTTTCTAGGGAGAGTTTGAAGGGTCAGGATGATTTCTTGGCTGAGCTCACAATCATCAATCGGCTCAGGCACAGGCATCTTGTCCGATTACTGGGTGAGTCCTTTTTTTTAATCTTTAATCATTCCAAGTATAGCCTTCTTGATTGAGTCTTAATTTGTTTGATTTGTGTTATTTGATTAATTCTTGATCATTGTTATCTGTTGAAGAATTGAAAGACTGTGCAAGTACGGTCCCATTTTTATGGATTTAGGTGCGGGCCGTTTTGGTTTTCATTACTTATATGCTTATTTTGTGTCTCAATTGTAGATATGCAAAATATGACATTATAGTCTCGGCAAATTGGGCAAACAGTGTACCCTAACCTCACCCAAACATTAGAAGCATAAGGATTTGGAATCACGTTTTCATTCCTCTCAAGATTCCCGTCACTCAGACTTGGACCTTGTTCGCTTTGTAGGTGCAGTCACACCAACAGAGAGAGGACATAGTGTACGATAATGGAGAATAAACGTGTCACCGGGCTTAATGCAGCAATACCAAAAGTCTCTCAAAACCGAAGAATGATGTGTCACAACAGTTTAAGCCGTTAAAAACATAGGCATACAACCATTTAAGTATTCATGGAATTATTTCTCACAAATTTGGCAATATTTTCTGGTGGTAATTTTGTAAAGATCATAACCCATATATGACAAATTTAGTCCTATGTTAGGAGTGACAAAATATTTAGTAGGTGTAAAGACCATGACCCATATATAGCTACTACAGTCCTTTGTTAGAAGCTAGCATTAAAAACATAGTATCACAGGTAGGGTCTAATGAGACTTGACGTGATAGGATTTTTGTTTTTCTTGAGGATTAGGGAACGCTTTCCCAGCGGTGGAGCCAACCCATTTGATGGATAGCAAAAAGAAGTTGGTGGAGCCTGAGTAAAAGTCTAAACTACATCTACATGTATCTATATGTATCTATAATTTCACACTTGAGCAGCAGACTAACATAATCAGTCCATGTCAAAAGCATACCATCTCATTAAACAATCTAGTTTCATAGTAAATACAGAACTCCTACCATGGTTTACAGTGGTAACACGACACGAAATATGTGGCTTGGCAGTGTGCCTACATCCTAGGCAAAAAAGATGAACAAATCCACAAAATGCAATACGTAAATCTCTCACACAATCTCTCCCCTACTGCATTGTCTTTGTTACGTAAATTCTACGATAAGAAGAACAATTGTAGTTCATGTTCATAAAGGGCCTTCTGTTCTTATTTGAGTACTACGATATACGGCATACTTCTGTTCTTAATAGCTGGGTATCTGGCCTAATGGACCAACTAATCCAGGGACCAAATGTGTACAAGAATCATCAACGCTAAGGATTGCACAAGACTAGACTTTTAGATGACACCAAGCCCTACTTGTATGAATTGTCCCCGTACAATGAATCAGCTGGTCAATTTTGTTCGACCTATGGATTTGTAAAACTAGGAAGCATGATTGATGTTGCTATTTAGGTTGTTCAAACCTAGTTGCTTCCAGTTTCCACTTTTTCCATTTAAGAGCTACATGTGTGGGGTAATTGTATATTCTGTCTGATAATAACGTTGGTCTGAGGACAACTATCTAAAGCCCACCAACCGAGATATGACCCACCTACTTGCCCAAGATGGCCCCATTCCCTCATGCAAAACAAGCCATTTTCTTTCAGAAAATTAAGGGTTAAGACAACTTCTTGGAATAAACTATATTCCTTTCAAAACAAAATTAATGGTCCGTATGTTTGACCAGATATGAGCATCGGGTTGGACTTGGACCATTTACTCAAAAGGACCACACATCCGGTGTTTGGTTAAAATTCTTACTAGTTGTATAAACTATGCATTGGACATATAATTCAAAAAATGTGGGATACACAATTCCGTGCATTATTAAATCTCATCACTATCAACCACATGGACAACATATCATATGAGATTATATCCCTTCACTATTAGTTCCGTCCAACAAACAGGCCTTATGAGAGCTAAGTATTTAGACTTTAGGACCTTGAATATGCTAATGTGCAATGCCTGTGAGCAATTACAGTGGCGTCACGGCAAGTGTGACAAACACTTGGAATTTTCTTTTGAGCAAAGAGATAAAAGTTGAATATCTAGCAACGCGGGACAGACACCCGATAGCGCCTTCTCTGGGAACCGTCACGTCACCATGGTATTGTTCTAACAATGACTTTTGCATGTTGAAATCTATGTTTCCAATCAAAGATTTGGAAGTTTCCCTTTGACTATGTTTTTGACAGTGACATTGGATTTTGTTTTCATTTTGATGTGACATTTATGTTTTTATTTGGCTTGTATTAATTGAGTATTGAGTAGTTGGACCACTGACCAGTTGTACCACTTGACACGTTGTTTGATGCCTCTGTCCTCAACTGGGACCCCATCAATATGACCAGAAGGATTGAAGGAATATTTATTGGTTCACAAAGACAATGAACTGAATGGAAGTATATGTGGGTTATTTGAGGCATCTTTTACCCACTTCTTGTACTAATGGTAATTGGTAAAATTTATCTTTCACTCCACATTCATAGCAGATTTTTGGGGGTTAGCTTGTTTCCATTTGCGTTTTGCACTATGTGATATGTACTTTCCGGAATAGACGAAGTACCCTTATCGGACACCAAACATTTGGATAAGATGATGAGACATGTCCCCAATAATTTTAGTTGGACATTCACTTAGGAAGCACGTTTACTGTTCAAATTTACTCCTAAATTATGCGTTGATTTCCATTTTGTGAATGCAACTGTAGATGGCATCTTGTACACACAATTTGGCTAGGACAATAAAATCGGTGGGTAAGATTCTGCAGTTTCTTTGAACTTAACACGATAATTAGATGTATTTGACACGCATCATACAAGAAGTGCATGTGAGACCATGAGACATACCTGTTCTGCTAAAACCTTAATCTATTAGTACTCCTTTTTGACCCTGTACAAAGGAAGCTACTAAAAGAAAAGGGCTCTAACTGTAAACAGAAGGCTTAACCAAAGTTTGCGTAAAAGATTTTGTTGAAAACCTTATAGCAGCTGGCTCTTGTACATAAGGGTTCTGTTTTGAAAACATCTCTGTCTCTACAACAGGATGGTGTCACAAGCATGGGAAGCTGCTGCTGGTTTACGAATACATGCCCAACTTGAGCCTCGACAGACACCTCTTCTCCAACAGCAACAGCAAGCCGCTGAGCTGGGATCTACGCCTCAAGATCATCTCCGGCGTAGCCTCGGCCCTCCACTACCTCCACAATGAGTACGACCAGAGGGTGGTCCATCGCGACCTCAAGGCGAGCAACATTATGCTCGACTCTGAATTCAATGCCAGGCTAGGGGATTTTGGGCTCGCACGTGCCCTAGACAACGAAAGAACCTCGTACGCAGAAGCCGAGGGCGTTTTGGGAACACTGGGGTACATTGCCCCTGAATGCTTCCACACAGGCAAAGCCACCCAGCAGTCTGATGTGTATGCTTTTGGCGCAGTTCTATTGGAAGTGGTTTGTGGAGAAAAGGCCGGGAGCCGAATTGGCGGGTACCAGTTCTTAGTGGATTGGGTCTGGGCCATGCATCGCGAAGGCAAGTTACTTGAGGCGGTGGACAAGAGGCTTGGGGAGGACTATGTAGTGCAAGAAGCCCAAAGAATTTTGCTTCTGGGCTTGGCTTGTTCGCATCCAATAGCAAGCGAAAGGCCCAAAACTCAAGAAATCGGTCAGATGGTATCGGGCTCGGTGACTGTGCCTGAGGTGCCGCCATTCAAGCCAGCTTTTGTGTGGCCATCGTTGCCGATGGGGGAGGAAGGCATCAGTATGGCCACCACCACCACCACGACATCCTATCCGACCTCACAATATGGATCAGGTTGGACACCACTGGCTGTCGGCCGAGAAACCCAACGCCCATACAGTGATAGCTTCAATACCGTGTAAGTTTTTCATTTTTTGTGGTTTTTCCTACCAACAAGTTGTTTATCTTGGAGCAAGGAATCAGAAGATTTAATTCGCTCATTTTCTTTTCTTTTTTTAAATCTTTGGTTTATGTAATTACTCGGATCTGTTTATTGAGAGGGAGAAGAACAGGGGAATTGCTTATGTACATTTGGTGGGTGGTGTTGTACAATATTTTCTTTCACTGATAGAAAAATCAGAGAGAATTGTTTTACATATATATATAGTTTGTTAAAAAGTTTATCTTCTATGTATCTACTCTGTTAAATGCCATGATTTAAATAATTGTCTTTTCATTTCTCTTTCTCATAGTAAATCCAAAAAACAAAGGGGATCTGCATTTTATTGAAACATTGATCCTACGAAACCAATAATCTGCGCTCTGTAGCCAAAGGCTGTTGAATAATAATTGAGTGATGTTAACAATGGACAGGCACATTCAACCTCCATTCTAAAAACATTATTTGATCCAAATTACTTTTTTTCTGGTTTGACTCCAGGAATTGAACACGGATCAATTGGTGTGGGAAACAACCGGACTGACCCTTACGGCTTTCTTTCCTCTTCACTGATCTAAAATTATGAAATTAAGATTCGAAAGGTAATAAATCCCCCATCCACACGAAATAAGGAACACTACGACGCCAATCTTGTTTAGGTACTCCATCAATAGACATGAAATTGTAAACAAAATCACCAAATTTGCCGCACAGATCAATAAACCGATTTCAGCTGCTCTCAACCCAAACACAACAGGGCCCCGAGCAGAACTCAAAGCGATAAAGCCCAAGTACAAAGCAACTTCTGTTGTGCGCTTGTGATGATTTTACACAAGAAGTACCAAAACCAAACGCTAATGCCAAGAGATGGGCAAACACGAAGCTGGCTAATGACCTGAGGTCTGGGGAACCTGGGAGGCTTAGCCGTGGAGGCCCAATTAGTCAAACCGAGGAAGAAGAAAGCTGCAAGGTAGAGGCATGTGTGTATTGCCACGGTTGCCACAAGCGGCCGTTTTCTAGTACTCAGCCTGTCCACCACCCACTTCTACCTCTGCTGCTGTTGTCGTAGTCATCTTTGATGTTGTTCACGGTGGTGTCGATGAAAACGTCCTTGATTCGAAGGCGGAGGCTTTGTTTGCCGTCAATGGAAAAGGCTGTGATTCGATGGCAGAGGCTTTCAGTCGCCATGAAAAAAACTTGAGAAGACGGCCTATATTAGCGATAGAGATTTTGCTCACTTCATTCATTGTGAGTGTGCTCCTTTTTCCTACATGGAAAATTATAATAGTGCGAAACCTAGTAAAGATTCTGCAAGGAAAAATTTTGAAGACAAAGTAGGAATTAGCTATTCTTATCTTGGAGCAAAAAAACTTTGCGTATGCATGCATCCGTACATGTAGCCATGTTCATTCTTGGAGCCTAAAGTTAACGACCGGACAAACCACCAATGGTCTGAAGGAGTTAATAGTACATGAGAGATTTCGAACACGAGGCCTTGAAGCAAATTCCTAAGCATTGACCAGGCCTACCTCTTTGGTTTTTTCCTTTTGGCTTTAATATTACTTAAAAGTATTTGTGATTATTAATTCAATGTTAATTAAGCTAAGCTACGGATTTTTTATCGCTGGCCTTTGCTTGTTTTTGCTCTTCGTGTATTATGCTAATCAACTTATTTCCAATGTTCAAACTTAAAACAGTTCCCACCCCTTTGCGGCTCTTTTGTATCCTCTTTCCCTTCTAATATTTTTCTACTTTGCCAATTAAAAAAAAAAAAATGAATGCTGTCAAACATTTATGATTCTTGTTGATACCATGGATATTTGTTGCTAATTTAAGGACTTGCTAATCCTAAATTTTTGCCATGGTATTTTTTTCGGTATTTTTAGCTTTGTTTCGTGCGTAATTATTACAAATAATTGTTTCTCTCAAGACTCTCAATGAGAAAAGTGTAAAAGTGTGAACCAAATTAAAAAAGATTTATAACGACGATACTAGAGGAGTAAAATAGACAGTTTGTTTGGTACTGTTTTTGTCTATGACGAACTTCTTTCGGCTTTTGATCTTAATTTTATTTTATAGATTCTTCTCGTCAAGACAAATGTCCGATTCAAAAAATTATGTCAATCTAACGAAAATTTCAAAAAGACCAACTTCTTGATTTTGATGTGTTCCTATCTGTTGAATCAAGCCGTGTATTATGACCTAAACTTGGAGTTTAATTTGCCAACAAAAATGGAAAATCATACGCCTATGACCACCTAGGGTCCTACCTAGAGCTACAGTACACAAATTTAGCACATTACTTGTGCAGCAACAAAAGAAGGGAAAGAGTAGTGATTCCTAATTCAGCAATGGCGTGGTCAATGGTGGGTAGAAACTCTTTAGTGCAACCCGGCTCATGTCATTGTCCGGAGCAGAGCCAGGAATTTCGCTATGTAGGAGAGAGTATACTTATCGTAAATACAAATTTCTTGAATTTTGTTGGCCGTGTTTGTTTGTAAGATTTTGTTTTGTTTTGTTTTGTTTCGTTTTGTAATCATTACCCTATTTCTATTTCCAACCAGTACCCTCTTTTCAATAATACTTTCATTTCTCTCTCTATCTATCTATCTTCATTTATTACCAAAACAAACAAAATAAAACTCCTCAAACAAACACAGCCATGTTCTACAACGAAGTGATGACACGTCAAATGGTATCCAAATGTACACCATAGCATTTTTTATTTTTTTTTCATTCATTATACATCAATTCGGGGGCTAGTGGGGGAGTTAGCGAGTTAGTCCATAGGCAATCTAGAAGCTATCCATAGCCCTAAACCCGAAACGCATCCGCCGAGGCTCGAACCCTAGTCTCCCTTGTAGAAGAATTAGAAGATAATCGCTAGATTACAAGCCCTTTGGTTAGTACACCATATCATTGCTTGTTTCTTTTTTGACAACTCGGGAAAAAAATATGTATTCTTTTTAATTGTGGCACCAAATTGTTTTGCTCTCTTATTTATTATATTAGTAAGAGCAAATTATACACATGGCAATCAAAGTTTTTGAATATCAAAATCAAATCGCATAAATCCAGTAACAAATGACCAATTTATGAAATTGGTAAAGTAAGAACTGAGATTGCAAAGGTAATAACTCCCCGGTTCACACGAAAAAAGGAACCCTAGGACGCCAATCTTGCTTAAGTACTCCTTCAATTTATATAAAATTCACCAGATTCGCCAAACTGATAAATAACCCAACTTTAGCCGCTCCCAATCCAAACACAACAGGGCTCCATCCATGCCAAACTCAGCCCAATAAAGCCCAAGTACAAAAAAAGCAACTTCGGTTTTGGGCTTGTGACGAAACCCGGATTCACACCACAAGTACCAAAACCAAATGCTTATGTAATAAGATGGGGAAACAAGAATTTGGCCAATGAACCGAGGTCCGGGGAACCCGGGAGGAAGCTTAACCGAGGCCCGATTATTCAAACCGAGGAAGAAGGCGGCCGCACAAGTACCACCGTAGTCCCCACCAGCGGAAGACTCCTATTCCGGTACCACCCCCTTCTACGTACCTTTGCTGTTATTGTCATCGCTGTAGTCTTCTTTGATGTTGTTGTAAGCCCAATAGGCCGAGTTTCCTTTGGTTTGGCAAATTCATGTCCAAAACATAGACATTTGGGTGTATCGTATTTTTATGACCTTAATATGTCTTGGTATTTATTTTTTTAGAGTGTTCTATGCATTTTAGGTGTGGAAAAAAGGATCATCTCAATATGTATTTTTTGTTTTTGAGTCTGGTAGTTGTTTTAGTCAAGACCATTCTTCTCATTTTGAAGACAAGGTTTAGTGCTACATGTTTTGCTCAAGTATTTCAAGGATTTCTACTAGCACAACATTCTAATGGAGTTTGCTGGACAATTTGCTCGAGCATAGCAGTCGGCAAAAAATGCACATGAAAAGTGTTAGATGCTACACATTTCGCTCGAGCATTTCATGGTCTTTATCGAAAAACATTACATTTTGTTTTCTTTGGATTTTTGCTTTCGAGCAAAAACAAAGGCAAAAAAATGTCCAATTCAAAGAACTATAAAATCTCAGCGATTAGGTTTTTTCTAATTACCACAGCTGCCATATTTTCGACCCTCTGTGCCTCTCTCTTCGAAATACCATTATAGAGTGGTAGGGTTCATGAACTTTGAAGATTTGTGAAGGCCGTCCAATGCCGTGAGATCAAGATCATCTTCAAAGGGTTTTCTCATTCATATTCAATTCAACGTTTCTCAATCAAAGTCCTTTTGTGCAGTTCGAAAGGCAAAACATTTGGAAGGCTTGAGGATTCAAGACATGGCGATCATGCAAGGGTGTGATGTACGTGGATTCGGCAAGTAGGGCTTAGGATTCGTGGTGAGGCTGCACGGTCATCGAGTAAGTCTATTTGTAATCACACAATGTTTCTAGTGCATGATTCCTTCCCGTGGTTTTTTCCCATTTAGGGTTTTCCACGTAAATTGGTGTTCTTCGATTGTTTGATTTCGTTTCATTGATTGGTTAAAGTTTTGATTGGTGGGTCGATATTTAAAAGAGATTAAATTAAAGAAAATCTATAAACCTAGACAAGCTAGGGTTTTACAGTTGTTCGCGGTGGGGTTGATGAAAACGTCTTTGATTTTACGGTGGAGGCGGAGGAGGCTTTCGGTCGACATGAAAAAAAAGAACTTGAGAAGACGAATTATATTAGAACGGCAAGGAATGGAAGAATTGAGCACTTGTTAATAGAATTCCAAGAAGGTAAGGTAACTTTTATATGTAATCCATGTTAGACTTGTGGTGCATGTGTGATTCTGAATAATGAATGCTACGAGAAAGGAAAAATTATAGTTTTGGTGACAAAAATTTTTTAAAAAGGCAATAAAATCAACAATTGTAGATAAGAAATTTAAAAAAAAAAATAAAGAATGCTACAAGAGATAATTGACAGAGAATGTTACCAATAAATGTGATTCTGAATAATTAATGTTATAAGGTATAATTTAAAGAGAATATATATTACCAATAAATGTGATCCTTGAAAGTGTAGAACTCATAATTGACAGAGAATATTGCCAATAAATGCGATTCTTGTATATATAATTAATGTTACTAGTATGAACCCGTGCTATGCTCGACACAGAGATACAAAATAAAGTGATGTGTTTTTTTCTTTTTGTGATGAGCTAAAAAATTGTATTTTTAACCGAAAAGTGTATTGAATTACTCGATCACTTAATTTAAAGGAGTATAACAATTAAGTGTATTGTATTTCTTATCTACTCCTCTTGATTCTAATTTCAATGGTGATTGAATCGGCTACAAAACATAAACCATGTATGTGATTGAATCAGCTATAAAATCATAATTCATATATGTGACTTTTCACAAAATAATTGAAGTCAACACCCTAGAGCGGAAAAAGGCAAAAAGTATCATATAATAAGAGCGGTTTTTCAATCCCTTATAAATCCTAACATTTTAATTTCTAATCTTATGGTTAAAAGATTGTTTAGAGTTTCTATAAATCTAAGCCTTTTTTTTTTGTCTCCAATAGTAGCTTAAGGAACAGCTAGAATTAATTTCTGAAGCACAGCAAAGATCACGAGTACTTATTTTCTTCTTTAACCCTCCTCTCTCTCTCTCTCTCTCTCTCTCTCTCCCTTCTCTTTCCTCAGTTTGTATCTCGGATGCCTATTCCGAGGCTTGACTTGGTTTATAAAATTTTCTGCAGTTCAAAAAAAAAAAGGCTAGGTCATGGATTTTGTACTTGTCTTTCCTGCGTACAGAAAATTTCGAGATTGATCAGAAAGAAAAAATAAATAAATCAAGGCTTAGCCAAATTATGATGGTCTCGAGTTGAATTTCAATTGGCAGCTCATGCGAAATTTGAGTTCAACCAGGCATGGGCAAAGCTACCTAGAGACATAAGGGGTCGCTTGACCCCTCTCACTTCAATTTTTCACAAGAATTTTTTTTTAGTCTGGAGCTAAATTATGGAATTTTGCCCCCGCAAGAAATTCAAAAATTGCCGAGAGCAAAAATATATGTATCACTGTATATTTACATTAGATCTCTTAATTCAATTATTTCTTTGCACGAGCAAAGAGGCAAAAATAACTTGCAAATTATATATATATATATATAGAGTAGTGTTCTAGTCCGGGAGTCCCGGATCCGGGACTCCATGTTCCCGATATTTTTTTGACGATCTGAGCCGTCCAATGTGTTCAAAAGGTGTTTTCCAAGGCCTCCGCTAGAAATCTTCAAAAAAAATACCGGGAAGGGCTTGATCCAAGCAGTTTTCGCAAAAACTTTATATTTACAGTTTTTGCGAAAAACTACTTGGATCAAGCCCTTTCCGGTATTTTTTTTGAAGATTTCTCGCGGGAACCATGGAAAACACCTTTTGAACACATTGGACGGCTCGGATTTCCCAAAAACAATGTTTAAAAGCATCAAAATACCGAAAAATGCTCCAGTCCGGAAAATCCGAGATCCCGAACTGGATCACCGGTGTATATATATATATATATATATATATATATATATATATATATATATATATATATATATATATATATATATATAAAATTTGCAACCAAGGTTTTGATCTTCAAGTGATATACAAGGCCAGCTCATAGCATAAGCCAATAAGTCATCACTTCGGGCCCTCCAAAAAATGTAAAAATAGGAGGCCCAAAGACATAGATCTCCTATACTATTGTAATGATTGTTTATTTTTGGATGACTATATGTTTAAATTTGTACAATAGTAAATATTTTGTAATGATTTTTTTATAAAAATACGTGGAGAGGCCTTTTCTCATTAGTCTGTTTTAGGCCTCCAAAACTAATGAGCCGACACTGGTGAGATATTGCTACTCTGATCTTCACCAAAGGTAAATCCTCTGGAGATCCCAACAACTAAACAAGTACAAGCAAAACAAATAAACAAACGGGAAAAATAAATCAATAAATTCCTATTTGATCCCATACATTCTAAGAAAAGAGAACAAAGGGTGAACTGGAAAACTATATACATGCCACTGTCTCAATAACTAATCTAAAACAGTACCTAACCTCTCTATATCCCTCCAACTTATAGGCCTTCGCAAAATTAGTGATTCAACAGATTCTCGACACAATACGATACAATCATATGTAATATGGTTAATGTTGCCAAACCCATGAACGAATTGACCCTAATCTCGACTTCAAATGGTATTTTCCAAAAAGAAAAAATCAATTTACATGGAATGTCGACTGTCTGCCTTGTCTCTGGCCGATCGTTCCTCTTGTATCTCCTCTAATTCTTCTCCATCCCCCTTCTTACCTGCTTGTTCTTTCCAATATGCCACCAACTTCTTCAAACGGGCCACTTCCTTCGATGAGACATTTTTGCTTGGGTCATTTACAATCGAACGGACTCTTGAAGCATACCTAAGTTACATTAAAACAAACATAATCAAAGACAAGGTATTCCACAAAATAGACCCAGTATTTCTATGGCAAATAGAACAAGCATGTAACATATGAGCTTGATCTTGAACAGAGAAATAGAAAAATGAGAAAGGTAAGAGAACATACGTTAGGGAATTATAGGACTCATCCAAGTTTGACTCGGCGGGAGATAAGTTCACAAACATGAGTGTCTTGGCATTACCACCAAGTGAATCACTCATCAACATCGTCAACTTGTGATTCCTATACGGTATGTGTTGATTGCCTGATGATAGAGCACTGATAACATCCCCAAGTGCTGAAAGTGACTTATTGATGCTTTGAGCTTCTTTAAGCTGACTACCTGCAGACCCCGACTTTTTCACTCTCTCAGAACCAGCAAGATCGACAAAGCTTAGCTGCACAAGGGAGAGAGATAGATTAAGAATATAAAAGTAAATGAATGGTTGAATCACCAACAAAACAAACAAGCACAATGTGTACTCCAACCGATATCCTTACATTATTGGTATTTCATATTATGCAACGAGTTTAACAAAGATGCACTCTTTGTCCCTTATTGTTAGTCCTCTAATCCATTTTGAGATGTCCCAAACTATTAGTCCTCTTTAAAATGTCCCAAGAAAAAGATTTTGTTTAACTTTCGAATACTAGAATTCATAAATCATTAAAATAGTTTTGAAGTGAGAATTTAAAGGGCAATGTTGGAAATCAAATCCAACTTTATAAGGTGATGGACAGAGGAATATGAAAGGATATACCTTTCCCCTACCAATGAACTAACAAAAAGTGTAGAAGTTCTGAAAGGGACTAGCAACAATGAAGGGAGGGATCACTCAATATAATTCAACGAAAAAAATAGTTCCAAAAGTAAAGATATACCTTTCCCTTTGCGATGGCTTGAGATTGAAGGTTGGTGCTCTCAACAACAATGGAAAGTATAAGATGGGATCTAGAACTCTCTTCATTCATTAGAGTACCAGTTGTATGACGTTGTTCAGATCCTCTCTGAATGATACTCTTTAGTTCTTCATGTGTTGTAATAGATACAACTGTTGCATTTTCTATAGATACCATGCCCTGCACATTTCAACACAGAAAATGGAAAAGGGAATTTCCACAAGTCAAACAACAAGGACAAACAGAATAAGAAAGCAAAATAGATGAAGCAAATATTCATTAGCATCCAAATTAAAATATCCCTCCCACTGGATGTAGCCACAATATCTAAACAGACTAGAAACCAGATTCCAATCACCTTTGAATCCTTTTTTATATCAAGTTTCAAACGCTTTGCATTCTTCGGTAGTAAAAGATCGACCAGGGTATCTTGATACAACTCCACCATATATGCCTGCACATATTCATAAAGATCTGAAGTTCTTAACACTAACAAAGTGACTCACTACGTACAAACTACATATTAATGGCAAGAGGAGGATGCTCAAACTTTAAAGGTTCTTGCTGAATCCACCAAAATATGCTTTTTGACAATTTTGAAATACTCTGGTAGATTTGTAAGAGTTCATAGTTGTTACCTTTAAAGAGAACGAGAACTTGTGAGAATCACGCTGCAGAATTTTAAAAAGTTCAGAAGTAGCCCGTGGTGTAAGCCCAGGATTCTTCTCGGAGCCATAAATTGTGAAAGTCTTCCCAGAACCGGTTTGTCCGTATGCAAATATGCACACATTATATCCATCTACAGCTGATTGCACCAAATACTGCATGCATAATTCAAAAAGAAAAATAAAAAAACCCATATCATTGTGAAAAACAAATCAATTAGGCATATAAATTGCAACAAAAATGGATATAGCAAAAACTAAACCAAAAAAATAATTCAGCTTGCCTTCGTGTCATCAAATACATCATCTTGGGTGGCACAGCCATCAAAAACACGATCATATAAATGTTGCTTTGTTTCATCTCTCCATTGATGTTCAACAGTGAACTCATCCACACTTGCAAGGACATTTCTTTCTTTCTCACCAAGCTCTTTTTCACTAAGAGGCCTCAATCGACAAAAGACTCTAATCTTGCCCTTCATATCTGAGGTGTACCGAAAAGTTCACCAATAAATTTGTGAATAGAAACATCAATCATGGAGACAACTTAAACCTCAAAGAAAACTCCCATCGCCTATTGGGACAGAAACTAAGATCTCCAAAACTAAATTTCCATGGGAAAAGGAATTTTCGCACCTTCAATGGTATTAAAGTATTGTTTCCTCAGAACTTGTTCTTCCTTGTAGAGTTTTTGAAACTCAGCCAATTGAGCCCCTTGCATCTTCAGGATTGCAGCAGTTTGTTCATTCTTTCTATCAATGTCCTAAAAGCAAGAAAATTTTCAAGCCAGAGCTTTAATCAATTTCAATATTATCCACAACCAATATCAAGACACTAATGAAGCCTAATTTTACCCACTAAAAGAACAGACTACAGAAGCCTATAATGCAAGGAATATTTCTTAGCAACATATTGATGAATTAAATACGGAGTACATGATTAAGATCATCACCTCTTTCATTTCCCTTAGTTCTTCAAGTTCCTTTAAATTATTTTGTAAAGTAGTAATTTCCATATCTTTGATCGCAAAATTTGAATCCATCACAGCTATATCTTGTCGAGCCTCCTCCAGCTTCTTCTCAAGTTCAGAAACTCGAAGCCTCATGGTCTTGCGTTCTTGTTCAAAGTTCTTCTCAAGAACTGCCTTCTGCATTAAGGGCCACAAGATATCAATGTTCGACCCACCAAAAACTCATTATTTCATTTCAGAAAGCTTGTGTTATTACCTCCTCATCTTTATTCTTCTCTAGCCTTGAAATTCTCTGCTCCAATAACATTTTTTCATGTACCAGTCTTTTTGCAGCTGCTTCTGCTGCATGCAACTCTGCACTGCGCATTTTTAGGTCGTTTTGGACCCTTTGCAACACCTAAATATACAACTCATCAATATTCTAAGTAATTAAAACCTGGCAAATCAAGAATTTACACACCATGAGACAAGATCTGAACACGTCACATCAAACAATGTGTGCCCATAGTGCATTGTAGAGCTTCTGCTTTTCCAAGCACAAGCAAGACTTTCTACTTTTAAATAGTACATATACATATATAATTATTGATCTTTTCCAGTAAATTTCAAGTCCACAATCCATCACCTAAAAAGAGGAACATAGAAATTAGAGTTGATGGCAAAATCTACAACTCCAAACAAGTATACCTGGTTATTTGCTTCGACTAGCTCTGTATTGGTATTGCTCTCCGACCCCGGCTTACTAAGTGCTGCCAACCTTGCTTCCATGCTTCGTTTATCCGACAATGCATCCTATTCAGCACCAAATCAACCATCCGGTAAGGCAATGACTAAGTATTAGAAAACAAATCTTACCAACATAACCAGTCACCTGAAGTGCTGAATCTTTTTGATCACATAAAGATTGGAGTTTGTCACGGTCACAAGTAACTTCCGTTAAGCTTTGCTTTTCAGATATCAAAAATTCTTTCAATGCCTCCAGCTCCTCTTGCAGTTTCGCTTCTTGGTTTTGTTTTTCATGCAGTTGTTCCAGTAACTTCATAATCATAAACACATTATTAAATTATCCATCGCAAATTCCACAAGAGCAATGACTCAAACAGGAAGTAAATATCTTTCATCATGGTTGACACATTAAGAAACAAAAATCAAATTACTGCATCTAGAATAACGTCCATCCAGCATCCTTAATAACAATAAACCATAGATTGGATTGATTGTCAAATGCATATCATCCAAAATCCAAACACAGTGAAATTTTAAAATCAAATAATTGGTGAAAAAAGAGAAAAGAAAACCACCATGGTTCTCATGGGTCTTGGCTTAAAAGCCTTATCGTTAATTTCATCAAGTATAACATAACACTCAAACCGCTTGGGACAATCTACACAAGATAACCATGATTATCATGGTTCTTGGCTTTGCCAGTTCTACGTGTCAAGCTGGGGTTTAGCTGCAAGGGGTTCCTAGTCATTATCAACTGTAATACAGTAAGGCAGGCAAGATTCTCCAATATTAACTACTCACATGGTTAGCATTCTGTTGTGATTCTTCAAGAGCTTTGGACAAATCCTTGACTCGGTTCTCATAAACGTCCACATTGGGAGCCCTCAAATTAGTATTCAAATCGCCATTTATTATTGAGCCACTAGCAGTAGACCTTGCTTTTGAGTAGCGGCGTAACATGACATCATTTATATGGGTTTGAAGGGCAACACAGATCTCCTCTCCCTGTAAAAAATTTAAAATTGAGATAAAGAACATATCCATTAATAAATGATTGATCAGCCTCAACAGATAATCATGTGTAACTACCTGCTTAGTTTCAAATTGAAAGATATGCAATACCCCAGCAACTCTCATTTTGAAAAATACAGCAGTGTTGCTGCTTCCGAATTGCATGATATCTCTCAACTCAGCAGAGTGCAGATATTCTTTTGGTACCGGGCGAAAAAAATGTACCTGGGAAAAATGGGTCAGTCATATTCATATCATGAAGAAATCCACAATGATGATTACAAATTCTCAAGGCATCTACAGCCCAGTCAACACCAAAGAGAAGTTGTTCAAGGCTCACCCCGCGTTTATTAATGCCCAAAACAATCCTCCCCGGAAGAAGTCCGATGGGATCATCAATCTTGCGAACACTAAAGAAAACAGAACTCCCGTAAGGAAGTGTTCTCAAGATACGCAGAAATTGTTGCCTTGCATCATCCTTTGTTAAATTTTCCTACGCAGGCAACGCAAACTTATTAAAATAGATAACATCATAACAAAGCGTTGTTGTCAATAGCGCTTATTATCCTTCAAAATCCAACATAAGATACCAAATAGGAAAGAATAACCACATCAATTACCATAACAAAAGGCGGGAAAGGGAACTGAAATCTATTTGTGGCCTAACAAGTCTAATCTAAGAAAACGACTACTATTTTTCCCATATTTTAAATAAAACTAGTATTGTGAGACCATACAGACTTAGATCCAGCATTCTTTGAAAAGGTGCAAAAGTATACAACAATAACAACAATAACATAACCCATTTAGTCCCCAATAATTGGGGGTATGGGCGGGGGATGGATAGGAGACAGACCTAACCTTTGGCAATAAATGCACAAAGTGGCTACTCCCAGAATACCACTGAAACAGATGGATTTGAGACAGACCTAACCTTTGGCCATAAATGCACAAAGTGGTTGCTCACAAAATACCATTGAAACAGTGGTCCCCCTATACCATCGAGTTTGCTGCGGAATCATGCCCTCAAATCAAAGTCAAAAGGTGCAAAAGTATAAAGCTGGGAAAAAGTTAAAGAAGAAAAAATTGTCGATTACCTTCTTTTAAAGTAAAGGAGTTAATCCATAAACTAATTCTTACCATTGAACGATATCGAGAGAGAATATCCAACTCCCATTCTTGCTTTGCTCGAGTTATTGCAATCTGTCTTGGTAGAAAACGTTCTAGCAGAGATGTCCAGTCACTGGAATATTTAAAAATTACCGGTAGTATTAAAAAAACGAATTATTTAAAGCCTAATGGAAAAAACTGGACACAGGTCAATATTATTACTTCAACTGAAAGCGACAAAGAAACAAAACAGAAAAGGGCATAACTACAAGAAACTTGCAACACAAAGAGAACTCTAAAGTAGAATACAAACAAAGGGCTGGATGTAGTAACCAAAAAGGGAATAAAAAATAATTACACACGTGCATGATTCAGGAGCAACAACAAAACCGATTTCAACCAAGATTTGCAATGCAGACAGTTGTGCAGCATCATCCCTTCCAACAGGATAATTGCCCAGTATGTAATCATGTTGCAACTGTGTCATAAATCATTTCATTGAAGGTTAGGAATAATTTAAGCTTCAAAAAATATGTCCGAACACAACCAAGCAGTTAGGCAACAGAATCAATAGCATGATTACTTACTTGAACATAACATAACTGCACAAACATAGGGTCTCCTATAGCTTCATCTGACTCCCGAAACAACTTTCTCTTAAAAGTCAATTTGCAGTGCAAGATTTCTCCTTTACTACGGTCCTTTGCTGCCTTAAAGTCAGCAAGCAGATCCCCAATGTATTTGTTATCATCCAACCCGATATGCTCCTCTGTATGGCATCAAAAAGCATATCATTAAGCACACTATGTTAACAAATTGATTGTGAGACAAGGTAAAAGAAGTACCATTTCCAGGATCAGGTGACTTGGAACCGGCAACAACCTTCCGGCACTCAAACAAACTGAAGCTGGAATATGACGACAATTTAATAATCCCTGCAAGCTCCTGAAGTGGTTATGCGGTTAATACATACTCAAGAGACGCATACTGAAATATAATAGAAGAGGACTTGAACGAAAGATATATCCAACATTAGATACACCAGAAAATGGGAATCAAGTTTTATAGGTTTCATAGTTGTTCAAAACTAGCACATACAATGAAAATATCTCGAATGCCATCCAAAATTTTCAGAAAGAATGAACGCACATATACAGTTGGACGGAGTAGCAGTCCTAGAAGAAGTAATAAGTATTTATTCTATAGTTATTCCATAGGACAAAAAGTAGCTTGGAAAAGTTTAATCGAGTAAGCCCACCCCTTTCACAGAGATCCAGGAAGGGTCTTTCACCTACTAGCTCCGGCGCTTGAGAAAGGGGACACCGCCCAATGATAATGGTTAATGAATCCATGTAAAAAACTCAGTTGTCTTAAGAGTAATTGCAAATTTGGTGGGGCATCCTTGGATGTTTTTTCATATTTTAAGAGCTACAATTTTTATGGTGGCAGGAAGGCCTACTTGCATAAACTAGACCAATATACTGGGTTGCGCCTTTCAATGGCTAAAGTCTCCAAATTCCTTTCTCTAGATCATTCTCCCCATTTTGCATTCTTGAATCATAATTAGTAAGCTCTCCTTCGTATGCACTTTAAGAACGTGCAAAAAGAAACCAAAAGTTCAACCGTACCTCAACCGCATCAGCTACAGTTGTTGCCATCCCATACGTAATTTCTTCAAATGTTTCGTCCAAGAAAAATACAATAGTTGTCAGCTTTTTACCAGTCAAAAGAGCTTCAATCTCCTCACGACCAGGTATTGCATGCCTAGGTCCAGCTTTAACAGAATGTTTCAAAGCATTTAATGTGTTTAATGCAAGTACTTGGACATCCCGATCCATATTAAGACCATGTGCCACATTATGAACATATTCTGATAAATATCCGCCAATATCCTTGCTAGGAGGCATGCATGAGGCACATAAATACATTAGCTCCCACGCTCTAATTAAACATTGCCTGCATTTCAAAGCACGAAGGAACCAACATGAACTTCCTATAAAAATAGAACATTATTGAAGAATGCATAAAAAAAGAAAAGGTCTCGCCCCAGCAATTTATACAGTTGAATAAACGCATACCTATCTGGATTGTTCCTTGTCTGCTTCGAAACTTGGGCAAAAAGTTCATCTCGAAGCTCAGAACGCTTCAAAGCCTGCTTATATATTTTTCCAACCAGCTCAATACGTTCTTCTAAGCTTGTTAGAGTCACTCGATCGGCCGAATCAACACCCATATACTTCAAAACCATCTGGAACAGTTTCACTGCCCGGGTTACTAGATCACTATTTATCTTTAAAAGTGAAGTTGGGATAGGATCCTGTGAAAAGTTTAAACTCAGTGAAAATTAGATTAGCTGAACAATAGAACCAATGTCATTAAACATAGCAAGATATTTCCGTTTCAATGAAAAATTGATTAACTGAACCATAGAACCAAATGTCATAAAACATAGCAAGATATTACCTTTTGGAAACACAACATATCCTCAAAAGTGAATTTGTCCCGCACTTGGGAGCCTGAGGATTTTTTCGAAAAAAACCCACGTTTTCCAGGCTTTTGCATTGCCCTTATAAACCCCTCCACCTAAAAGAACCATAGAATATGATGAGATGGAATCTCAATGACCGGTCACCAAAATCAAGGAAATTGGAAATCAGACATGCAGGACCTACTACTACTATGTTATTGTCATCAATTGATCCTATTCGAAGGATAAGAACTGTTTTTTATGGTACTATTATTATCATCGTCATAGCAAATCTTCTCACCTGAAATTTATCCATCAGTGGTATAGCACCAGCAAGCTCTGCTGGAATGGCCATTGATAAAGTTTTTGGTGTACTGCAGGATACATCAAGTAAAAATCATCTGTCTCAAAATCAACAATTGCTATTCTAGATTGAATTAAAGACATATATCAGTTGTCAACATATTATAACAAGAATACAAAAAACTTACGGTGGCTCGAAAATGGAACCATCACTGTCATACCCATCCCCATTTGTGTGAACAGACGAGTTGAGTGAAGGAGATTCATATCCATTACTAGAGGTGAATGAAGACCTGCTTGTTCCGAAACTTTGAGCCATAACTGGTGGCATATCAGATGTCATTACACGGAACAAAAGCCCGAATGCTAGACAAGTTCTCTACCTCACTTCCCAACTAAAAAGCTTTTAGTTCTTCAACCCCACTTTGAGCAATAACTAATGGAGTATCATTAGCTGCAAAGATAACAAAACTATCCGCTTACGATGACTAATCTATCAAATATACCAAAAATGGAAAGCTCAATCACTTCCAGTATTAAACAAACAGATTAAGCAAATAGAGAGGGGGGAAGGAACTGCCTCAATTACAAGTATAAAAAGTTCAAAAAATCATGAGTCCAACCCAAATTATATGTTACAATTACAAAAGGAACACACCCTTTGGTTGAACGTCAGTTTCGAGGCTAGCTCATATTGTAGTGCTCACAGCTCATTTGATTTATGATATTTAAAAACTCAAGCCACTCAAGATCGGTTATCATCAGCTTGATTAAGGCATGTTACGAGACGAGATCGTCTCGTAAACAAGCCAAACTCGAACACATTTTTAAAGCTTGTTAAGTTTTCAAACCAAACTTGAACAATCAACTATTTGACTTGTTCCTTTCATTTATCGGCCTTACCTAAAAACCTGTCATCCAAATTTTCTTCTCTCCCCTTTTCTATTTTCGCATCTCAGATTTCATTAGAGATCAATTTCAATCGAAGATAAATATAAGCGTTGGGTGTGCTTAGGCAGGGCGTCTAGTTCTATATAAATATACAGATACAAATGTCAAACCTATTTATGTAATTAACCATAAGAGCAACGGAACTTCTTGTGAAGGGTCCAAAACCTCAACTTTGCTTCAATTTTTTTTTAAGGCTGATGTGGCCATTTGACACCAACAAATTACCATCTTCAACCTTCATGTCAAATTTCAAGTACTTCAAACACAAACCACCAACTTTTTGAATTTCAAAAGGTGAAAAATAGATTTGGCATGAGGAGTCAAATTTGAAGCAAATGGTGTGGAGCCAAATCCAAGTAGGATTTGAAGCCATGGGTTGGAGGTGCTCTTATAATCTACCCTTTCCAAACCAAAAATGACAAGGAAATAAAACCCAACAGATCTTGAAAATGAAAAAACTAAAAATGACCCCAAAAAAAGGAAATAGATGAACTTTTGACTTGCCGTTGAAACAAAAAAAAAAAACTTTTGACTTCAATCAAGCAGATCCATTCACCTCATCAAAAGAGGGGGAAAACTTATCTTAATCTGAATCTACAGAAGAAACGTCAGAAGTTCACCACCAATGTAGTTTTCTAAGCCTGTATTTGTGTGTATATATATTTACATGGAAATGTCGAGACATATATATATATATATATATATATATATATATATATATATGTATATATATGTATATATAAACATAGACATATCTATGTAATGGAAATTGATGAACTCTTGTGAGGAAAAGAAGGGTGAGAGTACCGGGATACCTCGTGGGGAGAATCGTGGAAGTGAATTTGAGATCTCCGCCAGCCGTCCGGCAGTCACGAACTCATATGAGGAGAGAGAGAGAGGAAGAGAGGGAGAGAGAGGAAGAGAGGGGAACTTTTTAAAATTAGAATTTTTTTCGTTTTGGGGGAAAGAAAAACACAAAAACATACTACTCCGTATGAATACTCGTATTATACTAGTAATTTACTATAACATATAAAATAATTTGTGAAATTACAAAGCTACCCTTTGTTGAGAATAAACCAATGGAAGTACGAGAGAGGAAAAAAAAAAAAAAAAAAAAAAAGTTAAAAGGTCCCTCTCTTCTTTCTCTTCTGCTTAGCGAAAAAAGAAAAAGAAAAAAAGGTTAGAAGGTACGCACTCCAATAAAATCTATACTAATTTTTATTATCTTATTATTTTACATACTCATCGTATGTTAACCTTTTGTTATATCTAGTTATAATGTTATATACATAGGTTTTAGTTTATATATACTATTTAAATATTTTTTATATAGATATTTTTTTTATTATGTACGTGCTTGTATATGTATTATCTATATCTTATATTTAAATAAAATACTACATAGTTTGTTCTATTAAAAATTTTGTTTTTTATAGAATATTACAATAATTTATTTATAAGTATTATTTGAATATTTATAGTACATCCATATTTATTTGATTATGTACGTGTTTGCATAATATATATAACAAAGAATAATTTCAATAAAATACTAAAGAACATTATTAATAACTTTCTCTATAAAGTATTATTATATTTCACACAATATTGATATACGTATTTATAGATATAACTTATTTATTGTGTATGTATATTTTATTTAGACATATTATATTTGTTTGCATATGAATAATACATGCTTATTTATATAGATATATGCTTGTATATATGGCTAAAGAATCTATAGAATATTGTGTTTTAGAGTTTGAATATTGTGTTTTAGAATCAATACAAATTTGTAGAGAGAGGAAATGGATTTGAAGGTTGTTTTGGTGTTTACTACCTCTGCTCGTGCACTTAAAACCTATCGAGGGTAATAAATCTGGAATTTGTAAACTCTGTTGGAGATGCTCTAACGAGACCATGTTTGCTACTAAGTTATATTTTTTATTTATTTACTATAAATTGTATGGACATTTGATGTAGCTATTTATGAACTTGGATAGAAGTTCAAATTATTTGGTCAAATAAGTTATGTAATACTCCGTAATTGATTATGGAATGAATTGCTAAATTGTTCTTAATGATTCTATATTGGTACTTTGAAATTGGAGGGTTTCTTTCTGTTCGTAACTTTTTCCACTTAAAATAAGTTTAAATTTTAAAATTTTAATTTTAAAATAATTTCCTTTTTTATTCAAGTAAGCTAAAATAGCACCAAAAAAAACTTCTCAAAAACTTGTTACAAACACTCTTCAATAGAGTTTTTTTCAAAAAAAAAAAAAAACAAATAAGCTGAATAAATCAGTTTAAAATGTGCTTCGTGCAGCATATTTTACGGGACTTATAGTATCCGATGGTATTATCTATCAAACAATTTGTATGATTACATTCATGCACGTCTAATTCAGATTGTAAATATATTTAACCAAACACCTAATGAACCCATATACATAGTCGACTTCAATCTTCAACGAACAAACGGACCCTCGAAGTAAAAGAACGAAGAATAAACACAGAAACACTCACTCTTCGTTATTCAACAACGTTTATGGCTTTACCATAGAAACAGGTTGAAGCAAGATGAACATCCCTATTTACAATACGAAAAAATTAATATTTATACCTATTACTATTGGGGGGGGGGGGGCAATTTTTTCCCAAAAATCCAAGGCCCTGAGACCCCGGGTCCCTTGGGCCGGCCTTGTATGCAGGGCTGGAATTAGAACTTCTAAGAAGTGGGATCAAATACTTGGAACTCGTATTATTTATCATAATATATTTAACGAACTTCAAAAGATTATTGAAACATAACGAGCTTTTAGCAACCGAACAAAAAATTGAACTCCTAGGGTTCATAGTTTGTTTACCAGTCCTAAATATGAATGGATTTTCATAAAAAGACTTGCTTGCCATATGAAGATTCGGAAATTTCTATAGGCACATTAAAGGAATTGCCGGCCATATGCCGGCTTTGGGGGGAAGGTGATGAAAGAGGATGATAGGGACATAGTTATTGCTTCTAAATTGGGTTCACGAGAATGAGCCATTTTAACCAAACATTGTTATCCAATCACTTTGATTTTATTTTTTTATTTTTTACAAAAGCAGCAGTAAATGTGAGGAGCAGAAGAAGCCAAAATGACAAACAACCAACCAACAATTTTAGGGACACAACAACCGGCCATAACACTTATAACAATTGTCCACGTGACATTGCATGATCACAAGTTCTCATGAAATGGGGCGTGCTGACTCCATTCCAACCATCTATGCTTGACGATCAACGGCGTAGATCTGCTTGGACCCAAACAAATCTGAGCCGTCCATTACTGAACTGATCCGCACTGTTGATCTGCGAGCACAAACTACTAGGATGGGATCAGCACACACCCCCTATCCCAAGTTTCTCAACACCAAACCAAGATAGTTTACGTGGCACTACATGATAACCAAAATTTTGTCTGGGCATTGTGATTGGTGTTGTGGCCGGTGGTTATCTCTCCAACATTATTGACAACTGAAAAAGGGAAAGTAAGCCCAGTAAAGTATGTGGGGGCATTTATGACAATCATGAGAAAGTTGAGGGCAACGCTATCAAGAGTGTGGATTTGTTTATAACAAAAGGCATTCAAATGGCAATTAAATGCATTATTTACTTTAATTATTTGAGTACTAGATTTGCGGCTGTAGGACCACAATATGCCCAGATAAAATTTCCAACCAGACCTCCTTACCTCACCCAAATCTCAAAAGTGCCCTGGGAAGCTGGTTAGTTTGGGTGTTGGTTTCATCAACCCAATCATAGTACTAATATATGGACAAGTTCATCTGCTCTGATAACATCTCAACCCAACCCAATACTGCCTTTTCATCTCCATTTCTTCATTTGAAAGTATCAAAATAAATAAATAGTGTATTTTATTATAGAAGTGATGATTTTGAAGAAAATTTAACTCCAACCCAATTCGCTATTTCTTCCTCTATTTAAAAAAAAAAAAAAAAACTCACTCTAAACTTCAAATTTCACCAATTTCCCTCCAGAATTCAAATTCTCATTTTTCTAAGTTTATAATAATAATAAAAAAAACTCAATATTGTTCAGATATCGTAAGTACATTTTTATAGGTACCAATTTCATAAATAAAAGGAGAGTAAATGTATCATAACTAATTCAATGAATAAAATGGGAGTTGGAGAGGATGAAAAGTGAAATGTAGGAGATCCTCTTTTTTTCTCCCATACGCCAAATTTTTGAAAATAACAAACTTGATCCTCTCAAATGGACGAGAAAAAGAGAGGATGATTTCCAGTTGCATTTCCTCAGAAAATGGTCTGGTCCTCCCAAATAGCGAAATGGAGAAATTGAGGGTGCGTAGGAGATGCCCTTGCCTGTTTGTTTGGTGGGATTTGGAGATGGAGCGGGATCCAAAATCTTATGTTTGTTACCCTTATTTTGGATGAGATTTGAAATCCCTCTCCAATTTTTATTCCAACCGTATGGGATATAAAACCCTATGGGGGGAGTGGGATTTGGATGGGATATGAATTTTCCAATGGCTTAAACAAAAAAAAAAACAGTGCTTTTCAAATGGTTGTATCCCGTTGAACACAAACACCGGTTATAGACCCATTAATATCCTAAGCAATATCCTAAGAATTTTATATCTCACCCATATCTCAATGGATTTCATATCTCATCCATTTATATCCGGTCAAACAAACGAGACTGAGTTTTTCCAACAACCCACTTCAACAATTAGTAATTTTTTCCTAAATTTATCGATTTTAAAATCTGATTTGACAGCCAAAGTCAAATTTCATGTTTTAAAATATATCCAAAATGATCTTATAGGTAAATCATTCCATGATACGTGGGATTTACCGTGGAGTTATAAATTTTTTTTTTGAAAGTTGAATTGTATCCCTCGTCTATCCTCTTTTATATTTAGACTTTTTATCTACCTGCCTATGCTATGCTAGCAAAAAAAAGAAAAAAGAAACCGTATTACAAATCCATGTATAATCGCTTAAACTAAACTCAAAACCAAATGATAGGACTTTAACCTACGTTGTCAAACAGTATATGCTGTTCACCACATCCACCAAATATCTCACCAAATTAAAGATAACTTAGTACAGTATTTCTTAAAATAAACATAAGAAACACGATTGCGGTCGTTACAATTCAGTGCTCTTCCGTCTGTTCACCGACATTCCTACAAATAAAAAATTACTCCTAAACACTAAACAAAACATCATCAATAAATAAAAGTACGATATTTCTATTAACATAAAAGTCAAAACAGTAAATGTTATTCACAACATCTACATAATGAGATAATCTTATTTACGGGGGTTTGCGCTAAGCAAATCTCCGTAAATAAGGGGGTTTGCGCTGAGCAAATCTCCGCCGTCCATCTTGAGATCTAACGGCTCAGAGCTCGTGCACAGTTTTTTTTTTTCACCTGCAGTGCATTTAAGGAGGAGAGAGGGTGTACACGGGCTCCGAGCCATTAGATATCGAGATGGACGGCGGAGATTTACTCGACGCAAACCCCCAATTTACGGAGGATCCGTAAATAAGATTATCTCCTACAGAATACCTCACGGAACACAAACGGCGCTACATACATGCAAGGGTCATTAGATGACACCCAACCCCCCCAAAAAAATCCTTTGGGAAAAATTATACTCTACACTAGAGTCTACACACCAATGTTTACCCACTTTTGAAGAGGGTGAACAAAATCGCACTCCAAAGTTAGCTATTACTGTTAATGATTTTCTTACCAAGTGTTCAATTGGTAAGTTTAAACATCCCACAATCAATCTTTTAAAAGAAAATTATATGATGCTCATGGGGGATTCTCAGGCGGTGCTCCAAATGAAGTCTAATTGATTAGTAACTTTATTGAACCCCTGAATTTTATGCGCCAGTTTAATCTTGCTTTGCTCAAAATATAAAAATTTGTTCAGAATAATATATTGTTATTCATATGAATACATGAAGTTTTGTGTATATTTGACTAGTTAATTGAAATAGTAGAGTTTAGACAATTTTAAACACCGTTCAAAATTCCTGGAACTGCCACTGTCACGGAATTAAAGTTAATAGAGTATTTATTAAAACAAACATAAGAAATACGATTGTGATCGTTATAATAACCAAATGCTCTTCCGCCCGTTCACCGAAATTCCTACAAATAGAAGATCGAACACTAAACAAAAGCATCAGTAAATAAAATAAGTATGATATTTCTACGGACATAGAAGTCAAAATAATGCTGGAAATGTTTAATTTTTGGTTACTCTTGGTTGGCCCTAGCTTCTTGATAAAAGACAACCGGAGACAAGTAGCAACATTGACTGGTTTTGTTACGATTAGTATAACCAGTCAACATTTTGCATAAATGTCATTAAAATATACAAACGACAACAACTACAATAACATAACTCATTTAGTCCCCAATAATTGAGGGTATGGGCAGGGGATGGATATGAGACAGACCTAACCTTTGGCAATAAATGCACAAAGTGGCTGCTCACAGAATACCACTGAAACAGATGGATTTGAGACAGACCTAACCTTTGGCAATAAATGCACAAACTGGCTGCTCACAGAATACCACTGAAACAGTGGTCCCCCTATACCGTCGAGTTTGCTGTGGAATCATGCCCTCAAATCAAACCCAAAAGGCATCAGAGAGAGTAGACCCAAGAATTATTTTGATTTATGTGCATATTACCATGCTTCTTTCATTCAGCATCCAGAGCATTGGCTCTGCACAACCATTAAAATATACAAAAAAGTTACAAAATTCAGAAATATCAATGGCATTGATTTTGGTTCATGTTATAAAAGAGAAATCAACAATATCTTAGATCTCATAGATATCTCGTCACCCATATCATCAACATCGGTCTTAATTATTAATAACGGATCTTCTGTATAAACGGAATTAATTAGATTTTATATGTTGTGGCAAGAATAGTCAGCTGTTAAGTGTAAATGTAACTTTAGAAAATGCAAGACTAATTGTAATTAATTGCCAGGGGGCATTTTAATTAAAAGAATTAAATTTCTCATGAAAAATCGCCCTGCAATATTTTATATTATAGATACATTTTTAATAACTTTATCTATCTGTTCATGTTACATACAATTATAAACACATTATCCAAAAGTGAAGTTTTAATTTTAAATATTAGACTCATCGTTTTTAATGTTTCCAATTTACTCATACATTACTTTGGCATCCGTATATCATCTATAGAATATTAAACGATATTATAGTAACAATTTGGCACTCAATTTGTATATACATTATATTGAAGATCTTGCGATTTGCTTTATCAAAAAATATTTCGTTCCGTGCATGGGACGGGTCAACTGGAGTATTTCAACATGAAACCTCAGTAAAAGATTTGGCAGTATTTTTGGATTATGCAAGTTAAAAAGTGGTTTGGATTTGTGAGGATAAAAAATGTGTTGCTTCACTAAGGGCAAGTGCATCAAGCTCTTCAAGTTTCAGACCAAATTAGTCAATGAGAAGTGACTTCTTCTATTTTAACTAATTACACACTACATGAGCATTTATGGTTTAACTCTACTCTATTAAAAATCATCCCTTTTTAATCTTTTCTTTAAAATAGTCCTTTTTTTGCAGATGTTCAACGAAGATAATTATTTTAATGAATAAACTTTCAATTAGCCCTATGAAATGGCCGGTTCCAATTATCGTGTTATGGGCATAGTGTATGCTTAAAAACAATTTACTGCTAACTAGTGTTTTGAAGATTTGTGGGCTTGCCCATGTATGTTACACATGCCAAGAAAGTTAATGACCAATTCCTCGGCTCATTCGGCGAGTCACTAGAGCAAAGTCAAGAATTTTATAAAGTAGCGAGGATTTTGAAGAGGCTCATCGAGCACAATTTTTAAAAATTGCCTAGTTAGTTTAACAATGCTCACTCTTTACCGAATTTGTTGTACTTGCTCTAAGGCACCTAATATTTGTACGAAGAGTAGAGGAGCCTTAACTTACATGGGTGCCTGCCTCATGGTTTAATCACATCAACAAAAAATGTTGACAATGATGATTTTATTAGGATGGATTTTTTGGTGGCACAATCTACTTTTCAAGAATTGTTAGTTAGAGAGCTTTTATCAAAAGTTTCTACACTTTTTATGTGCAAATAAACGATTGCAATCATCTTTGTTGTTGGAATTGATTATCATCTTCACATGGATATGGACCACAATTTGCACCAAAAACAAAAAGTCTCTATGGATACTAAAATTACCCACAAAATCATGTTTATGTGTTTCCCTCCTAACCAATTGTTATTTGTCCAAACTAAATCAAACAAAGCCTTACGTCACAATCAATCGGGATCGCCTGCATAAAATCCCTTTTTTGCATTTGGATTCATGTCATTTGTTATTTGTCCGATAATTACAAAAAATGTCTTATTTGTCCATAGCCATTTATATAGTTATCAAAAGGAAGAGGAACCTCTTCAATGACTAGGGAGTCCTGCTACGTTGTTGTGGGTCTCATTTTGTCACATGAGAGAACGAGAGAAAGGATCTTCACCCGTTACACAGCATATTTGAACAAAAAATTCTATGAGTACGTGCACTGGCGTATGTTAAATGCACGGATGTGTGCATCTTAACTGTCTAAATCTGGATATTAAATACTCTTTGACCAGTAAAGTCAACTCTTATAGGTCAAAAAGTGTTTAAAATCTGGACCGTCAATTTATTGAAATGACTGGTTAAGATGCGTTCGTGTATGCGGCGTATGCGAGTGTGCATACCCATAGCCGGACTGTATTTAAACCATGAAATTCATAAATAAATAAATAAAAACTGCATAAGCATTAAAAGATTGAAGAAAGCATCTAATCCATGGAAAAATAGGTTGCAGTGGCACAAACAAACAAGAAAATAGAGAACATAATGTATTTATGGAAGTCAGCTTAAAAATTAGAAAACAAACATAGAATAGTCCAAAAATACACATGAGCTTGAATGTTGAATTGGTCACATGCACACAATATCGTGTTGAATAGGTCACATGCACACAATATCGTGTTTTCTAGTTTTTCATATGTTTGAGGTTTTAAAATGCTTGCGAGGTTCTATTTCTACTTAAAATTGTAGACTAGTATATGATCTTTGTGTTGAAAATTATTTGGACAACCAAACAACAGAAAATCGTTGTTTTGGACAAATATTTTTGTCATGTGCCAACCAAACTCCAAAAAATAAAGTAAAAAAGTTTGTTTTCAGCAAAAGCATTTTACATCGAAACAAATGGAGCCTTAGTATTACTCTGATATGTGGTTTGTGAATACGCTCTTTTAGTTCTATTAGATTGTGCAAGAGAGGTTCTTGGATCAATCAAGAAATATGAGCTAGACGTAACAATAGTCCAAAGATTAGAAGAACGCGCGAGAAATGGAGTGATCTAAAAGGGTGAAAGAAAATTGAGAGTTTAGGAAGAGACTAGGCAGTGGAGTGCTTAATCTCACCCCATCGATTGATTATATGAGTACTCTAGAGAAAGTAGGCCAAAACCCCTTTTGATGGATATTCTCCTCTCAAAATCATTGATTAACCACTTTTTCTTCTAAAAATGATGCTCTCTGAAATCAATCAACTCTGGGAATTTATGAACGGATGTCTCGACCTCAAATGAAGGGATGTGTCTATTTATAGGTCACCTGGAGCCAATACTCTGGCGCCAAGTGTCCCCAATAATTGAATGACATGTGACCCTTCCGTACACCCTGATCGGTGCGCTTCCCCTTATCGCAATGAACTCTCACTTTTTATAGCCACCAAACCACTAGATCTCCTCTTTTTCCTTAATTAGGCAAGGTCCCAATAACGCAACCAAGCCTCAAAGGGCCTCTATAATTGGCCTATCGCGATATTTGCTCATATGCTTTATGGGCTGCGCCAATCCTTTCAGCCGTTCTGGGCTGTTTGCTCGGGAAGCCCATAGCTTAAATCCACACTCTGTCAGTAAGACTGTGAGTCTTCTCTGGGCTCTTTGTCAGTAAGACAAGGTGAGTCTTCTCCTTGATATGCGCTGACTTCGCGATGCTGACGTGTAGCGCTACCATTCACACGTCAGATGACACGTGTATTGCAAGACTTCTTTGCCACGCGTCATACTTGGATAGGTTGGTCAACTTTCTCTTGAACGCTGACCTTGTAGATTGCAACACTTCGCTTCTGGTGGGAGTCACTTGATTTGTTGAGACGGTTGCCCCCATTACCAATAAGCTGTCCAATTGTTTCTGTTGGGGGTTCGACCCGGTCACCATATGCACATAACCCACACAACGATTTGAGGAAAAACGCCGTACATAATATACATCAAAAAAACCTCCCTCCGGAGCACCTACTGGCTCCCCAAACCGGTTCCCTATGCGCTTAGCCTCACCCCTCCGCTCCCATGCTCCGATAGAGTGTCCGGAGTACGGCTCTCTCTCTCTCCCTGTCACATAGTACACACAGACACCCCATCCCCCTCTCAATACAATATATACCCAGGGGAGTAATCCCAGCAATTTCTAGCAATGTTGTCATCGTCACTTCCGTCAATTTAATCTGAACAATAACCAATACAAATTCCTCACTCGTGTGACTCAATAAATCAAATAATAGAACACATTTTAAATAATGGAGTGGAAACAAAAAAAAAAAAGGAGCTGAACCCATCTAATTAGGACATAGTGCTTTGAATCATGAAAATAGATACACGTAGATGACCACAATAATATCTAGAGTTAGATTTTGGTTGTTACATTACTTCCCTCATCCACAACTTTAAAACTTCATATCCTTGGAACTCCTAGTATCATTTTTCCCAGGCCAAACAAACATCAAAAGTGTTGAAGCATCCATATAAAAACCATGGCAAAGAATGAAGTGGCTATTCTGCCCATATATCAGGTTTGCAGCTTAATTACAATTCACACCAGAGCAGGAAAAACGTTAAAACACATCATTCAAGAACACTGGGGTTACAACAAATCAAGAGCGCAAACAGATGGAAATCAATCTTGTGGGCAAGCGTTTACCTTTTGAGGATGGAAAATATTCCTACACTGGTACCCAACGGTATAGTGTTGCACACGTATTTCCAATTGCAGCCACACACAACTTTCCAGTTAGTCCTGAATCCATGAATTGTTGAGAAAGCTGACCACCTTGCTCAAGCTCGAATGCAATCTCTTACAACCTCTTTCTTAGGAGTAGTACACAACCGAGTCTCTAAATAAAGCTCTTTTGGTAGCCTAACAAAACAGCATGAATGTATTCCAGTAGAGCATAGATATTCCTTAGCAACCACTAACATGTCAATTTTGAGCTTCATATAGTAGAGTAAAGAAAACAGTGTCGCTCTTTGAGTTCCTAATGGCAGCATGAATAGAAATACACACACAGAAGAAAGGAGGGGGGGAAAGGAAAAAGAGGAGAAAACGGGCATATAGAACTTCCTATCTTCGAAGAACTCGGTATCCCATTTAAAACTAATGCAGCCACTAACATGAATGTTGGGGCAAACCAGAAAAGTTTAGGTACATATTCAAGTAGAATTTCATCGGTAAAGAGGCAGCTGATTGTTGATTGTTTTCATTTTGAGCTGTGTGTCGAACACCAATGAGGATTGCTTCCAGATACTTGCAATAACTGCTAAAAGCAGCTACACCATTCTATACACACTTTACAAATTACAACTACGCTAAGGATATTATTCCATAAAAAGTTCCAAATAAAATACATATAGTATTACATGCGCACCAAACTGGTTTGCAAAAGCACATGTGGATCCATGATGCACGAGAGCAAAGAGTATTACGTGAGGATTTCGACGTTCGTTGATAAGCATCTTCTCAAGCCTGGTTGTGCCATTTTGATGAATGACGAGGTTTGAGTTTTTCTCTGTTTATCTGTTTCTTTGCGATATTGATGAATTTGGATTTCTTGATTCTTATAACCTAGTAATTCCAGAAAGATCTTGTTCTTAACTTCCTCTACCACATCTTTACTTCCTGAAAGAGGCTGTGGTACATTAATGAAAGAAAGCTACTTCTTGCTTCTTCTTTTTTCCTTCATTTTTGTAAGATAATGATATTAAGAAGCTTGGGTACATTGTGCTCTATATATAAAGGCACACAATACGATCAAACACAAAATCATATTCAAAAGTACACTTGTGATTAATTTCGAGATGTAAACTAGGTATTTTGAGGCTCTAAAACTCGCTAGGGCGGCCAAGCACCTTCTAGCTTTCAGGGTTGAGTACTCGGTGCCTAGTCGCAATTAGTTGGGCTAGCTGGTCTCGTCGGCGAGGGGCCTTCTAGCGCCTAGACAGGGAGTGCTCGGCCTTCCAGACCTTCTTTAAGCAAAAATGCATCAGTGCACTTTCTTTGAGAACTAGTTTGGGGTGTCCTCTTCAGCCTTTGAAGGCCAAGTATTTTCTTCAGTAGTAGTAGAAACAGACTTATTCATGGGGCCTTCTGAAATAAAGAAACAGATTCAAAACAAAGTCTCCAACACAAAGATTCAACAGATGTACCTTCATTTTATTATAAAATTAAGTGCAATGAATAGTGAAATTTTCTTACCACTTTTCTCTTATTATAAAATTTTTCCCTCCTCTTGTTTAGTTTTGGTTCGAAGAGTAAGAATAGAGAAAGTAAAAAAAATTAAAGACTGTAAATAGCGAAATTTTCGAATCACTTTTCTCTCATTTTATTTTCTCACACTTTCCATTCCCCCCAAACACACCCAAATTGGTTTGGGTGAATTCAAAAAACTAGTTTTTTGGTTTTGTCCTTATTCAATTTTTTTTTGCATTTGTTGGTTTTCAGTCAATTTTTTTGTAATTTTTTGGTTTGTCTCAACAAGAGGAAACTAAAAAGTATTAAATTATTAGCCAAACTTAAAGTTTTGTGAATAAAGACGAAAAATACTTTAAGTTTGGCTAATAATTTTATACTTTTTAGATTCCACTTGTCAAGACATGCCAAGAAACCACAAAAAATCGACCGAAAACCAACAAATGCAATTTTTTTTTGAATAAGGACAAAACCAAAAAAACCAAAAAACTAGTTTTTTCAATTTACCCAAACCACCTCTTGATGGGAAAGAAGGAAAGTACTGTTTCCCAATAAGAAAAATGCTGGTTACTGAACATTCTGGAAAGTTGATTTTTTCATGATTTTTCATCCTTTCTGCAACTGTGATGGGTTAGCTTAGGACTTAGGAGGATCTTGCGAATTTTTAAGTGGCAATACTTGTTATTGTGCTATTTAATTTTTGTACACGAAAATCATAAAATCATAGTAACGTAATTATATAACACTTGTCGCTTCCACAACTCTTCCAACAAAAAGTTGGACAAATATAGATTTATTATCCGTAGCTAAGCGGTGTTCCACTAACAAAACTCAAAGAAGTCATTATCTTACAATAAATTACATAAAAATCCTTGAAAAACTAATTTATTTTAAAAACACTCTTAGTAGAACCATCCCTAAGTAGGGGAGTGGCGAAAAATGGTGAGTTTAATGAGTTTTGCTTTATTACTCCATACTTACTTACTTGGGTGCGCTCATATTACGTGTCTTATAATAATATCTTCAAATTCATACTTTTTTTAGTGAATCTCATTTTCGTGTAATTATAGCATTTTCTTTTATTTTTTGTATTATAAACTCTTAAAATGCTATAAGAAGTTAGACATATCTGTTTTCTAGAATCTACTCAACAAAATTTACTCAAAAAAAATTCATATTGAACCCTTGTGACTTTATGTTCAATTAATAAATTCATGTACCTCTGTAAACTTATTTATTTTGGTCTTATGTTTGAGAGAAATGTTAGTGGTTAAAAAAAGTAAGTGTTAGGGGGGAAGAGAGTGAGACTGGAATCCCACACCTCGTGCATGGGGGCAAGGAGCCGTGCCAACTGCAATATTGGCGGCAAGGTAATGAATCCCGTTCAGTACCGGCCCGGTATGTACCGCATTAGCCCAAAAACGGTTCTAAGCACCTCAAATTGCGTCCCAGTATCCATACCGGGCCTTACCGGATAAGACCGAAAATTCCGGAAAATAACGGCCGGGATGGGTATACCGGGATTTTCGTCCGAAATTTTGAGTAAGCTGACTGATAACCACAAAATCGTTGATTTCGTACCTCAAGAAGACGATGCTTTCCATCAGAAGCATCCTATGACGTCGCCGTCGCCGCCTCTCCTGGCCGATGGAAAGGTAGATCTTGTGTATTAATATCTTATATCCTCTCTTTGTTCATGTTATTTTGGGTTTTCTGGTTATAAGAAAAGGAAAGATTTGAGGGTTTCCCTTTGTAACAGTAGAAGATTTGATTGAAAGGAGGAGAGAGAGAGAGAGAGGAGAAACGAGGAGGACAGGGTGAAGTTATGGATGGAGTCAAGGCAAGTCCTTTCTTCTTACCCTTTTTTCTTTTTCGTTTTTTATTTTATTTTTTTGCCCCTTTATTGCATCCAATTTTGAATCTTGAAATGCTAAATAAACTTTGTGAGGGGAGTTTTTCAATGGATTATTTGATTTTTATCATTTTAGATTTTATCATCATCTTTTACGAATAGATAAAAGGAATGTGCTTTTATCACACTATAATATCCATAACTATTATCACACTAGATTTTATTTATTCAGAAAACAAGGTGATTTTGTCACCCATCCATAAAATACCAACAAAAATTAAGTTTCTCATTTTACTTCATAAAATCCTTTCAAAAACTCTCCCTTAGTATATTTCTTTATTCTTTATTCTATTTATATTATACGGAGTATTTTTTTTAATTACCTTTTTAAAAAACATTTAACATCGTCATTTTTATGATTACAATTTAAGCAAAAGCCTCAAATTGCGTATCTTTTGTTCTCATTTTATACACTCAGGACATTTTTTTGTCAGTTTAAAGTTCATTTCACGATAATTGTAGCTTAATGATAGTTTATTTGATGATGAATTGGATGTATGAGAAAAAAAAAATTACTGTATTTATTTATACATGTAATAGCGCTAATTTCAAAACGATATCCGGTACTCGCCCGTACCGATACCGTATCGTACCAATAAAAAACCGGTACCCAAGCCGGTATGAGACTCATAACCTTAATTGTCGCCTTGCAAAATATTATGGGAGAAAAATCTAAAAAGTAAAATATATCGAAGATGGAAAATGTTCTCTCCATGGAGAAAAAGTGTCTACACAAATCCAGAAGAACTTCTAAGGAGGAAATGGAATCAAATCTTCTGTTTTGAAATTCTTTTTTCCTCTATTCCGGTGTATCTTAAATGTGAGAAAAGTGCTTTTTGCACCATCTCTTAAGTAATTTCCAAAATCCAAAAATATCATTATGATGTTTCTCTTATCTGTTTTTTGATCTGCATTTGTATTAGCCTAGTAAATAAAAGCTACTGTACTAATTTTGAATTTATCTAGGGCAAAGAAAATACGAGGAAAACAAATAACACACCCAATATCCATTTTTAATGGGTAAAAAATGTGGATTCGAGAGTATTATGTATTCCCGATCCTGCCCAATACCAAAATTACACTTATTTTCTGTTACCTCATTCTTCTTTTCCATTGCCTCTACAATATCCAAACAAGGAGAAATTTTTCAACATCAATAGTATTCAGGTGACGTGGTACCCTATCGCAGACTGTTCATCTATGTTTTGGTGGCCCACATATGTCAAGTTAAAAATACCTCCCAAATTTACAAAAAAATGCCACCAGCACGTTTAAGCAATCCAAAACACGGATGGATGGTTCGGATGCGCCGTAGGGTACCGCGACGTTGTACCCACCAGCATTGAAAAAATTTCCCCAAACAAGGCATAAGGGGGAAAAGGAGAATTCAAGCTAAAACATTAAAACACCAGAAAACCAATGATAGAAGAATACATTAATCAAAATCCAAAAACAACAAAAAACCAGAACCTCCAAAAAAATCTTGGAAAGGAAAAACTACAGAAAAACAAAAAAGCAATAGAAATTACAAATCGCTGGAATACTCCCCGGAGTTGTCACACCGCCACCGCCAATGATAGAAGTCCGGACAAATTCTACTAGTTGGTGCAACAGAAGCTCAAACCTACTGCTTGTCCTACACAGCTAGTATGTTTCTTTTCCAACTCATTTTCCACCCATTCCTTACCAGATCACCATTTTTTTCTTTTTCTATTCCTTTTTTTTTTCTCCAATCACACATTGAATTTCGAAAATCAACCAGAAGTATACAACTTATTCGGGTAGAATTCACAATCTTCCAGAACCATGCCAATTTCTGGCAGTGTTACAAAACAAAAATGATTCAAAAAACTAAAAAAATAGTAATAAAGGTTGTGTAGGTTGGAGTCACAGTTTTAAAAACAACAAAAATGATTCATCAAAATGCCCAAAAAAGCTATTTTTGGTTAAAAAATTAAGAGCAAGTTGGAGATCCACAAAAAGCAAAATGGTTCCACCACATAGGGCCTTGTGTGAGTCTTCAAAGTGGATCCTATAAACCCATTTTGCACAAGATATGCCGTATAATAGTGTTTCTTAAAATTGAGACGAGAGAGAAACAAAGAGGACTTGACATGAGGCCCCACGGGAATAAAGTGAGAACTGGTTTTAGAAGCCTAAACCGAACGCAACGAAGATCACCAAACTCATGCATATATTCCAAGACAAGATCACAAGACTCTCTCTATTTGAAAAGCCAGGCTCGTATAAGTGCAACGGACAAGGGGGAGGTGTTGTGCAGCTTGGTGTTACACAGTGTGCTGTGCACACGTGGTGGCGGTGCTCCGATTATAAAAAACATTCACTACGTAGAGCTCGTCGAGTAGAAGAAGTATACTAAAAATTAGCTTGTTCGGATATCATTAAGTACCTCATCGGAACATTATTATCTTAAAAGGAATGGATCCGAAACACTAGATCAAACCACTAGAACCCATTATTGCTAAGTTAAATGTGTTCGGATGAAACACTAAATGATCTCTGATCGAGCTGATTATCGCCACACTAATTCTACTTGACAAGCTCTACGTAGTGAACCTTTTTGATTATCGGAGCGCCACTGGAATGCCGCCGCAACGAGTGCACAGCACCTCCCCCTGGTCTAAGGGGAACATAGATGGATCTCCTTTCCATGTACAAATGCATGAACAAATCTCCTTTCCGTGTACAAATCGCGAAAAAAGACATCACGTATGAATGTTTTTAAGTGTAACAACCTGCTTAGTTCCAAGTTGAGAGACATGAATGGCCCCAGCAATTGCCATTAAAAAATATAGCAGTGTTGGTGCTTGGGAATGTGCTGATATCTCTCAACTCAGCAGTCTAAACATTCTTTTGGACACGGGCGGAGAACATGAACCTGGGAAAAATAGGTCATCGTATTCATGTCATGACTCATGAGGAAATCTACAGTCATGAAGAAGTCAAATACTCAAGGTATCTAAAACACAAAAGAGCATTCGTTCAACAATATCCATCTCCATTATTGCTTCGTTCCAGCTATTGCAATCTGTCTTGGTAAAAATTGCTTGAGATAAGATGTCCAGTCACAAAAGTTATTTAGCATTAACCAGAAGTATAATGGGCCATTATGAAACAGGCTGAATGTATACAGATGTAGTCTGCATGATTCAGGGGAAATAACAGAACTAATTCAATCAAAATTTGCAGCGCACGCTGCACACAGCTGTGCAGCATCGTCCCTTCCACCCGGATAGTTTCCCAAGATGGTTGAATAACCAAAAGACAGTTAAGCAACACAAACATGGTTGAATAACCAACAGACAAGCAACACAAGCAAAAGCACATCGTATATCAATAAAAAAAACACTACCTCAACAGATAAATGTGAAACCAGGTGAACTATTTACCATTTCCAGAATCAGGTGACTCAGAAACAGCAACCTCCTTCCATCACTCGAACAAACGGAAGCTAGTAAATGAAGAGAATTTAAAAGTCCCGACAAGCTAATGAAGTGGCTGTGATATAAGTACTATAACATCACCGGCAGCAGGGTCAGAGTCTGAAAGGGATTACATCTTTTGGAATGCAAAAAACACGATAAAATATCCTGCGGAGAGGGCGCATAAGCACAAGAAAAAAGCATTTGTTTGTGAACGTACATGCCATTGTTATGAAATGGAAACAATAAGACATGGTTTTGTTTAGTTTATCTTCCCTAACATGGCATCTAAATACTCATTTGATGTGTATCCAAGTGAGCTCCAAAATACAAAGCATAGAAGATATACCAAATCAGCACTGTTAATCCAGAAACAGAATAAACAAAATTCCATGACATTCATATTCGTAACATAGAGGGAAATGGATGCAGTTAAAGCCATAGTTTCCAAATACCGAAAGCACACATCTTTACAAGTTAATATCCACGCAAGCCGAGCAAACAACAGATAACCATGCACAAATCTAAAGCCATAAAAATTGAATGGACAAAAACTAAGACCCCTGAAGCCATGGAATTCGCCGAGAACATTGACAAGAAAAATTAGCTATGGAGAAAAAACTAAGCCAACCAACTCCTACTGCTGATCCAGCGGAACCAAACTCATGGAATACGGTAGCACGATGGGAGAAATCATAGAGTTGGGCCCCAACATGGAAAGCTTGCAGAGCTCCTCCAATTTCTTTGTTCCAAAGTTGTACAGATAGATTTTTGCCACCACCCTCAAAAACAAAAGACCATCTTTAAAGGCCAAAGGATCCATCCATGGAATTGTATTGATCCGACTCGCCATTCTCTCTTGTAAGTTACAAAGGAACTCTGAGTTTTCTCTCTCCATCTCATCATGGGTATTTGAGTATTTGCAAGCCCATTTGAGGTCAATATAATCCTCAAGAGCCCACACATGAACTCCACATTCAGTTATCAAAACATAATGCAGTTTGCCTTCAGATTCGCCAATACACACCTCAGGCATGATATCAAAGGTCCCCAGCGGGAAAGGTACAGAAATCAACCAAGATAGCTCGTTTTGAACATCAAACATTAGGATCTTGTCACCATCAGTTAGCCAATACAAGGCTCCTCCTATGAAAATTCCTTTGTTTTTAGACAAATTGTGATTGCACTGGCATATTTCCTTTGATCTGGCCCAGGTCCTTGTTTTTGATGAGTATATGTCATACGAAAAGTACAAATCCTCCATCTCAGTTTCAGTTTCATTTTGATGAACTGCCACCAGTTTGAAGTTGGTGGATTGATCAGTGATGTCCGTAGAAGGGTCAAAAGCCAACCCCAGGCTGCTTTGTTTGTTGGTTGAGGGCCATGGCAGAGTCACCCATTCCTTGTTCAAGGGGTTACAGACGTATACTACAGGCTGTTGAGAAGGAAAGCAATTCCGACAACAAATCAGGCCATTGCTCACTGACAAGAGCACAACGCTTTGGGGAAGGAAATTGAAAGCTGAGCATTGCACTTTTGTGGCTTCTTCCATCTTGATTGGAATATAGCTGATGGAACTGATATCATCATCACACCACTGAAACCTCTCCTGGAAGAAAAATCCAGAAATGGGTTCTTTCCTTTCCGACAGATTCCTCATGAAAGAGCGATCTGAAATAAGATGACCCCATTGTTTTGAAACACACTTTAGGCTGAGCAAAGTTTTCAAAGGTAATCGGGAAAGCACATCCATTGGAAGGTCATTGCTTCCAAACCAAAGCTCCTCCATTTCCTGTGATTCGAACGAACAGATCACATTAACAAACTATATGCATTTAAAAAAAATACCGAGGTCAAACATGACTGAATTTGATATACCAATTCAGCATACATGTAGAGTTGTTTTCATATTCTTCTAGTGGTTAACTCATATTTTCTCTTAGTCTCTTTCTTACCTTATGGTCATTTAGACTAGAACCAAAAACAGAACACCCGACATCACAACAATACATCGTAATCAAATGAAGGCTATTAAACTTGACAAAGAGTTCTGAAAAGAAATAGGTAGAGGTATTAATTGTCATGTATCTAAGATTAGATTACTATGCCATTCCACAAGCCTTATGCCAGACTAACATCCTTTGCACTCTACAAATTGGAAGATTATTGAACAGTAAGTAATAAAACCGAAGTAGAAGTCTAATGACATGATGAATAAGACAACCATGGAATTCATGAACAAAATAAAATTACTTCCTTTGCCTATTAAGAATCATACGTTTTACTCGTGAAGACAGCTGAAGACATAACCATATAACAAGTTAAATCAACTCCATTCTCCACTAAAACCTGGGCATAGGGGAGTCAGCAAGAATCAGTAAATACCAAACAGGTTCACCGGGTTGGGAAGAGGAATACACACATCCTAGTTGTCCAAGTATTACACATAAAGAGAAGCCAGAGCATTAAGCCCGAATCTCAATCATTTATTGCAGGTTACTGTCAAGTTTTTTTTGGAAATCTACTGAAATAATCATATTCAGATTTCAATTAAAGCTATTATTTGACTCTAATGTTAGCACAGAGAACTCAGTGATTTGGTCTTCAACTAATGAGTGTGATGCAAATAATCATATTCACATACGCACTAAAGTTATTTGACTCTAACATCAGCACAACGAAAATCAATTATTGGTCTTCAACTAATGAGTGTGATGCGAATTTATTAGGGCTTAGTGTTTGGCAAAACAAAGAAAAGGTGTTAAGGTATTAGAGATAGATGGATAACATAGGGTAGTGAATAGATGAAGCACTTTGTTTCTATTTCACTATCTGCTACAAAACCCCCTTTCCACCTAAGGTAATGGCTTTCATTATCACTCTCAAAAAGCAGCACTTAAATATTGATACATTTTCTCCAACACATGAGCAGAAGAACTCAAGAAAAGGGTTAAATTAAATCGGTGACTTTCTGCAGATTTTAAGTCCAAGACTACACCCACGAAAGACCGACGAAAATTTTGTATGAACACACGCACATCCATACGTACATTAATACATAGTATAGATATGTAGAGAGAGAGAGAGAGAGAGAGAGAGAGAGAGAGAGAGAGAGTCTCAGAAAAGAGATATACCTGAAGGGAAGATGCAGAAAAATGAATGTGAGAGAGAGAGGAATCTGAATGAAGAATAAAAAGCACCTCAAATCAAATCACCACAGCTATAGCTCTGTTTTGTAGCATTCCACAGCACTGAAAACATCATCCCGAATGCTCTCTCTCTCTCTCTCTCCTCAACCCATGACAGCAACCCACTGAAGGTGGGGCCAAACCCCTCACCTCCGCGTCTGAGAAGTAGTACACGACGTGGAACGCACGCCAGCATTTCAGAAGCGCGAGAGTATGTTTGTGTCCAACTCGCGCTTAAAATTTGCATTTTCTTCACAGTTTCGAAAGAAGGGCAAATGAAGGAAGCCAAGCCCATGCTCATTCCAATTTTAAATCCTCCGCTGTACATTTTCAGAAGGCACCGTCATAATTTATTTTTATTTTATCCCAAACATTGTATATACGGTAAATTGATGAGTTAACAGCGAAAGAGCGTTTGATATTTCGTCACGGAAAGAGATTTGATGTCTCACCAAAAATACTTAGAACCCAAGAATCCTTGTAGAAGAAGGGTACTACCAATTGGGCTATAAGCAACATTTGCATCGTCGTGATTTCAATTGCTCTCAAATGTGTTCTAAAAATTGTAAAGGTGGCTATAAATTTAGGGCATGTTTAATGGCGGGATTCTCTAAACCATAGTATTGAGAAATATGTGGGACTACATGTTTCTCAGGATTAACTGGTTTCATGTTTGTTAAAGAGCAAAATGTAAAACTGGCCTTCCTAATGTAAAACTAGATTACAGGGGGATTGTTTTGCTGTTAATGCCTTTATGTGGGACTATCCAATTAGGGTTGGTATTAGCTTAATTTGGTCTTTTAGGATTACTTCCCTCTTCGTCCAACGGTAGAAAAAAAATTCTTCACTCTTTATCTCATCTTTTATCCTACTTATAAATCAAACACAGTACCACAAATCATGCATTACATATACAACCTCATTTATTATCTCAGGGACCCACATGTCTCATTTACCCTATCATTAATCTCATCTTTTCTAATCTTCCCATAAAAATAATCCGACAATCAAACATGTCCTAAAAAGTGGCTTGGTTTTTGAATAGAAGCAATATCCTATCGTGAGTTGATCACAATTAACATGAAATCATGACCAAAAGTGGGATATGCTTTCAGGACATGGTTTCAACATTTATGTTAAAAGGAAATATCACTATTTTTTTTCTTCTCTTTTTTACAGCATGTTACGTTTTCCAGTGATGTGGGCAATGGTGACAATGGCAACAGCGATTTCCAATGACATGGGAATGGGCAGGTTTGATAAGAAACTTCTTCTCTTTTCTTATTTGACGAGGTTTGATGAGAAACCTTACAGTATTGTTTTTGAACATATTGTTCTTAATGGTAATTGGTTAAAATCCCAACTTCGCAACAGTAAATTTCGTCGGACTGGTGAAAAAAGTTTCAAGTTCATATAGAATCACTTAAAAATCATCTATAAGAGGTCGCCTTTCAAGTTATAATTTTCAGCAACATCCCATTTTTGGGCCGCAGAATGCCAGATTCAGTTGCCTCCTTACTCACCTGAGTGAACTGTTGCCGACGACATTACCCTATCACACGCACATTCACACAGAGATGGGCGGCAAAAATAAGAAAAGATAGGTCCATAGAAAAACACAGATAGATAATTACAGCCGAAATAACTGGCAATCAGCTTTCTCGAATGCAAATATCGCAGGTAATTGCACAAGAGCCGTTCCCAACATTCAGGCTATGTTTGGATCATGCGGCTGGAAACCACGGGAGAAAGAAATAAGAAAAGAGAAGTTCATGAAGTGCAAAAGCTAAATTCAGTCCATTGGTTTCACTTCTTCAACAGTTCAGGAAAGGGTAGCGGAACTTACATTAATTCCATAGTACCATTCAATTGGATTAGTTTCAATTCAAGGGCTAAAGTCAGCATCACCTAGAAATGTTCCATGTTCCTCATCTTATTACATGGGTATATTTTAGCCACAAATTCAGTAACTTCAATGAAAGAACTACATAAGCATTAGCTGATTGTATAAAGCGTCAAATACGCAGAAAATAGGTCGTGGTTGCACACAGCGAACGACGTAAATTCAAAACATAATATGGCAAATTGGAAGGCAAAAAAAAGCCCTTGAAGCAAACTGACTCGGGAAGATTAAATCCACTGCCAATCACTCAGTATTCGAGTGAGCCAATAGAGGTTAGTCCAGAAACAAAGTCCTGGCCACCATTTGCACTTTCATGATTCATTGATTCACCAACATTGTGTCTGAACGATTCAACTTCTGGTTTCCCCAGCTTCTGCACATCCTCAGGTGAAAGTATCTTGATGTACCAGACATTATTAACAAATTCCCTGCACATTATGACAACTAGTGAATCCCTAGAAAATAAAATATCGACTATAGTCACACACCTGCACTCACATATGCTACACATCTACCAGCCTCATGTATTCGTGTCTGACACAAAGAAGTTCAGATACAGACATGCTTAGGACACATCCCATGTTTTTGTATTTTTTAGTTGGATATGCTGGAACATTTGAAAAGTAGGGGTAGCACTCAAAATTCGCAACCATGATTATATTTTACTTGACTTAGTGGCCAATATTTTTACAGACCGTTAACCATAGGCCTTTCCCCTATGAGCCATCATCACTATATCAGTGTCAATTCAATATTCTCTGTGCCTTTTTTCCCTAATTTGAAGAAAATAACTGTGTATTATTTAAGAATCTATAATGCGTACATGTTATGTACTTTTATATTCAGCTTGTCACCTACTTGCATGTGTCTTGATTTTAAAAAAATGCAACATGTTTGAGTGCAAGTGTTGTGACATCTCCATGTCCTTTCTTCCTAAAAATACTACATACACATCTTACTACAGTCTAGAAATATGAACTCTAGAAAACAATACTGAATAATAAGGCTCAGTTTCCCAAAACATTTGGGTGCTAAAATCTTGATATTTTAAATCAAAAAAATGAAGTGGTTCCGTGTATCATTTTTCAATTTTTTTGCACCAAATTAAAGTACACGAGGAGTACTTTAATTTGGTGCGAAAAAAATCGAAAAACAATACAAGGAACCACTTCATTTTTTGATTTGAAAAATCATGATTTTAGCACCTGTGTGCTAAAATCTTTTGGAAAACTGAGCCTAAGTGTATTTTTTTCCAAACAGGTGTTATTAAGGCAAACAAAATTTATAACTACAAGAGGGACAAGGTGAACTGATAATCAACATTGACATCACATACCCATAGCTCTTTAATTTAACACATTCATCCGGGAAATACCAAGTCATAGAAAAAAACCCACAAAATGCTAAAACAATAGTTTTTTCTTTTGTTAGCAAATCTACAAGAATAGTTAAGACGGTGCATTTTTTCATTTTTTTTGGAAAGGTAAATAGTTAAGAAGTTGATTGCCCTTACAAAGGGTTTTGAGCCAAGGGACTAAACTTCGATCTGTTTCCATCATGCATTTCCAAATTCATTTGACATTTATCAAATGCTTACCAAAAGTTTCTATTTCATAGCCGAGAAAAAGTATATATGAAACGAAATTTTGATCATGGATTAGAGCTAGTACATGTTGTAATTGAGATTACTTACTCCCAGGGGTCGTCTCCAAGGAGAAGAACATCGTTTTCCCTGTCAACAATTACAAGCTGCCAGCCTGATCTCTGAGGGTCTTCAAGCAATCCCTCAATCCCAAACATCTGACCCAGCTCCTCACGCAGCTCAGGGTAGCTGTTGAACCGAGTGATGTCCAGGGACCGGCCAACCGACCCGGATTTGTATACCTGGACATACAGACAAACAAACATTATCCACCATAACATGCCAACAAAAATATTACCAATTAGTCCTTGTTAGAGCTTGTCCCACATTGGTTAATTATAACTTCTAAAGCTAGTATATGAGCCTGGGCAACCACTCAACTCATTGCTATGGTTTTGAGTTGGAAACTTTAACATGATATCAAAGTTCGGCTTTCAGAGGCTTTTAGACTTTCTTGGTTGATTACTCCGTTCTTTCTGCCTTAAGTGCACCTTGTTTCGATATTTGTTATGGTCCCTATGTTATGGATCCGTTGTTTATCTCTCCACATGCAGGTCAGGGGTCGCACATGCGGGGGAGAGTTAGAGTTTGTCCCACATTGGTTAATTATAACCTCCAAAGCTAGTATATGAGCCTAAGCGGCCTCTTCACTCATTGCCAATTGGTTTTGAGTAGGATGCTTTAACAGTACCCATTAATGGGTGCCCGGGAGGGGAAGATTAGGTACATACAAAGCTTTTGGTAATACATGCAAAAAGTGCAACCCTTAGACCCCACCACCAAGCCACAACGTCAAAGTTAGTAAACTGAGTTTTGTACCACTGTGTTAGTGTTAAGTGTTAACCCCATCCACCCAACATACCAAAAAACCATTAATGTGTGTCTGCAGAAAAACAAACATGGACATAAAACAAAGTGGTTTGCACCTTGACAAATGTACGGGCGGGGGTTGGCGGGTCAACTTGTGATTCTACACTCTGCATCAACTCAGATGAGTCTTGCATGCAACCATATAGAGAACTTTGAAACCCAGAAGCACCTAATGCCATTGAGGACACGTTCCCATTAACTGCAGAATCACCAATACCGAAAGTGTGGTCGGGGAGTAGGAGTCCAGAGTCATTATTGCCACTAAAAACTGAATGATTATGGCTTTCGAAGCTACAATTTTCCTGCTCCACATTAGCATCTTTACCAGGATATGGTGGAAGTGACACCGAGCTGTTGATAGATGGATTGACCTGTGAATTTGTGAACTTTGAACCCCATGGTTGTTCGGATAGCTCACTAAGCATAGTTTGACCTGCTCGGGCTAAATCGTGAAGATTGTTGCCACTTCGATCAGTGCGAAACGAACCCAGCATATTTTGTACACAAGGACCAACAGATGTCGAAAACTTAGCATTTGATTCTGCAAAATCTGTTTTTGAAAACAAAGGAGATGGAACATTGGGCTGCTGCCTGATTTGGAGCTGGTCATTTTGAATTAGAAATGAATCCTGATAATTCTGTTGCTGTGGATGTTCTTCTGGTTGGTTGTTGGCTTGTGGTAGCATTTGGGTTTGCGTCTGCAGAAGATGTGAGGAGATTGATGGCTGAATAACAAGTGGATTTTGTCCGCCTGGCTGCTGGAGATACTGGAAAGGTTGCTGAAGCTGCAAAAATTGATGTTTAATAGAATCCCCACCTCCTGTATTATGCAAACCAGCTGCCAACATGGCTTGATACTGCGGATTAAAATCGTTCCTGACCAAGGAAGTGTCCAATCTCTGCTGTGTCCAGGGCAACATACCAACATTCTGAAAATTAAGAGAGTGAAGTCCTTGCTCTCCAGTTTCACCTCTGAACCATGTCATGCCATTGACTGCTCCCTCTCTACCATCTGTTAAAAAAAAAGAGCAAAGAGGCAGAAAACTGCTAGAGAGGAAGCGAGAGAGAAGCTTGCTTGAAAAGGAAGATATACCATGGATCCCGACTTTCTCAGGTATGCAGCTAATTACTACAAGATATTAAACAAAAGACCTTCTATGTTGAAGATGCCACAGAAAAAAACGAATCACCGACGAGGCATGAATATGATCTATACCAAGAACTTAGTGGAGCTAAGAAGAACTAGCAAAAAATACAAAGTCGATAGATTAGACCGCACCTAATTTAGACATAATTAAACTACTCTTACCCTAAACCCTGGTTAATTTTGACTGACATAATCAGATTCAAATGCATCACATAGTCCCAAATATCTTTCAAAATGATGCATTGTCCACCATGTAGCCCAAAAAATGTGTTGCTGTAAAATATCGACTGTTGAAAATACCTTGAAAAGATGAGGCTCCAGGGTACCAAGGGCGTTTTAGCCTGAGAGGAAAGAGTGATGGGTACATCGGAAAAGTTGTCAAAGGCTCAATTTCCCATAAAGACACCCGTGGCTGCTTCTCACCAGCAGTCGACTCATCCCAACCCACCTACAATGAAAAGGTGAAATTAAGAAGCCCAGAAACAAAGTGAATCATAACCAGAAAATCTACTGCCATCCTATAATTATATCCAAAGTGTAAGTAGACTTCAAATCTGCTTTTCCATAAGCAGGATGTTGTATACTAAGTAGTATATTGGAAAACTATATCGCATGAAATTGCCCTGGGTAATACAAATCTTAGGTATCTTGTGCAACTTGCAACAAAACTACTGTAAAATGACATAAAATTATAAGAGAAACGCATGAAGATAAGTATATTTACCTTGACAGATCGCCAATGAGAATTCGGCCAACGAACAGGATCAAGATCACCAATCCCAGTAATAGTACCCATGTATCTGCGTAATCAAAGCCGTCCACGTGTTCAAAGAAAGCCAAGTTAGAAGATGTAATGCACAAGTAGAGCGAAGTAAGCATCACAACTTTAAAGATAGGAGAGACTTATTGAAATGACAAAAAAGGAACTAGGTCAGAGTACCCCTGCCATTGAGGGCTCCAAAGGGAAAGAAAATCAGCCCAACAGGAAAACCATTTACCATTGGTTGTTAATGACCGAATAACTGTTAAACACAATGAAGTTGTAAATGGAATGCAACTCTCAAGCGGGGGTTTGGTAATGCCTCTTTGATAGAAATCAGATCTTCATACAACTTCTGGGTCTGGTGGGTGAACTCTTTTGGGGTAGAAAACGAAGGAACGGGAAAGGGTTCAGAAGTTACTGCTATAAACTGTCTCTAACTGCTGTGGTGTGTTGTCTGTGGAAGGAGAGGAATGCCAGGGTTTTCAGAGTAAGTCAGCTACTACTGAGGCTATTGCTAAGGTTCCTTTTGAAGGAATTAGGGGAAAATTAAGTTCTTGGCGAGCTTTGAAGGACTCATTCCAAAACAGATGGTTGTGCAGCAGATAGAATCTATCGAATAGAGTGCTCCAGCCTTGATTTGTAGTTTTTTCTTTTTCAAAGTGCTAAGCCCAGTGTCGGGTAGTGCTTTGTTGTTGTGTTTTTGTGGCAGTTTTCCCTCCTCTAAATGGGATTGGGGCTGTTATATATGGATGATGATTTTTGTAATTGGTGTTTGGCCTTGTTTTGTTTTCAACGAAAATGTTGCAATATAATTGGTCAGTTTTCTCTGCAAGGGTCTGTGTATAGTCAGTTTTCTTATCTGCCGTATGTAACTCCTGGGGCATTACCCTAGTTTTTATTCTTGGTTTGAGCTGAATAAGAATGTGCACTTGTTAAAAAAAACTTCGTCATAAAAGTATGCAATGCCAGATAAAAGTTTCTGATTACGGATTACCGAAAAAGCCTTTCAAAGAACAACCTCGCACCAAAAGGTGGGCAATAACACAAGCCACCTGTCTCTCCATAGCTTGACATACTAGGTATACTGCAAATCAATCGTGAAAAGTTTTCTCCTGTTCTATAACTTGCATCAGCCCGGAACTAGATGACCAATTTCAAATGCATATGCTTTGATTGAGACGCACTTTCTGAGGCTCATGTTTAGAAAAACCAAGTATCTTTTTTCAACTAGTGGACAGACCAGCTTCTCAAGTAAATGCAAGAAATTCTCCAAACAATGACCAATTAAAAAATTCTTGTCACTTATAATCACTGCAATACCTGCGAACACTTGATTCTTCAGTTTCAAAAAGCATCCGGAAACGCATCCCAACAGAAACACGTGTGTGATATACCGCCTTAACATACTTTGAAAGCGCTATGACAAATTCAGAAGGACTAGCCCTGAAAAAATGAAATTGTAAATGTAGATGGAAGGGGGGAAAAAAACTCCAAAAACAGCTTTAATTACAATTGCCACCTTGGATTAAAAAATATTGTGAAACAGCTATTAGTAGCAGCAGCATGAGCTGCAGCTGCAAGTAGTCCAATATGCATGCTATCGCTAGACATCACAGAAGAAGGCATCACAGTCTGTGGTCGAATCGCACGGCGTATTCCCAAAAGAAGCTGGTTTTTCTCATTCCTGGTAATGAGAATAAACAAAGAAATAAAATAGTAAAGACAAATGGTCACATAATAAGCAGAGTAAAGTCACAGAGCACAAGTACCAGATAAAGAGAACAGAATCTCCCGCTACAAGTCTCTTGGCACTGACAAACACACTCCACCCTGTAGTAAGAAGATGTCGTTTGGGCTGTCCTGCAAATAGGGTAAATATAAACATATAAGTTTGTGCAGAAAATTGTTTGAAAAAAAAAAAAAAACTTGTGCAGAAAATTTGTCTCCTGCCACAATAGTACCCCCTGAGCCATTGCAGTTTGCAAAGAAGTTCCAATAACAGGTAGAGTAGTACAAAATTCTATTGGTAAAGCAATGTCCTCATCATACTTCAATTTCTCAGTAAGTCAGTATCAGTGTAATATCTCAAGTTACATGAAGCGTGTATAAAATTCCTCTTTTACAATGATCTGTAGAAAATCACAAAGTTTGGAAAACTTCTTTCCTTCAAGAATCCTAAAGTTTGATACATCAACAATACGAGGGAAGCTGCAAAGTTCATTGTGTTTGGCGGATTTTGGCAAAACGAAAAGACAAATTATGGCTTATCAAAGGTTATGCTGAAGCAGTTTCCCAATTGCCTTATTGAAGCCAAATTATCCTCATTAAAAGTTCACAATGTCTTCACCATTTACTAAATCAGACTTGAGTCTCTCCCAAACAAGTTGTGCTAGGTAGTTTTTCATACAAATTCTGGAAAAAAGAAAGGGGTAACTAAGTAAAAAAAAAAAAGGAAAATGAAGATGAAAAAATAAGAAGACATCAAGGGGACCAACTGTAAACCTAGAGATCTACTGTTCAACTCCCACTTGGTACTTGTAAAGCCCTGACCTAGTACATGTGGCTCATGGGTGGTTGAAGCCTGAAGGCATCCATGGTTCACCCTGCAAGGGTTGGGTCCAAGGTGGACCTGCCTTGGAGTTGTAGATTCCTCGCCAAAGAAAAGAGGACCTCAATGAAACTGGAAAAAAAGGAAACGAAAGAAAAGAAAGGCAAGTGTTTTCAAGACTCTAGATCACATGCCAGCCAAAAAAGGTATGATGAGAAAAACACGAGGGGGAGGAAGATAATAACTGGAAAAGAGAGAAGACATACTAAAGACACCAAACTTAGTATCTATGCATGGTGGAACTTACTAATTACGAGTTATCAAGTAGAACTCCAAAAACAAGATTCCATGCCCCGTAGATGTTTTAGTTAAATTTCCATTCTTGTCTGTAACATCCACAAACAAACAAAAAATGTAAACTCCCCTCATGGTTAATTTTTCTTATATTCACCTCCCTATTTCCATTGGTATCCCCACCTGTCATTTGACTAAATGCTATGTTAGCATGTAATATGACGCACTATCTTTGTTTTGATCCTTCACACTCCCTCCATCCACATTTATTGGACCCTTTTGGGGATTCCAACTTATTTAGGGAACTTCATTATTGCACTTTTTGTATTTTTATATTCTCTTATTGGCCTTCAAAACATCATCATTGCTTCGCCCTATGTGGCATTTAATTTTAAAAAGAAAGGGTAAAATGGTAAACTCGCCATTTTTTGCCCATTACTTTCAAATGTTTACAATATTTTTGGGATGGCAAAAAGTCTTAAATGGGACTAAAAATTGGGGACAGAGGGAGTACATTACTCTTCAATCATGTACACAAAGCGCTCTGGATATTCTGTTTTCCACCACCTTCATGATCCCTTCATTGCTTTATTGTGTGCCGAAGAACTTCAAGGGGCCTCACTTCTGACGTGGACACCATTCAACAAAAATTGAAATACTTAATCTAGCAAGGAAGTATGCCTTAGCCAGTGTAAGGTATTGGGGGTTCACGTGGAAAGCAAACATTTGCAACCATGCCTTTGCAATAATAAGGTCCAAAACTATATTTAATCAACTTCCCACATTACTGTTTACACAAAACACCACTCGAATGAACACTTTAGCTAATCAGAGGGAAGAAAAATAAACACAATATATTATTATCCTCTTTACAAGAAAATGCGGACTACTACATGTTTTTTCCACACTTTACATGACAAGCGGAGTCAAAAATCAGGGAAAACAGAACTAATATGAAATCTCCAACCAGTGCACTACAAACGGTGCTTCATGTGGTAATATGCCTAATATCAGCGTCGTGTTTAATTCTCTAACAAAGAGAATTTGGTGTCAAGTCACACACAGGAGTTTTAAGATCCAGACCACGAAAACACAGTCTAGCACTCTTGATGCGCAACTAATTTCACCTCTGACAACCATGTCCACTCATCTTGCCAAATGCCAGGACGGTTTTAGTTATGAGATAAAAAATCAGATAGGGAGTGAAGAGATCACACCATAGGCAGTGAAATAGAAACCTACTACCAGGAGTATGACAGCATATTAAGTTTTTGCAGTGTTTATGTCTTTACAATCCAATGGCTATACTGACCAGAAGTTTAATGAGATATCAAAAAGGTAAAACAACCATCAACTCATACGAGAAAAACAACCATCACCTACCTCGGAAAATATGCCTAAACTTCCACTCAACATCATGGAGATCCCTCGCAATAAGCTCCTGACAAGGTGGTTGCTGGGAGAAATCCTGTGAGCCCAACAAAATAAAATACGCATTAGCAAAGGAATGATATCAGAAAACAAAAAAAGCATGAGATTGAGATTATTACTAGAGGAGGGAAAACTTTCTCAGCAGCACGACGAGGAACAGAGAACCCCCCGTGAGTACTTGTGTCACTTGCTGTTAATGTCTTGCAGAAATAATTGGTTGGCTGCTTGCTTGGAATCCCCAACTCAACGGGAACATATGAATCCTTTTGCTCTTGCTATTTAAGTTCCACAAAAAAAAATTACGTTTCAAACTCGTTTGACAAAGAATTGCAGAAGTATCCAATAATGAGCTTAATTAAATTTGAAGTTGACTACCGGAGTCAAGGGCTGCAGGGTCATTTGAGCATATACTTCATCTGTTTCAACATCAGCCTGAAATTTCACATATATAATCAATTATATCTTAGAGGTCTACGTTACATACACGACAATAACATGACAGGTTGAGATATAAAAAGATAAAGTCCGCAGAGATTAGAACCCACATGCATTGTAACATTGTGAAGTTGGCAAATCAACTGGGGTGGCAAGCTAGGGTAATTTGGAAAGTGAGCATCAACTTCTCTGTTAGTTGTAGCCGCGACCTGGGTTTCCAATTGCAACAGGCACAATTAGGGATTGCTTCAAAAATGTTCTCTCAATCTCATAAACATACACAAAGTATGAATCATTAAGTACAAGACCTGCTCACTATGACCTTGAGGGAAGTAAACCACACGACTCCCAAGTGTTGGCAGCGACACGAGAGGTCCCGCGCAAGCATGCCAAAGCTCTGAATTCAAGCACTTCTTCTCCCCTTCCATAAAACGAATAAAATTCACCCCATGTGTTAAATTATGTATTTCTTGATTTCAAATGTATTGAGAAAAAGCTAAATAGTCCAAATACGTAGAGAGGAAAAAAAAACATGAAGTAGTTTAGAGAGAAACAATATTACAATTTAAAAAGACATACATAAGCATGCAAAGAAGTCATCATAAAGGGGACACAGAATGAGAAAAATAGAGGAGAAATACCTTCATGACCCTGTTGACCCTGTCCTGATGTTGAAAGCTTCATATCCTAAAAGTTCTCAGTATAATTAATAGTTTAAATTGCATAAAACCTCAGCTTAGAAAACCCTCTTCTATACTTGTCATAATCTTGAGCCCCAAACGGCTGTTGAATTCCACCTTTCTTGTCTTCAACACGCTAATCTCCTCAATTAGGGCTCCACACCCCACCATTTCTACCCTTTCTCCCTCTAACCCCAGAAATCCACACCACACTAAAAACTTACACTCACTCTCAGTGCCAAACCAAGCCCTAATTCACAAATTCCAACAAGTTTCAGCCAAAACACTCCTCTGCTCAATCATGACTCCACTTCCCTTCCTCTCTCTAACCCCCAAGAATTCACACCACTCTCAAAAAGTTAAAAAAGCACGTACCCTTTACCAAAACCAAGCCCTAATTCATGAATCCCAAGCCATTTGAGACTCCAACAAGTTTCAACTCTCTCTCTCTCATGGACAAAGAGCACAAATTTATTGCACTAAAAGACGAAAGAAACTACTACAACTCACATCAACCGAGCTCAGAGCGTGGCACGTGTTTCGGGGCCGCCATTGAATGAACTTGAACCAGAGCAACTGCTACTACTTAGCCTCACTAATCAGTGGAGCTTTTCGTGGCCAATCACTGTCGCAGAAGATAAAGAGAGCCAAGAGAGAGAGAGTGACGAGAGAGAGAGAGAGTGACGAGAGAGAGAGGTAGGGACGTTTTATAATGGTCCCGACCAAAGCTCGACCTGGTAGCAGTAAAAGAGGAGAGAGAGGGGGGGGGAAGCAGGGGGCTGCTGTCCCTTTTGATGGAGAGCACCTCTTGTCCCAGGCGATTCTGGTTCTCTCCGATCTTGTTTGGATGATCGGAAATATTCACTTTGTAGAATTCGTCGGTTAGAACAAAAGTATCAAGAATTAGATCGATTGAATTTCATTAAGTTCCTGATCGGAATATTTTTATCTTGAAAAGAATGTATTCAAAATACTAAATCAAACCCAATGGAATCCATTATTGCCAAGTTATATGTTTATCAATCAAACACTTCATGATATCTAATCGAACTAATTTTGATTCACTTATTCTATTCGACAAGCTCTACGAAGTGAACATTTTCGATCATTGAAACAAGACCGAAGCAAACCAGAATCGCCCGAGACAACATGTGTTGTTCCTTTGAGGGACAACGGCCCCTGCTTCCTACGAGAGAAAATAAGCATGATTAACCAAATTACCCGAGTTGAAGCTCATATTCGCTGGTGGTCTTATTTCAATTTGTATATTGCACAACCAAATCGGGTTACTTTTGCTTGAACTCGATAAGCTCTAAAATCAAGTTTGAACAAGATACTACATAACTCGTTCAATTAGTTACTTAAAACAAAATTTAGACCTAATTTGAGTGAATTGAAAAAATTGGTTTTTTTAGTTTTGTCTTTATTCAAAAAAAAATTGCATATGCTAGTTTTCGGTCGATTTTTTGTGCTTTCTTGGCTTGTCTTGACGAGAAGAATCTAAAAAATATAAAATTATTAGTCAAACTTAAAGTTTTGTGAATGAAGACGAAAAATAATCCAAAAAATTGGTTTGGCTAGTAATTTTATACTTTTTAAATTTCTCTTATCGAAACAAGTTAAAAAATTACAAAAAATCGACCAAAAACCAATAAATACAAAAAAAAAAATTAAATAAGAACAAAACTAAAAAACCAAAAAAATTAATTTTTTCAATTCACCTAAACCAACTCTCAAGCTAATCAAGAAACAGTCGTGTAACGTTCAATTAAAGATCGTTTGATAAATTTAAACAATCAATCGCTCATATTATAAATTTTTATTTACATAAACAATCAATCGCTCGGCTGGTTCGAACATTCATTGGTCCTCAAGGGGAGAGAGTGGAATGAGGAGTTTTCTCTTCTTCTTTTTTCTGTCTTCAGACGAGTGAGAGAGGGATTTGGGTGGAATGGAGATCGGGGACGTAAGGGAGAATCGTACGTTGGAATCATGGCCGTTGATTGGGGGAAAGTGATATGACAGCAGGCATGTGCCACCATCCCTTAGTGGTCGTTGTCAGAGTACGGACCTTGAATATTAAATTGTGTACATGCACTTACAGAGGAAAGAAAGAGAGACACACAATTCCAAAGAGAGAGAGCGTGTGTGTTACGAAAGAAAATACTTAATGTTTTTGACAGCCTAGATTTTTTCCTCGTTTTCTATGTCTCTCTCCTCATTCTCTTTCTAAAAACCAAATCGTTCAAAATGCTTTTGGGCAACTAAAATGCCCAACAGGTAGCGCTATGTGCAATCCGTCCAACACCCAAATTTTTCTAGTTACAAAGAGAGAGAAAATATGAAAGGAGTGTAGGAAAAGTTTTCCCGAAAACCCTCTAAGGAGAAATGAACGGCTTATATTCACAATTTTTTGTGAATCTCTAGATCATTCATTTATGTTTCCCTGACGTTTTTTGGGAAACTTTTTCTAGATCATTATAGTTTTGTTGACATTACACCTTTTTTTTTTTTGGTTTTTGTTAACCGCCGTCCAATAAGTGAAGGATAATATGTATATATAATGACAAACTAGCTAGTTCAGATGTCAATGGACATGTCACGAATATTAATACATTTTTCTCATATATCTCTAGACTTTATACTTGTTATCCTCCATCATTCGATTGAGGTTAGCTTTTCATTATTCTTTTATAGTATATGCATTTATTTGTTACAACATTTTCAAAAAAAAAAAAAATCTATATCATTTAAAATAGGAAAATGTTAGAAAAGGTTCAAAAATTACATTGAAATATGTGAAAAATACTTAAAAGTGAGTGAAATTTATTTGAGTGTTTTTTTATTAAAAAAAAAAACAAGTAGGGTGTAATAGAAGAATGATTTTTTAAAAATATAAGCGCTACACATTTACAAGTGGAATAATTTTTATGTCTATATGACTTCATCGATCAAAGTATTATTAAGTACTAAAAAAAATGTTAAAAATCCAAATTTTATTTATTTATTATTGTGATGACATATCCACATATTGATTGGAGTAGTCATTTTTTTGGCCTTGCGAAAGTCAGTATTTTCTATTGCATTCAAATGCATGGAAATACATGCCTGCTAATCCACTTGCTTTACATGTTTGCTGGTTCTCGCTAGTATTATTTTGTAATTCATTTATAAAAGTCGTTTCTCTGAATTTACATTAAGAATTAAAAATGCAAGAAAATAAGCACAAAATTGTTCCATAATTCAATTATTTATGGATGCATACACAGAGTTATATATGCTTGCATATAATCAATACACATTATGGTGATGATTTTTTGATGTGAATATTAATATTCGGTATCTTTTTGGTCCACGCATACAGTGATACTGTGCCGTTTTACCGGGAATGATTTCTTCCCCTCAAGTAACTTCAATTGACGATATTTTTTTTGGGTTAATTTCACTCATTTCTAGAAGCCTCCCCAAAGTTTTTGAAATTACTTGCCATTCCATTGCTTTTGAAACAAATTATTCAGATTCCTTCTTCTGTTATCTTTTAGATTGGAACAGGGCCGGCCCTGAGTTTTGAGGGGCCTAAGACGAAATTTGAAAATGAAGGCCCCTAAAAATGCTAGCGAAACTAAATATAAAGTCGATAAACACCGTTTCAAAACTATATGCATGTATTTAACACGGAAAAAACCCAAAATGGGCCTACATACTTGGTGGTAAAAAATATTTGGAGGCCTTTTTTTTTCATTTTTCGTGGGGGCCTAAGGCGCCGGCCTACTGAGCCTTAGCTCAGGGCCGGCCCTGGATTGGAACCCTAACAAAGTTGCTGATGTGAGCAAATTAATTTCTAGAAGCCTCCCCGAGGTTGCTTTCTGCTACGAGCTAGGAGGAGTTCAACACCAAAAAATAAATAAAAATTTATTGATTCCCTTGAGAATATGGAGAAATAACATCCTTTTAAACTTAATTTCCTAGTTAATTAATTTAGCTCTCTTCCCCTCTCTCGTTTGGGCATTGTTAAAATGAAAGGTGTGGTAATTGTAAATCAGAAACCATGTCATGGTTTCATGGTGTCCAATTTGTTCTTTATTGTCTTAAGCTGAAAGCAAGAAGAGAATGAAGTCATTTTGTTATTTAATTGCAACCAAACTTATCTATCTATTTATATATATAGTGGCGGTTCGATCCGCTCACACAATAGTTGACAATTTTTTTAACAGAAAAAATGTAAACCATCCAAACATGTTATTAGAAGATTTCGTAAATAATTAACTCATTCGGATATCGTTAAAGGCTTGATCAGTATTTGCCCCAAATTTCAAAAAACATTAGAGAGGTCTCGTATTTGTCAGAAACCTCGGGGAGGTAAGTGAAATGAACCATTTTTGGGGGGTGGTTCATTACATGCTATTACAAATGCGACCATTTTTTTAGGAAACGAAAAATTGATTTGAATAGGTCCGATTTGTCAAACTGAATCTTGAACTGGGACTCCATGAAATAGACAGCTGAAAATACAAAAACTATTTTTTATTGTATCAAAACTTAAGTGCATGAAATGCTTATATTCATTTGTAAAATACAAGCTCTTTATGCATTGAAATTTTGGCATAATCAAAAACAGTTTTGACATTATTACCATCGACATAGAATTGTACATGGAGTATTTTTTAGTGTTATATATTTGATGAGCCGAACAAAATAAATGATTAAGCTTAATTTCTAAGTCCAAGAAGAGACTCGCGGTGAGCACATACGAGTGATGTGCTCTGAGCACTCTTGTGCCCTAGTCCAATGAAAATTTTCCAAGATAATTTTAGGTTCACAAGTTATGGAGGACAGTTGAAAACTTGAAATCTGTCATAAAATCAATATTGTTTAAATTTGAGGTAAAATTTTGGGGGCACATAATAGGGCCGAGTCGGGATTATACTAGATAATAACGAGACTTGTACATACCCATTATCCAAGCCTCTTAAAGTCTCACTTTCCAAGCCCATCCAAGTATCCAATTTATTTTTCTTAGTCATACTACACTTGTATAAATTAAATCATCCACACTATAATAAATTAGAGTTTTTTTAATTATAAATTAGAGTTTACAACCATAATAATAATAGCTATTCAAAGACCAATGAATATATGTGCTTTGAAAAAGAGCATGTGTATATATACGTATGGCAGTGGCTTTTTTCTTCTTAATTTTTTTAACGGAATAAATAATGAACATTATTATCATTATTTATGGGCTGGGCAGGGTTTAACTTTAAGAAATATTCCCAAACGCAACACATTTACTAAACGAGCATAGCGGGTGTCCCGCTAAGAATGTTTTTGATAAGAATAAACTGCTCTTTTTTTTTACGATTTTTATGTTATGGATTTGGTTTTTGGAAAAAAACCATTTTTTGTTAGTGAAACACTCAGAACTGAACCCAGCCAACCTGATGGGTATATATCCCAAACTCTAAAAAAACCATGCTAAATTAGGCGGTTGCGCTGGTTAATAGGCCGGTGTGTACCTTGAGGATGCATAGCATATAACCAAAAAGATACAAACCTACATTGTAGCTTTTCCCCCAAAGAAATACTATTGGGTTCTTAACAATTTTGTTTCTGCTTTTGGACCGCAATAGCTTTGAAGTTTTCTAAAACCACTTTTGAGAAGCAATTTTTTTTTTTTTCATGAAAATGCTTTTGAGAAGCTAGTAGTAATTAAGCTACCATTTGCAAACTTTCTGATTCTTTCTTCAAAAGAAAAAGCTTTTTCCCTTCTACAACTTACCACAAAACCCCTAGCCATAGCTACTCCCACGGCCGTCCTTTACATTTTGGCGGCTCGAGCCGGCAAATTTGAGAAGAGATTTTTTTTTTTTTTTGATAATGAGCAGATAGAGATAGATAGAGAAATGAAAGTAATAATTAGAAAAAAAATTTATCGAGAACTATGCGCTAAGAGGGAGAGTGGTTCTTGGAAACCAAAGCGAACAACGCTTAAGGTTTGGACCCCTTCCAACTGTTCTGAGCAAACAAAATAAACTGTAAATCGAGCTAAAAAAACATGTAATAAGGTAAAGATTAAATTATGGAAAGTAGTGATCATACATGAATATAAAAGTACTCCCTCCGTCCCAAATTGTTTCGCCTGTTTCTTTTTTGGAACCTCACAAAAAATTATTTATATCTCACAATCTATAATGGCTTTTATGATTTCGTAATTTTTGTTTAAAAACATTAATTGAGATCTATAAAACAATATCCATATTGAATATATAAAATATTATAATATAAAAGATATAGACAAATCTTTGAAATGTCCAAAAAAAGAAATAGGCAGAACATTTTGGGACGGAGGGAGTATCACTTTATTGTCACTCTAGCTTCTTGCATTTTTAACCACAAAAGTAGCAATTACATTAATCTGATGAAAATCTTTTCCATACCTAATAGTAAAAAAAAACTCCATAAAATTTGAGGGCCCCTAAGTTTTTTAAAAAATTGGGGTCCCGAGGCACAAGCCTTTCTCGCCTCTCCACTGTGATGGCCTGGCCTCGTAATGCAAGTGAAGAATGAAGCATTTAATTGAAGTTTATAAAAATATTTTAGACGGCCGAGATGAATTTCGACATCACATCCTCCCTACCCTACACGCACCCAACTTCTTCTCCCAACCTAGGATATCATTAGCATTGGAGTACACAAATAATGTTACAGCAATTTAGGTAACAAAAGTACAAAAGCTTTTCCACCTTTTCCTTCATGGCATTGTAGCATTGCATTTGCAAATTCACTTTCTTAAGAACACAGCACAGAAACTTTCGGGGTATGAAACTATTTTAGCAGCGGCAACTGCGACGGAAACGGGCTTCAACTTGATGCAGATCATGCATTTTCCAACCAGAGAGATGAACAAATTTGTGGGTTCTGACACGGGTGCCAAATTTTTTCCGGCCTTCCTCTTCTTTCTTGTTTTGTGTGTACTTTGTACTCCATCCGTCCTTTTTAAATGTGTAGCCTTCTAATTCCAACTTATCTTCTCTCATATCAACTTTTACAATTTTTATATCTAATTTCTACTACTCACCCTTATTAATATAATAATACCCACTAACTTTTCAAAAAAGGAATCTACTTTAAAGGGCAAATTAGAAAATTTACCCACTGACTTTTCAAAACACACATTTATTAAGAAACAACCCAAAATAGAAAGTTAAACACTATTAAAGGGGAGACTAGGGAGTACTTGTTTGAGTTATTCATTTATGTTTACTCCCAAAATAAATAAAAAAATGTAAGCAGGAATGTGTTTTCTAAACATGCCTTGCAAACCCTCCCTTTGCGTTTCCTCTATTCCTTCCAACCGAGACATAAAAACATATCGTCACCAGACTGCTGATCTCCAAAAGATACTCTGGATACATTAATTTACCCAAGAGCTAAAGAATTCAGAATTTGAATCCAAAAAACAACCAGAAGGCAGCACATAGATGCAAAAGATCATTGGAATTGTCGCGAAGATAACATCAAATGCAATAAACTTGTTCTAAACAGGTGGAAGGCATCGGCCACAAGTCACATTCTCCTTCAACCAAGATCGCAGACATGTCAAGCTTACCGATACACCTACTGTTCTCCACATAGCTATCTAACACTGATGATCATTGGCAACCGATATCACTGGCAGTGCATTTGAAAGTTGCCCCCACCACCAGGCCAACCAGAGGAATTAAACTGTCTAAATGTTTGCTCAATCAACAGCATAAATTAGGCACTGGTAGGACAACTTTAAATAATGGAAACCGAAGTTTTCAGGAGATAATTATTAGGATTCCAAAATCAAGACAATACACGGTGAAGCAGTCATGAGACAGGTTTCGGATATTCCATGCTTTAACAAGAAAACCGAACCATTGAAAAACATAAAAGTGTGGCCCTGCTTAACAATTTGAAAAGGTGAAAAAGTATATCAGCATCATTAAGTGCATCTATCATGATGTGCTATGGCTGCCACAATTCCACCCAACCTTCTTCGAAATCAATGGCCATAGCACATGGGTCATGCTGCAACTGCTTCCCAAACACATCATAATCAGACTGCCTGGGACTACTTACCTACTAGCAAAGTGTTCCATCCAGCTAAAACTGTCAAAGGCTAAAAAAGTATTAGTAGTTTCTTTACTCAAAAGTCATTAAGGTTCGAAGATCCACATGTCTAACTTATATAATTGGGGTTGGACACAGGCACGTATGGTCTCCGGTGGACACAGGTCCATTGGAGGGAACAGAAACACATATATAACGCTACTTGTCACGCTTTGGTTGAGGTTTAGTAATTCACGAAAGGAGACCACACAAGTTTGAAGCCGATTTGAAGCCCTTGATGGGAAGGCAGAATTGATTTGCCTTTCCCTCGGTCAGTTTCTTATGCAATCAACATTTGGATTTCATATTTATATAACCTAAGATTCAGAGTCTCAGACTCCACCAAGGTCTAGTGCCAAAGAACATCAAGCACTCGGTAATTGTCACGAGTCCATGAAGGATAGTTCAAATGAATCATGCACCTGATATGCCTAAGAACATCAAGCACTCAGTAATTGTCACGAGTCCATGAAGCATAGTTCAAATGATTCATGCACCTGATATTTTAGTTAGTATCCAACGCGGTGTAAGTTCTTATAAGAGATCCTGCTTCATGTCCAAGTTATTCAAACTGTACCATATTCTGTAGCCCACATCCACTAATAAAACAAATAAAGGATTAACTGATTAAGAACTGCGTTCCAATCCAGAAACCTAAGTAATTGAAGAAACCTAATTGCATTTCAAAACTAATGTATTGCTATCAGGAAACAAAGCTCCCTTCCTACATTTGAGCTCGGTTTGGAGACCAATCCATCAACGTTCCAATTTTATCCAAAATCATCCATCTTTACTTCACTCCTTTCTTGTGAATATATTAGGTCCCATGTATGTGACTGCTGCCATATGCAGACATTTAGACTGCAAAATAAAGTGCTCAACTACCTCAGATGGTTTTCATGTCGTTAGCTCAGCAAGTTAATAGCCAAAAGCCATGTCAGAAGAGAGTGGTGAGCATCTAATGATCAATGGCCACAATAGCAAAGTAGTGGAACTGAGGTGGTCATTTAAGGCAATGACAGAGTTGAAAGGTGGAGGCAGCAATACTGGCAGTGGTAGGGAATAGAAACAGATACAGTGACCACAGTGGTAAAGGTAGTGATTGTAACAAGATTGATGTCATCATGGCAGGAATGCTTCAAACCCATAACTTTTCGGGTTGGATCCAAACCAAACCACCCAAAAAATGAAAAAAAATGAGAGACATTGATCCAAAACCCAACCTAGAATTGCATGTTGAAATCTAATGGCAAATCCTAAAAACCAAAATTTTTCTTTCAACACCAGAAATTTCAAAACGAAAGTCCCTTCTTTTTGACCAGTAATAGACAGTTCTGTCTGTTCAAAGCCATCATCAAAATCTATAATGCTAAAAATTACAAATATTGACCTCTGGAAACTGGTAACTACATCATTCAAACATGTAAGACGAGGAACAAGAAGAATAAACCTATAAGCATAATCCAATAAATGGAAGATCAAGCTTGATAGTTGTATGCCAAGGCAGTTTTTGGAAAATGAAAACATATATAATACTAAACACAGATGAGAGGTAGGACAGCTCCAACATTGGACCTTAGCTCTCCAAATAACAAGTATCACTCAACAAAAGTAAACATTATAAACTCATAAATTTCCCAAAACGGACAAAATCAAATCTCCGACACTAGACCTTAGCTTTCCAAAATAACAAGTACCCACTCAACAAAAGTAAACATTATAAACTCATAAATTTCCCAAAACAGACAAAATCAAATTGTTAACAACAACTTCAACACATCATCAAATTAAGCAACAGATACCTAACAGAGGAGTAAAAATCGTGGAAATCACAAATGTAGCAGCACATATATGACCAAACGGGCCAAACTCATAAATAGTAACACTAACACCACGACAAGGCAAATAGGCAATTAACATGTCAAGGCAGACTTTGCACGGATGAATACCAAGACATAGTTCTAAGAAGAGCTGAGAGAAGGCAGGATCCCAATCAAAGCCTTACTTTTCCAAAATATCAAGCACTCAGCCACTAATGTGTAAAGCATTATAAACCCACCATCTGACCAAACAGGCCCAACTCACAAATAGTAACACTAACACCAAATTAGACACATCAGATCAAAATAAGCAACAGATTCATAAACAGAAAGGATTCAGAACAGAAAAGAGTAGCACTTACGGGAGCAAGAGGCAGTACTCTACAGATCATGAAGATAGGGTTACTATAAAGCCAGTCATTATTCCTAGGGCTACAAACAAACCAAACTGTTCACAAGCAACTTGGCTCGGCTCATTAACAAATGAATTGAGCTTGAGCTCAAATTTTAAGCTCATTTAGTAGTATGCAACCCAAGCTCGAGTTAGTCGTAACTCCTCAATTATAAAAGCTTGGCTTGTACATAGAGAGGCTCGTGTAGTAAACAAACCGAACTCGAACACCTTACTAATACACGAATCGAGCTCTAGCTCGATTATTTGGGCTCAACTTAAGCTAGACTAGTTTAGAACAAGCATGCAAAGCTTAGCTCGGTTCGTTAGCAGCCCTAATTATTCAGAAAGGGTTAAAAACAACCAACATCAACACCAAATCAACGCAATCCATCAAAATCAGCCACAAATATACAAAAGCTTTTAAATAGGCATAAATTCAAACGAGAAAAACAGAAAAGAGTAGCACATATAGAATTACAATAAGCAACAGAAAAAGTTACATTAGTGGTAAATAGATACAGACAAAGCACCAGTTGCTTAATTATCAAACACTTACAAAACAAACTGCATAAATCCCATTTTACCACTCGCTTCTCACACCACTTCCTTAGCAACAACGACCGGAGAATCAGTCTCCGCAGCAGGAATCGCCACGTACCCCATCTTCTTAGGGCTGACGTCGTCGTCGTCAGAGTCACCCTCGTCGAATTCGTCATCAGATTCATCACGGAGCTGAGCAAACCGGTTGGGAGCAAATAACGAACACATCAACAACATAGTGGCGACGGTGAAGGCCCCACACCCGACACCGAATAACAGAGACCCAACCACGCTGAGGATGTCCTTGGTCCGGTCGCGTAACGAGGAGGAGTACAATGGCAAAGGCAATGGTCGTTTATCTTCGGGGCGATCGACGACGACAGAAGGGTAGTAGTAAGAGTTGGGATCTCTGAGTTGGGTGATGAAGACGGTGATTGACTGGCGGCGGAAATTGCTAGGGTTTTGAGGGGGCAAATTGGGGTTTTCGAGGAAGGGGAGGGAGGAGGAGGAGATGGTGGAAAACAGGATTAGGGTTTGGCAAGGGTGGAAGGGGCGGCCGGGCCTAGCGGTGGCGGAGATGGCGAGGAGGGGGAGGAGAATGGAGGAGGCGAGGAGGAGACGGCGGATTTGGGACGCCATTGACCAACGAGAGAAGGAGATGTGAGAGAGGATTGATTGGGAAGAATGGGGAGTTGGTTGGAGCCGGTGGTTAAAGAGGACTATGTCATGGACCTCATGTTGACTTCTTTCAAGCAATTATGCTCTTATTTGAATGGAAAATATTTTTTCAAAAGATTTTAATACCCAATAGCTAAAATTATGATATTTTAAATTAAAAAATAAAGTAGTTCTGTGTATCATTTTTTAATTTTTTTTCATACCAAATTAAAGTATACGAGGAGTTCTTTAATTTGGTGCCAAAAAATCAAAAAACGATATACGGAACAACTTTATTTTTTTATTTGAAATATCATGATTTTAGCACCTGGGTGCTAAAATCTTTTGAAAAACTGGGCCTAAGAGCACAGGAAAATACCCAAAAAAGTGTAATTAATGGCTCAGATTTATTTAATAGTGAATCTGGGCCATTGATTGTAGTTTTTTGGGTACTTAATGGGAATTTTTTGTGTGTGTATGTAACAGTGCTCGTGCGGTATAGGGATCTGGCTGTCTATTACAAAAACATAAGACTTGAATTTAATTTAAGTAGTGGACGACACAAATTTACATGGGGCTCGAATTAAATCCGAACGGTGCATTTTTGTAATAGATGGTCAGATGCTCCGCACCACACGGTACCGTGCACGACAGGAACTCCACTCCCTTGCAATGGAGTACAACAATGCTTGAACCTATACTAGGCCTAGTATGAGTACAAACGAGTCGCATCAAGTCGAACTAGGTAGTATTCAAACTATGCTCATTTACAAAAAAAAAAAAAGCCTAAAATTTGAATTTGTTCATGAGCAGTTAGCGAGCTAAGCTTGTACAAATGATTCGTCCTTTTTCGAGCCGAGCAAAATTTTAGAGTGTTGGGCTAAGCTCATTCAAAAACGTAAGACACAAGCTCGAGCCCTGCTCAGTTACCAAACGAATTGCGATGAGCCGAGTTCTATCCTAATAAGCCAAACCTCAAGTTGCTTGTGAGATGCTTGATTCATTTCCAGCTCTATGTGCAAAACATTGAATGTTCTATAGTCTTATCTTTCAATTCAACCAGTTCAAAGAAAATAAAAATCCAAAAAAAAAAAAAAATGTTCCGACTTTTATTTTATTGTGACGTGTACTAATATCGACTTTCTACTGAGTCATTGTCACGTGAAATGTTCAAGGAATCGAAGGAATATGGAATGAGAAGAACTTGTAAAAGTGGAAGATAAGTTTATTACTCTTTGTTTATTCTGGAGTCAAATTTCTTCTCCATGTCATATTATTGAAGTGTACCTTACACAAAATGTGCTAACAATTTATAGAAAAATTTATGACAACCGAATCGGTGAATGTTTTTTTTTTTGAAGAAAATCGGTGAATGCTTAGTCAAACTATTTTACTATTTTAATTTTCTTCTATGTACATAGTAGGAATACCATTTTTTATCGACTTAATTTTTTTTGCAAGACATGCATCTACCGATCTACGCTTATAGATGCATACTGGATTATCAAAATAAAATGTCAATGGAAAATATATCTACCCAACTAAAAATCACATGCGGAATTGTCTCACAAAAGAAACGTTCAATAAAAACAAACTGGTATTTATCACTTATATCTCCGACTATGTAGTTTTTTTGGAACATGTCTAATTTTTTACGGGCTTGAATGAATGAACAATGTCCAATCGTCATGTCAAAGGGGAAACTATTACTTGAATCAAAGAAATAAAATGCACTTTTAGGGCACAAAATTAGCTCTTTCCCTAACCTTCCACTTGCTCTCTTTTAATCTTCTCTCTTCTAAGGCATCCAGTCCACCACCAGATAAGACCTCGGAAAATAGAAGGTTCGGTATTAGCCATTTTGTTGAGGAAAATTCCAAGAATTGATAACCCTAGCCATAATCCAGTGGGCACCGATGGGCAGTGATCGCGCGTAGATCGGCGTGTGATACCCACGTCGAGGTCCCACACAAATAATCCGAGTCGTTTACTAATTTTAAAATAATTTTCCATTTGTGATGCAAACAAATTACCTCCATAAAATAACTGTAAGTTATTGATCCAACTGCCAATTTTTTTGTTTTTCAAAATTCATTCATGATTCAGGACCTCAAATCCTAAATAAAATTATTGGGATGACAGTATGTTGGATGAAACACTAACAATTATCCGATCCGATTGAATTGAGTTTTACAAAAGCTACTCAAAAAAATTATTTTAAAGTTACCGAACAGCTTGAATTATTTATTTGAGACTTCAAAATAGGCCCCAAATGCCCATCTGTGCACTCCCCATCGGTAACCATGGTTCTGTTCTAATGTAAGAGCAAAAGTAGATGGTCCTTCTACATTTAGTAAAGTTTCTTGCACTCCCTCCATTTTCTCTACGCCGCTAAATGAAGTGCGAAATCATAAACGAGTGAGATGAATTGATAAGATGTGTGATTTTTACACTCTACTTTCTTATACAAACGCTCCAAATATTACCTTCTAGTGTGCATTAAAAATTGCGCCGCGAGCAATTTTAAACACTAAAACGACAAATTCAAATTCAAATTCAAGAGCTTGTTTATAAGATAATAACATAGTGCAAAAATCATTTTCTTAAAGAGAAAAATCATTTTCTTAAGGTGGAAGCAAGGACACCAGGAGAAAGAGTAAACAGAAATCCAGCAAAGATACTAAATAGACCAGAATCATTAACAAATCCAAAGCAGGCAAAAAATATAGACAATTCCACCTTATTTTCCTCTAGGATGTGCCCTAATTAGGAACAAAAACCAAATGCAATGCCGTATCACCACACGTCCATATGCTGTTGTCATAACTTGTAGTTTGCCAAAGCCATAGACTGTTTCAACATATTTACCTGAGAAGAGAAAAGCAAGAAAACTTGTTACATACCATAGTAATCACAGGAAGAAACAAAAGGACACAGAAAAACAAGCCACCTCAATTAAGGATCCTAATGCTACATCAAGAAAACAAGAAAACCAATCAGAGAACAAAGCACAAAATGGGTTCACAAGTCTTGCTTTTAACATTTTCAAGCAGATCTGGGGTACCCGTAGTGACCCAAGTCCCTACACCCCATAGTGACCTCAATTGTGGGCCCCATAGAATTTGTATTTGGGATAAGAATCGTGCAACTTGTCTAGAATGTTGAGTAGGTCATTCATGTAAAAAATCAAATTAATTGGATATTGGTAGCCATATGGTCGGATACAATTTATATGATAGACAATTTCATTTGGAGAATACACTGTAGGACAAATTTGTCTTAAAAAGATGCAAAAATTACACAATATCTACAGAATGATAAGACTGAGAATCAAGACTCTTCCTTTGGAAATGAATCGAAAGAGTTTTATTACATCATTTTAGTGGGGAGTTCACCAGAATTTTTTAGTAGAGATTTTCCTTTTGTAGATATACCCACAGGATCAGTTTACAAATGTACATAATGATGGGTGGTCCTCAAATAAACACAAAATTTAAACATACAATACCCAGTTACCCACCATTAAGGACCATGGTAGGATTACCATTACCAGATCATTTTGGAACTTCTCAAAAACATAAAAAAAGAAAAACTAACCGATCATTTTGGTACTCATTTCTGCATAATAGTAAATTTGCAAGCTAGTTTTTCTTATCAAAACTAGTTTTTGGCATTGTCGCCGCAGCATTCTGATCAAATTCCCTAGGAGCAAGTTTTACATTTAGAAGCATACCTTGTCCCTTTTATACATGCATTCTTCTTTGCCGCCGTCTTCAACCAACACCCATTCATCCTCTCCATCAGAAAATGAATCACTCTCCCTCGAGCTCTCTTCTACCATTTCATAGTGTGAAGATTTTTCATCCTCATCTTGTATGATGACAGGTGGATTCCCTTTTCCTCTCTGCAACTTCAATTTCTTGCCATTGGCTTTGCATGGTGCTTCCTCTCTCATCTCAGGTGTCAATGCCAACATCTGCTCAAACTTATCCGGTAGTGATTGCATTTGAATTTGTACACAATTATGATGATGGGATACAGAACCAACATTATAGGTAGAAATGCTCTCTTCAAATAATTCCAAGTCCTTTCTATCTGTAGAATCACCTGAATATCTGACATCTTGGTCATGATTCAACAACCGCGAAAACCCAACCACCTGAGCGCTTCGAAAATCCTTTGGCTTCAGATTGTTGAAACAACTCCAGAGAAGCTTTGATTTCGGAGACTCCCCTGATATATACCCAATGACAAGAGGGCGAGTCTTGTTGCACTCAGCCTTGGCATCATATGCTACCTGTTAAGAATTTAGCCACAAGGCCCACAACATTAGATATCTATACACAAAAGAAACCATATACCCCCAAAAAATGAAACAGCCAATAAATGATTGAACTAGTGCACTATTGTGAAGAAGAACAAATCAAATAATAACGTAACAGCCGAAAATATAGTGTAAAAGATTGAGGTAAAAGGCAAAAATCATTGGCCTAAAGCTGTATTCGCAATCTTGATGCACGTTTTGACAATCAAATATAACTCTAAGATACAATGCATGTACCTATTCCAATTTCCAAGCACATAGGTGATTGCACAATGAATAAAAGAGAATAATGCCCAACCATATCAGATATCAATCAGAATATGACATTAACATTCCTGGATTCATGAAACCAAGTAGCTGTTCTTTTGTTTAGAAATGAGAATGTCATTGGTTACAAAATGGAGGATATATTTCATAAGACTCTTCATCTAGATATTTAATTTAGGATGATGTGACAGCAACTTTTTGAGGTTATTAAACCATCTAACATTTTCTATTACAAGTAAGCAAAGCACGATCAACCACATCATTCTTTCTAGATATTTCAAAGATTTTTCACAAGATTTGCAGACCTAAACTAGGATTATTCCATCCACAAACAATGCATCTTCGTTCTAAATGCCATGACTACTAATTTAAGAACAATGTGACAAACACAATTTTAAAACAAAGCTCGGGATACAATTATCTATGCACAGTAGCACAAGGGCCCGCATACATCGAGAATAGTGTACTTAAAAGTAACGCACTTGTATGCAATCTTAAAACACAACCCTGGACACAGCTGTGTCTGTGCACATGGGCCCGTTCATCCACTATTTTTTTAATACAATGGTGTCCAGAATTGTTTTCTAAAGTTGTCCCTATACTTCACTTTAAATTAAACCATTCAAAGATTAGCTTGAAATTGAAGTTTTCCACATTACCTTCAACCCTCGAATAACTCCGTCCATAAACTCCAACCCATTTTCACCCTTACTCTTCATGTGAACTACAACTCTCGCATTCACAGCTTCCATGGCATGGGATTCTAGGGTTTGAACCAGGGCCAATAACTTCTTCCTATTGCATATAAAATATATCTCGTTTCTCGTGAACACAGCTACGGTATCGGGAAAATCGTGGCCCATCAACCACGAGAAGAACATGGACGACATCGGGTGGCTGGGAATTCCCGGCGATTCCGGCGGCGGCGTGCAGATTACGAGAACGTCGGAGTTTCCCCATAGATCCCTCTTTTGTTTTCTCCAACACGAGTAGAATGCGATCAACCTCTTCTTGAATAGCTTCGGGTTCATTCTTTGGCTAATTGGGTTTTGCTCCGTTGTGGATTTTTCTGAGGCTGAAACAAAGTTTACAGTGTCAAATTGGATTGAAAACGATGGAATTGAGCTTTTGAAGAACGGAGGAATATATGTATGAATGTTTGTGTCGGTATAGCAATTAGGGTTCGGGTTTTTATTAATTTTTTTAAAAAATTTTTGAACAGTCAGAAAAATATAAAATGTTTTCAAACTTTTTTTTTCTTTGATAAATTGTGGTTTTTAATTTTCGATGACAAATTTCTAGTCTTGAAATCAAATCACACCAAAATATGTAAAGCAAATCTATAATATGAACTCGGATACGTAAAAACTAAGGGTTGGTTTGAGTGAATTGAAAAAAAACAAGTTTTTTTATTTTTTGGGTTTTGTCTTTATTAAAAAAATTAGATTATTTTTCGTCTTTATTGAAAAAAATTTAAGTTTTGTTAATAATTTTATATTTTTTAGATTCCTCTTGTTGAGATAAGCCAAAAATCATAAAAAATAGACCGAAAACCAACAAATACAAAAAAAATTTGAATAAAGATAAAATCAAAAAAACTAAATACTAGTTTTTTCAATTTACCCAAACCATCCCTAAAAATGTATGAATAACGACGTAATGTTAAGCCTATCTAGCCCTTTTTACTTTTGAACTGTAGGCAGGCATGCAAGAAGCATCTCCAATTGGTTGTTGTTTCTTTAATTGTGAGTCGTTCTCAAATCGAAGTCATTTTTCTGTCCTTTCTTAACATGTAAGTTACTGCATAAAGTCAAACAATTTTGAAAAATAATTAAATATGTTTGTGCAATTTTGTTGTACAGTATACATTTTTTTTAAAATGTCACGGATAAAGTTAGGAATTTTTATTCAGACAATGAGAAAAATTCTAGGATTTTATTCTGGACGGGGAAAACCCATGGAATTTTTTAATCAAAGAGAAAGGGAAAAATTTCAAGATTACAAGGTAAATTAAACTGGATAGAAGGAAAAATTACAATCATTTTGTTCACTTCACATTTCTAAAAAAAATTCTTAAAAGATTCTTTACCCATCTCTCATCTCTCAATCATTAATCACATTTTTCTCTCTACTCATACATCTCTCTCCAATCATTATTCTCATTTCTGTCTCTATCTCTCTTCAATTATTACATTTCTCTCTCATTATTACTTTTTCCAAAAACTCATCCAAACACTATCTCAAAAATATTTTTCAAAATATTCTTCTCAAAACTCTCAACCAAACAAAGTAAACGTTTACACAAGCAAAGAAAGGGAGAAATAATTTTGCATAATAAATTTCAAGATATTATATGTAATGGTAAGTATTTCATAATAAATTTCAAGATATTACATGTAATGTTAAGTATTTCATAATAAATTTCAAGATATTATTATAAAAAAAATGAAATGTAAAAATTATTCTCCTCAGATAGGAAAACCAAAGAAAGGGCAAATAATTTTGCATTTTATTTTTTGATAATTACACACCTTTTTTGTTTCTTAGTGAAAAATTACATGTGAGAGTGCACTATAAAGTGAGAAAGGATGTACAATTATTGAAAGAAGGGCGTGACAATCATTTTTCAGTAAGGAATTATATTAGTAGTATCTTTATACAATCTTAAAAGAAAAAGAAAAAGGGAAAATTATACTGACATCCCTTGATGTTTCTGACTAATACACTGGCCCCCCTCAGGTTCTAAAAATTACAGTAATTTCCCTAACTTTACAAACTAATATATAAATATCCCCTTACCTTTAAATTTACACTAACGGCGTTAACTTTGAGAATCAAAAGACCCTTATACCCTCCTCACAAGTAGTTTAAAGTGCAATTAATGCTACCACTTTTAATTAACACATATTTTTTTTTGTAGTATTAACATATAAAAGTATAAAATATAAATTTATTTTTCTAATGCAAAAATAAACTGACTAATACTTGAAAATTTTAAACTTTTTGGACTATTTTTTTCCAATAACTAATTTATCTTTTATATATAGTCAAAATATTTACTTTTGAATGTCTCTCGTTTATACAAATCTAAAAGTAATAAAATTTGTAGGAAGACAAAAAAAAAAAAGAAGAAGAGTAAGTGACAATCAAATCAAAATTCTTAGTTTTTCTTCTTAATTTTTTGGTGGTTTGTTTTATCAAATCTATCCAAAAATACCAAAAAATTAAAAAGAAAAACAAAGAATCTTGATTTGTCCACCTTTGGACAAAGTTTAATGTTTATTTGTTTTTCCCAAAAAAGAGCAATCATAAAATTAAATTAAGAGTCTTGCTAACGTGTGGCCAATGGACACACAATAAACACACAAACAAACAAAAACAACACATACTCCAATACAGTAGCGACTAGGATTTTTATTCAACGCTAACAAAAATACATACTGCGTCCATGATGAAAAGCCGTATTCCAAAAGAAAAAAAAAACTTCGACTAGGCAAAAGAGACATATCCATTATATCATATGACAAAAAAGGCTCCAACATATTACAATATCCCACAACGAGTCTTCATATTTTGAAAGTATTGCATTATAGCTTCATTATCGACACTCTTAAACAAACACACACACACACAGAGCAAAGAGTTTTCATTTATTTGACTTTCCCCTTTTTATTTTTTGACCAAACCCCACTTTGCCATTATATATTATATGTTGGATTTTAGAGCCCACCATCCCATATTCCCATTGGCATTAAAAATCCACTACGTGATATTATATCCATTTATTTGGTTTTTGGTTTGTTTTATTTTGTTAAGGCTATAACAAGTTGGGTCAAATTTGGTTAAATATATTTATTTTAACCTCCCACGAGTAACTCAGGACTAACAATACTTAAGAAATTATAATTTATATCTAAACAAAAAAAAAATCAGTGCATTGGGAATATATATGGAGTCGCTTTTGATTCAATACACTTTTTACATTTTTCAATACACTTTCACATATTCATATACACTTTCACACATTTCAATAAACTTTTTGAACCTTAATGTGTGCCCAATAAGCACAAGTTAGCATTTTACTTAAATTAAAAATAAATAAATTTTCGTAAAGATAATTCATTTTGGAATTTTCGACAAATTTAATTATTTTTTGATTTGTATAAACAATAGAAATCCAAAAAGTAAATATTTGAGTATATATCTAAGAAAATGTATAAATAATAAAAAAATATGAAAAAAATTTAAAAATTTCTATCGGTTCTTTTATTTAGCATTCAAAAAACAAATATATCTTTTATACTTTTAATATGTTAATACTCAAAAAATGTGTTAATTTAAAGTGTGAAAGGTTAATTACAGCTTAAACTATTTGCAAGGAGGGTATAAAAGTCTTTTTGTTCTCAAACTTGACGCCGTTTGCCTAATTTTGACGGCAAGGGGGTTTATGTATATTTAGTTTGTAAAGAGAGGGAGTGACCGTAATTTTCAGAACCTGGGAGAGTGTATTAGTCAGAAGCGTCAGGGGAGAGGTTAGTATAATTTTTCCAAAGAAAAAAAGAAGTAATTGTATGATAGTACTGGGAAGTTAAGAATAAAATGACTACTTTTTCATCAGTTATCAGGTGCAAACAAAACGCGCAAACGACACGCAACTGGTACGGCCCCGCAATCAACCGATCCGTAAATGCTACAAGAAAGATCCTCCTCCCACAATACAGTGATACGCCACCCTGCATTTCTCCCCACAGACAGAGAGAGAGAGAGAGAGAGAGAGGGAGGGAGAGATGGTGGGAGTGCTGTCGAACAAGATCAGCCGGGAGGAGGTAAAGCCAGGCGACCACATCTACTCCTGGAGGCACTCCTACCTCTACGCCCATCACGGTGAATCCATTTTTCACCATTTCTCTTCAATTTGGTTGTGTTCAATTTGCTTCATTTGCATTTGCGATTGCAAATGAAACCTGGATCTGTCGACTAGTTCAATTGTTTTTTCAATTCGGTTTCGCTTTGCTTAGACTTGGATTGATTGATTTAATTACGCTGCTGAACAATATTTTGCATGTTTCTGGCTTGAACAGACTTGGCTATAGAACCTGTAATCAATTAGAATTCGATTTTTTTTTTCCCCTACCTCTGTTAATTTTTTTGTTGGTTACCTGTGGGAAAGTGTGTCAGATAGATTTTATGGTTAAGTAGTAGAAATTTACTGAATAGGAATGTGTACTGAGATAACCGTTCTCCTTGATTATCGATATGAGTTTAAGTTAGGGATTGAGATTATGAGGGCCATATGCTTAAGAAAAGTATTACTCCATAAGACTAACCCCTCGGGTTGGTGTAGTGCTACTACCTGGCAATCAGGGGTTTCAAAAAGCCTTTGGTCCAGGGTTTAAGTCGCACTTGCATGTTATCAATTTCTGTGTTAGGCAAGTCCATATGGCCTCTGCCCCTACTTTAATTAGGCCTTGGTAGGAGACGGTGGTTTTTTGTCCCCTGGATTAGTCAATTCATTTTATACCGAGTTGTGAAAATGTTTTATAAGACTTAGTTGGATCTCTTACAAGGCCCATATCAAGGAGCTTTGGTAGCAGCCTGATATTGCTGGAATGATCTAAATCAAAATATAGAGGTGCTTTAAAAATAAATTTTCTACTCTTTCATGAACAATTGCTTTTGACTCGATACTTTGTATGACAAAAATTTGGCATTAGCACAAGGTTAGAGGTAACATTGACTAAACATGAGACCAGGGATACTCCCTTATGCTGTTGAAAAGTTTACAGGACAAAGGGGAACTTCGAGGAGGTCTGTTGAGCTAATGACAAATGAGGTAGTATTCACATAACCTAGGCAATGGCTTTAGAATAAAATTTGTTTGGTATTTAATGCACTGAATTAGGAAATGGAAAGGAAGTTATCCCCCTGTATCCATGGGTTTCTATGTGCTTGAAGTGGATAACAGGTGGGATAGAAGAAGGAATTTCTGTTTTCCACCAGCAACCTCCAGGCCTTCCCCTCTTGCTTGAGTGAACACTTGGAATGAAGACATTTCAGCCACCTGCAATTTATTTGTATGGTCACTTTGGTGTTGCTCCGACCAAAATAAACATAATAGTCTACGAATACTGTTTCCTGTTGAAATAAATGATTGTTTCTTAGAAATAAAAATAATTTGCTGTTGTTGGCATGGCTTTTCTACTTGTTTTCTTTTCAAACTCCATACGATTATTCTTCACTTTATGCCTTCCTAATTGTCCTCTTCTTGATTAATTATAAGTTGCTCTGTAATTCTGTTGTGAAATTCTTATCCCCGCTTTTCTGACCAGTCTCTTATCAAAATACCAGGTATCTATGCTGGTGAGGGGAAGGTGATCCATTTCACTCGGGGTGCTGGCCAGGAGATAGGCACAGGAACATTTTTAGACCGCATAATTTTCAGCTCATCTCCCTCGCATCCTAAGGACTCTCCATGCCCACAATGCGGTGATCAATCAATGCTCGATGGTGTCATCTCGTCGTGCCTTGAATGCTTTCTCTATGGTGGTGACCTCTATATCTTCCAGTATTCTGTTTCACCAGCTCTCTTTCTTGCCAAAGCTCGAGGTGGGACCTGCACTCTTGCTGCTTCTGACCCAACAGAGGATGTCCTTCATCGTGCTGATTACTTATTGAAGAATGGTTTTGGTGCCTACCAAATTTTTAAGAACAACTGCGAGGACTTTGCAATATACTGTAAGACAGGTTTACTTGTCTTCACTAGCGTTTCTTTGGGTAGGAGTGGACAGGCGGCATCCTTTCTAGCGGCCACCAGTGCTATTGTTTCTTCACCACTTCGCTTCTTGACAAATAGCTTTCCTGGCTTGGCCGTGGTGGGTTGTGGTATTTATTGTGTTAGCCGTTTTGTTTCTGATATTGGGGTGCGTCGTGATGTGACTAAAGTCCCCGTTGAGAGGCTGGTTGCTCGCTCTGGCGTAGATGTCCCAGATGCTGCACCTGAGGTGGCAAGAAAGACTGAATTTATGACGCAGACCAAAATTTCCAAGTAGGTCGCTATTTACTACTCTTCATGATTAGGTAAATGTTTATATTTGCTATTTATTGTGCCTCTTGCTGTTCCTGCTTTATGTTGTAACGGCACCTGTTGAAACTGTTGTTCGGTTGTGTGTTTGAGTTATTTGTACCTTGATATGACAGATACTATCTGTTATTTACACTGTGTTGTGTCTTCTTTTGTTTGATGTTATTCTAAGCTGATATCCTTGGTTTACATTCTTCTCTGGTTGCTTTTGTTTTTTTTATCTTCTTTTGGTCCCATGTCAATGAGAATCTTAAAAGAAATCAATGGTTGGTTTATTCAATTTATGTTCTTTTTCTTCTTAGTATGTCTGCCAGCTTGCCAATTATTGATTGAGAAACACAAGGTTTTGAATAAAGGTGAGGCGTATAACCTCATGTACTGGCATCAAGAAGTTACATTTTTCAATTTTGTTGTATGTTGCACATTTTTGGGAGTATGAATAGTCTCATCGGTGATAAGACTACTTGTTACGTTTCGCAAATGTGTAGTGATGCATATAATTTGGATATAACAGAGATCGTACTCCTCAATAATAACCAGGGATGATTTTGTGAAATAATACAGAAGTGAATTTGGAGAAACAAAAAGTAACCATTCATCCTAAATTAGCTGAATCAATTTGAGGGTTAAGTCCATAACGGTCCCAAGTTCCAACCTATGCAGATATGCGGTGGGAAGTGACAACAAGTGTACGAATTGTAAAGACTAACATTGTTATATCTCTGTCTATGACTTCTTAATTTTCTACTATCACTAGAAATTACTTTGGGATGGATTAGTGTAGATTGCCTATGGGAAAAACTATTTAGTGCCCTGGGGTGCCCCCAGACCTCTCTAACACCATACATTTCCATGGGATCCCTACACTTAGTCGTGACGCGCCCACGGGATATGGGAGGCCACGTGGTAGTGCCCCAAGGGCACTTAATAATTACCCACACCAGGGCTGGTTGTGGATAGGGCTGGCAACTGTTTGGTTCAGGTAAAACCGAAATTTAAAACTAAACCAAAATCGTAACTGAAACTGCTGGGTATCTTTTTATCCAGTTCCTATCCAAAACCTTGGGAAACGGTTTGGTTTGGATTTTCACCAAAACTGGTGGTTAACATGTTTAAGCACCAAACTGGTATGAAACTGATGCGAACCCATACCAACCAAATCCTTGAGTCACCGTGACTTAGTCTACCACTGGAAAATAAAACCATCGCCAGCGATTACGAATGAAAAAATGAATAAGTAGACAGAGAGAGAGAGAGGCGCAAACCCTGACTGAAATTATTGCTGACTGCTGTACGTGTTATGTATGTACTATGTATTAGGGTATATAGTATTGAGGTTTGGTTATGGTTATGGTTACGGTTACAGTTCAGGTTTCAGAAAAAAACAAATTAGTAGAGAGAGAGAGAGAGAGAGGGACCCTAACTGAAATTATTGCCGACTGCTGTGTTATGTATGTACTATGTATTAGGGTATATAGTATTGAGGTTTGGTTATGGTTACAGTCACGGTTCGGGTTTCATATAAAACAGAAACTGAACAGGCCATTTTTTCAAATCAAAAACCAAAATCGTAACTGTGGTAAAAAAACTGGTTGAAAACTGTCCTGATCGGTTCGGATAACAGTTGGTTTGGGGGATATCGCGGTGCCTACCTGTGGACTCCCGTGAGGCACATAGGTGGTTCTATTTTCTTCCTGTTCTTTCCTCCTTGGTTTTCAGAAAATGTATGGGTTTATTTACGACAGCATGTTTATTCCATCTTTTTTGTTCGATGCAACTTCTTCTAGAGGTTAGGATTTTGCTTAACTTTTCTCCATCATCTCAAAGACACAAGGGTTTGTCATTTCGTGATAGTAACAAACAGGTAATCAAAATTTCATGATTTCGCCTTGCTTTTCGATTAAACTTTTTTCTGGTTTTACTCTTGTTTTATTGAATTGAAATCCCCATCCGTAATGCATAAATCCCCCAAAATAGATTAATACAACATTACCATGTTTCCATTAACAAGAAGTCAAACTTCTGTTATTTTCCACAGAAACCTAAGGGTCTGTTTGGAACTTGTGGAATGTGGAAGGGAAGAGAAAGTGAAAGAAAATAAAATGAGAGGAAACTTTTACTATTCACAATATTAAGATTTTTTGTTTTCTCTTCTTTCTCTCTAGACCAAACAAGATGAGAGAAAAATTTCAATTTTCCTTTCTTTTCTCTCACTTTCCTCAAGTTCCAAACACACCCTAAGTGATGCTAGTTATACTTCTTGTTTCAAATCTCTCTCTCTCTCTCTCTCTCTCTCTCTCTCTCTCTCTCTCTCTCTCTCTCTCTCTCTCTCTCCTGGGTTGACAATGGTGGATGAAAAAATATATGAAAATTTAGGTAAAACGGGGGTTGAGAACAAGGGTTAAAAAATTATTGGGAACAACAGGGGTTGAAAATTTAGATGACAAAGAGAGTTGAAAATTACGTTGAAAGTGAATTAGGGTTGAAAAAGTAGGGATAATTGAGGTGGAGAGAAAATTTGTTAAATTTGAAACTGTTTGGTTTAAAATAGAACCGACAATTAGGTAGAATGGGGTTGACAATGGTGGATGAAAAAATATTTAAAAAATAACAGGGGTTGAGAATGAGGGTTGAAAAATTAGTTGGGAACAATGGGGGTTGAAAATTACGTAGATAATGAATTAAGGTTGAAAAAGTAGGGATAATTGAGGTGGAGGAAAAGTTTGTTAAATTTGAAACTCTTTGGTTCTAAAATAGAACCAAACACTAGAGAGATTTTTATAATTGTGGTGCCAAATTATAGAAATGAGTATGCTCATTTTAAAACTTGCATTGGACTTGCTCTAAGTCCCTTGATAAACAAAGAACAGTAGAATGGACATAGATACCGAACATATAGATATGTCAAGAATCATTTGATGTACATGGATCTTGTAGGATGCACGTGAGTCTTATATGCATTCAGTTCCGAATATATGTATACAAAGCATAAAAGGGGGGATTACCTCGACGCTGCCCACGTTCTCGCCGCCGGTGATGATAATATCCTTGGACCTGTCCTTAATTTCCAAATACCCATCTGGATGCATAACTCCAATATCCCCAGTATAAAACCACCCATCCTCTCTTATGGACTCTGCCGTTGCCACCGGATTTTTCAAATAACCCAACATGATCGACCCACCTTTCCAAATGATCTCCCCGAGACTTGACCCATCGCGCTTTACACTCACTCCGGTTTTCGAGTCAACTACGTCCATGTTCGTTATTGTCGCCATCCTCACTCCTTGTCTTGCCTTCAATCTAGCCCTCTCCATCGCCGGAAACTTATTCCATTCTGATTTCCAAGAGCATGTCACCACCACCCCACCCGTTTCCGTCAACCCATACCCGTGGCTAACCTTGAATCCCATTGATTCTGCCCGGAACAACACCGCTGCAGGTGGTGATGATCCAGCTGTGAGAATGTGAACTGGGTTTTAAAGGCATAACGTTGGCAGAGTTCGACAACACGTTGAGAACCACCGGCGCACCACACATGTGGGTCACGCCATGTTTGTGTATGGCAGCGTAGATTATTCCAGCGTCGAATTTGCGGATGCAAATGTTGGTGCCACCCACGGCGGCCATACCCCACGTTAAGGACCACCCGTTTACATGGAACATAGGTAGGGTCCACAAATAAACCGCCTGTTTCGGTAAGGACCAGTCAATTAACGAATCGAGGACGACGAGGAAGATCCCACGGTGGTAATGAACTCTACTCCCTTGGGTGCCGATGTCGTTCCGGATGTGTAGTTCAACACAATCGGGTCCCACTCAGTTTTCGGCTGGACCCACTTATACTCAGGATTGCCGTTTTTTTACCAACGTCTCGTATTTAAGGGGGAAGTCAACGGTTGATTCTGACGAGGGTCCGTCGTCAGAACCAGCTCATGCATGAATTTCATGAACCTTAGGATTTAGGCCTCCCAAAAAATTAAAAATTTTAGGACCCCCCAATTAGTTAGGACCCCTACATATATGTGCTAAGCCCAATACAATTTTGTACGTTTGCCGCTAAAAGTACAAGACGACAAATGTTCGAATAATAGATTTTGAAATATTGTAGCGCTTGTATATTTTTGGATAACTATAGGTTTACATTTGTAATGATAAATCTTCTATAATAGTTTTTATAATGACATTTTATTAATCAATTTTTGAATATAAAATATAGGGTGGGCCCCCTTTTTTTCTTTCCCCAGTGGCTAAACCTCGTTTAATAAGTTCGATTTAGGCCTCCTAAAAGTATGAGCCGGCTCTGTTCGTCGCCTGTGATGAGGATTAGTTTTGGCTGTGGGGTGTTTGAGGGGAAGAGAGAGAGTTATTGGAGGACGAGAGAGGAATATCCGTGGTGGACGAAGATGAGTTTGGGTTCACCGTGTTGCAGGAGGATGGATATGGTACGGGCGTCTAGGCGGGTGTTGATGGTGTTGAAAATCATTCCAGCCATTGGTACGGCGAAGTGGAGCTCATACATGGCGGGGACGTTGGGGGCCACAACGGACACTACGTGGTCCCTCTCTATCCCCATCAATGCTACCCTGAGACATTGATGGTGTGTTTCACTCCACGTGTAAGTCTTGTCATTGTAGACCACGGAAGGGCAGTTTCTGTGATCTTTCTAGGAATCCTAGAGGGGTTAGGGGAGTGGAGTGTGCTGCTGGGCTTGGCTTCAGTTCCTCCATCGTCTCTCTCTCTCTCTCTCTCTCTCTCTCTCTCTCTCTCTCTCTCAGTTGCTGTGATCAAACACAAACGACTTTGAAGTGAGACAGTATCAAGGATGGTTGGGAAGATTCAGTGTTCATATAGACCAGAAAAACTTGCGAGTGCTGGTTGGGTATTGCATGCATCTCGAACATTTAAAACACTTTTAAACAACTGTGATGGGACGTTACAGGTACCACGTAACGCGACACTTGGTATCCTATTTGCCCCCAACTTTTTCTCAATGTAGACATTGGCACTTCCAGTTTACTTTCAGACAGAACTGAAAGGGTGCATTTTTTTATTTGTTTGGCCCCATTAAATAACCTCTAATTATGAACCAAGTAGCGTCTTTTGTGGCACTATATAGGCTGCTGTAGTACAGGAGTTCACTGCATCATCTTTGGATCTCTGCTTGGGTATTTTATGAGTTCATTTTTTTTTGACAGCCATGTATGTTCAGGCCAATTTATGCGTTTTTTTATTATTTCTTTTCTCAGTTGAGTCGAAGAAAAACCATTTATGTAGGAGTTGGGTGATTTACAAGAAAATTCTCTTTTGCTGTATAACACACAGTTGGTTAAATTCTGAATTAATGATGTCTTGATAATTCATCCCAGTCGACGCTTGACCTAATAATTGGGCTTATGAATTTATCTTTTCAGTGTTAACAAACTAAGAAAGTCAACTGCTGTCATCCCTCTCTTCCTCTAGGTTGACTAATTGCGCGTGACCTCTGATGATTCTTAGGGCCAGTTGAACTAAAGAAAAACAATTCCAACTAGTTTACTTTTTTTTAGAAGTCAATCATTAACAGTACCCCATATATATATATATATATATATATTATAGACACACATATATATATATACACAAGACAATTTGAGGGCGGTAATTCCTTCCGCACTGACGGCATACTGACGGCATCGCGGACGCTGTTGTTGGTCTCAAACTATCGATCCGAGCCGTTCATCCTTCTCAAAATCGAATTCCGAGTGGGCCTACACGAGAATCGAGGCAATCGGACGGCTATATGAACTTGATCCAAAATCACCCCATTTCATTCAAAAAAATTTGGATCGAAATGGGGTGATTTTGGATCGAGCTCATACAGCCGTTCGATTGCCTCAATTCCCTTGTCGGCCCACTCAGAATTCGATTTTGAGAAGGTTGAATGGCTCGGATTGACCGGTTGGGGCCCACAACGACATCGGCGACGCTGTCGGTACGTCGTCGGTGCATTTCCATCTGTGCACGTAGCAGCGTTCGTTTGAGGGGATGCACATTTGCAACGGTTGACCTTTCCACCGTTCGCCTTCCTGCAATAACTACCAGCTTTTTGTATGCATCCACGTCAAGATTTTGAATCCCGTATTGGCTTGGGTACCAGTTTTTCTAATGGTATGATGTGGTACCAGTATCTGCCTGTACTGCGTACCGTTTCAGATTTAACGATACTACTCATATATCTATCTATAAATTTAAATTCTTTCCCATATTATCCAATTTATCATAAAAAAAAATGGAATAAATGACCAATTTTCTCCACTTTGTTAATGTAATTCCCCACTTTGTTAATGTAATTTTCAAAAGTTATTTGAATGTATGTAGGGTTAATAGCTTAATACTAGTATTGTACACATATTTAAGACTAAATTGCAATTTGTAATAATTATAAGGTAAATTTGTAATAAATACTATTGAAAATTGATTTGCTTTGTTCCAAGCAGTGAGGCACATCAAAATTAATTCCGTGTGGACCTCACCATTCCGGATCAAATTTTGACGATCCGAACCGCTCAATATTTTTAACATGCATTTTCCAAGGTCCTCGCGGAAAATCTTCAAAAAAAAATACCCGGAAGGATTTGATTGGATCAGTTTTTGTTACAAACGGAAAATGCATTTTAAAAATATTGAGCGGTTTGGATCGTCAAAATTTGATCCGGAAAGTCAAAAAATGGTGAGGTTCGCACGAAATTTTGTTTTGAGGGAGTCATTAGTAGATCGGCTTCCATACAATTGAAAATGATATAATGCATAAAAGAAAGACAAATTACACAACTAAATTAAATAAATGATACATTCAGAGATAAATTGATCCGGTGGTTAGTTGTCAGAGATCTGCATGCAAAATGTCAATGAGTACGGTAATTGAAAATAGAGCATCCTGTAGTGCGGCATCCGAACAGTTGATTCGAGCCATTCACGCTAATCCACTATTAACGAGGCTTCAATGCATAAGCTGACTGAAACCAACCACATGATTCAATACTTTGAAGTTTAATATGATTCAATACAATGCAATGTTGTTGCATGCATTGTGCAATTTTGAGGTTGCTCATATAAAAAGATTGGATTTGATCTCACACTAGCAAGATAAGTTGGACTAACGTGAGTGTAGTGCTTTTATTGCGTGGTGCAAGGGTTTTCATTCACATTGCAATATTGTTGCATGCATGGTGCAATTTTGATATTGTCTGTCCAAAAAAGATTTGATTTGATATCACACTGACAAGACAAGTTGGACTTATATGAGTGCAATTCTTGTATTGGAAGGTGCAAAGATTTTTCATTCAAAGTGCAATGTTGTAGCATGCACGGTGCAACTCTGGGCAACTTATATTTCCAGGAACAATGGGAAGGGGGTGTGTGTGTTAGGCTTCAAAAATAAGAAGAGTGTATTTTGGACCTGTAATTTGTTGGTTCCATGAATGTGAAATTATTTTTTTCCTTGTCACATTTTTAGTAATTTGCAAAAACCTTGTCATGCAATTAGAATATTTACTTTTAAAAATCATGTTTTGGTCATTTCTTATTTTAATTACTTTCAAAATTAAAAAGCATCTTCTAGGATTTTATTTCTTGAAAACGTGAAGGGCCCCATTCTGAAGATTTTTCTGGCCCCAAAAACTCAAAGCCAGCCAGGGTTGAACCCATAAGGGGAAAACAAAATAGAGGAGTTTTTCCCCATACTTCATTGAAATTTGGACCGGATAATTGAGAAACGTAACGTAGGAAACTAAGAGTATGATTTCTTAAAAAATGTTTGTTAAAGTGTACATCTAAGTATTTGTAGCACTCTATTTTGTATGCTAAGAATCTAGTTAGTTAGCTAGCTAAGGAAAAATACACTTTAATGAGATTATTTAAAAATGCTCATTATCTTTTAGAGTAGGACCCATTTAAATAGTGAGGAGTGTCAAGTGGTCCCACTAAATTCTCCTCTCATTCCCTCCCTTCTCTTTATCTCTCCTTAAGTCTCTCTCCAAATTTAGGTAGTTACTTAGGGCACTTTATGTAGTAAGAGGTGCCACCTAAAATTTTAGAGAGTCAATTTTTGTGTACTAGAAACTATTTTTTGAGTTTTTCTTAGGTAATTAGTTAGGACACTTTAGAGAACTCTTTTAGGTAGTGCACTAGAGATGCCCTAATACGTTGATGCCTACTACAAATTATAAAGATGGACTACTAAAAAAGATAAATAGACGAGAGCTATCAAACTCCTTAACAAATAGTTAATTACTCTTAGTATATCCCTTTTAATCGGATGAAATGTGAGAAAACCTAGCACAAAAACAGCATCCAACAACTAATATACCACAAGATAAATAAGCACCTTTTTATTTTTTATTTTTATATATATATCACAAAAACAGCATCCAACAGTTGTGAGAAAAGATGAATGGGAGTTTACAGATTTTCTCAATACTAATTATGACTTTGCTTAGCTCAAATCAAGAACTAATGATCTTAGACACATCTACTCATGAATTGCAAACAACATCCCATTTGCCATCTTCGTCTTGTCCGTTATATCATTCCCTTAGCTTCATCTTCCTCAACCGGCAATCAACATTCTTTTGCTTGGGCTTACAGTCAGGAACTGGAAGCTTTGCTGGTGGCGGCTCTTGCCACTTTTCAATAGCTTTACAAATCTCATCGCGATAGGCTCTCCCTGTCTCCCCAGTTGGATTTCCTTCAAAGGAATCTATAAATGCAGCTAGTGTTGCTTCTCGAGCCAACAGCTCAGAGTCACGTGTCCTTAGATAAACGGGTGTACGCTGGGCAATCTCTGTTTGTTGAATATAGCCCACACAAAACTGGGATGTTGTTGCAGTAGAAAAACCGACTAAATTTGTTTTCTTAGCACCAAAGAGCTGATTTTGAAAAACCGACTAACTTGAAAGAAATCATTGATATCTGGTGTAAATTATAAGGGAGCTGATTTTGAGACTCCCTTTTTTGATGCAAACATTTCAAAATGTAATGCAGTTACAAAACTACCCTTTTGAAAATATAAAAATTACTTGAGGTACTCCACCCCAAAATTATCTCCTTATTTACTAAGGCACTCCAAACAGAAAATTGAACTAAAACCAAACAGAAAAAGACAGAAGCAATTAACATTAGCAATCCAAATGGTAAAGACAGAAACAATCGTAGTCCATAACTATGCAAATCTGTTGTTGCATGTTAGATCAGAGCAGGAGAAATCAACGATCAACGTGGCAGCTAGATGGATTGGGGAGAGAGATTAATCAAAAAGCTAGAAAATCATAAAAATAGGGGGAGGGGAGGGGAGCCGATGTTCAAGAGACTAGCGTGAGGCGCCCTAATTGAGAGGCGATTGAAAAAAGGGGCTTATGAGAGAAGTTAGGTTAGAGAGAGTTGGGTTAGAAAAACTTCAAAAAAAAAACAGCTGGAGTAACAAATTTCCAGCTAGAACATGGAAACCTTAAAAAATTTACATCTAGAACAAGGAAGCCTTATATCAGAATACCAAGGTAAGTTTCGATGTGGAGAATCTACTAAAAAAAGAAATAAAAATAATCATGAGCTTGAACCAGTTTTCAATTCCGAAAATTTCCAACATTTATGCTTGTAGTGGTAGTGGTGGTGATGTATGCATCGATGTTTTTTCCCCTGTTTCATTCCTTTCTCATCTGGATTTGTGATGCGATGATGGAAAATTTTTTTAGCCGAAACACACCCCTCTTAAAATACACAAAACCCGCCCAATCATAACTTAATCCCGACAAAATCATAAGAAAAGAAGTAAAAAAAAAAAAACTATCTTCCGAGCTTGAATCCTCGATTTATGGCACCCAATTCGCAATAGAGTTTTTGCTACATGCTAGGGTTTGGGTGAGCGTTTATATTTTCTACTTCCATTAATAGAGTAGGCAGAGGAGAAGAGCACGAACAAGTAAAAAATTTAAGCAAAGGCAAGTAAAAATTTTTAGGAACGCCTGGAGTAAAATTGAGAGTAAAAAACTCTAGGAGTGCCTGAAGTAAAATTGGAACTTGCAAAATGATGGTTTTGGAAAATCACTATAACTTGAAGTGTCTCCATCAATTTTTAAAGTGCGATATGATTATCAATTCCCAATTATAAAAAAAAATGCAAATTTTCTTGAAAATTTTGTAATTATTTTTTAGTCTTCGTTTAAGGACGGAACAAACATTTTGAAACAAAAGGGAGTATCAATTAGCTTGGTTTGGGAATTTGGAAACATAGGCGTGCTCCCAACAATAGCTGAAAGATTTGGTGCAATAAATCCCATTCTAGTCTCCAGAAAATGAAGCACCTTTATCCGGTAGTTGTCTTGGATAAAATTATGGACCTTGAAAATCTCATTCTCAATGTCAACTGACAGTGCTGTGCAGTCAACTATTAGCTGGTAGTCTTGTAGAACTATGCCGCTAATATTGGACAAATCAGATCTCTTCTCAAGAGCATCTTCAACTTTCTGCAACAAAGAGACACCATGAGTCAACCGTATTTGAAATATTTTATCTTCCTTTTGAATTTTTCTCCAATGCCTCATTGTTGTATATTCCATTTTCTCTCCATGATGCTTGTTTTTTTTATGTTTCCGTGACTTTAGTTACTTTTTAGGGGAATTCAAATTGGTCGAAGTGGAGAAAATGGTTTCAAATCAAGAAAAACTTTTACTTGTTATCTGTTACTCTGTTTTCTCTAACCGGGTAGCAGTTTTTCCAGCTTCAACTGATTCGGGGTTACAATTGGGAACTGGTAGTGGCTCCTGCCACTTTGCAATTGTCTTATGAATCTCATCGCGAAGGGCTCTCATGTAATTTCCAGTTGGATGTGTTTTGATAGAATCTATATGTGCCACCAATGTTGAGTTTGGACACCCCAAACTATAAACTTGTATTGAATATTCTCACTTTTATTCAATACAAAATTACACAAGTACACTTGTACACAAGACACTTACTCACACTTGAGTATCACTCACTTGCACACACTTTGTGCTTCTCACAACACTTGGTGTATCACTCACACACTTGGTGTCTCTCACCAACACACTTGGTGTTTCTCTCCAATATATCTACACAAATGAGCTCCCATCTCTATTTATAGGGAGCCAAAGAACTTTCTAGAAAAGGACTATCCTAGAATACTACAAGCTTTTAGAGAAGCCTAAATATTTCTACAATACTCTAAAAGATTCTAGAGTAACCTGGAAGACTCTATCATCTTCCATAAGTTTCTAGAAAGTTCTAGAATGACCTATAACATTCTGGAGGAGTCTGGAAGGTTCTGGTGGAATCTAGAATATTCTGGAAGAGTCTGGAATAATCTAGAGCAATCCGGAATATTCTAGAAACATCCAGAGACTTCGAGAAAGTCGGTGATGACTCTCAACAACCAAATCAGAAAGTAGCCGGCAAGCATGTGTCCTTGGAGAAGGTGCACTCAGGAATTCTCTGTTTGTTCAATATAGCCCACATGAAACTTGGATGTTGCTGCGGTTGAAACACCTGCTAAGTTTGTTTTCTAAGTACCAAGGAGCCGGACAGTGCAAGCAGGCATGTTAGCCAATGTTGATAGACCACCACAGTCCATTGGCAGTTACCACAAGTTTGGTCGCGACTGTGCTCCCAACGATAGCAGAAAGATTTCGTGCAATATGTTCCATTCTACTCTCCAGAAAACCAAGCACCTTTTCCTTTGATGAGTCAAGAGCAAGAGCACGATGGCATGCTTCAGTGGTCTTTTGAAGGACTTGCTTCGGTAATGGTTTAGCGCATGGAGACCATCCAAATTTTCCCTTGTCAAGTCCATCTCGCTGCAGATCTTTTTAACTACTCTAGCATAATCAATAGGGTGATGAACGAGTGATTGAAGCTCGGGAAATTTCGACCTGTAGTTGTCTTGGATAAAATTATGGATGGTGAAAATCTCATTCTCAATATCAACTGACAATGCTGTGCAGTCAACTATTAGCTGGTAGTCTTCTACATTTCAGATCAGATACCCATCAATTCAAGTAATTCATAATTGGACACCTAATACATTAGCCCAAACAAGGTCCATATTATTATGAATAAATTATTTTAAAAAATTGAGAGAAAAAGAATGACCTTTTGGTATTGGTATCATGCTCTGGCTTTCTTTTGAATGATACTTGACTTTACATCTCTTAAAAGAAGAGAACATGTCCTGAAAGATTTGTGCCAACTTATTCGCCTCAATTTTTCCTAAAATAAAATAAGTAGATTTATGCACCTATTCACATGGGAAATTTTGTCAAGAAAAACTATTAAAGCGTATGTATGTACATATTTTCTAATTGCACTTTTATACTTCCTCCGTCTCAAAATGATAGTCTCATCTGAAAAAAACGTGCAATTTTTGGATGAAAAATAAATTACTATCGTTCATGAGTTTAGTTAGCTTGAACCGTCCGTTATTGGTGGCAGGTGACTATAATCAAATTTTGCAGTCAGAGGAGAAGTTTGGTAGAAGAGGCAGGTGGTCTGGGGGGACGGTGTGGTTACATAATTTTGTTCAAAGGTTGCAGCTTAGTGATATCAGGTCGTTTGGTGTCTTTTATACTTGGACAAACTACAGATCAAGATGACGAGGAGGTCAGTTTTGAAAAACTGGACAGGGCCATGGGAAACGCAGAATGGAGGTCACTTTTTCCTAAGGCGGCGACACTGGTTCTTCCTATTCAACGATTGGATCATAGTCCTTTTTGGTGGTGGATACGCACAGGGAGGATAGGCCTTTTCACAGGCCAAAGCGTTTTGAGGAGATGTGGTTGGGTAGTGAGGAGTTCGGGAAATTTTTTCTCGGGTTTGGTGCTTATTGTTTAACGGCTCAAGGAGTTTCCAACTTGTTCAGAAACAGAATGTGCTGATGCGGCGTTTGAGGAATTGGGGCAACTTATCATATAAATTTTTGAGAAGAAGGATGGATGAGATTCGGTCCAATTTGGGTGCCCTCCAAAATGAGCTAGCTGGGCAAGGGAGGCTGATTGGAGGGATGAAGGATCAAAATGAGGACAGAGCTAGAGTCTTGGTAAGGAAGGACAAAGCGCTGTGAGAGGAATTGGATGATTTAGTGGCTAAAGAAGAGCTCTACTGGTCTCAAAGGGCAAAGCAAAAGTGGTTGGAATTGGGCAATCGTAACTCCAGGTATTTTCACAAATTTGCCACCATTCGTAGTCATAAAAATCATATTGTTTGTCTTAAAAATGAGGAAGGGTAGTTTGTTTCTGGTTCACGAGAGATTAGGGAGTTGTTTGTTAAACATTTTTGAAGTATTTTTGGTAACTTGAATGATGAATCTGAGAGAAATAGCATGTTGGTGCAAAAATCCAAGAGTTTTCGGGAAATTGGACCTGTTGATGACGGAACTCGCTTCGAGGCACGTTACTATGGCGCTTTCCGAAAACAGTATTCGCCCCCACCGTTTGGTGTGCACCGGGTTGATAGAGAATCTGTCCGACGATACAACGAAGCCTGATCAATTCAATGATCTTCTGCCTGCGTCCGCACAAATGAAGGACAGACAAAATACCATGTCGAAAAAGAATTGAAAGAACCAAGGAATTGCTGGCACTGTTTCTGCAGAGTAATGGTACAGCAAAACTAGAAAGCAATCAGTAGTAATTTTGGCAGAGTAACAAGGCTAGAAATTTGTCTATCTTCACATCCTTTCGAATGTAATTCTGGGTGTTATTTATAGGCCCAAAGTATCCTTTCACTTTAGGACACGCCCTTTAGTGAAAGGACTTGAGTTTGAGTCATAACCCTCCATTCAGAGTTGCATCCGTACGCGAACTAGTGTAACCGGTATCGATACAACTTTATGGTGTATCGAAACCCATCATTCTATTCGTGAAACAACCGCTCATGAGCCAACCGATATTGATACAGCTTAACAGGCGTATCGATACCGCTCCATTTCGAATGCCACGTCAGCAACACCTTATGGTCAAATGACAATAAGAAAGGGGGCCTCCTACAAGGCGCCTTGCGCCGACGTGCAAAGTGCGTCATCAAAGCGCCACACAGCCCACTGCCATGCTCACGCACGCGCGGGTGCGTATGAGTGAGTTCCATTACCAGCGTACGCGCAACACCATAGGTGCCTTGCTACTTAACATTATGTGAATATTATAGAAATGTTTCCACATATATACAACTCAACTTCTCTTTCACTAGCCAATGTGGGACAAAACCAAAACACAACAATAAAAGCTTTCTAAAAGCACAAGGAATATTTTAATAAAACCTCAAATAAAAACCCATTTATTTTGATAATTTCCAACATAGCATTAGGAGTGATGTGAGCGAGGGCATGGGGGAAAATTTGTTGGGCTTTGATTTACTGTCCACTGTGGAGGTTCGGCTTTCAGACCTTGATCGGGTAGAGTTGGACAAACCTTTTTCTGAAAAGGTGGAAAGAGCAATCTTTCAGATGGGTGGTCTGAAAGCTCCAGGGCCGGATGGTTTCATTGCTGCTTTCTATCAAAAGAATTGGGATGTTGTAGGGAAGGATGTGTCCTCTATGGTTTTATCCTTTTTCCATTCAGGGGTGATGCTTAAAGAGATTAATCATACTTTTATTACCCTCATTCCTAAAAACAAGAATCCCATTTTGATCAATGATTTCAGACCTATTAGCTTATGTAATGTTATTTACAAAATACGAGTAATTGCAAGAGTTATTGTGAACTGGTTGCAGGGTGTGTTGGGTTGCTTGATTTGAAAATTTCAGAATGCTTTTGTATCTGGAAAGCAGATTTGTGATAATATTTTGCTGGCTCATGAACTTATAGAATTTATTAGACATAAGAAAAGTGGGAGGAAAGCTTTGTTTGCACTCAAGTTGGATAGAGTGGATTGGTATTTTTGGGTGGAGGTGTTGAAGAGAATGGTCTTCAGTCCTACGTGGCCAAAGGATTAATTTTGACAAATCAGAGGTTTTTGTTAGCCCCAATTTGAAGCAGGAGGAGAGATTTGTTGTTTGAGGTGCTAAGAGCTAAAGTTGTGGATAAACTGGGGATCTATTTAGGAGTGGATCATGATTTTACCAGGCGAAAGGGAAATTTGTTCGGAAGGGTTTTAGATCAGATTAATGGTTGCTTGGCTAATTGGAAGAAGAGTTATCTTGATTTTGTGGGGAGGGTGACTCTTGTTAAAAACACTCTTTCCACTACTCCTAGTTTTTTATTTTCTGTTTTTCGTGCCCCGGATTATTTTAATGTCAAGGTGAGAAGTACTATTATTCATTTTTTATGGGGGAAAGGGTGATGGGGGTGGAATTCCTTGGTTGAGGTGAACTAGTTTGTGTCAATCGTTAAGTCACGGAGGGTTGGGAATTCGGGACTTGGGTTGTCTTAATCAGGCGCTATTGGCGAAAGTTGCTTGGAGGTTGTATAATAATGCGGATAGCCTTTTGGCAAAGGTGTTATTGGGAAAATATTGTAATAAGGAAGGTTTTCTTTCGGTCAAGGCCAAGTCCGGGTGTTCATGGGGGTGGCGGAGTATCTTTTGGGGAAGAGATTTGTTAGTTAGGGGTCTCGAATGGGAGGTGGGTAATGGTCAGGATATTAAGGTCTTTAAGGATGACTGGGTCAATGGGGTGAGTAACCCATTCATAGGACGGGAGATTATGGGGTCGTTGCAAGATATGAGAGTGGGATCTCTAATTGATTGGAGAACTTGCAAGTGGCATACCCCGCTTATTGAGACGTTTTTTCCTGAAGATGTTGCAAAATGGATCTTGGAAACGTATATTCCGGAAGGGTGTAGGGAGGCTAGCATGTATTGGACAGGTTCGAGGATTGGTAATTTCACGGTTAATTCTGCATACTTCTTAGCAGCTACTACCTCCGTTCCAAAATAAGTGTCCCTTTTGGGATTGCGTGCATTTTCAATGACTTATATCTTTTAATTTATAATAGTTTTTATGATTTTGAAAATTTTGTATAATAGAATTAATTATGATCTATCAAGCAAGATCCATAATGCATATTTTTTGAGGTTCACGTTAAAAGATATAAGCCGTTGAAAATGCACGCAATCCCAAAAGGGACACTTATTTTGGAACGGAGGGAGTAATAGTAAATATTCGGGGGAAGTTGAGGCTTCACCTTCAGAGGTTTGGAGGAAGCTTTGGGCGATGCAATTGCCTCCGACGTACGAGATGTTTATCTGGAAAGTTCTCCATAAAATTATACGGAGTAGCTGTGAAAGATGGGTTAAGGAGGAGAAGAATTATAGGTGAGAGTTTGTGTGTGGTGTGCGGATCTGATGAGGAGACTGTGGACCACTTATTTTTACAATGTGTTTTTGCAAAGAGACTTCGGGAGGCTTTGAATTTGGGGTCGTTGCGATTTTGTACGAGCATAGGGGATAATGTTTCAGATTGGTTGTCAGAGTGTCTAAGAATTAAGGGGGATGATGCATGGGTGTGTAAAATTGTGTGGTATTTGGGAAATTTGGCGCTCGCGTAATCGGGCTTTGTATGATTCTGCCATTCCTTTATTCGATTCTTGTGTTGCTAGCATTAACCTTAATCTTTCCATGTTATTGAAGGCTCGAAGTGTTGCGGGTAGATGTGGTGCAGGTGGGGCTGGTAGTATGGGGACGGGTTTTTCCTTTTGCTGGGGCAGACCGGAGGGAGGGCAGTGGCATGGAGGAAGTGGTAGTTGATGGTGCCTGGAAAAAAGAATTATACAAAGGTGTTGCAGCTTAGTGCTATGGGCAATATGCCCAGGATTTTGACGGACAGTATTGAAGTGGTAGCTGCACTTAGGGATGTGTCTAATGCTAGTGTTTTAGTTAGATGTATCGCTAGTATTGAAGTGGTAGCTGCACTTAGGGATGTGTCTAATGCTAGTATTTTAGTTAGATGTATCGCTCGTGATATTTTAGATGTAATATCGTCATCCTTTTGCTATGTAAACGTTGTTAAGGCCACCCGACAAGGGGTGAGTAATGCTCATAATCTGGCTTAGAGTCGCCTTTTTAATCTTATTCGCGCTTAATTTAGTGTTATGTTTATGGTTCACAAAAAAAAAAAGAAAGAAAAAAAAAGCCTTGCTGAATTAAAAAGCGTACTAGCAAAATTAAAGAGATTTTTCAAGATCCTTTGCTTAAGCATGCATATATTGAAGTCCGAGTGTCTGCTTATAAACAGAAATGTCACCTGGAATGGAGATATCCATGCGTTCGCAGGACACCCGTTTGGCGTTTACAATTTGGCACAAAAAAAACTATACAAACGTCCTTAATCAGATGAAATGTGAGAAAACCTAGCAAAGTAACAGCATCCAATTACTATATAGGAGGATAAATTAACGTCTTTTTTTATATCGTTAGAACAATATCAACCAGTACTTGAGAGAAGATAAGTGAATGGGACTTTGCAGATTTTCCCAATGCTAATTATGACTCGCTTAACTCAAATGGTTTCGGCAAAGGGTCTAATGATCTCAGCCACATTTACTCAAGAACTCCATACTATTTGCCATCTTCCTCTGGTCAGTCATAGCATAACTTAGCTTCATCTGCTTACACCGGCGGCCATCACTCTCTTTCTTGGGTTTACAATCAGGAACTGGTGGAAGCGATGTAGGATGCTTTGCTGGTGGTGGCTCCTGCCACTCTGCAATTATCTTATGAATCTTATCGCGAACGGCTCTCCCATGATCCCCAGTTGGATATTCACTTATAGAATCTATACGTGCCGCCACTGTTGACTTTGCAGCCAGTAGCCGGCAAGCACGCATCCTTAGAGAAGGCGGTGTACTCTGGGAAATCTCTGTTTGTTCAATATAGCCTACACAAAACTGATCTGTTGCTGCGGTGGAAAAACCTACTAAGTTTGTTTCATTAGCACCGAGGAGCCGGACAGTGCAAGCAGGGATGTTAGCCAATGCTGAAAGACCACCAGCAGTGACCACAAGTTTGGCCGCAACAGCGCTCCCAACAATAGCAGAAAGATTCGGTGCAATATGTCCCATTCTAGTCTCCAGAAAATCAAGCACCGTTTTCTTTGCCGAGTGAAGAGCAAAAGCACGATTGCATGCTTCAATTGTCTTTCGAAGGATTTTCTCTGGAAGTGGTTTACCACTAGTAGTTGTAGCCGTGATGGAATCCACCATGATAATGGCGGAGGGTAGTAAACCATCCAAATTGACCCTTGTCAAATCCATCTCATTGCCGATCTTTTCAACTACTCGGGCATAATCGATAGGGTGATGAACAAGTGATTGAAGCTCAGGGAATTTCAACCTGTAGTTGTCTCGGATAAAATTATGGATGAGGAAAATCTCATTCTCAATGTCAACTAACAATGCTGTGCAGTCAACTATTAGCTGGTAGTCTTCTACAACTATGCCGCTACTATTAGACAAATCAGACCCCTTTATTTCAAGAGCATCTTCAACTTTCTGCAACAAAGAGACACCATGAGTCAACCGTATTTCAAATAATGAATTCACCAAAATCAGGAAACTCAGCATTCAGTGTTGGTAAAGTATTTTAATTTTAAACTGACTTTTTAATCTGTGTAAGAAAACCATTTTTCGAGGAGCTTGATGTGCTTAAGCAGATACTTGTCTCACGTCGCTTGTGGGTGGAAGTGATGGACCATGGGGCGCAACGAGGACGTTGCAATCTTAAGTGGGGGAGATTGTAATATCCCACATCGGTGGGTTAGAGAAAAAATTGAATAATATATAACGTATGTCAAGCAGCTACGGTATAAATCAAGGCTAACCTTTTGAACTACATGGTTAGGCTAAGAGTTAGCAGGTTAATTGAGACGGGTCGTTAAAAATTTATTTGCATTTTCATGTGAAAGTCACGAGAGAGGACAAAGGTGTAGTTGATCATTGATTGGAGTAGATGAATCGTGGATGCTGTGATGGCTTCATGATATTTTAAGGAAGAAGAGAAATTGTAAATGAGACCAACTGATGTGTCGGCCAAAGCATCATGCCACTCAATTATGGATGCTCCTCCTGATTTTATCATCCATCTATTTAAATCTGCATATTGTTCTCTCATGTATGCAGAAGCAAGCTGAAGGGATTGAGGCCTAAGGCAGTGTGATCAAAGCTCTCTCCTATTGCTCCACATTCTATATTTTCTATATTACTACAGATAGATTACCCAATAAAATGTAATGGTGTTTATATGGTAGAGCTTTGAGTTCTAACCTACTTGTGCAGGGTAGTTCGAGCCAACGTAACTTATTAGACAGGGCTGTTGTATCCTGGAGGGGACAAGCCAAATGGGAGTTCTACCACATTGGCTAGTGGTACAGGTTTTAACCAGCCGCAGCCGTGTATGGGTTGAATCTCCTTAAAGATAACAAGATATGTGTATAGTCCATTTGTTATGGATAATTCTGTAATATCCACAATGATTTACTTGATGTATTAAGTGGATATGTGTACTCATGGAGTACAGAATCCGAACCACGTAAATTTGTGTATCCTCTCCATTTGACCATGGTTTGATTTATTGGCTCAATAACTAATTTGCGGCAAGAACCCCAACATTCAGCAATGCTTGTACATAGCCAAGTTACAAGTGAACAATAATAATAATACAGGAGCAGGCAGCAAAAAAATTACAGAAATGGACCGAAATCTGGGGTTTCGTTAGGAATACGGGGAAAAGAAGAAGAAAGGAAAGGTTCCTTTGTCTGGTTGTTTGAGATGAAACAGGAAATAAATAACAAAACAAAGAATCAAGGATAGCAAATTTTCCTCTTTACTTTCTATAGAGTTATCTACAAATTTGTCTTCCTTTCAGATCTCTTTGTCCTTCAGTTCCAAACAGGCCGTGAAGATAATGTAAAAATTGCAAAACAACAAAAGAAGGTAAGAAATTAAAGTAATAAACCCAAAAACAAAGTAACTAACCTGCATGATATCGACGTAGCGCTGGGTTTTCAGCAATTTAGAGACTGTGTCCAAATCATCATCGTTATTAATGTTTTCCAGATCTACATTGTCGGAAATAGGGATGGCAATTTCCCCCGATCCGATCGAATCCGATCCGTTCCCCGATCCGAATGGATCGGCATTTTGGAGATTTGTTTGGAGACTGGGTCGGATTTGGGGATTTTTTTTAAAAAAATTCGGGGATCGGATCGGGGACGGGTAGTAGTGTATCCCCGCCCGGAATCCGATCCGATCCGTCCCCGAATCCCCGTTTTATATTTTATTATATATATATATATATATATATATATTAGTTATTTAGGGTTTGAGACAAAACACAACACCTACCCTTATACCCAGCCGTTTTCTCCTCCCTCTCACTCCTCGACCTCCTCTCAGTCTCTCAAGCCTCAGATCTCACAACCGCCCCAGTCCACAGCCCACCGTTCACTCGCCGGCCACAGTCCACAGCCACGGTTCTCTCTCTCTCTCTCTCTCTCTCGATCCCATAGCCAAACCCGAGGCCGTGGCCGTCAGGATCGAACCCGGACCAGGACCCAAAGCCATACCCCCTACGGCCCTACCAAATTGATTCGGAGATCGGTAACTGCCATCACTGGGTTTGTAGGCCACCGCCCTGATGATATAGCAAATGTAAAAAAACATGAGAGAGGCCAGTCTGTTTGTGTTTTCTCCATCCATATTTGGTGTTTTCTCGTTGATTTGCGTTTTGTTTATTTTCTTTTCTATATTAATTATCAATGGGTTTTGTCTCTGTGATTCTTTGTTGGCAGAAGGTTGATAGCTTCTTTTCAATTTCATACATTACTCCATTCGTTTTCTTCCAATTTTGATGGGTTTCTATTCATGCATTTTTTCAGCCATATTTCCCCGAATCCCCGGTTTGGATCCCCGTTCCCCGTTTGGGGCGGGGATGGAGGGGGAAAAATAATCCCCATTGGGGATCGGGGCGGGGACGGGGATGGGGGAGGGGTTCGGGGATCGGGGATGGGGATAGTAGTCTCTGGCCCCGCCCCATCCCCATTGCCAACCCTAGTCGGAAACCGGATCGGAGTCGCGATCTCCGACTTCACCGCAGCAGCATAACGAAGATCGCAGGCTGGCCGCCGTGATCATCGCCGCCTTCGTGCCGCCCTCCGCCTCTTCGCCTTCTTACGCCATCCCTCCTCTCTCTCTCTCTCTCTTCGTTTGGATCTGTGGTCTCTCTGTGCAAATCCTTCTCTCCCTACGCACATAGTAGGGTTTATAGAGAAGCCTGATACACGTTAGGAAAAGAAAACCGGAAACAAAATAGGAAAAAGAAATGAACGGCAAAGATATGAATCCGAAAAGAAATAGGAATTCTTTTCCTGTCCTTTACACTTTCCGTTTGGAAAATGCTAATGTTAAAATTATTTTTTTTGTCAAAATTATAATGCATAAAAGATTTATATTTTGCACATGGTACAAGGTTTTTAAGCATTACAATAAAAAAATTTTGACATTAGCACCATTCCCGATTTATATATGGGTCCTTACACGTGTGTTTGACTTAAAAAGTCAATTTCACTTTTTTTAATCTTTATTTGACTTTTTTTTAGGCAATTAAATAATTAGTCAGTTTAGAGATTAGCGATACGTTTTCATCTCTATCATTTTAAACGGTTATGTTTTCATCATTTTTAGTTGTAAAATATCTTTTTTACCCTTATCTAGTGATATGTATTAATATACCTAATTATTGTTGTCAATAGAGGTGTGATGTAATTTTCTTAATTTTGTGGGATGTAAGTTTCATAAAATCATAGGTCTCGAATATTTTCATTCTTTCCAGCAGAAAAGGAAAAATTTTGATTTCAAGATTTTCAAATCATTTTGTGATATCTTATCATAATTGTTGTTGGAATCACATTTAACCATATTTTATGTGTTGTACTTGATTTTTACCAAGATTACTGTCTCAATATCTCCATCATGTTAATTTTTACCATGATTACTCAATTTACCATATTTTATGTCTTATATTTGATTTTTACCATGATTACTTGAATCATGGTAAAACATATCAACCAATAATCAACGTTTCATGGTAAAAAAAAGGATAAAAAATTATGGTAAAAAAATCAAAACAATGTTAAAAACCATTGACATGATTGCTAGTTTGATTTTAACCATGATCGCTTTCCTTAATGAATTTGGCCTGCGCATGCGGCGCTTTTAAAAATTTTAACCATGATGAGTGGATCAATGATTGTTGGATGAAAACATAAAGAATGGAAAAAATAATTTATGTTTTCATCCAAAAAATCTTTACCCTCTAGGCAAATAATTTTTGTATGGAAACATAAATAATTTTGGATGAAAACATAAAAAACTTTGGTGGCAAAATATTTTTATTATGTTTTCATCAAAAAAATCTTTACCCTATAATCATGAACTTTTTGTCCACAAAAGATTGTTTTTATGTTTTCATCCAAAATTAATTATGTTTTCATCCAAAAAATCTTTATCGTATAGGCAAAGAATTTTTGGATGGAAACATAGTAAATTTTGGATGAAAAACATTCGGTTTAGTCATTAATCTCCTAGTATGTATATATATATATATATATACATATATATAATCAAGGGCAAAAGTGGATTTATTTGAATTTCGGGATGGAAACATAATTCCAAAAAGAGCACAGAATGAAACTCTAATTTGGAGGTGGGTGGAGGATGATTATTTAAGTGGCGCCCCTTTTTTTTTTTTTTACATTTATTAGTTTTGCAACAATTTTTTTGAGCACTCGCCGAGAGAAATCCAAAAAGGTAAAAGATTATGATTAGAACTATCAAATTTTCAAATAAGATCGAAAAAAGTGTAAAAATCTGTCTTTTTGACTTATTTTTATCTTTATTCAAAACAATTTAATATTCGATCATAATTTTTTCTTTTTTGATTCCTCTCGCCGAGACAAACGAATAATACACAAAAAGTTGATTCAAAACTAAAAAACACACACAAAAAAAATCAAATCAAATAAAGACGAAAAAACAAGCCAAGTGACTTTTTAGGCTGAAACACATGTATCAATAACCGTGAAACTCAAGTCATTACTCAAATTTGATGAGCTCGGGTCCCGTCCACTTGTCCAGTTTTTACGGTGTAAGGAAATTTTTTAAAATAACCCCTGATCTTTTCCAAAATTACATAGACACATGAACATTTAAAAATGTCACATAAACATGAGTACTATTAAAAAAAAAACTCATCAATTAAACCCCCTACCGTTACCCTCCGTTAAAAAAACAGACGGAATAGGTGACGTGGACTACACGTGGCTGTTTATTCCTCTATAAAAATTTAAAATAACCTTTGACCTTTCACCAAATTACACAAAGACACTCGACCTTTACAAAATGTCACATAAGTACCTGTACTATTTAATAACTCATCAATTTCACCCATGTCATCACTGTTTGTCTAAAAACTAATGAAATGGGTGACATGGACTACACATGGCTGTATTGGGGTTAAGTGGATGAAATGCGGATGCGTACATGGCATGTAGGAGAATCACTCACTCTGTGTGTGTGTGGATGAAATGTGGATGTGTACATGGCACATAGGAGAATCTCTCTCTCTCTCTCTCTCTCTCTCTCTCTCTCTCTCTCTCTCTCCAAAAAGGCCTCTAACCCATTCTCACTACCCCACTAGAACAATTCACCAATTCAACTCATCCCAAATAAAACCACCAAAAAACTCATCCCTTCATTCTTATGACCTCAACACAACCCCTTCTTCTTCTTCTCCATCCCAAACCCTATCCCTAACCGCTTTCGTTGTCACAGGTCCCTTCTATGCCCACCCGACTCCACCATCAATATCTCTAGTGAGTATCCTCATAGATGATTCACACTCCTCGTTGCACCCCGTGTGTGGTTAGATGAAAGTTTGGTGCACATGGTGTGTGCAATATACGAGTAGGGTTTCCACCTTGGCTACGTTGGCAACTTGGCATACTGGGTAGGGAGGGGGTGGATGCAATTAAGGAAGAATAGTTGTAACAAGATTGTTTGAGTAAAAGAATCGTCTGCAATGCATATCACTCATTTCGTTAGTTTTTAAACAAATGGTGACGACAAGGGGTTAAATTGATGAATTATTAAGTAGAACATGTGTGTGTTTATATGATAGTTTGTAAAACTCAAGTGTCTACATGTAATTTGGTGAAAGGTCGGGGGTTATTTTAAAATTTCTTGGAGTAACAATTTGGCCACGTGTGATCCACGTCATCCACTCTGTTAGTTTTTAGATGGAGGATGACGGTAAGGGTTTACTTGATGAGTTTTTCAATCATATAGGTGTTTATGTGACATTTCTTAAAGGTCAAGTGTCTCTATGTGATTTTGATGAAAGGTTGAGGGGTTATTTTGGAATTTTCCCACGGTGTAATATACCTTCCAATTTTTGCATCTCAACCCGTCCAAAAGTCAAATTTGTTTAGATAAATTGTTACTAAAATATCCAAAACACCTCCGAATTAATTGAGCCATGCAAAACACTTTTTAAACGGCCGGGGTGCAAAAACTGGACGATGTTAAACTGTAAAAACTAGACGGGATCTCCTCCCCAATTTGATAGTCAATTCCTCTCCATATCTTATCCATTCATATCTCAACCCAAAAATTATAATATGTACCGTACATCCAATAGAACACATACAAAATTACAAGACTACAAATTTTTCTATGCAATCGGTATCGATAGCTATATGAGTAAGTTACTGTAATTCTGTAAATTGTAACGTTAAAGTGTAAAATTTAATTACCATCCATTTGCATAACAATTCCACCATACTTATATTTTTATAGACTTATAATTTCTTGCATGTTCTATGATGTGAACGAATCAGACCATAATTTTGAGCGCGAGATGTGGACAAAAAGTAAAAGTATAGGGAGAAACTCATTCCAGTTTGGCAGGGATTTTTTAAGAGTGTGCTCATTTTGCAGTTCCTTTATGGGTTAGGGCGGTTTACCTGATCAATAAATCTACAACTAGCCTGATTTGGATAAATTGAAAAAACTGATTTTTTTGGTTTTTTTCGTACTGTCTTTATTCAATTTTTTTTTTTTTTTTTTGCATTTGTTAGTTTTGCGTTAAGATTTTGTGATTTCTGGATTTATGTTGTCGAGACGAATCCAAAGAGTATAAAATTATGGTCAAAAGTAATAGGTTTTTTGAATAAAACCAAAATAAACCAGTTTCTTGAATTATTTTTCGTCTTTATTCACAAAACTTTGAGTTTGGCTAACAATTTTATACTTTTTATATTCTTCTCGTCGAGACAAGCTAAGAAACTACAAAAAATCGATTGAAAACTAAATAATGCAATTTTTTGTTGAATAAGGACAAAACAAAAAAAAACCAAAAAGCTAGTTTTTTCAATTTAACCAAATCAGGTATACACATTTAAATACACACATACACACTAAGTGCGGAGCGCACACCTACTGCACCATCCAATGTGTGGGGGTCTCACACTTAACGTTAGTGTGTGTGCATGTGTGTGTTGGGGGTATGTATTTGGGTGCGCAAGTGTTGGCGGTTATTGCAAAAAAATTTACCCGAGGTTGCAAATGTGGTTTGTACGTGCGTCTCTTCTTGGAGGAATTTCCCTAATAGTTTGGCTAACCAAAAGGTCTTGACTGAGTGGGGAATCACAACTCATGTGCTCAAACCTTGATGATGTTTTGTTGCTGTTGTGTTGGTTGATTTACTGTCTTTGTAGCTGATGTTGTTATAGATCCTCTAAGTTAAGGGTTCTTCGTTGTATTTGTTGGTTCTCCTTATTGTATAGGATTTTCAAGGCTATGCCCTTGGTCCATGTTCTTTGGTTTTGTTTTTCTTAAATGAATTGCCTTACTAAAAAAACAAAAACAAAATCCTTACCTGATGACTCGAACCTAGATGATCGCCCACCAATCTAATATTCTAATGCTAATCTTTATTAGTTCCTCTTTTTTTCTTTTTACTAAGTAGCATATAACATGTGATATGCGCAGAGTGAACTACAAATTTATGATAGAATATTTTTCATAAAAAGAGACAGATTTTTTTTTTTAATGTATCCCAACAACGTAAAACTGTGACGTGTAAATATTATTCGTAGTATCAACCAAGCGATGACCCATGCTATTATTTGACCAATAAAAATATATCCAGTTAATTTAAAATCAAATATTGTATCAGTGCTTTAAATTGTCACAAAGCAAAAATGATTCATAGTATCGATCGAATGCAACACAAAATTATACTTAAAAAATAAATGTGATCGAATCATGTGGAACTCGGGGGCTCTGCTTCCCCATGGGTTGATTGGCCCTACCAATCCATGAATTATTGATTATCTTTATAGGGAGATAGTGTACGAATCTGAACCGTTCATTGCAGAGACGGACGACTCGAATGAATTGGCAGTGCCATGCCGTCTCTAAGGGACAGCAGAGCCCCCAGGTTCCATCACACAACCTCAATTAATGCTCATCCACCATACGTTGAAATTTCTACATGTATAAAAAGGAACAGTAAATACAAGCTATCCATAAAAAAGTATCATCCCCTCTTATGTATAAAATTTGAGTATTAATGTACGGTTTAGGAGAGCCGATGATAAAAATGTTTAGGCATTAACTCTTTGCAGGGTGGTCTATAAACTCTGACCCAGGGGTTTGTAGTGAGCATCTGAGCCGTTCATTTCAACAATCAATAGTTCAAATATGTTGTTATATTTTGACCAGTAAGAATTTTTAGCGAATCTGAACCATCGATATTGGAGATCAACGATCTCCATTACTCACCACACTTATAATGAAAATGCTCACTATAGGCCTCTGGATTCCTATCTCTTTATCTTCTTGCATATAAGATTCTATTAATGCTGATAATAGCGATAATAAAAACAGCATAGGAAATTAGACATATACTTAAAAACAGCACGGTTACAATTCTTATATGATGTAGAATAAAATCTTATTCTGTTCATTGTTATAAAACCCAAAAGAAAAAAAAAAGGAAAAAAAAAAGACTACTGCTCTAGACAACCCAGCCAAATACAAACAATGAAATATCTAAAGGTTGCATCAAATTCTAATTCCAACTTCACCTAGTTTCATAATCTCCTAGGTGCTAAAATCATAATATTTCAAATCAAAAAATGAAGCGATTTTGTGTATCGTTTTTGTAATTTTTTGAACCAAATTAAAGTACTCCTCGTGTACTTTAATTTGGTGCGAAAAAAAAATCAAAAAACGATACACGAAACTACTTCATTTTTTGATTTGAAATATCATGATTTTAGCACATGGGTGCTAAAATCTTTTGGAAAACTACACATAGTTCCCCAACACCCAATAGTTTTACATATCCTTTTACACGCGTAACATTTTTTTAGCTATAATAAATTTAGAAATCACTAATATATTTTGGCGACCACATTTATCTACCACATTTTTGGTAATGTGTCACTAATGTATTGGTAGAATGTGTCTCATATGTTATGTAGTGGAACACCTTCTAACATTATAACGATGGCATGTCACGTACGTAGTACTCAAAATGTGATCACCGTAGCATTGCTCTTTAGTCCTTGCAAGTAGCAAGATTACGGTTTGAGTTCTTGTTGTACATCTTGGGATGGATAGATGGCCCTTCAACAGATTTGGGGATCTTGTAGTGGGAAGCCGCACTACATCCCAAGCCATTGATCGTGGAATCACGCAATCTATTACCAAATAAAAAGGGGTTTTGCAAAATTCTATTACCAAATAACAATATTGCTTGGATCTGAAATTTCAAGATGAAAAAAAGGAAAAGATTAGAAGTACTTGAATGACAAATTGAACAGGTAATGGTGTGTCAAATCGGAAGCGGGGGCCTTGTAGTGGGTAACTCATTACAAGCTTGTAGTGAACCCCATCCAGTCGTCCATCTCCGCACTGACGGTCGGATTTAATCCAAATTCCAAATAATTCGAGCCGTTCATTGTTTGGATTAAAATCCAAACGTTCATTAACAAGATGGATGACCGGATGAGCTTATTACAACCCTATAGTGAGCCCCTCACTAGAGGGACCCTTACCCGTGTGAAGTCACTCATTCGAAGCTCGAAATAGAGTTCATTTTTGGTGCTGCATATGGTTATCGCTCCCATGGTAGTAGCGGCTGATGGCGTTTTTATGTTAACGTGACTTTGTTGGATAATTTTTTTTTTTGGTCACAACGATAACAGCGGATAGTATTAAAACACAGCTGAAACATCAAGTGGAAAACCCGTTCCTAGAAAAGGGATCAAGCAACCACACTGGGGGGACTCAGTCCAGTGACTATATCCCAAATCACTAAAACCTTTACCAGTCAAAACATGAGCAACATTATTACCTGTCCTACGAACAAAGGAAAAATTGCAACTTTGGAAATTTTTACTCAAAACTTGAACATCATAAGTAATGACTTCCACTTCTTGGTTGACCGCTACTTGATCATTGGGCATATTCACGATCAACTGAGCATCACTCTCCAAAATAATCAACCCCAACCCAAGTTGAGAACCCAGCAACATACCTAGCTGGATTGCCAAGGCTTCTACGACCGATGAGCTCGCACACCACTGAACAAACCCCATAGAGGCATCAACAAAAAAAAAAAACCTCTAAAATCCCTGACAACCACCCCAAAACTCCTTCCATTCTCCCCTTTTTTCCATGACCCAGCCACGTTGATCTTGAAAACCCCACTAAGTGGTCTCTGTCATGAACTAAGACTCCCATTCCCTTTTGATACCACAGATGCCGCATCCAAAGAATTCACAGATAAGAACTCTTTCAAATACGCCACTGCCTGCTTGCACACCATTCTCGGAAGAGAGAGCTTTTGTTCAAAAATGACCCCATTCCTACACTTCCAAACTTGCCATAGCATAACCGCAGCTATTGACAAACACCAATCCCTATTAGCATGATCATGCCACTGAAGAACCAAATAATCCTAGAAACCATTAAAAGAATTGAGCTGTACCAGCCCCATATCAACGTGTAAAGGCGACAAACGCCACACCTAGACGGCTAGAGGGCAAGTACAATAAAAGATGAACAATGGCCTCTTGCTCAGCACCACAAACCGAGCAACTAGAATCTGCCACAATCTTTCTCCGCTGTAACGCATCCCTAGTAGGTAAAATTTCATGAAAACATTTCCACAAAAAATGCTGAGTTTTCTTGGGAATGTTCAAACCTCAAATGCACTTCTAGCGTTCCTCTGGAACTACCAAAGACCTTGGACCATCCTCATTTCCCCTCCTCAATAATATTTGGTTTTCCAATTCCAAAGTCGACAAGTAGCCAGAGCTAACATTATAAATACCCGACTGTGAATAATGCCAAACAAGTTTATCAACTCTGTTTGTCTATGATAAAGGTAAACTAAGAATACCCCTCACATGATCCGGCCCAAAAAGACTAGTGACAACATCTTCCTTCCATGAAGCCGCATCCGAATCAATAAGTTAACTAACCACCCTAAGTTCCCCATTCTCCACAATCCGTCGTGATATAAAGACCCCATCCATTGGCAACCACGGGTCCTCATCAATACAAACTCGTTCACCATTCCCGATTGACCATCTAACCCCACTAGTTAAAAACTTTTTTACTCTCCTAGATGCTTCTCCAAACCCAGGAAGGATTAGAGCCCAAATCTGAATCCATAAAAGATTTGTTCTTGAAATACTTGCTTTTAAGAACCCGGACCATTAAGCAATTTGGAGACTTCATAAGCCTCCACCCTTGATTAGCTAAGAGAGCCAGATTATAAGAATTTAGATCGCGAAACCCTAACCCTCCTTTAAACTTTGGTTTACAAAGGCGGCTCCACTTCATCCAATGTATCTTCCTCTCATGAAATTTTTGCCCCCACCAGAACCTGGCCATAGCTACTTCAATTTGATGACATAAACCTTCCGACAACTTGAAACAAGACATCGCATAAACCAAAAGAACCAATGATACCGATTTAAGCAACACCTCTTTCCTTGCTTGATTAAGAATTTTCTCCTTCCATGCATCCAACCAACTTTTGGACTTCCAACCAACTCTATCCTTTATATAATTAAATAAGGTCGTCTTAGACTTCCCCACCTCAGCCGGCAGCCCCAAGTATTTCCCCAAATCTGCCCAAACCGGAATAGAAACCAAAGAACTCAATTCTTGCCTTTAAACAACCCCTGTATTCTTACTAAAAAACATTGAAGATTTTTGGAAATTAATAAGCTGACCGAATGCACATTGATAATCATCAAGAATAGCAGCTATAGCATACAACTCACTCCGCTTAGCTTTACAAAAGACCAAAGTATCATCTGCAAATAACAAATGACTGATAGGAGGGCTATCCCTACAAATTATGAGCCCATGAATAGCATTCCTCATTTCAGCCTTGCGAAGCACCTCAGACAGCCCCTCTGCACATAACAAGAAAATATAAGGCAAAAGTGGATCACTTTGTCGTAGCCCACGTGAAAGAGTGATGTAGCCTGATGGTTCCTCATTCAATAACAAAGAAAAGAAAATGCAACTCGTTATCCACATATCTGCGAACCCCATCTTCCTCAAAATTGCTTCCAGAAAAGCCCATTCAACTCTGTCATACGCCTTGCTCATACCTAACTTCAAAGCTACAAACCGATTACTCTTATACCTGCGATTTTTCATGAAATGCAAAGCCTCTTGGGCTAATATAGTGTTGTCCGAGACTTGCCACCCACCCACAAAAGCACTTTGACTTTCACTAACAATATCGGTAGAAAACCGCCTCAACCGATTCATAAAGATCTTGGATAGAACTTTATAAACTGAGTTGCAAAGACTGATTGGGAGAAGCTTCCCCATATTCATTGGACACTGTACTTTGGGGATAAGAACGATATGAATATGATTTATACTATGGAGAAAATGCCCAGAATGGCAATAACTCCAGACAACATCAACCAAATTCGAACCCACAAAATCCCAATATTCCTGTAAAAAGCTTGCCCCCATCCCATCGGGCCCTAGCGATTTATCAGAAGACATTTGAAAAACAGCCACTTTGACTTCGTTAAAGGAAATAGGCCGTGTTAAAACCAATTCATTCTATCCCGAAACTTTATGATCCACACAATGAAGCACTGTATCGACATTAGTCACCCCTTTCGAACTAAAGATATTTTGAAAATAACCCACTACAATCTCCTTCACCGCTTGATCACCCTCACACCATCTCCCAGAAGTATCCTCCAAACCCATTAATCTATTCTATTGACGACGTTGAATGGTTTGAGCATGGAAAAAAGCAGTATTCCTATCACCGGATTTAAACCAATTCACCCTCGCTTTATTCCTCCAATAGTCCTCCTCGTCAATCAGAGCCTTTTTCAACAATGTTTCCGTTTGTAAAAACTCTTACTGATCAAAATTAGTACACTCGAAAAGCTGTTGAAGTTTAACTTCCAAGTGGTCCTTATTGAATCTAGAATTACACTGATTTTGCTTCTGCCATTGAATCAAACCAAACCTGCACGCCTTAATTTTCTGATGGATTTGAAACCATTTAAAGCCTTGGATGTAAACCCCCCATGCTTGCCGAATTATAGAACCATAATCAACGTTACCACCTCATCTCTTATAAAAAAATAAATCGATGCTTGAACTTTTCCACATGAACCAGGCTTTTCAGTAAAAGAGGACAATGGTCAGAACCCCCTGGCTGGAGATGATTAACCGTTGCATTTGGATATCGAATCCTCTAGCTTGGGCTAGCAAGAAAGTGATCTAGTCGAACCCTCACATTATCTCTACCCACCCGTCTATTATTTCAAGTAAAATGATAGCCGACATAACCCAAATCAATAAGATTACTCTGCTACACAAACTGTCGCAAATTCGTGAGCTCCCACTCCTGTCTTTGCTTACCACCCAACTTCTCATAGGCATGCAAAATAGCATTAAAGTCCCCACCAACTAGCCAATCCACATCACTAGCAGTAGCTGTGTGCACTAGCTCTTCCCATAAAACCCTTCGTCCCTTAGTAGAGTTAGGTGCATACACCTCAGTAAATTGACATCGGCGTTGATCCACAGTAATATAACTATCAATCAAAAAAGAACTACTACTGATACATTGAAAAGACACCCCCTTCCTCCAGAAAATACACAAACCATCGGCCAAGCCCACCGGGTTAACACAAAAACAACCATCTACACCCAGGCGTTTCTAAAGGCGAACCAAAATATTGGAATCATTTTTGGTTTCCATAAAAAACACCACGTTCGGGGAATGGAGTCTCCAAAACTCCCTCAACTGGAAAACTATCAGAGGGTTCCCCACACCCTGACAGTTCCACACCAGAACCTTCATTGAGATTTCGGGGGCCAATTTGGGTCAGCCACCTCCACCCCACTAGTAGTTGTAATATTTGTAATATCCCCTAACAAAACCCTTTTACATGCTTGTTTTGCTAGGTCATCAGAGTCCAACACCTCCAGACGCCGTTTGCCAGCAATTTGATAATAGGTACCCGTTTCTCCATCTTCCTTGCTCACATCAGCTATCGAAACCTTCTTCTTGCTAATCGAGCCTGGCTTTCTCCCTTTCGTCCTCCCTCTGAGAGAGCTAGGCAGAACCCTCCCTGATTTCTCCAAGTGGCACACCTCCGACACATCAAATGCATGACCTCCCATTAAATTGTTTGGGCTTGTAATTCCCAAAGCCACATCATTTCCCAGAGGCTTAGTTGATCCAAAAGAGAAAATAGGTCCAGCCCTCTCAACACGGCCCAGACCATCAGACTCCATTCCCACAGTTAAGGAATTATTAACATGCATTGGCCTCATCATTTCCCAGACGCTTAGTTGATCCAAAAGAAAAAATAGGCCCAGCCCTCTCAACATGGCACAGACCATCAGACCCCATGCCCACAGTTAAGGAATTATTAACGTGCATTTGGCCTTCCTTAAAAGGTTGGCCCACTCACACCCACCCCTGTATTGCACCCAGATCCCCCCTCCAAAGATGGGCCATAATTCACCATATCACATGCCTTTGTAACATTGAAATTCCCCAAAAAATTTGCTATTAATTCCCCCATTCGAAATTGCTTCCATTTATCGTTACCACCGTATCATTCCCCACCTCAATCAACCGAGAATCCTGTGATTCCGTTGTAACTTTGTCCTTACCATTTCTGCTTTGTAACTGCCCGTCACGTATTTCATACCCGACGTGATCCTCAGCAACCACCACCGTGCCCAAGCTGCTGGAATTCACAGCCTCTCATCTCCATTGTCTCTGATTCCCCAGATCCCTCTCCTTCCATTTGTAGCCCCTCCGAAAGCTCGATGCCATGGCCCATAAGAATTCTCTTTAACGTAACCCTCCATGACATCCCTGCTTTTTACTAAACAGTCCTGAATCTCATGATCAATCAGACCACAATAAATGGCATAAAAAAGGAAGTCGTTCATATTTATAATCAACCCAACATTTCAACCCTTCTCTTGGCACAACATTACCACCCCAGTTGTAATGGCTGAATCAGAGGAATCCGAACTCGGACACGAACGTAACGACCCCAATCCCCTTTCTCTGTCACCTTATTCACCTCCAACACCGTCCCAATACGTCCACCTATCTCCCCACTGATCTTTGGTGAAATATATTCAAAAGGTAAACCCCATAATTGGATCCAAAAATCAATTTCATTAATTAGATTGTGGTGATATAATTAAAAACATGTAGTAGAGAGAAATTTGATATGGGGTTTGAATTTTGAGTATCAAGTAAATTCCATATATAATTATGGATTTTTAAACTCCCAAATTTACCTTTACCATGTTGAAAGAAGAACAGATAAGGTCAATGCTGATCCATTATTTGCATCAGGGGTTTTAAAGGTCCGAAGATTAAGTGATGCAAAAATGATAGTAACACAATCACCCGGACACAACTCCTACATTCCTTATTAGTCAAGCCAATTTACGTTTCAATCTATCTTTGAAAATTTGAGTACTTTTAGCATTCAAATTGAGGAGGAGTATGTTTTCCAAAACCAATGCTAGCACAATAAATTATTTTGCGCCTACATTATTTGTTTGTCTCATGTTTTCAATTTCTACTTATTTTGCATCTTGAATCAGATACAAAATAATTAAATAAGAAAAAGGGTAGCAAACGGATTAGGAAAGTATATTTTTCTAACATCCATAATTACTACAATATTTTTGCAATGGAATCCTCTCATGTCTTTAATTTGGACTAGACGAAACAATCCAAATCTTGAATGTCCACCACTGCAATTTAGCAAAAAGAATACGAACCCGATAATTTTACTTTCTCAAAATTTAGTTCCGTGACTACCATTTTGGAAGCCAAGTTCATCATGAAAGTGCCACTTTAGTTATATTCAAATACGTGATGGTTATTAGGTTACTTTACTTTTTGCTTTTTGGTGTGGCTTTAGATGATTTGGCTATGATTAGCAATTGGCTTTTTTTCATGTGAGGCACACATGTTTTCACTTGCGTTCACAAAATGAACTATACTTTTGAACTATGCTTTTGAGTAGGGTTACCTTTATTTGTTTTTATCACTAGGTTTGGAGTCAATTTGCACGCACCTCAAGTAATCTTAAAGACCAATCTTGTTTTCACTAATAAAGGTCCAAATTAAAGTTAGATCAAAACTCCGTATAGACTGGCTTCGAAAAAGTTGATATCACCTAAGAGGTATTGAAAATGAAATACAGTACAATGTCTCTCATGATAAATTTTTCAGCACCGAGACGCCTGTCAGTTGATCTGAGTTGTTCATCCTGTTTTTGATGGCCCATAACTATTGGGATTGTTCGGTGGCATTTTTGTAATTTTGAGGAGTAAATATATACCAACAAATCCAAGCTGTCTATTTGTGGATGAGTCATAGTGCCTGCCCGGCATTGAAAAAATCTCTCGTATCTTATACACTTTCAGGCCCCACATTCTCTCAATGTACAGTTAACATTTGCAAAATAAGACGAGTTTTCAAATGAAAAATCCTCTAAATCGGCAAGTTTATGATACATCAAGAATAACTTGGATCTATCCCGAGCAATGTGCATGTCACACTTTTTGTCAGGACCCGTTCTATGAGAGTGGGACTTTCACAACCATTAACGGAGCGATAATTCCATCTCATATTTTGATTGAAACAAAATTTACCCATGAAGCATGGCTATAAATCTACCAAATTTCATCATCATACAAAGAGTACAATACGTCCTTCTTTACATACGACTTTTTGTCAACGATCCCATTGATTTTGCGATTTCCCTAAGGACATATTTCTTAATTTTTCCCGTCGAGGTCTTGGGAAGCTCATCTTTGAACACCACCGTCTTCGGCGCCATATAATGTGGCATCTTAGCCTTGCAATACTCTATAATCTCCTTCTCCGTTGGATTGCGGCCAATCCCTGATTTTAGACTCAGAAAAGCACAAGGCGTTTCGCCCCAGTATTCGTCCGGACGAGCCACCACTGCTGCCTCGTCCACAGCCAAGTGAGAGTAAAGCACTGATTCTACCTGTGGGTGAAGATAAGTACCAACAAGTAGAGTAAAAAAACCGGGAATTATCCTTCACATATAGTTTATGCATGTAGAATGATTAGTTTCAAAATTCATGTTTAGCACTTTCGTCTTTTGGGAAGCTCCCCTTAAAAATTAAGTTTGACATCATATGAAAATTGGCGTACATGGTTATGAGGTAGCAAAATCTTTTAATAAAGGGTCTTGCTATTATGTGCCCCACTAAACACACACACACACACAAAAAAAAACAAACACATATTTCAATGTGTTTCTTTCACACTTTGCAATACATTTACACCTACTTTTACACACTCTTCACATATTTCAATATACATTTTCAACCTTACCATGTACCCATGTTCGCATTTTCCTTCAATGAATTCAATGAGTTTAAATTCTTTCCGTCCCGCAACGGTCATTGTAGACTCCACAATGTGTTTATTATCCAATCTAACTGATTTTTTGCGTGACAGCATGAATATACTTTTTGCTGTCCTAAGAGATGAAGAATTCATATTTCAATAATAAACGAAACGTGGACACACAATAGCGGTGGCGGAAATTAAACCCCGGTTTACACAACCGGGGATATGATTTAACCTCTAATTTATTACTATAGCAACTCCATCTAATCTTATTAAACTACATTGATATCACTTTATGTCACCTATAGTACTACTATACTATGTCACCTATCAGAGCAAGATATCGGCCGGCTTCCATGAATAGATTACTAGAGAATCGAGATGCCAACCAATCGGGAAAAGTATTCTTATCTCGTTTGACGTGAAATAAGACATGTACACATCGCGTATAGCAATTAAATAAGGAGATCATAGTTTACTAGAATATAAATAAATATATAAATGATAAGTTTTATGAATTTTTATTTTATTTTATTGTTGGTAGATGTGTAGAATGATTTACGAATTTTCAAAATTTAAACTAACTAGACATTTACATTTGATCAAAGAAATTCTAAAGTAAAATCATACCAACACAAATATTCTTACGATGTAGATATATTTCCAGCCGAACGATGAGTGTGTGTCTCACGTGCATCGTGTATAGTCCCCATTTAAAAAACGAGTTTGTATCCGAAGATGTACTTAATAAAAGAACAAATTAACGAATGAAAAATTACCTCAACGCTACTAACGTTCTCGCCACCGGTTATGATAATATCTTTAGACCTGTCCTTAATTTCCAAATACCCATCCGGGTGCATAACGGCAACATCCCCGGTGTAGAACCACCCATCCTCCCGCATCGCTTTCGCCGTCGCCGCCGGATCTTTCAAGTACCCCAACATAAGCGACCCGCCTCTCAAAACCACCTCCCCGCGACTCGAGCCGTCTCTCTTCACCGCCGCCCCGGTTTCCATATCCACCACGTCGATCTCCGTCGTCGCCACCGTCCTCACCCCTTGTCTAGCCTTCAACCTAGCCCTCTCCGTCGCCGGATACTTATCCCACTCCCTCTTCCAGGCGCACGACACCGCCAACCCACCCGTTTCGGTCAACCCGTACCCGTGACTCACCCGAAACCCCATCGACTCCGCCCGCCCGAGCACCGCCGCGGACGGCGGCGCACCGGCGGTCAGCATCTCGACCGGGCGTTCCAGCCCCTTGCCGTCGGGAGGGTTCGACAGCATGTTGAGAACCACCGGCGCGCCGCACATGTGGGTCACGCCGTGGCGGCGCACGGCGGCGTAGATTATCCCGGCGTCGAATTTTCTCAAGCATATGTTGGTCCCACCCACGGCAGCCATGCCCCACGTGAAGCTCCAGCCGTTGGCGTGGAACATGGGTAGGGTCCACAAGTAAATGGGTTGTTTCGGTACTGACCAATCGATCAATGAATCAACGGCCATGATGAACATGCCGCGGTGGCAGTGAACCACTCCCTTTGGAGACGACGTCGTTCCTGACGTGTAGTTTAATACCAACGGATCCCACTCGGTTTTCGGCCGGACCCAGTTGAACTTCTGATCTCCTTTCTCTACGAGCGCCTCGTAATTGGATAAGAAACCAACGGCGGATGATGTTTGATCGTCTGTGATGAGGACTAGCTTTGGTCGTGGGGAGTCTAGGGGGAAGAGAGAGAGGGCTTGGAGGAGGAGAGAAGAATACTCGTAGTCAACGAACACGAGCTTTGATTCGCAGTGGCGGAGGATGACGGATACTGTGCGGGCGTCGAGGCGGTAGTTTATGCTGTTAAGGACCATCCCCGCCATGGGAATGGCAAAGTAGAGCTCGTACATGGCGGGGATGTTGGGGGCCATGATGGAAACCACCTGGCCCCTCTCGATCCCCATCGACACGATGGATGAGGCGACACGGAGGCAGCGACGGTGTGTTTCGCTCCAAGTGTACGTCTTGTCGTTGTAGACTACGGAAGGGCAGTTGCCGTATACCGTGGCGGCTCTATCTAGGAATCCGATTGGGGTGAGGGGACTGGAGTTTGCTGGGCTTGGCTTCAATTCCTCCATCCTCTCTCCCTCTCTCTCTCTCTCTAGAGATTAGTTAATTTTTGTATGTGTGGCGTGGAGTGGATTGCTGGGAAAATGAAAAATTTATACAGCCCGGGTGAGAGAGTGTTTTACTAGAAAAAAAAATTATTATTTTTCAAACACTGAGATATGTTATTCTTTTGTAATATATTAAAAAAAATCGTGAAAAATTAATTTATTTAAAAAATTAATTTAGCGGAACACCCTTGCGTCAATAAAGTATCCAAATATTACATTGAGATCGTCCAAAGTTGTGTTGTGTATGACCAAATCAAAATATTTTGAATGGCTTAAATTGAAATTCTCTCTGTTCTTTTTCTTTTTTTTATAATCTGAATTGTTTAAAACGGAAATAGACTACGGGATGTGCGGCTCGTGTATTAACGGGTACTGAAAACTCATCATGATGGCAACAGATAAGGCTTGTGGGAAGAATCCTGCAAGGCATTGAATAGTGTAGCTTTTGTCTTTGCCGTAAAAAACAACGAGAGAGTTGGTCACTTGGAATGGTACCTCGTTGCTTCCGCTAAGAAGTATGGTTTGCTGACCTCGCATCATATCTTACTTTTTTTAGACAACTGAGATAAGGTATCCGTCTCAAAATTTTTGACACTTTTTAGATACTTCCTCCATTTCAAATTAATGTTCCATTATAAAAAATCGTGTTATTTTTCAAATAAAAATAATCTGCTTCCATAAATCATTTTTCGAATTTTTTTGCACCAAATTAAAATACTTGACGAGTACTTAAATTCAGTGCGAAAAAATTCGGAAAATGATACACGAAAGTACTTCATTTTTTTATTTGAAAAATGAAAAGAGAGAGAAAGTGAGACTCTTATTTAGGAATGGAGGGAATATCTAAATGCCCTTAACAAATCAAAAGCAACAGGAAAATAAAAAAATAAAATATCTCAATGCATTACCTTAACCATAAATCATAATAGAAATTGAGTCGAAACTGATTTTTGAGAAAATCTCCTTCTCAATGAACAAAGCCAAAGCATCTGTGCGAAACTCATCATTCATTTTGTTGTGAAGCCTAGTCTTGGCAATATTCCTAGCTGAAAGTGCCTGTTCTGTAGTTGCAGTAACTAGAAGAGTAAGCACAAGTACCAACACTCCGTAAACAAGCAAATAGGTTATTGATCTTCTAGTCTCCACCAACCATTGACATAGCTTGGAAATGTTTTCGAATTTCTTGAATTCCGGATGCTGAACGACGTCATGCTCAGAATGAATAAGCTCCATCCTCTAGAATAATTTTTCATGATCAATGGGCCGAATTTTTGTTTAACATGTGAAGAATGGAGTGCTGTAGTTTCAATTTTGGCACAGGGAGCCGATAAAAAATTTACACTATAAAAAAAAATAAAATTGCAGTCACTATTTTTGATTGAGCAGGGGCCTTGGCCTCCAACATCCAGAGGGTGCCTCCGTTCCTAGATTCAATTGTCCGGATTTTAGAGAGAGAGAAAAAGAAAAAAGAGAGTGTTTGGATGAAAGGAAAGAAAAGAAATTAATTTGAACCGCCCAAAATACATTTAAATAATTCGGCTAATGTTTGGGTACCAACTATCAGTACCCACTCGGCACCCGAAACGAAATTTCTTCCTAAACTAGTCTACTGCTAATCTAGACCTGACATTTTTAGGGCTTTTTGTCTATTTTGCGAAAAATTGACTGGGACTAAAAGACAAGTTGCTTGAGCTAACTCAATTGTGTATTTACGACAAAAGACAAATTGTTTTGCTTATGTGTAGCAAGGGTTTCTTGTAAAGTTGGGCAAGGTCCAAGTGTTGGCAGATAATTTTCACAAGAAAATCTCCATGCAACGGTTACATTTAGCTCAAACACAAACTTTTTAGTTACTCAAAAATCCAAAAAGTATTTGAAGAAGTTTGTCCAAACTGAAATAACCATTTAACTAATTAACTAATTAAATAATAAGTTTTGGGACCAACACAGTGTGACTCTTAGGGCGGTTCTTGCCAAAAGTGTGAAATGTAGTTGATGTATGTGAGGAGATGATCTGTCTCAAAATCAACCATAAATTTAAGAGTACTTTTAGCATTTTAAGCAAAAATGAAAAACTACCCTAAATTGATCGACCGAGTTACACTCACGATATATTATCAAAAACTAGGTCGTTGAATATATGTTTGGGTTCAAAAGATCAATTGTTTTACTATATAAATTAGCTCATGCAGTAGAGCTTTTGGATATTTCACACTGAATCTCGGGATTGAATCCCATTTCTCCTAGGTAATAAATTAAAAATGACGAATGACAATAATAATAATAATAATAATAATAATAATAATAATTTCTCGATAATCTAATAGGAATATCTAGTTTTTGGACGTCACTCACACAATCTCGAAGAGTTGAAATTAATTTCTTCAAATGTGTGCCACCATATATTTTCGTGGTCCCGATGCATGTTATCAATTTTTCAATTACATTCAACTTGTGGGCGTTGACTATATATGCCTAACTTGAAAATAAAGTCTTTGGTACAAACATAAAATAGCCTCATCTCATCTCCTCTTCCTTCACTTCCATGCATTGACCGAGAAATTCAATCACTCTCACTCTAATTTAACATCCTTATTCATACGCGTGGGCAAAAAAATATTCTATGCTTCAAGAGCAAATAATTATCCTCGAACGCAAGTGTATGGACTCTACGCCCAAAGGCATGGACCCCACATATGAGAGGGAGGAGAATTCGTCACGTTAATCTCTTTGCTTGGACGAATAACGTCAAGGGTATGCTGTTTATTGCGAAACAAATTCATATTTTTCCACACTAAACTACTTTTGCATGAATTGTCATAAGGGTAGGTGTTGAGTCGATGGAAACTTGACACCTCCTAATTATTTGTTACTGTCAGTATTGAGTTAATTAGTGATTTGACTAAATTCAAAAAATTGATTTTTTGATTTTTTTTTGTTTTGTCCTTCCTCAAAAAAAATTGCATTTTTTAGTTTTCGGATGATTTTTTGTGGTTTCTGGCTTGTCTCAACGAGAGTAATCTAAAAAATATAAATTTGTTAGCCAAACTTAAAGTTTTGTAAATTAAGGAGAAAAATAATCCAAAAAAGACAAAAAAAAAATTCACAAAAGCGGTTTTTTGGGATTATTTTTCGTCTTTATTAAAAAAAACTTTAAGTTTGGCTTATAATTTTATACTTTTTAGATTTCTTTCATCGAGACGAACCAAGAAATCACAAAAAAATTGACCGAAAACTAACAAATGCAATTTTTTTTTTTGAATAAGGACAACGAAAAAAAACTAAAAAACTATTTTTTTGGATTTAGCCAAATCAGGCTAGAGGTTAATTAGGTACAAGAGAAGAAATGGATCACTTCAAACAAGATGTGTGGACCAAAATCGTTGCTATTAAATGCGTGAAATATACTCGTATATTGTTGTAGTTTGGCATGAACTTGGTAGCCTCTGTTTGGATGGGAGGGTTGCCTCTGTCCGGACGGCCAACTATATGTTTCACGTGGATGCTTGCGTAAGTAAAACCATGCTAATAAGTTTTAAAACAAAATAAGAAAGGCAGGAAACTGAAATTAACATTATAGGAAACTATAGACAAGAATTGTAATATAAATTGATTTGCCGCCTAACGGGCATGCTAGAGGTTTTTGTTGAGTCCAACTCTCATGATACAACAGTAAAAATTGAAGAGGCACCACACTAAAAACTTTATAGTGTACTGAATATATAAGAACTCTCATCGACAAAAACACGACTCAAAGAAATAAAATTAAACTCATGGCTAGAATTTAGGAGGACGGAAAGACGATGAAAAAGGAACACTCATAATTCAAAAAGCTTGTTTCCTGCTCAATTTCCGGTCTATCAAGAAGTTGAGGGAGTGTTCCACTAACTCAGTTTTTTAAAAAAACTAGTTTTTCACTGTTTTTATGTGATGTGTTATGAGAGAATGACATGTCTCGGTGTTTGAAAAAAATGATTTTTTGTTAATGGAACACCCCGACTACTACACAAATGGCAGACAAAAACAGATTTGAAAGACAAGAGGTCATGTCAGTCCAACTCACAACATGTGGGCACTATCTTGGTGGGCAACATATTCGGCCAGCTCAACAACTGTGGTTGCATAACAATAGCAAATCAAATGCTCAATTATCCACAATAGTTTTGGACTAAAAAGCCCAAGTTCCTTTAGCCCAAGCTCAAGCCCAGTTAAGACCATGGACCATGGCCCAGACCAACGTATGGGCAGAGGCAGTTCCACCTAGAGCCGAGGGTGGTCAAAAGAACACCCTGAATATATATTTTTTAATTTAGAAATACATGTAAAATTTCTTCTTTTTTATAATTGTGATACACAATCCGTGGTAATGTACCTAAAGTTCTAAGTTCTCTGAAAATTATTAAAAATAGACCTATAAATTAAAGTGTTATAGAAGATGCAACTCTTCAATTACATCCACAATCTCTAACATGTAAAACTTTCTCTTGAGTAACACACAGGTATACACATATGATATTAAAAAATAAAAATATTATTTAAATCTGGCCGGGCTAGACCTTAGAGGAATTTCTCAAACCCGGCCCAATTAGTAAATGAACTTAAAATTTCAAACCCAGCCTAGCTCTATAAACCTAAATATTTTTCCCAAGCCTTTAAAAATCGAGCTGGGTTGGGGTGCTACGGGCCCGTATGCACCCCTAATTTGTTCCTTTTGTCAGCTTGATGCCAAGGTTTTCGAGTGTCTTCTTGGGTTTCACTAAGGTTTTCAGGTTCCACCAGTACTGTTAAGTGCTTCATTGAGAGTGATGAATTTCGCCCTCTCAAATATACTTGTTATTAAGCTACTAATAAATTTCGTAATTGAGAACCAAAAAATACTTTTTTTATATATCTTCTTTTTCGACATGCAAAAAGTATTAATTGTTAGTTGATGTTAGTGACATTTGATCCTTGATTTTTTACATTATATGAATAATTGAAGCCTTAATTTGTTCTTTCATTGTTATCCATTTTTACGTTATTCAAGGTATAATTTTTTTAAAATAATCCCTTTTTCCCCCTGAAACTTCAACTTAATATGTGAAAAGGATCTGAAAAATACCCTCCCAATCACATCAGGGACTCGTTGACGAATTGTAAGAAATAAAGAACAAGTAGAGATATAGACATTGCCCGCATTATAATTAGGGAAATAATAATGCATTGCTAATTTTTGCCTGGGATAACTAGTGGAAATTAATTGTCATTGCCTAAATTTTGAGACACGTCTGGCTACTATATATGGTATTTACTTGGTTGTAATTTCTCAAGATTTATTAATTTAGGCAACTGTCTTAACCTTTCCTTCTTCCATTTCCAAACTTTCCTTTATCATGCCAAAGAAAATCTGTGATTATAAGGATTTTCTCCGAGATTATATATGATTTCTCCTAAATTCAGTATTTAAAAGCCTGCCTTTCTTCCAACCCATGTCAAACAGTTCTTTGCATAACACATCACAAACCTGCATCCAGTGTTATCAGGTCCACTACACTAACACTTTGTTCTGTTTGGGTCTAAAGACCTACCATGCACGGCCTCCAATAAAATTTTCTGTTGGTTTCATACAACAAGGGTAGGTTTTTCTCAGGCCCAAAATGGGGGAAGAGACCGTAAGTGCGATTGAGGATGAACGAACGAACAAACGAAGAAACGAAGAATGCAAATTTCCACTGAAATTAAAAGGGGTTGTGCCGCAGCCAAACGGGCACTGGGGAGCACAAATCTACGCGAAGCACCGGAGAGTTTGGCTGGGGACCTTCAAATCGGCGACTGATGCTGCTTTGGCATATGATAGTGCATCTATCAAGCTTCGTACTACCGGAGACAATTACAGAAATTTTCCATGGACGAGTATGACCGTTCACGAGCCTAAATTCCAAAGCCTTCATAGTACTGAAGAGATATTAAACATGATAAGGGATGGATCGTACCCATACAAATTTCAAGATTTTCTAATGAGCCAAAAGGGGGAGCACGAATTTGATGTAAACCAAATCAAAGTCCAAGGACACGGGGTTTTTTCGTGTAAACTTTTTTTCCAAAAGGAATTAACCCCAAGTGATGTGGGTAAGCTTAATAGACTTGTTGTCCCAAAGAAATACGCGGTTAAGTTCTTTCCTCCCATGTCTCGTGACACCGAAGAAAATACAGGTGATGGGAAGGTAGATGAGGTAAATATCTGTTTTTACGACAGGATGATGAAGTTATGGAAATTTCGGTACTGTTATTGGAATAGTAGCCAGAGCTTTGTTTTCACAAGGGGTTGGAATCGATTCATGAAGGAAAAGGGGTTAAAAGCCAATGATATGATTTCTTTCTACATATGTGAGGGTCGAGAACAAGCAAAAGAAGGCCAATCCCTCTATTTTATTGATATAGGTCACACCGGCGGGTCAAGAAACTCTATGGTGGACGATGGAATTAGCCAGAATGTCAATGTGCAGGTGGATTTAAGTCTGAAGTTGGGTCAAAATGTTGACTCGGGGTTATTTAAGGAAGAGAAAGAAGAGTTTGAGGAGGTGTTTTTAGGAATGGGGTTAGCACCCAAAAGGAACAAAAGGGTTAGACTTTTTGGTGTTGAGCTCAATTGAGGAGGCACTGACTCAGTTTTCAATATGCATGGCAGCATGGGGTTTCTTTCCTTGTTTTTGTTTTCGTTCATAGTTGTTCTAGAATTGTAGTCTTTTCATTTAGGGACGGAGTCAAGATTTTTGTATAGGGGGACGGGAGATGAGACTATACAGTTTGATGATATATATATAAACATATATTCAGTATAATAATAGAATTATTTCAAATTTTAGTGGGTTCACCTCAAACATGATGCGTGGACCACAATCGATGCTATTAAATGTGTGAGACATATATTGTTGTAGTTTGCCATAAATTTGGTAGCCTCTACTTGGATGGGAGAGTTGCTTCCGTCCGGATGGCCAAGCATATGTTTCACTTGTATGCTTGTGTAAGGAAAACCATGCTAAAAAAATACAAGACCTGCAATATCTATAAATTGATTCGCTGCCTCCCCCTGAAAAATAGGGGGCCTGTTGCACGCAATCTCAAAAAGGTTAAAAATTATATATATATATATATATATATATAAATATATATTCAGTATAGTAATAGAATTTTTTCAAATTTTAGTGGGTTCACCTCAAACAAGATGCGTGGACCACAATCGATGCTATTAAATGTGTGAGACATGCATATATTGTTGTAGTTTGCCATAAATTTGGTAGCCTCTGCTTGGATGGGAGAGTTGCTTCCGTCCGGATGGCCAGGCATATGTTTCACTTGTATGCTTGTGTAAGGAAAACCATGCTAAAAAAATACAATACTTGCAATATCTATAAATTGATTCGCTGCCTCCCCTGCGAAAAACAGGGGGCCTGTTGCACGCAATCTAAAAAAGGTTAAAAATTTTGAGACGGAAGTAGTAAGGCATTTAGCCCACCCTAAGTTTTTGTAAGGTGAGAAGGACATTAATAAATCTTAGGAGTATTTTGAGTTTAAGGCCCATGAATGGACAAAATGGTCCTAGATATGCACGCACATCTATCTCCCGCCTTATGTCTGTAGTTTTTCTCCCACTTGTCCGTCCTTGTTCTCTGACACGTTTTTTCTCACTTTGTCCGTCTCTCTATTCTATGAACAGGGAGTAGGTAATAAAGCAGCAGTAAAGGATCTACAGTATGTTGGTTTGAATTCCATGCTTCGGCAGAATACCCATATTTAATGGGTTTCTCTCTTTTCAATTAAAAAGATGGATTCAATTTAGGAGATTTAGGCCTAGTTTGGCTAAACCAAAAAACTTGGTTTTTTGGATTAATTCAGTGTAAAAAATTGGGGTCGTTTGGATGAATGGAAAAAACCACTAATTCATCCAAACTAGTTTTTTGGTTTTTTGAATTAATCCAGTTGGAGTCCAGTTTGCATGAGTGGATTAATCCAAAAAACTAAAACACCAAAAAACCAAATTTAAAAGAGATTAATCCAAAAAACCAAAAAACCAAGTTTTTTGGTTTAGCCAAACTAGGCCTTAGGCTCTTTTAATATGGTATAGTGGGTTTAATAGTTTAAACACTTTCATAAGGTACCCTAGAGTTTATGTTTATGATGCACTTTTCAATTATAAGATTTTAGTAGTTTAGGTATTTTCGCGGGTATCCTAGGATTTTAGGTTTTTTAGGGTACCTTAGGATTTATGTTTAAGTACTTTCATAGGGTACCCTAGAGTCTTAAGCACTTTCATAGGGTACTCTGAGATTAGGGTTAGGCTTAGGCACTTTTATTAAGTTTGGGGGTTTAGACACTTTTATTGGCTAGTGGGGCCATTTTTGAAATGTGTAGGTGATTTGTCATTTTGCCGCTAAGGAAAAAGTTGGTGTCCTTATTGTAATAAAGACTCATTTACTATGTTCTCCCAAAAAATGGACCCTACTTTTTTTTTGAATGGAGCATCATATCTTTACTTTAGTTTGCAAATCTACTCTCTACGTCTTAAAAAATTTATCTTATTTTTTTTAGCTGTTCTAAAATATATGATCAATTTAAAATTTGAATCCAGAGTAGTTGTTGTGCGGTAAGTGTTGTGTCTTGTTTTGATCATTTTCTTGGTACGCCTCCAAATGCCATGTTTGGAAAGTGAATTTTGGGCTTCAATATTAGGGAATTTAGGTTTTTTGGGGTATGATATAGTAAGTTTAGACACTTTGTAAGCCCTTAGAAGTTTCAAAGATGTGCCAAAAAATCAAGCAAAATGTCATAAAATTTCATTTTTGCACTTGAGATGTTTTTAACAATCAAAACAATGACACCAAAAGGAGAATTGAAAAGTTTAAAGTTTAAAATGAGCTCACTACATTTCTAGAAAGATTTTTCGCTTTCCGAAAAATAATTTAAATTCAAAACTTGTTTAACTCCTATTTTATTAGAGTTAACTAATGAAGAACAAACTTGTTCAATATGCATGGCAGCATGGGGTTTCTTTCCTTGTTTTTGTTTTCGTTTATAGTTGTTCTAGAATTGAAGTCTTTTCATTTAGGGACGGAGCCAAGATTTTTGTATAGGGGGACAGGAGATTAGACTATACAGTTTGATGATATATATATATATAGTCCCCTTCCTATCCAAACTCTCTTAACTTAGTTAAGTTACGGACCTCCACTTTTCAGACCAAATTTTGATGATCCGAACCGTTAGATGTGTTTAGAACGTTATTTTAAGGTCCAAAGCGAGGATTTGGCAAAAAAAAAAAAAAAAACCCAGAAGGGCTTGATCGGAGCCGTTTTTCATAAAAACGCTATTAAATCCTCGCGTTGGACCTTAAAATAACGTTCTAAGCACATCTAACGGTTTGGATCATCAAAATTTGGTCCGAAAAGTGGAGGTCCGTAACTTAAGAGGGTCCGGGAGTTTGGACCGGAAGTTTGGTATATATATATTTTTTCAGTATAATAATAGAATTTTTTCAAATTTTAGTGGGTTCACCTCAAACAAGATGCGTGGACCACAATCGATGCTATTAAATGTGTGAGACATGCATATATTGTTGTAGTTTGCCATAAATTTGGTAGCCTCTGCTTGGATGGGAGAGTTGCTTCCGTCCGGATGGCCAGGCATATGTTTCACTTGGATGCTTGCGTCAGAAAAACCATGCTAAAAAAATACAAGACCTGCAATATCTATAAATTGATACGCTGCCTCCCCTGCAGAAAACAGAGGGCTTGTTGCGAGCAATTCTAGCCGTCCTTCTCGACAATCAATAGTCTAAATTGGCTGAAGCTTTAGTACCAGTAAAAAAACACTTTGATTGGTAATAAAGCGTTTGCGAATTGGAAAAATTAAAAATACTTTGGACGAACGGGATTGCTCACTACATGCCCTCTGTTTCCTCACTGCTGTTCTAGAGGTTTTTTCGGAATTTGACTCTCATTATAGAACAGTTAAACAATTCAAGTGCTGCCACACTAGAACTTCAATTATAGTGAACTGATAAAATTAAACTCATAGCTAGAATTTTGGAGGACGGGAAGACTATGAAAAAGGCACTCATAAAGCTTGTTTCCTGCTCAATTTCCGGTCTATCAAGGAACTTACTACCCATCTATGCAAGAAATGGAAGGAAAAAAACAGCTTTGAAAGACAAGAAGTCATGCCAGTCCAACTCACAATATGTGGGCACTCTCTTGGTGGCCAATATATTCGGCCAGCTCAACGGTTGTGGTTGCCTAATATAATAGCTAATCAAATGCTCAATTGTCCACAATAGTTTTGGACTAAAAAGCCCAAGTTCCATTAGCCCAAACTCTAGCCCAGTTCAGACCACGGACCATGACCCGGACCTATGTACTAACTTTGGTGTTAGTACTCTATTTTATTTTTATCTCGGTGTCATCTCCCACCCATTCTCTATTCATAATAGATGCATCGTTGCTTGAGTTTTACTGTCAATAAATAAAGTTCCCTCAATGTGATCGGCCACTACGCAAAGCCCCACAAAAGATGCAATGGTTTCAAAATATGAAAAGTCGTCGAGGATAATTGTGATATGCTAAATACTTTGTTGTTTTTTGGTGGCATTGTTGATATTAGTAGAATTTTAATTGAGCTCAAGAAACTCTATGGTGGACGATGAAATTAGTGAGAATGTCAATATGCAAGTGGATTTAAGTTTGAAACTAGGTCAAAATGTCGAATTGGGGTTATTTTAGGAAGAGAGAGAAGAGTTTGATGAGTTGTTTTTAGGAATGGGGTTAGCACCCAAAAGGAACAAAAGTGTCAAGACTTTTTGAGCAGATTCTCAATGGGTATTTCTTTGTATCCGATTGTTTTGCTCTATTAAATGGCCGCCGTAGCAGCTACGTGACCACTACAACCACTTTGGGTGCTCCGGTGCCAAAGCCAATTTTGAAATTTCAGGATTGTTATACCCTACATATTTTTTGATGCTCCTGCTACCATTATAGCGCTAGGCACCGCTATTGTTATCGCTATGTAAAACCTTGGAGAGGACACATTGTTAAAATAGATGTGTCAATTCAGGGTCGGCCCAGGGGTAAGCCTCGCAAGCCCCCGGGCTTGGGCAACCCCTTGGCTGGGCAACCAAAATAGAAAAAAAAGAAAGAAAAAGAAGTCCGATTATATAAATATGTTAAATCCGTTAACGTCACAGGGATGCAGCTTGGTTCCGTGGAAAATACATTCCCCCTGCATGATGCGTGACTGAAGTTTGAATCTTGGGTGTTACTATATTTTTCTTACTTTGGCATTTTCAGGCCATTCTTTACCTCTTTTTTTTTCTTTCTATTTTGTAATTTATGACTCCTTTTTTCCCTCCCAATCAACAACCTTATGAAACCACAATACTCAATTACTTGGTTAAAAATTTTGCATTTAACAAACCCGACAATAGTGTAGAAGTGATTTTTTTTTTCTTATATTGGATTTAAAATAAAAAAAAAAAACATTCTAGGGTGGAAAATTTTAAAAACTGAGCGAGTTAACACGTTTATTATTATTTTCTCATAAATCATATTTAAAATATGAAGCAAACTTTCTTTTTTTCTTCAAAACAAACTCCTACAATCTTCTTACATTTATCTAGTATAATTTTAGTTTGAATTTTGTATTCTCTATTTTTTTAAAAGAACTCTTGACAAAGTAGGAGACCCAATATTAGGAGTTCAAGTGATAGTTGCCTGGCAAGAAATTTTTTTTAATCAGATTGTGCTCATCATAAAGCTCTATAACCAAGATTACATTTTGATTGTGATTTTTTTGATGTTGTTCCAGCTAAAATAGTACAATCTAACCTTTTTATTTTATTTTATTTACTTAATCGGAAGTGGACAACCAAGATTGGAGTCGGGCTTGAAAAACCCAAACCTTAGGGCCGGCCCTGTGTGTCATGCACACATGCTACCTTTAAACTCAAGCTGTATCATGCATATATTGTTAACGTTAGCTATTTTTTTTTTTTTATCTTCAAACTGTGATACTGTTTGTCATTGATGAGTACTATACATCAAGAAAAATCATAAAAGCTTTTGGTAGAATTAGATCATTTTACCACTGCAAGTTTTTCAAAAAATGCAATTATTATACAAAAATAAATTTTTAGCACTGAATTATACAGACTCGCCACCACTAAAGGGATTTTTTTTTTTAATCTTGCATCCTCATAATGCAGTTTGTCTTTTAATTTTTTAAGTATATATATTTTTCACCACAAAGATAAAATCCTAACTCTATCCCTGGCCTCTAATGCATTGGAAAGCTGACCCAAAAAATCGGTTATCAAAAAAATAAATAAATTAGAGTACTAGGAATGCAAATCAAATTCAGGTCAGTAGCTGTATAACACTTTAAGTTGGTGTGTCTCTTGTGGTGAAAGGACTTAAATGATCCTGTAATAGTCTTGCGCGCAATGATAGTCACTTGACAACCAAGGATCCAAGAAATCTTGTCTAGGATTCGACTTTCACTTGCATGCTATCATAGTATCATTTTTTGTCTCAACTTTAATTTTGTCCCGTTGGTGAACATGCCTACATGAGATTAGTCCTTTAGCAAAAAAAGTGTAGAAGTACTTTATTCAAATTTTTTTTTTGCATTTATTAGTTTTGCGTCAAGTTTTTGTGATTTATGGATTTGTCTCGATGAGACGAATCCAACAAGTATAAAATTATGTTCAAAACTAATATTTTTTTTGAATAAAACCGAAAATAAACTAAAATAAACCAGTTTATTGGTTTAATTGTGGCTTTATTAAAAAAAATTAGTTTCGACCATAATTTTATACTCTTTGGATTCGTCTCGTCGGGACGAATCCATAAACCACAAAAACTTGACGTGAAACTAACAAATGCAATTTTTTTTAATAAAGACAAACGAAAAAACCAAAAAACCAGTTTATCTTTGGTTGGAGTCCTTTTGATGATCATCAGGGTATTTGTTGTCTTCTGCCTTTGGCTAACACTTTATCTCTTTTCAAACTGCTAATTCTAGCACTTTATTTGTTGGAAGATTATGTGTGCTGTTGTTTACATTAGGCTCAATGTTTGGATTGCTAGTGAAAGACAATATCGATTACTTTATGTTTTTCTCGTTTTACATTGGTTAGATGATTAGTTTGATTTGGCATTTGTCCAAGATTGATGGACTCTGTTATGTAAATATCGTTGGGCTATTATTATTATTATTATTATTATTATTATTATTATTATTATTATTATTATTATTATTATTATTATTATTATTATTATTATTATTATTATTATTATTATCATGTTCTTCTTCTTTTTGAAAAAAAACAGACACAAAAAATTGGTTAAAATGGGAGTAGGGGAAAAAGGCCCTCATGTTTACATAATAGTTCTAGTTATTTTTTTGTTTAAGCTTGATACACGAGAAAGGGGGAGGGTGAGATGAAAAAGGGTCTCAAAATATGCCATCAATAAAGTGAGGGCTTTCAAAACCTTAACCACCCCACCCCCCGGGCTTTTCTGGTGGCGCACCCCCCAAACAAGGACCACCCGACGAAGGAGGGACAGGAAAAGCTACAGGCCCAAAACCTTCGATCCTTCTTTCTAAATGGGGTGCCCGGGGCTTTGCCCACTCCGACCCAAAATCCAGCTTTGGTGGGCTTCCCCCAAGGTGACACCAACGGTCTACCTCCTTTCACCCGCCCCTCACCTCCTCTAGGAAGTTTCTTTTGTATAGGAAGAGTTGCGACTTAGCGTCGGGGTGGGTGGGGGTTCATGACAAGTGGGCATGAACTGTAACCAAACAAACAAAAGTAAGCCAACCATGAATTCCTGAAAATGGTGACGAAGTTGAAATAACTAGTAGCTTGAGAGGGAGAGGAATCCCAATAGTGCTCCAAATACACTACACCGTACAATGCTTAATCTGAGTAGTCCAATAGTGTTTCAATGGTCTAGATTTCAAATGTTATCCTACATCTAAGATACTTACCTTACATGTAAAATAATTAAGACTATTGATTATCGAATGGATGGCTCAGATTAGGCATTACAAGGTCCCTTTGTTCCAGCTTGAGGCCTAATTTTAAAACATGAATAAAATAGTTGCTTTAGCCTTCATTTGTCTTGGGGTTTAATGAATTTTGAAATATTGTAAGGGTTGTTTATTTTGGATACCAATATATTTAAATTTTCATAATTGTAAATCTTTTTATGGTTTTTTATAAGAAAACTTTATCGTGATCAAATTTTGTATACAAAATACATTTTAAAAATATAAATTTGAGTAAGGACCAAGCAAAGCAAAATAAGTAACAAAAAAAAACTCTATTAAACTATAAAATAGGAAACTTCAATTGTGCTAAACAAGCAGCAATAAGATTTTTTACTAATATTATTCGCTCATAAAAGTAACCGAAACAAGCAGCTGAATTTTGATTTTAGAAAAAAAGAAAATCTCCTAGCCAAAGTTGCTATAATGAAAGATCTATTCAATGATTCTTCATTGATTTGTGCTTGTCAAATCTTTCCCACAAAATTCGTGACAATTTGTTCTATATCAAATTTAATTGTGTCTGAAGCCTAAATTTTTATTTTCATCATTGATAACTTGAGTCTGTCTAATACCTAAATTTCTAGTTTGACAAGTGATAATTCGAGTTTGACTGATGCTTAACCTTCTGGTTTTAACACTGTGATGGGATTGGGCATTTGGTGCATACAAAATGCGTGACAATCTGTTATGTACCAAATCTGATACTATCTAAAGCCTAAATTTCTATTTTTATATGCCTTAATTTCTAGTTTGACAAGTGATAGTTTGAGCCTGACTGATGCCTAACCTTCTAGTTTCAACACTAATAAGGGATTGGGCATTTTGTGCAGCTTATTAGGGTTGCCTTGGATTTATGTTTCTTTTTTAGGTTTGCTTAAAGAAACTATGAGGCTGGAAAAAGCCTAAATAAGTTTGAACAAAACTGATTATATTTGATTGTTATCACCAGAGCCGGCTTAGAGCATAAGCCAGTGAAGCCATAGCTTCAAACCTCTAAAATTTGTCAAAAATAGGGGCCCCAAATATGTAAGGCTCTCATGTCTACATAATAGTTCTAATTATTTTGGGTTTAAGCTTGATACATATGTAAATAGGTCCATTCAAGCTTTCAAGGGCCAAAAAAAAAAAGAAGCAATGATATTGAAATTACTAGTAGCTTGAGAGGGAGAGAAATCTCTGTAGTGCCCCAAAGACACCACACCATACAATGCTCAATCTGAGTCGTCCAATAGTGTTTTCAATGGTCCAAATTTTAGATATTATCCTACGTTTAAGTACTTACCTTAAATGTAAAATAATGTAGACCATTGATTGTCAAATGAACGGCTCAGATTGGGCACTAGAGGGCTCCTTTGTTCCAGTTTGAGGCCTAATTTTAGAACATGAATAGTTGCTCCAGCCTTCATGTGTGGTGGTTCAATGAATTTTTAAATATTGTAGTGGTTATTTTATTTTTGGATAACTATATATTTAAATTTTTGTAATTGTAAATGTTCTTAATGATTTTTTATATGAAAACTTTATGGTAATTAAATTTTATCTATGAAATCCATATATGGCCCTATTTTAAAAAATTGCTTCGGACCTCATAAACGTTGGAACTGGTATTGGATGGAAGAAGAAAAGGGAGACAAATGAGGCTGTCAGGTTTTTTAAAAAAAACGTTGTGGCGGATGAAAAGGTTGAGGCTGTACAGAGATGGTGATGGAAGATGGAGATTTCGCTGGTTAATTCAGTGGAGAGGGAGAGGAGTCGAAATACAAGAGAATGAGACATCAGCTAGAAGATTAAGATTTACAAGGGTAAAAATGATATTTCATGGGGGACGAAAATTGGACGGACGAAAAAAATAGCCTCGCTGCCTCTTTATATATAGTGGATAGATAGATTCTACCTAGCTCTACAAATTTATATTTATTATCAACCTTTTTATATTTGATAGTATTAGTTAACAAAAGTTAGTGGAGGGCCTTTCAAGGAAGATTAATATAGACACAATTAGCCAATGAGATGATAAACCTTCTAAATGTTGAATCTTAAGCAGGGTTGACCATTTTCTCCAACCCGCTTGAATCTGATTGGATGCTCGATCCGAACTAATCAGCAATATGGAGATCTGTTTGAAGATTGGATAGGATATGGAGATTTTTTTTGAAAATATTTGGGGATCGAGTAGGGGGTGGAGATAGACATGTCCCCGCCCCGTTCCGCCCCATCTCCAATCTGCCCCGTCCCCGAATCCCCAAATATAGGGGGTCTATTCATGAGTTATGAAACTTTTGGGTCCCACTAAATTTTCTCTAAACACATGGGGTCACACTAAATTTTTCCCAAACATTTTATTATAGTTGAACTTTGTAATACCATAAATGTGATTAAATAAGAAATGCATCACTATAATTTGAATACATCCCAACTAGGTTAACATCTATTCAACTATCAATCATATGCATTCTTTAAAATAAAACCAAAAATGCAACATAAAAACAATATTTTTCCAATCGAGCCGTTGATTTTGTTGTTCCTATTGATGAAATCAATTGTTTAAACTTTCTTCTCAATCAAGTTTAAAAAGCTTGTCGATTGTGACCCAATTTGTTATTTTTAATAATACTTTTCATCCGATTAAATGTCTACTGATACGCGATTCACTTACTTTTTTTACAACTGATGGATACCATAATATTCTATCTTGTTTGTGGTTCCTTAAGTTTTCAAATTAGAAATCTAGTTGATACTTGATATAACTTGAATTGAAGCTGACAAACACTTACGATTACACATGAATACCGTGTCGTACCGTGCCAACGATAAACGTACCGTGCCTGTACCGGCCCAATACATTTGGCATCTCTACTTGTAACTTGATTTTAGCATTTAATTTGTAACTAAGATTCTAGATTTTTAGTAAATTTTTTTTAACAAAAATGATTGGATCCCCGAATCCCCGTGGGGATCCCCATTCCCCATTTGGAGTGGGGATAGAGGATGAAAATAAAGCCCTGTTGGAGATCGGGTAGTGAATAGATATGGAGATGGAGTTTGGGGATTGAGAGTAGAGATAATACTCTCCGGCCCTGATCCATTCCCATGCCCATCCCTAATCTTAAGTTAATTGATATCAAGTTGGTGATATTTTAGCTTCACCATTTTGGATTTCCTAAATAAATAATGTCTCTTCCGTCCAGCAAATAATGTCTCTTCCGTCCAATATTGCTGGTCCATTTCGGTGACCAACACTTCCGGTTGCTAGTGTACCAGCTTTGTACTTTTGCCAACCAAAGTTCTCGTAGTCGCCAAAAACATATGAAAAGCAACCGAGAGATTGTTTAGTCTCTAAAAATTGGTTGCAAACTAAGCAATTTCTGTAGTAAAATGAAGAAAATTTTACATGACAATGTAGAATTATTTTAATTTTTAACTATATACATCAAAATTATTTTAATTTTTAGAGATTTTTTATACTAATTATCCATTAATAATAATAATAATATTCTATTAGTAAACTTTTACTTTAAAATATTGTGGGATGCCTGGGGCCGGTCCGAGTCCCCATATACCTCCGCCTAGGGCTGCACAAAAAAACCGGTAAATCGTGAATCCGGTCCGGACCGAACCGATCCGCACGTTTTGGATTTTAACTGTGGATTAATGGTCCGGACACGGATTGAAAAATTAGTAAACCGTGACTCGCGGTCCGGACACGGATTTTGATTTCGAAACCGTGGATTAACCGATCCGGACCGTGAGATTTTTATTATATATAAATTTTTAAAATATATATATACACACACACACACATAATTTTACACAAACTTCTACTACACAAACTAAAGGCTAAACTGTGATACCCTTCAAAACTTAGGGGTTAAACTATTACACTAACTTCTACTATATGTACTTGTTATCTATGTCTGGGGTAAATTGTGATCTCTTTCAAAACTAGGTTGATAACCGTGTTTGGATGTGTATTTTTATTGATGAACTATGGAAGCAGTCTAATATTGCCCATCTAGAGTAAATCAACTCAAGATTTGTGACAACATATAGTAGATTCAATTAGTAGTTGTGTATTTGTGTTTACACCATTAGTGTGGGATTCCAACGAAGGCCTCTTCTCTAATTAGTTGTGTTTACACCATTAGGTAAAATTTCAATTATATAACTTTGTTACTTGTTTATATATAACATGTAATCCGTGGATAAAACTGGAACCGATTCGTGACTCATGGATTGGATTGGAACCGAACCGTGAGACTTTTGGTCCGGACACGGATTGTATTTTCTAAAAACCGTGACTCGCAGATTAGGATTGGATTCATGCTAATCCGATTCGATCCGGACCGTGTACACCACTACCTCCGCTCCGCCCATGGATTAACCTTTTATTTTTTTTGAACTTGTAAATTTTTTAATCATAATTTGTGAGCCTTGTAAATGTTGAATCTCGAGTAGGTGTCAAGTTCACTACGGCAAATTTCGCTATTAGCAGTATTTGACAAATGTTGTAAAAGCCACCACAATTGCCGGAAAAGGGCGTTATCGACATTTATTACGTACACTGTATATACACGTGTCGTTAGTACTAACAAATGCCAGAAAATGTCATCACAAAAGCAGGGAAAAGATGCCACATGGCGCCCATGTGGCAGCCACTTGGCACCCATGTGCCAAGTAAAATTGGGGAGAATTTGTTCACCCCAGGAATTGAACCCATCACCTTTGCCCTCCCGTGCGCATGCTTTACCAACTTTACCAACTGAGCTAGCACACAATTGGTTCACAAATGACATGCAAAATATTTATATTATAAAATAAAACATTTTCGGAAATTTAATTTTTACTGGCGGTGTTGGGAAAAATGCCGGGAATAGTACTTTTTCTAGCATTTTTTTTTCCTGCATTTCAATAAATACCAGCAAAAGTCACTTTTTCCGTTGGTGATACTAGGGATGTACACGGTCCGAATCGGATCAGATTGACATGAATCCAAACCTAATCCGTGAGTCACGATTTTTGGAAAATACAATCCGTGTCCAGACCAAAAGTTTCACAGTTTGGTTCCAATCCGAACCGCGAGTCACGGATCGGTTCCAGTTTTATCCACGGATTACATGTTATATAAGACATCCAAACATGATACACGCAACAGCTACATGATCACAGATTCACTTACATGATCACAGATTCACATCAATAAAAATACACCCAATAGCTAATACACTTAGTAGCTAATGAACACAAGCATAATGATACACCCAGTAGCTAACATAAGGGAGCCAGTAAGACAGTAATTGGTCATGACTCATGAGCAACACTGCAGCAGCAAAAAAAAAGGGCAGTTTATACAAAAAGAAAGGCAGAAAGACCTAAACAGCAGTATTTATCAAACACAGCAGCTATTGAATTCAGTTACATCGAATAGAACAAGTACGGAATTGATCAAAGTCTAACAAAAATGCAAGGAAGTGGAAACAACAGAAATGCAAGGTAGTGGAAACATTTGATGCAAGGCAAGCGCAACCCAAAACCGACAGCAAGTATCACTCTGGAACGGGATGAACTGAAACCTTTTATAGAGCTGCAATTAAATGAATAAAGTCAGTAAAATGAAACTCTAAGCATAAAAATTTACTAAGTTATATAATTGAAAGTTTACCTAATTCAAGCTCTTGCATTTCTTCCATATTCTCCTCCACTTCAAATGGCAATGGAGTAGCACACAACCAATCTTGCATACAAATTAAACACTCAACAAGTTTTGGAGAAAGAGAACTATGAAATTGGTCTATAACACAACCTCTGGTACTAAAAGCAGCTTCAGAAGCAACGGTTGAGACCGGTATGGCTAAAGCATCTCGAGCAATTTCATCTAGAACAGGGTACTTACAAGCATTCAACTTCCACCATTCCAAGATGTTGAAGTTTGGAATTTTCTTATGACAAGGTTCTTCTAAATACTTGTCTACCTCTGATTTCCCCCTATCATCTTCTTCTTCCAATTGTATTTGAAACTTGGATTCCAATGATGTTCCCCCTTTCTCACTTCCACCACTACATGGTCGGTCAACCTCCATCCCACTACTATTTTTGGTAGAAAATGCAGCTCCTATGTTAAACTTTTCGTACTCAAGAAAGACACAATCTAACACCCCCCTTATCATTTGTGTCAACTCCTCCTCCAACTCAGAATCAAATAGTTCACTAAAACAAAATTTCACATACCTTAACTTATAACGGGGATCCAACACAATAGCAATAAACATCATCATGTTCATTTTTTCCACTTTACCCCAATATTTATCAAACTTTTTCTTCATTTTTCTAGCCATACCAACTAGTGTCTCGCAAATCCCCTCCCCTCCCTCATACATGACATCAACATCTTTTAGATAATCTAACAAAACCCATCAATTGCAATAACTTCATTGAAATACAAATTAGATGTGGAATATGAAGAACCAGATAAATGTAGCGTGGCATCATAAAACTTCTCTAAAAATTCAGTAAAACACCTAGCATCATCCCAATCTCTAAGACTAGGAGGCCCCATATGAAGTTTAGGGAGGAAAAGTAGATCATCCTCTTCAAGCCTTTCAAATGCCTTTTGATATAGTAAAGTCGTACGTAACATGAGATAAGTAGAATTCCACCTAGTCGGAACATCAAGGCAAACAAAGTTTTTAGAAGTTATTCCCTCACTCACCACGCAACCCTTGAATCTTTGTTCTCTTTGTGGAGAACTCCTAACATACTTCACCACATCACGAATCCGGGAAATTGACTCTTTAATCTCACTCAATCCATCCCTCACAATTAACTTTATACTATGAGCACAACATCTCATGTGAAGAACTCACCCCCTAAGATCAATGCACCACTCTTCTTAGACAATTTCTTCTTTAAATATGCAATTGCAACATCGTTGGCTGATGCATTATCAACCATAATAGTACACACTCTTCCGACACCCCATTCAATCATGCATGTTTCCAGGGCCTTACCAATTGCCTCACCTTTATGACTTGAAATCACACAAAAGTTAAGAATCCTTTTATGTAGTATCCAATCTTTATCAATGAAATGGGTAGTAAGGCACATGTAAGACAGATTTTGAAGGGATGTCCATGAATCAGTAGTGAGGCAAACTCTTTGATTTGATTTCCTAAACAAATTCTTTATTTTGGTTTTCTCACTGGCATATAGATCCACACAATCCCTCGCTACTGTAACATGTGAGATTTCTTTGAAAAGTGGTTGCAATACACGACAAAAAGCACGAAATCCCGCGCGCTCAACAAACCTAAAAGCTAACTCATCCATGAGAATCATCCTAGCCAAAGCATCTCTACAAGCCTTTTGGTCAAATTTTCAAGTCCCAAGTCCACTCTTATTGCATCCTCCCTTTACTTGAGAATATGATGCTATTGTTTTCTGTCTCTTAGCTTTAATATTCTCAGGATTTTTTGAGCACCTTAGCATGTGTTTTTTTAAGGTACTAGTTCGATTCCCACTCAACCATTTATAGTCAATTCTACAATACTTGCATTTAGCACGATCAGGTTTCACTTGGCCTTTCCTAGTGACTTGATTAAAGTGATGCCATACAATAGAACTAGGTCTGCCTTTAGATTTAGAACCAGTTACCTCATCTTTGTCATCATCGGACAGATTGATTGTTGGCTCAGACATAGCATCACCCTCCATGAGATCATCATTCTCCTCAGTCCTTTGGGTGTTACTAGTAACATTTTCTGCCTCCCCAATGCTTGACATCTATCAGCAACAAATGTAGTTCAAATTTTAGAAAATACATTAGTTAATTAGTTCAGAAAATACATGTATTTTGCAAAGCAAGAAAGAATTGAACATTGAACATTTCCTAAACAAATCACGAAGCTATAGAACATTTCCTAAACAAATCACGAACGGTATGCTGTAGAACATTTCCTTAACAAATCACGAACAGTATGCAGTAGGAGAGAGAGAGAGAGAGAGAGAGAGAGAGAAAGAGAGGGTGAACCTGATCCGTATTTTGTATTTTGATGAGTGATCGGCGATTCGATTTCGGAATGGAGAATGAAAGGAACTCTTGAACTGGAACTCTCAGTAATCGGTATGGACTATGGAGTATGAGGGAGAGGGAGAGAGAGAGAGAGAGAGAGAGAGAGAGAGAGAGAGAGAGAGAGAGAGAGAGAGGAACTCTCGAACTGGAAAATTAGATGTGGTCCATCTGGAAGTGAAGTTGAGGGAGGTGGTAGAAATTAGGTTTAGCAATTAGTAGACAAGTAATGTATATATAGTAAAAGTAAGGGTAACAGTTTAACCCCTAAGTTTTGAAAGAGTTTACAGTTTATCCCCTAGTTTTTGTAAAATTATGTGTGTGTGTATGTTAATATATATATATATATATATATATATATATATATATATATAATAATAATAATAATAATAATAAAAATCTCACGGTCCGGATCGGTTAATCCACAGTTTCGAAATCAAAATCCGTGTCTGGACCGTGAGTCATGGTTTACTATTTTTTCAATCCGTGTCCGGACCATTAATCCACTTTTAAAATCCAAAAAACACAGATCAGTTCGGTCCGGACCAGATTCACGGTTTACCGGTTTTTGTGTGCAGCCCTAGGTGATACTTTTGCTTCACCATTTGGATTTCCAAAATAACATCTCTTCCGTCCGATATTGCTAGCTAGTCCACCGTTGGTACTTAAAGTTCTTATAGAAGGAACATGGAATTAAAATTAGTACATTGTTCTTTATACTCGAGTTTAAAAATACTTGCGATTGTTTAAGAGGGTAATTTTTTTTTGAAAATCTACGCTATGTTTGTTTGAGAAGAATATTTTGAGAAATATTTTTAAGATAGTGTTTGGATGAGTTTTTAGAAAAAGTAATAATTAGAGATGTGTAATAATTGGAGAGAGATAGATAGAGAAATAAGAATAATGATTGGAGAGAGGAGTATGAGTAGAGAGAGAAATGTGATTAATGATTAGAGAGATAAGGAAAAAATCTTTTTAGAATTTTTTTTGGAAATGTGAAGTGAACACAGTGGACTTCTTCATTGGAGTTTTCGAATATAACTAATTTTCTAAGACATCCCAAAATATAACAAAGGACAAACGGAATTACAAAAGCTAACAATTTATTCTAATACTCCCGGCCCCTACTCTGAAATTTTGGTCCAGTGTGAAAAATCGTGGATTTTTAGGATAAAAAATATGTACTTTCGAATATAATTCGTTGGTTTTTTCAAACCAATTTAAACAAGTAATTAATTTTTTAATTTAATAAAAAATTCAAAACTATGCACGAAAATTATTTTTTCGAATATCAAAATTGCATAACTTTTTCCTAGTGAACAAAATTTCGAGATGGAGAAGAATACTAGAATATTCAGGGAGGGGCCAATAGGTGCGGTTGCCCCTGCGAAGGAAAACAAAAACTTCTAGTATTATATAGAAAAAAATGAATTTTTCTATGAATTATATAGGTTCGCCTCTACAAAGTATTTTGAAAAAAAAAAAAAATTTGCCCTCACGTAGTGAAATTTCTGGCTCCGTCCTTAAGAATAGTCAAGCCAATGACAGTTGTCTCACATGGACAGTTCGATCATTTATTGGAAGAACAATTGAACAGAAGTATTTCAATATTTCATGCAATAAACAAAAAAGGGACCTCCTTTTTTTTTTGAAAAGGGTCCTCGACATGTAGCGTGGATGCCCATAGGCCGGACAGGTTGGCCAAAATTTGTGTATGTAATTCTTTTCTGTTGTAGGAGTACATCACTAGAACTAATAGGGAAATCCAACCGACGAAATAAATGAACGAACTGTTACATTACCATATTTTTAATACTCCAATTCAGGGTGTCCCGACCTGATTACATGCAATTCAATTACTTTTCGGAGGTCAATTTCACTATGCACTTGCGTAAAACCAATTGAAAACTTCATAAAAATTTGTTCGTAAAATTATTCATGAACAAGTACGAGAAGATTGCTTTTTCCCTCTTCCTTTTCTTCTTTCTCTCTCCAAGCACTGTCCAACCGCGGAGCCAGTGCTTAGATCATCCACATTGGCAGGTACTCTTGGGAGAATTTATTGTCATTTCTAAAAAATGGGAAGAGAAATAGCAAATTGGGTATAACACCCATAATACCAAAGTTCTCTCAGTAAATGCCAATTCATTTGTTATACTCTCTCCGTCCCCAATCTTTGGTCTCAAACACCACTTTTTGGTGTCCTAAATTTTTAATCCCAATTCAAAACTAAGGGGCATTAACTAATGAAATTCCACTTTTACCCTTCCTTTTTTAGAGTTAGTACATGCAATAATGTTGCTTTGAACTTTGAGGGGTAAAATGAGAAAATAAAAAGTATGACAAATGTCATGATTATATTCCCTTAATTAGTTGGATTTTCTAAATGAACTAATAAATTGGGACAGAGAAAGAATATAAAAAAAATTATGACAAATTTATCATTTGAGAGAGAAAAATGAGAATGGTAAAATGACATACATAATACCGAACTAACGGTTAAGTATGAAACCAAACCAAACGCATTAACTTTTTTGGTTTCAAGTTCACTCCTAATATTTACCACAAGATATCGATAACTCCAATTTCTCTTTTGAAGATGCTACTGCCTCATATACGCTGATCATAGACACTTAAACAAAGAGTGAACATATTTTGTGATCATAGCCGAGGGGCGTTGGATCGAGTTTTGGATCACTTCGGATCGTTCAACAAATTTTTTAATTTTAATTCCCCGGTACCATGCAATCTGTTTCCAGTGCATTTGCAGAATATGATCCACTATATGACAAACGATGCACATTTTATCAATGTGATTTCATGGACGCCGATCTTTCCGTGCCTTAATAATAATAATATTTTCAAACTACCGCTCTATACCATTGTTGTACACGACAAATGAAATTTACGCATGACATGCATAGGATATAATTTTGAGACATTTTTCATAAATTGCAGCATTTAAATAGGGACAAATTGCTTAAAAAGTTGGGAGATAGCTAGTGGGTGTAAATTTATTAGAGGAATATAATCTCCGTATCATTTAAAGGATCGAATTGATCGAATGGATTCAACATTTACATTCAAGGTGATCGGACGGCCGAATAAACGAATAGTTGCTTTTGTTTGTATGGCTAAACATTTTGCAGCTCTATTTTAATATGGATTGTTGACATAAAATATGATACCCAAAACATGGTAAAATATAGTTGTTAATTAAAAATAAATGGACTCTTCTTCTTCTTTTTTTCTTGAACAGTGCAAAAATAAACGGACTCTAAGTGTATAAATTTAATTAGACCGAGAAACTCCTTCACGGAGAATGAGAAAACTCTTTTATCTGAGAGGACTTGCTAAACCTTTGATAAAATACATTGTGGGCAATGGGAATGATACCTTTCTATGGCTTGATAATTGGCATCCTCTTAGACCGCTACTAGACAAATTTGGAGATGTTGTTCAGAATATTGCATGGGAGCTCCTACCTTGCAAAAGTCTCATCTATTTTCGTTAATGGTGAGTGGAAATGACCTAGGCAAAGAAGTGAAGTTATCCACACAAACTATTATATTCCTCCTCCAAACCTTGATATTTCTGATGTGGTGACTTGGGTTTGCTGTGCAAATGGTGTTTTTTCAGTATAGTCAGCTATGGCTGCAATCAGAGATGGAATATCCCTAGATGGGCCTTCATCTTATGGTTGTGTTGTAGGACTAGATTAGCAACAAAAGATAGAGTCAGAGTAATGCTGTAATGGATCTTGTTTGTGTTTTATGTAATAACGTGAATGAGTCTCATGATCATTTGTTCTTATAGTGTTCTTTTTCTAGAGGGATTTGGGCTAATCTTTTGAAGAAATTTGAGATTGTGAGGCCTCCTTTTATGTGGAGTATGGAGCTTAATTGTTTGGGCCATGCAAAACATAAAGGGGGAGTGTTATTCAAATTAGTTCTAGATGGGTCTGTGTAATCATTTATGGATGGAGAGAAATGTTGGGATTTTCCGAAGGCAACCGAAGACCAGTAATGTCATTTGCTTTGCTATTTGTGGATGATGTTAGAGGCAAGAACAAGTTCTTGGCGGAGGATCAAGAAGTGCAATTCCAATAGTTGGTTGTGTTATCTACAATGTTTCTCCTAAGATCTTCAGTAGTCAATTGTATGATTTTGTGTTGTTCTTTTGCTTGTGAATAAGTGTAGTTGTCTAGCTTTGGTTTAGGTGTTGAAGGCTGATACTTAGGGCTATAAACGAGCCGAACCAAGCCGAACCCTACGAGGTTCGGGATCAATTCGACAAATTATGAGTTCGGCTTGAGTTCGATTTGAGCGTAGACAAGTAAGCTCGAGTTCGGCTCGTGAAATTATTTCAAAGCTCGAGCTCGGCTCGGTAGGTCTTGTTAAACTCAAACGAGCCGAATTTAGGCTCGAATCCAGTTCATTAGCTTTTTTTTCTTTTGAAAGGCTACAACCCATATACATTTATGAAATTTAGCCATCAAAGTTAACACCATTATAGATTTACATAAAGATTACACCAAAACCTAAAAAGTTCACTACTAATCATTTAATCAACCTGGTCATAGTGCTAACATTATGAACAGCTTCTACTTGTATAATAATTATAAAGGTGGTTAAGCTAAACTAACCCACAAAATATACATCACATCTAAATATCACAATACAAAGTACCAAAATAACAGGTGCTTTTAAGGAAAATTATAAAGGTGGTTAAGCAACAATGATTTGGTACAAGCAGTACATCTTATACACATATGCCCCAAGAGCAAGCAATGAAATTGGCATAACTTGGAGCTGGACACATGCATTTTAAAAGACAATCCTGTGAAAGTTTTACACAAAGGCTAACAGATATTTGTCCAGAAGCATTTAAGAGTTAATTTAGCCAAGTAGAAGATTTTATTAATTTAGTAAATTAAATTAATCAATTATTTCTAACAATGTAGATCCCAAAAAATTGTATTCGTGAAGAGAGCATAATCTTCTTCTAATGAAGTGGGATGAATGTGTCCATTTGACATATCTAAAAAATAAATTTATTAAGAGAATTGAACAAGAACAAAAAAAAAAAAAGAAAAAAAGAAGAGGAAATGATGTGAAGAGAGCATGACGCTACTTACCACAGTAGAGTGATCAAAGAGAGAACAAAGATCTCCTGATCCCCTTCACCGGAATAGACCCTGTTTAGGACATCAAAATCACAAAAAAAGAAAAAAAAATTGAACCTAATAAGAACACAGATGCACATGATAATCTTACCTGAATACAAGATTAACCTAATAGTAGATAATCTTACCCTACAATTACAAACGTAACTACTACAGTAGGATAAATCCTATTCTTACTAAATAATAACATAAATTTGTACCAAAAAAATAGCAAAAATGAAATGAGAACAAAGAAGAACAAAAAACAAATAGATCTACAACAATAATGAAAAAAACAAATAGATTTACCACACTCATCAAGAACCAAACGGAAAACATCACACGAAAAGAAATTTTTGAGAACTAAATAGCAACTTAGCAACTAAGTAGAATACCTAGGTATGATCGGCACTTCAGCGACTTGGAGGAGGCGGTGGAGGGGTGCGGCAACGAAGGAAACACTTTTTAGTAAAACCCTAACTCTTTTAAGATGTAAGGAGAAATGGTCGTATTTTGATGAGAGAATATGAGGTAGGAGCATTAGTCAAAGTCTTGGGGCAAATGATTAATAATTACATATGCATCCCTCAACTATAAACTATTTATGTGTAAATTCCTAAAGTATTATTAATTACATTTTGACCCCAAGTCGCGAGTCTAACCAAGCCTAATACACTTAAGTTCAGATTCGGCTCATTAATGGAATGAGCCTAATATTGAGGTTCAAGTTCAGTACATTTAGTATATGAATTAAACTCGAACAAGCTGTCACCGAATCGAGTCTCAAATAGTTCGCGAACGACCCAGTTCATTTACAGCCTTACTGATACCTCTTTGATGATGTTGTTATTTTTCTTATAAAAGAAAGTATCCTTGTGTAACCTTGATTTTTTTGATATATAATTGACATTTACCAAAAAATACTGAAAAAAAAAGTCTGAGAATTCTGACAAGGTTCCTAATTACTCCTATCATGAAGCTATAGGTTCTGACAAGGTTCCTAATTACTCCTATCATGAAGCTATAGGAAGGGCCGTACAATGTACTCCTCATTTTTTGAAGTAAAAAAAGGGGGTAAATTTCAATAAACCTCCCTAAGATTTATAACAAATGCACGGACCTCCCTTGAGATTTCTGGATTGTCATTGATCTCCTTGCTTTGAAACTATTACCAAGATTTCCCCATCCTTTAACTTTCCATCCAAAAACTCCCTTGAGATTTCTGGATTGTCACTGATCTCCTTGCTTTGAAACTATTACCAAGATTTCCCCATCCTTTAACTTTCCATCCAAAAACTGATAATTTTGACTATAAAAAGACAAAAATGTCCTCTCTTTTCTACTGACCTTCTTTGTCACTCTTCCTTATATATATATAGAAAGTATTTCATCTCTGCCCTTCAACACATTCACTTAGTTATTTATTTTAAAGAGAGGGTAATTTTGTTATAAAAAAAAAAAAAATTGTCTTGATATTTTTCATCTTTTGGTAATTTTTATTTTTTTATTTTTACTTTTTGAATTCATCTTGAGGAAGGATTGAGAAAGTTAATAGCTCTTATGTATGTATGTAGGTAGGTATTGCAGCCCCATTCCTACCATATTTTTTTAAGGAATTACTTTATTAAAAGAATTTTAAGATTTAATTTTATCTTATTTAGTTTTTTCCATCTTCTGGTAAATTTTTTACCTTTTTTGTCATCTTAAATAGAGGTGTTGAAAAAAAAAAATATGCATATTATTATTTGGACCAAAAAGCACTAAGGACAAAAATAAGTGATATCTTTTTTGTTTTTGTTCAAATATAATACAGAAGAATATATACACACCCATATTAACCTTTTGAAATTATCTACTCAACATGAATCAAAAAATAAAAAATTCACCGAATGATGAAAAAACATTCAATAAGATAAACAAACATAATTTTCTATAAGGGTATCTTTTCTATAAAAAAAAAGTCACCCGAAATGAGACTCTTTAAAAGTAATATCAAATTAAATATATATACATATATGGATGCATATATGTATAAATACACTTCAAATAGGGAAGGATATAAAGATGGTTGTTGACGAAAGACAAGGGCATATGTAGGGGGTGTAAGGGGCTGTTTGGCCTCTACGATCCCCCCAACTTTTCTTTCTATTTGTAGTAGTAAAATTTTGAATGTTATTTTTTATAAAATTACTGAAAAGTGGTCACCGCAAATCAGGGAAAATTGGTAGCGGATGAAGAAATCTTGATAATAGTTTCAAAAGCAAGAAAAGTGAGTGATATTTCAGATACCTTAAGGGATGTTCTTACATTTGTTAGAAACCTCAAGGAGGTAAGTGAAATTTACCCTGTTAATTCTCTCTCTCTCTCCCTCCCCCTCCCCCTCCTTTTTAACGAGGGCAGGAGGAGTTATTTGTGCACATTAACTCCTGCCCCGACTTCCGTCTTTCAGTTCTCCTGCAGGAAACAGAGTATTAAATAGAGAGAGAGAGAAGAGAGAGAAGAGAGAGAAGAAGAAGAAACTTAGAGAGAGAGAGAGAGAGAGAAAGAGAGAGGTACAAATTCCCAAATTGTACATTATCTGAAACCCAAATGGATCAATTCAAACCAAACCCATCAAATTCATGTCCTTTAACTCCAATCACCTTCTTAGAACGAGCCGCCACCGTCTACGGCGACTGCCCCTCCGTCGTTCACACCTCCACCACCGTCTACACCTGGTCTCAGACCCACCGCCGTTGCCTCCAACTGGCGTCCTCCATCGCCGCCGTCTGCGGCGTCAAGAGGGGCGACGTCGTTTCAGTCGTGGCCCCCAACACTCCCGCCATGTACGAGCTCCACTTCGCCGTCCCAATGTCAGGCGCCATACTTAACGCCGTCAACACCCGTCTCGACGCACACACCATCTCCGTGCTCCTCCGTCACAGCGAATCCAAACTCGTCTTCGTCGATTTCCAGTTTAAAGATCTCGTCCTAAACGCCGTCGCTCTGTTCCCACCTAACATCCAATCTCCTAAGGTCATCCTCATCACCAACGATGCACCCTCATACGCAATCCCATCATCCACCGTTGATACCGACTCTTTCATCACGTACGAAAGTTTAGTAGAGTGTGGTGTTGCTGATTTTAAGTGGGTCCGGCCCAATAACGAGTGGGACCCACTTACTTTAAATTACACATCGGGGACCACTTCTGCACCCAAAGGGGTAGTCCATTCCCATCGTGCGCTCTTCGTCATGACGCTAGACACACTGATCGATTGGTCAGTACCAAAGCAACCCGTTTACTTGTGGACCCTGCCCATGTTCCACTCAAACGGATGGTGCTTCACGTGGGGCATGGCGGCCCTTGGAGGCACCAACGTGTGCCTCCGACACGTGAACCCACCTGCAGTCTACGCAGCTATACAAGAAAACCGGGTGACCCACATGTGTGGAGCACCCGTTATTCTCAACATGCTTTCTAATTTCCCAGTCAAAGATCCGCTTTGGAACCCGGTTCATTTTCTCACTGGCGGAGCTCCACCTCCCGCCACTGTGCTCCTTCGGACTGAATCGCTTGGTTTCGTCGTCAGCCACGGGTATTGGACGATTCTTAACGCATCCAGTTATATATATATATATCAATTTATGTTTGGTTTACTAGAATTAATGATATGTGAAAAAATAGGTTTATCAATGCAGTGTTTGGTTCGCTAGAATGAATGTTAATCATTTTTTGCCTTCCCAATGCGTGCAATACGATGATCATTTTCTTTATGCATGGCATATTCCCTTTACGTAATAGCATGTTTTTTTAATTGACAGATTGGTTTATGTCCATTACGGCCTAAAATTGACAGTTATAGGTAATTTTTACACTCCATTATTTTTCCCAAAAATGTTACATGTTTTCAAATTACCCATGTTATGACCAATTCCAATTTTTGATACTTCGAATATCATTACGCAATAACCGTTACCGTTACGTGTCCCGATACTTGTTATTTAAATTCTTAAATGGGTCACCAAAGAGCAATTAGCATAACTTGCGTTACTCCACCATTGCAATTTCAGAGCATAACACATGAAAAATTGAATCCTAAACTCAATACAGACCACCACAAAAATGAAAAATTTATAGAACCAAGACACTTGCATAGTACTCTTTTTAGAACTCAGGTGGCCCTAACTTACGTGCACCATGATTAATTCTAGAATCGATCATTGACCAATTCCACCTCTTGCATAATACTCCATGTGTCCCGAATTTCTTGTCCGTTTATGTGTTTACAAGACCTTTTTGCAATTGATATCTTTTAATCAGTAATATGTTCTACAATTTTAAAAACTTTGTTTAATTGAACTCATCGAAAACTATCAAATGAGATCCATATTTAATATATATATTACATTATATATTTGTATATATAATTTTTTGAGGTGTTGTAACTAGCATAAGTGAATAAGTAATTTGGGACGGAGGAACTACTACTAATTACATAGATTTCTAATTGTATTGGTTTCTTGAACAGGTACGGCTTGACAGAAGTGGCGGGTGTGGTCGTTTCCTGCGCGTGGAAGCGCGAATGGAACCGGCTCCCCGCAACGGATCGGGCGCGTCTCAAGGCAAGACAGGGTGTCCGAACGGTTGCCCTAACCGAGGTCGATGTGGTGGATCTAGTCACGGGTTTAAGCGTGACCCGAGATGGATCCACCCTAGGCGAGATCGTTTTACGAGGAGGCAGCCTAATGTTGGGCTACCTAAAAGACCAGAAAGCGACGTCAAATGCCATGAAAGACAATGGGTGGTTCTATACAGGTGACGTTGGGGTCATCCACCCCGATGGCTATTTGGAAATTAAAGACAGATCCAAGGACATTATCATAACGGGAGGTGAAAACGTGAGTAGCGTCGAGGTGGAATCGGTGTTGTACTCGCACCCGGCCGTGAACGAGGCGGCGGTGGTGGCGAGGCCAGACGAGTTTTGGGGGGAGACGCCCTGTGCGTTTGTGAGTGTGAAGGAAGCGGTGGAGGAGAAGGATGTGATTGAGTTTTGCAGAGGGAGGTTGCCGCGTTATATGGTGCCCAAGACAGTGGTGGTGTTTAAGGAGTTGCCGAAGACGGCGACGGGGAAGATTCAAAAGACGAGGCTGAGAGAGAGTGCCAAGGCGTTAGGGTCGTCGCCGGTGAGTCGACTTTGAGTTAAACTCGGCGTCGTGAATTTCTTCTTCTTTTGGATACTACAACGGCGATTATTTCTATCAATCTCTTACTAAGTTGATTTTTTGTGCATAGATGCACTACTTGATGTACGAGTCCTACAAAATGAACAATTCATATATTACTGAAATTAATTCACATTGGAGTCTGCAATAGGTGGAAAGAATTTAATCTCTCACAAATACTATAAGAGATCTATTGAAATGAAATTCAGTGAACTTCGTATACCGGATACAGAAGTTGTGGAATCTGAATACTGGTGGTGTTGTTGTGGGGGTTTTAATGTTAATTTGAAAAGTGTGATAGATTGATAAGGAAAAAGGATGTGGTTTTCTTGTACCAATTGTTGATTTTTATTCTCGATATGGAAATTCAAAATGTATTGTAATCCGATTATTTTGTATCGAGTATTTGGATTCTGTAAGTGTGAATTACTCAAATTCATGAAATAACGATTTTTCGAGATTCAGTTGTTTTTTTGCTTACGGTTTTATTACTGTAGTTCAATGAGGAGTTGGCCATATCAAATTGTGGTTTATGATTTAGGGTGAGTTTCTGAATGAATTTTACTAAAATCTAATAAAATTAAACCTTTGATTTTATCTATTTATGAGGAGAGTTGATAAAATCTTAGATTTTTGCATTCAAAAATCTAAGATTTTGTCAACTCTCTGTACGAATGGATAAAATCCATTCGAAAACTCAGCATTAATTGTATGCATTCTTCGTATTATAGTGAGTGGTTGTTTTAACTTTTAAAGTCATGTGAAACTTGGGCTTCGCCCTTGATGCCACGACATATATAAGGTGTGGGAAGTGTTGAGGTGCAGACAACCTTCAGCAGTATCGGGAGACATGAGTGTCTTGCAATCCGGAGCCGGACTGCAACAAAAACAATATTTGAGGGACCTCGGTGTGTAATTTTGGCCATAGGCCCGACCTAATAATTTCACTGTTAGTGTGTAATTAGGGTTACAGTTTTTCAGAGAAAAACAGTGAGAGAGAAGCAAGAGAAAACAGTGAGATCTCAGAAAGATTGCGAGAAGACTTGTACTTTTGATTTCGATTTCATAGTGGACTGGTGTGGCTCTTGTAGTTTTTCCTCGCGTTGAGGTTTTTCATGTATATCTATGTCTCGCTTTTTTTCCCTCGTTTTTCCATTACGCACGATTACTTGTTTTTCTGTTCTGTGATTCATTGTTTCCAAGATCTGTAGAGGTGTCGCAGGGATGCGAAAATCCTAACATGAAGACTCATGTGTATGGTTGTGCAATGTTCAACGGAATACTTCCTTACAGTTGTGCAATGTTGAGCGTGTTATTGCACAACTTATTTTGAGGATCAGAGACGTCAATGTTATAGCTACAGACATAATGAGTTTATGCAAATAAATTGAATCGATCAAATATTGATAAGTGCATGATTGAAATTAATTGACTAACAAGAAGAACAGTACAACATATTTTTCTTGAACTATTCAATATAGCCATAATGTTCGATCAAATTAATTTCTTGCTTGAATAATATATATTTCAAGACTTATAAAACAATCCATATTATCAAAATATGTTGTCGAGCTCTCTTGAATAGGTGGGGCGTTTAAGAAATGTGTTTGAGAACCCCAATTAAAACTACCATATCGATAATTCCTATTACTAATTCATAACATTCGGATAATCTTGCACGCACCTCATATTGTTAGTACTATCTCTGAACTATGGCCTTTTAACCTTTCTTCCCTGCAATTAATTTTCCCTGGGACAGAAGAGTTGATATTTTTTAGACGGTGGAATTAATGACGGCTTGGTTTTCTATTTGCTAAAATTAAGTGGATGATCTTAGCAAATGAAGTGGGGATGTGATTTTATCTTTAATGAATCTGGACACATATGTATCCAGATTAATTGGAGATAAAATCATTTTCCTACTTCATTTGCTAAAATCACCCACTAATTTTTAGCAAATGTTTATCACACGTTTTTTCTTTACCTAGAAAAAGTGTTTGGGGCCAAGCTGTCTGATGAAATTATTGGAAATAATTAATAAAATCATGTGATTGCCAAGTGAGACTTTAGCGACATATTTATAAATCCCCTTCAAATCTCAAAAAAGACGCAGTTTTGGTGGTTGGCAGGCCTGTCGGGACAGCAGAGTTCCCGGTTCCGAGAAATTTGGTCTTTTAATGCTACTCGTGCGTCCCAGAAGTGACTTGCAAGTAATTACTCCCACATCTGTATATCTACCCAACAATGATAAGAACATAATCAACCAACCAGGTGTCGTCTAGTGTCTAGTGCACCGCTTCTGAAAACCACTGGCCCGAATTGTTCTGCATATATCAATGAAGACACCATTTGGCACCGATTGCGCCGAGAAGATAGGAATGAATCCAAAAGCAGTAACAATTGAAATAAGAACAGCAAAAGTTGATAAAAGATAGGAATGAATCCAAAAGCAGTAACAATTGAAATAAGAACAGCAAAAAGTTGATAGGGTAATCGACTCGTGGACACACCCGTCAAAGCGAACCCGACGCATAAGGGACGGAATTATAAATCCGATCAAAGGATAACGGTAGAACATCTCAACGGATAATCCAACTTAGACCATTACACAATATAGCGCACATGTAATCTAAATCTAAGGCATGCTAACAATCCAGGGATTGAAATCCAAAAAAAATCTTGATGCAATCAAGCAACAGACAGTAGAGAGAACCTCCACCATACAACCATCCCCAATGCCACCACTAGTGGACATAACATAATTGCAAGAGAACCTCCACTATCGTATGAGGCTTTGGACATGGGTATGCCTCCTCGAGCACAGGCGGCCCCACACTTCCACAGCAGCCATGGGATTCCATCCCAAGATCAAGCACATAGAACAATAAGATATATCCAGTGAAAGTCTACTACATATCCAAACAACCAAGACTACAAAATTAAACCAAGAACAAAAACTAAACAGACTAATATCACCCAATCAAAAATAGCTACCTGGAACACCCATCACTGAGTCAAGCCAAGTCAAACCGAGTTGCAATGGGTTAAAGACGAGTTGATTATTTTTGAATTTTTAGATTTCTCTCATGGTAATGAACCAGTAATTTACAAAAAAAAAAAAAAATCGATCCAAAATGCAAAGTTTTTTTTTTTTTTGAATAAGACAAAAACTTTGGCCAAAAAAAAAAAAGTTTTTTGGTTTTTTGAATTTTTGGAATAAACCAATGATCGAAAAACCAATTTTCTTTTTTGGCAATAGATAGAAAAAATTATTAAGGCTGCTGATAATGCCAAAACCGAAAGTGTTGCTGCCAAAACCAAAAGTGTTGCTGCCAAAACTTTGATCTTTCTTGTTTCCACAATTACCTACATGCCCTTTTACCATCCTATCCCATTTATTACAAACTTAACCCTTCCACAATTATCTATTTGAAGACCAAACGCAAGTCGCACTCTTTACGTCCGCCGCTTAAATATACAATTCTCACAATGCTGATCCTAATCGCCTTTTTACATGTGACAAACTCTTATTTCTATTTCTATGTATATATGTGTTTGAAATTTGGATTCTTTTTATGAGTGTGATGATTATAATCTTTAGTACTACTCTCTTATTTCGTTTTCTTGATGATTTTTTATTAATAATTTCTAGTCACCAAGCAAGATTGGAAACCCTTTGGATGGGAATTCGCTTTTGAAATGATGATGAAAAATAGTATGTGCGAACAAATTTTGTGATATGTTTTTAACTATTCTATACATACACGTAGACCTAACAAGAGTCGGCCCTGGGAATAATAAGCCCACCCCGTCGCCTAGGGCCTCCCATTTTTTTGCTCAGGCTAGGTTTGCCATAAGATTTTATGAAAAATCTCATAAAATCAACTGGATGAGTGCTATTCTTAGCACATCACCACTACATCACAAGACACTTCTTTATATCATTTCGATCAACTAATACATAGTCAAATGAGTTATTATTATTTTTTACATTCGGAATTTTTTGATACATGTAGTTATGTAGACCTAACGAGGTGCATTAAACTATTTTACATGCATTTGACGATTATTATAAACACGTTTGGTTTCAAATTTGTTCCCACAAATTGATTGATGTACCTGGCAGAAAATTTGATTGTGAATCAAGGAACAGTTTTACCCGTTTTGTAAATTCTTAAACAAAGAGACGTACTATTAAACCCAAAATTCTCCAACAGTTTTCTCCACTACTAAATAGAGTTAACTCTGGACCACTAATTTCTGATATCGATGGATAGTTGGAATGTGTTAGTGTACATATAGAGTACGTGAGTATGGTGCATTGATTCTAGATGTGGTATAAGAAAAAAAGGGAATTTTAATATCATGGGTGTGTGTTTGTTGGCATCTTGATAGTTTCAATGGTTTTTTTCCCCTTTTTAGACAAATAAGGCCAAGTAAAATCGTGTACACCATATTGTGCTGAGTTTTGGAGTAAGGTATAAGGGAAGAACAGAAGTCTGCCCAAAATGATAGTGACCTCAAATTGATATGAACACATTCAATCCTCCATTTAATTTGTATTTAGTAACCACAAAATAACTTTAAGAGATTGAATGGTTAGGTTTGTAATAAATGAAATCTGATGGTAAAAAGGCATGAAGGTAATTGTGGAAGCAAGAAAGAGTAGAGTTTTGGCAGCAACACTTTGGATTTTGGCAGCAACACTTTCAGTTTTGGCATTATCAACAGCCATTATTAATCCATCTGTGTTATCGCTATTACATGGTGGAAAAACCAATGTGGATAAATGGTTGATGAATCAGCTTCGTATCTGGCCCCGACCTGTTCCTGCAAAGACAACGTAAGAGCTGAGTCACCGGTGTGGTGGCGTGCCAACCCCCCTCCGATGCCTAAGTCAGTAGGGAATTTGTTCTGTATTGGAAGGGATTGAGAATTAGGGTTAATGATTGTGCGTACCTTAGTTGGATTCCTTCCGTTGCTTTTTATTGGCATTTAGTTGGAGGTTGAGTCCTATTAGGACTGTGTTCCGGAGTATTTCTGGGTTATCCCATTGATGAAGGTGGAGTCCTGCCTTAGCCGGGACTCCTTATTCCTTCGACCTCGGCTTGGATTCGTTAACCTTTATTAGCCGTGTTTATCCTTGGATTTAATGTTTATCTTATCCGTTTCTTCTTCTTTATCCCATGTGATTTTGTTGATCTTGCCGATCGATATCTTAGATGCGGGATAAGCATCTTCTTTGGTGCGATACTACCCGACCACGGGTTTGACCTCCAGCCGGACTCGGCTTTTAATACCCACTCTGTCTTTAAAGGAAAAACGACATTTGTTGTACCTTACGGTGGCGTTCTCGGGGAGGCCAGTGGAGGCCCCGGTTCTTCACTCCCGTGTCCGCTCATTGATCCAAGCTGGCAGTGTCAAGTTTTCCCCACTTACCAGGTACTCCTCTGTTCCCGAGCTCTAGCTCTAAGTTGGAGGTTGGGAACATCCACTAACGGTGCATGGCGGTTACCGCCTTTCTTCCTATCGAGGGGTTTTAAATGCATCAGTCACTTCGTGGGCCAGGTGTCTAAATCCCAGCTCCCCTTGCGCCAGAAAGTGGACGGTGATCGAGGAGTTTTCTCTCGGGGAGAGTGCTTATCACTTCAGCTCCCTTCCTTCTTGATCATTCCTTCTTATCAGAAAGGCTCCGGAGTTTTACCCAGACGACCTGTTTTGAGAATCTTTTCATGGTCTCTTCCCCGCCGTTGTGCTTAGTGTCCACCACCTTTTAGGTACGTTCCCGTCCTTTTGCTGTTCTTCTCCTTTTCATGTTAGATTTTTCTTCTTCGGGTTTAGGGATTCCAAGCCCCGTAAGGGCTGTTCCTGGGGGGTTTATTTACGCTAGATTGGTCAGTTTTGCTTCCATCAACCTCGCGCCCCCCATTATTGAAGGTTTCGCTCCCTGTTCTTCTGTGCTTCAAGATAGGGTTTTTTGAGAACTTTTCGATTTCTTGGATTCTCCTTACCCACGATCGTCCATCGGAACCCTAATGTTGGAGGACCTGCTTGATTTTTCCTCGATTCTCGAAGTCGAAGGGACGACGGCGGATGAGGGGACTCTGGTGCGTCGTAGTAGTGTGGTTAGGGCGCCACTTTCTGCGGGTTATCCTAGTGGAGCCCAATCCTCGTCTCCTCCGTCCTCTTCGAGAGGTTCCCGTAGGGCTCCTGTCTTTTCTGCTTCCTCTATTTCCTCTAAAATTTCGAATGAGGACTTGGCTATTCTTAGGGTTAGGTACTCGATTCCCTCCTCTGTAACCCTTAGGAAACCTTAGGAGTGCAGGCCGCCTGTTCTTTTGTTGAAAATGACTTGTGTCTATCTTGGGGGGGCTTTAGAAGGGGCTCCGCCTTTCCCTTTTGTGGCGAGGGAAGTACTTTCGACTTTGGGTTTAAGCGCCGGGACAAATTGTTCCCAACTTCGTGGCGTTTACTAATTGGTCATACCGCCTCTCTGGGGGCCATGTCAGACGGCCTTACCCCCCTTTAACAAAGGCCCCTTTCTCAACCAATACGACAAAAAAAAGCTCCCCGGGGGTACAGGGGTGGTATTATTTTACCAAAAGGCCCGTGGAGGAGATTTGGTCACTGATCTTCCCAGTGTTGATAAGAATTGGAAGGACAAGTTTTTCTTTGTTGGGGGAGACGGATGGGAACTCCCTAGTTGGGAGATTGGGTCCTACACCCAGCGTGTCCCCAATAAATGGGGGGAGCCCATTCCAAGTTGTAAGCCGTAGCTCCATTTTCTCTTTCTTTTTGAATATTGTTACTGATCCTTCATTCTCAAGGATCTTCGTTCTATTTTTCGTCTGCAGCTCATACCATATTTCCATTGACCCTCGCCACCGGAAAAGTAATTGAGATTGGCCCGAGCTACTTAGATTCATAGCCGGGGTTGCTTTGTGTCTCCTAATCCTTGGCTACTTATCTATCGGCCCGTAAACATCACGTGAGATTTTAGCTCTTTTTGGGAGGTATTTCGTATTTCGCTTTTGATATTGATTCTTATGTTGACTTTCTCATTGTTTCCATCCTTTCTTTTTTTTAAAAAAGAGGGTAGAAGACAAGGAGATGGCACCAAAATGGATAGAGGTTTGTCGCCCAACCGAAAAGCCGAAAGGCAAAGCAATCACCTGGAGGCGTGGCTCCAAAAAGGAAGAGCTCTCGCCTTCAGAAAGAGCTGAATGTTGACAGTTTCCTGGATGTTGACTTTCCTCAGGACCCCACCCTTGACTTAGTGGTCGAACAAGCTGTAGGAGGAGATGCTGAGAAAGCCAAAAGGAAAGCTAAGGCTGGAGTCATGGAAGGGGCCCCTTCTGCCAAGAAAGTGAGGACCTCTGCTTACCCCTCGGTGCTGAGTAATTGCCAAGATTCTCTTGAGCGTGCCGGGCCCCTTCTGCCAAGAAAGTGAGGACCTCTGCTTACCCCTCGGTGCTGAGTAATTGCCAAGATTCTCTTGAGCGTGCCGGGCCCCTTCTGCCAAGAAAGTGAGGACCTCTGCTTGCCCCTCGGTGCTGAGTAATTGCCAAGATGCTCTTGAGCATGCCTCTGGTTTTATTTGTGAGGTTGATAAGGAGTTGATGGCTGAAATGTCTCTCCAGGCAGTCGGGGAACAAATGCTGGTGGAACTGGGCATGGTATATATTTTGTTTTTGATGCTTTTAGCAATTCGGCTAACCTGATCTTTTTATTAACTTTCTTTTCTTTTTTTTTTGTGCAGGCCATGGCTCGTGGCCATTATCTTGCCTCCCAAAGTCACAGCCTAAGTAAGCAAGTGGCTACCCTCACAGAGGCCAACATCAAGCTTAACAGACAAAGTGCATCAATGGCCGCTGATCTTCAAAAGCTAACAAGAGAGAGAGATGCTGCGCTCAAGTCTAAGAGGGGCTTAGAGGAGGAGAGAGACACTGCTGTAGCCACGGCCCGGAGCTTGGAACAAAGGATTTCTGAATGGGACGTGGAAATGGAGAAGTACAGGACCATGAGTGCGGGGATGCTTGAGAAGGTGAAGAGTGCTCGTAGGGATGCCATTGAACTTTTCCTTCAGTCCCCTGAATACCGCCAAGATATTACCCAGCAGTACTTCGATGGCTTTGAAGCCATGAGGAGCCAAGCAGCTGCGGCTTTCCCAAATTTGGATTTTTCCAAATTTGAAGTTGAAGATGACGGCGGCCCTCGTGTGTGTCATGGGGGCGTAAGGTAGCGATGAAGGTGATGACGCAGCGGCTTCTAAGGACACATCCATCCCAAGCACTTCCGGCGTATCCCTTCGCGAAACTCCCGAGAAAGTCTCCCCACTCTCGATCCCCCTAATCCCCGCCGCAAATGTACCGGGTGGTCCCTTGCCCGGTGATGGAAAAAACTCTTGATGGTTCCTCCTTGGGCCTTTGAATGGCCTTTTTTGAAACTTTAATTTTACATTGGGTCTGTAACTAAATACTTTTAATACTTTCGTATTTTTGTGCTGGTTTGGAAATAGCCTGACTGTTTGGCTTTAGCTCCAGCCTTGGCTGGGAAGACTTTTCTTGTTAGGTGAAAGACACTTGTTGGAGTGGAAGTAGGCTGCACTCGTTTTGCTTAGGAGCCTGATAGAGGCTCATTGCTTTTGGTGACATAACAAAAGTCACGTAATTTGGAGAACAAGTGTGCTTCTCTGCTTGAGTCCTGTTTTGAGCTAATTCTCGCGTGGCGGCTTCTATTGTTTTAAATAGCCATGTTGAGTATGCCCTTTTATTGCATCAAGTCGGGTAATCACTGTTGCGTAGTCATAATATCTTTTAAGCGCAGGGTATGTTTCCCAGACTTTTCATAGCCCGTATAGTATGCTTGTTACTCCCTTAAGTGTGTTAATTGCTTGCGTCCAAGCAATTGAAACACTTATTAATGTTTCCCGTGGGATTTTTGGTGGGCGAGTTAATATGTTGTATAGAGTATAGCTGTGCTACATCTTCTGAGCTTGGGACTGTGCCCTAAGCTCTTTGAAATTTTGTAGCATTGCCACATTAGCTGAGCTTAGGAATTTTTCCGGAGCTCTTTTAATTTGCATAGCTTTGCTACGTCTATTGAGCTTCGGGATTTTCTCTGAGCTCTTTAATTTGCATAGCTTTGCTACGTCTATTGAGCTTCGGAATTTTCTCTGAGCTCTTTAATTTGCATAGCTTTGCTACGTCTGATGAGAAAGTGACGGTTCCACTCCCCTAAGTATATAATTGATTCTGTTGTTAAGCAATTAATATACTTAATTGATTATCCCGTAGGTGTTTCTCAATGCTAACATTTATTACTGCAAGATAATACAGCTTAGCAAGTCGCATGAGGTTTGCTTTGGGAGAAGAGCCGTGTATATTTATTAGACGTTCGTTTCAACTGCTCGAGGTGTCTGGATTTGAAACTTCCCATTACTCAATGCGGTTGAGATAGCAGTTTTAAGAACGGTTTTAATGGTGATTATGCTGATTGGTTTGGCGGGCGGTTATCGAACCGCCTCCTTGCTCTATAAATACCAACAACTCTTATAATCTACTCCCCATTCCATATTCTGCCTTCATATTTACTATGGCAAACAACGAGCAAATCGCTAAGTTATGTCAAGAACTTCAAAGTTTGAAGGTTGCTGTTGATGGCCTCGCGGCCAGAATGGAGGCTATGACGGATTCAGTTTCCGTCATGGAGAAGACGGTGCGTATGGTGCTGATTGCCAACTGGGATCAGTTGGGAGCTTTCCAGGGGCAGCCACCGCCGCCGATTCCCTCCCCTCCAAGGGAGGGTGGTAGTGATTAGGTTGTGACTTTTGTGGGTTTGTCCACAGAGTCCTTTGTGTAATAACTATCCACATTCCATTAGGGATGTGGATTTTATAAATAAAATTGAAGAATTTTATTTATTGCTGTTTTATTATATTTGAACCATATCATGCTTAACAGGAAATAAACAAAAACAAATTTCCCTCGTAGGGAATTTATTGGCCACAGGGACTATATAAAAGAAACATCTAGTTCTAATAATTCTATCACCAGAGTTTTATTTGAACGAAGAGTTTTCTAAAAACAGCTTCGGTTTCCTAAAAACAGAAATAAATCAACATGCACCTACTTGTAATACTTCTTGAGATGCTCCGCTTTCCAGGAATTTGGTATCTCCCTTCCCCTTAGGGTTGCAAGCTTATATGCTCCAGCTTTGATATGGTGCGGACACAGTAGGGCCGCTTCCCCATTGGGGCCAAGTTTGCCCACCTTCTTCCCCCGTAGGTCCACTTTCCTTAGAACTAGATCACCGGCCTGAAAGTCTCTTGGCCTAACTTGTGCTTCATGATACTTGACCATTCTTTGCTGGTAGACTGCTATTTTTGCCATTGTTGTATCCCTTTTTTCTTCTAAGAGATCCAAATCACCCCGAGATCTTCCCCGTTTTCCCGCCGTCCATGCTTGCCGCTTACGTAGTTGAGGAGTTCAACTTCATTGGAACTACCGCTTCAGCCCCAAATGCAAAGGGAATATGGGGTTTCTCCCGCTTGCGCCGGTGTTGTATGCGGTATGCCCATAACACATTGTATAGCTTCGTCCGGCCAAGCTCCTTTGGCTTCTAACAACCTCTTCTTAATTCCTTTTTGATCGTTACATTGGTCTCTTCCACCGCCATTAGCTTTAGGGTGGGCCTTGGACGCAAAATGCACATGTATCCCCTTAGAAATACAGTATTCCTTGAACTGAGCATTATCAAACTGCTTTCCCTTGTCCGTGACTATCACTCTTGGTAACCCAAATCAACTAATGAGAAATTTCCATAAGAAATCGATTGCTGCCTATGCTGTTATTGTGGCCAATGCCTTAGCCTCAACCCACTTTGTAAAGTAGTCAATAGCTACAATGGCGTGCTGGACTTGTCCTACTACCATGGGAAGCGGGCCAATCAGGTCTACTCCCCACTGGGCAAATGGCCATGGTCCCCTCATTGGGGTCAAGGCCCTTGGAGGCCCATGAGTTATGTTTGCAAAAGAGTTGGCACTTCTCACATTTTACGAACCATCGAGTTGCAATCCTTCTGCATGCTTGGCCAATAATATCCTAGCCTGAGAAGCTTATAGGCTAACATGCGGCCACCTTGGTGATCCCCACACACGCCTTGGTGGACCTCCTCCATGGCTCGCGTATATTCTTCGACCGTTAGACACCTCAGGTATGGCAACGAGAAGCTCCTCCTATACAACACATCTCCCATCATTAGGTACTTGGCAGCCCTGATCTTGAGCTGCCTAGCTTTGACTTTGTCATCTGGTAAGGTCCCCTTTGTAATGTAATCGACTATAGGAGTAGCCCATGAGTTGCTATAGTCAATGGTTTGCACTTGTACTCTTGGGGCAAAGATACTGGGGAACTCTAGATAACGTATTGGGGCATTCCGTGGAATGGCCTCTTCCTTGGCCGTGGCCAGCTTTGACAAATAGTCTGCTTCCATATTGTCTTCTCTTGGGATTACGGCGATGTCGGCTTTGAAACTTTGCCGCCAGGGACTTTACTTTATCCAAATATTTCTGCATCACTTCTTCTCTTACTGTATACTCTCCTAGGACTTGTCCTACAACCAGCTGCGAATCGCTTTTAGCTAGCACATGATCAGCTCCGACGGCCTTAGCCAGTTCCAGTCCACACTAGAGCTTCATATTCCATTTCGTTGTTGGTTGCTTTAAACTTCGAACCTAAGTAGCTTAGGCGTTGTCCTTTTGGAGATGTCAAGATCATACCTTGGCTCGCTTCCTTGGTTGTTGATCCGTCAACCTGTAAGAACCCAAGGCTTGGGATCTTCTTGAGGAGGTTCTTACGGCTCTAGATCACGTGTATTACGCGGGGAAGTCCGCCCGACAACATGCTTTGATGGCGATTCGGGTCTCGTACTCTATATCAAATTAGCCAAGTTCTATGGACCCTTTGGATTAATGTCGTCCCGGCGTCTGCGGACGATGGAGAACTCTTGAAGGGGCTGATCCGTAAGTACTTTAATGGGATGAGCACGGAAGTATGGCGTAGCCTTTAGCCTCGTACTACCATTGCAAAAAGCTATCTTTTCGACTTTGGGATACCTCATTTCGGCTCCTCGTAATGCTCTGGCATGTAATACACCGGAGTTGCATTCCTTGTTCTTCCTGTAATAGGACCGCACCCATGGCGTGAGGGGAAACAAACTAGGTAAATAAAGAGGTCCTCTTCGTCTCGAAGTTACGCTTTCGATGGCGGGGGATGTAAAGATACTCCTTCAACCGGGTTGAAAAGTCGCTTTCTTCGGTTCTTTGCCCATTCAAAGGCTTTTTTCAAAACCTTAAAGAAAACCTGGCACTTATCAGTGGCTCGTGAGATGAACCTGCTTAGGGCCGCAACACGTCCTGTCAATTTCTGAACCTCCTTGATGTTCTGAGGCGAACGCATAGAAAGGATGGCCCAATCTTTTCGTGGATTGGCCGATTCCCCTTCGAGACACCATGAAGCCCAAGAATTTCCCCGAGGATATCCCAAACGCACATTTTGTTGAATTGAGCTTCATTTGATACTTCCCGAGGACTTGGAAAGTTTCTCTCGGATCACGCCACATGGTCCTTGCCTTGGCACTTTTGACCAACATGTCGCCCACATATACTTCTACGTTAAGCCCTATTTGCCGTTTAAACATCTTATTTACCCGGCCTTTGGTATGTAAGCCCTAGTTCTTAAGACCGAAAGGCATCACCTTATAACCATAAGAGCCCCCTGTCCGTGATGAACGACGTCTTCTCTTGGTCCTGAGCGTGCATTTGGATCTGGTTATAGCCTGAAAACGCGTCCATGAAGCTTAGGAGCTCGTGACCTGCTGTAGAATCCACCAATGAATCAATCCTTGGTAATGGAAAGCTATCCTTTGGACATGCTTTATTAAGATCGGTAAAGTCTACACACATTCTCCATTTACCATTGGCTTTCTTTACCATAACCACGTTCGCCAGCCAATCGGGGTAGAGGACTTCTCGGACGGACCACAGCTTGGATAAGTTTATCGACTTCCTTAGTCAACAACTTCATTCCGTTCACGGGGCAAAGACTCTTTTTTCCTTAATCGGGCGAACCGTGGGATCCACATTCAATTTGTGAGTTATGACCCTTGGGTCAATTCCCGGGATGTCCTCATGGGACCACGCAAACACATCCTTGTTTTTCCTCAGAAATTGTAAAAGCTCCGTCATTGCCAGTCAGATGCTCACCGCTCCAATCCTCACTGTCTTGGTTGGCTGGCCTGGCTCGAGGAGCTCTTCTATGAGCTCTTCTACAGGTTTCCCTTGTTGAAGTTTTCCTTCGTCTCGGGCGTCGAGGCTTTCTATAGTCATGGTGATGTTAGCACCTCTGAGTGAAGAGACATAACATTCTCGTCTTTGCCTTCCTCGATCTCCTTTTTACGCCGCCACCCTAGCCGGTGTTGGGAACTTTATCATCAAGTGATACGTGGAAATTATAGCCCCAATGCTATTCGTGGTCGTTCTTCCCAATATGGCATTGTATCTTTGAAGGCTGAAATAACTACAATGAAGTCTATGATTCGGGTGATCGGCGTCCCTCTTCCCTATGGTGACAGGTAAAAGCTATTTTGACCGGACCGACGAACAAAGCGCATTCCCGAATCCAACCCGACTCTACGAGGTCATTGGCTTTAGTCTTTCCCTTCCAACTTTAAGCTGATCGTAAGCATGGAGGTACAGGATATCTGCGGAGCTCCCGCTGTCTATCAGAACCCTACGTGTAAGGTAGTTGGCTACGACAACAGTGATAACCAGAGGGTCGTCGTGAGGAACCCGAATCCCATTGGCGTCTTCTTCTGAGAAAATTATCGGTATTTCTTCCTTCTTGGAGTTTACTTGGGCCACAACGATGTTGACCTCCAAATAATCCTCCGTTCTTAATTTCCTCGATGATGAGCTTTCCGGCATTGCTTTCGACTCTCCTCCTTCAAAGAAATCCCCATGAATGACCTTGATTTCTCCAATGGGACCCGGCCAAAAGATTATCCCCTTCCATCCTTGCTGCGTCATCCCTCACCCGGGTGTTTCGATATTTCTTTGACCTGAAACGTTGGAGTCCCGCCTCTGCGGATTAACTCCTCGATTTCTTTGCCCTCGGATCTATGCAATCATCACGTATTTATGGCGTGGTCATATGGAATCTGCCCGATTACTTATCCTTAGATCTCTTACTTGGATCGGACCTCAACTTTCAGGGCCAGCAGGTGCGGATCGTCTTGGAGGGTTCTTTGAGGATTTGCTCTGGCCCGTTGCTATGAGTGGTGTGAATTGTTTTATACTTGACCACGGTGACCCTCCCTCCCTTTTAGGGGGAAGTCCCCTTACATCCACCTTAACACTTCTCGCTCTCCTCACGCGCTTTTACGGTGGAGTCTCTTCTCTTTACGTGGGATGATGGAGATTCTCCAACCTGTGATGGCCACCTTTTGGCGGGCTCAAACCATCCGCGGACTCCCGCTGCGTGCGTAGGCGGCCTCTTTGGCATTCATGTATACATTACGTACCCCGGCATGAGTTACGCCCGAGGGGTCTTGGGTGGTTCCCGAGATAAAAGGTATAAGAACCGTCACGGGTGCAGTCCGGCCTATATCGTAGTTATACTCACTTGGCTGCGTCGGCCGTCTATTTGGACCACCTCCTTGTTGAACACGGTGGTGAAATCTCTTAAGGATTCCCATCGCCCTTGTTTTACCGTCCAAAAGGTGTGTTCTTTGGTTTTGCCGTGAAGCGTTGGCGGCAATGAAGTAGCTTACAAAACTTGTGCTAAGCTCTTTGAAGCTCACATTATGCTCCCCGGGAAGTTTGTTGAACCAAGCTTCGGGCACTTCCCTTAAAGCGTAATCGGGAAAGCTTCGGCACATGACTTCATCCGGGGGTCGCTTGTAGATACATCGAGGATTTGTAGGTTTCCAAGTGGTCCAATGGATCCGTAGAGCCATTGAATGTTTCCAACTGAGGCATCTTGAACTTCCTTGGAAGCGGGCCCCCATGACTTCGAAGTGAAGGGTGAATCAGTATTTTGGACCCGGCTCCTCTCTTGAGTGGCGGTCTGGCGCCTTAACTTTACTTCATTAACCCTTCTATCACGATTACGCATTTTGAGAATTACCTCCAGTTCATGGGGCGACTTTTCTAGGGGTTTGCTATTCATTGCCCAGGTTTTGGCTTTCCTGCTTCTGGACCCATTTTTCCTCTTCTTGATTCTCTTAGCGGGTGGACTATCTTTGTAGGTTCAAGATGCTCGGCTTTCGAGATTTGCGAGGCCTTAAGGCTGCGTTTTCTACATAGCGATCACAGTAACCACCCAGGTTAAGGTTTTTATTTGCTCACGCATTAGGGCAAATGCTTACGGGGTTATCGATGCGCCCCGTCTTGCTTCCTCCAGTGGCGTTGGCGAAACTACGCGGCTTTAAAATTTCTTACATCGCCTTCGCGGTTTTTTGGTGGCAGCCGGCAGCCTTGGCCGCCACTTGCGGCCTTGGGCGCCTCGGCCTTGGCTAACTGGCGGTGTCTTGGTGGCGTCGTCGGCGCCCCATTTGTGGGGGTGCGAAGCCATCGTTGTTACGCTAGATCGGGTATCCACCATGCGAAACTATTCACCGTAAAGGAAGAAGTCGTTTCCCCACAGGCGGCGCCGGTGATGAATCAGCTTTGTATCCGCCCCTACTTTGCTCCTGCAAAGACAACGTAAAGAGCCGAGTCACCGGTGTGGTGGCGTGCCAACCCTCCGGATGCCTAAGTCGATGGGGAATTTGTTACGTATTGGAAGGGATTGAGAATTAGGGGTTAATGATTGTGCGTGCCTTAGTTGGATTCCTTCCGTTTGCTTTTTATTGGCATTTAGTTGGAGGTGAGTCCTATTAGGACTGTGTTCCGGAGTATTTCTGGGTTATCCCATTGATGAAGGTGGAGTCCTGCCTTAACCGGGACTCCTTATTCCTTCGACCTCGGCTTGGATTCGTTAACCTTTATTAGCCGTGTTTATCCTTGGATTTAATGTTTATCTTATCCGTTTCTTCTTCTTTATCCCATGTGATCGCTTGCCTTTGCCGATCGATATCTTCGCGGCGGGATAAGCATCTTCTTTGGTGCGATCATCTACCCACCCCAGCTTGACCTCCGTGCCGACTCCAAGCCCCTGCACCCACTCTGCCTTTAGAGCCGAAATTTGGACATTTTGTTGTGCCTTCTGGTGACGTTCTCCAGGGAGGCCCAGGTGGAGCTGGTTCTTCACTCCCCAAGTCCGCTCATTGATCCAAGCTGGCAGTGTCAAGTTTTCCCCACTTACCAATGGTTTATTGGTATTGTAAATTATTATAGATCTACAATAGGGGAAAGTGCAAATTACCACCCTAATAAACCAAAAAAATCAGTTTTGATCCGAAACAATCCGGTTTATTCTTCCTCAATAAATAAAGAAATCTTTTTTTTTTTTTTGCCAAAGCAGTGAATACAGTAATTTTAATAAACTCTTAATTGCGACAAACTTTTGTTTGTGGAGTTTGTTCCCCGTCTTTCCCATATAACTCGTGAAATAGAAGATATGTCTTCTTTATTTTAATTGGGTTTAGAGCCGGCTCATACTTTTGGGAGGCCTAAACGAACTTATTAAATGAGGTTCAGCCACTGGGGAAAAAAAAATGAGGCCCACCTTATATTTTGTATACAAAAATTGGCTAATAAACTGTATTTATAAAAATTATTACAAAAGATTTACCATTACAAATGCAAACCTATAGTTATCCAAAAATATACAACCGCTGCAATATTTCAAAATCTATCATTCGAACATTTGTTGTCTCACACTTTTAGTAGCAAACGTACAAAATTATATTGGGCTTAGTATATATATGTAAGAGTCCTAACTAATTGGGGGACCCTAAAATTTTTGGTTTTTTAGGAGGCCTAAATCCTAGGGTTCATGGGATTCTCCTATGAGCCGGTTCTGATTGGGTTAGATTCAACTGTAATGTTGGGTACTTAATGTTGGGTACTTAATTGATGGTCGTTGGGGACCTGCTGGCTAATAAGTTACTGAAAAGGAACCTTATCCTATTTCTCACTTCAATCATAGGCGTTTACCAGTCATTTGACGTGATTAATGACAATAAGGCAAACATAAGACAAATAAAAAAAACACATTTCAACATACTTTTTTCACTTTTTTTATACACTTTTATGTATTCCTATATACTTTTCATATTCCCTTTGTCCTATAAAGTTTGATCACTACGAAACTGCGTGCAATTTTCAAGCTAAATAATAACGTGCTTATGAAAATAATTTTTAGTCAATATGAATCTTGTTTGATAGATCTTATTGATAACTTTTATACGATGCAAAAAAAAATTCAAAAATTATTTTGGTAAATACATTATTTTTTAGTTTAAAATTTTTACGTAGTTTTGTAGTGATCAAACTTTATGGGACGGAGGGAGTACATTTTAGGCTTGGTTTTCCATTTACTAAAATGGACAATTGCTAAAATCGAGTGAGTGATTTATATATGTCTAGATTCATTGGAGATAAAATCAACTTCCCACTTCATTTGCTAAAATCAACCACTTGATTTAATGAGATTTCTTAATACACTTTTTAAATATTAACGACAGCTTAATAGGCTGATTTTTAGAATTTTTTTTAATATTAGCAAAGTACTGCGTGTATGAAGCATTTGTTCCACTTCCATACTTATTTATTTGGTCGCAAATTTTAGAATTTTTATTTAATATTAGCAAAGTACTGTGTGTATGAAGCATTTGTTCCACTTCCATATACTTAGGGGGAGTTTTTCAATAGATTTTATGAGATAAAATGAGAAATTTGATTTTAGTTGTTGTTTTATGGAGGGGGTGATAAAATCACCTTATTTTCTCAATAGATAAAATCCAGTGTAATAATAATTGTGGATAATATAATGTGATAAAATCTAGTCTAATAAAATCACATTCCTTTTATCTATTCGTAAAAGATGATGATAAAAACAAATAATTCATTGGAAAACTCCCCTTATTTATTGGGTGGTACATTTTGGTTGTCCGAGGAATATGACACAATCAATGAATCAATATATTCAATATCAACAAAATATAAGGGCAGTTGGAGTGGTAGCCTAGTGGTATATACCAACGAAATATAAGGGTTTGTTTAGTTCATATTTCCGTAGCTAACATGCATAAATAAGGAATTTTAAATAATATTTTATTGCAATTGGTTCATTACTTTTTCCTCCACATAACACATCTGAAATTTTGTTTGGTGCTTTCTTTTATTGGTGACTAAAGTTCGTTACTCACTCAGTCTCATTATTTTTTATTTTTTATTTTTTGAAGTTCTATTTATTTTTTTATCACAAAATGAAGTAGTTTCGTTCATAGTTTTCAATTTGTTTTATCAATTTGAAATTCTCGTTAGGATCTTTAATTTGCTACGACAAAACTCAAAAAATTACATATAAAATTGTTATTTTGGAATATCTTTACAACACTTTAATGCTGATATTTTTCACTTCTCTCACGGTCAAATTAATTAGTTGAAGTTTCTTTACGAAGCGATAATTTGTTTTTTTTTTCTTTTTTGTGTCAAGAAATAATTAGTTCAAAAAAACGGTTGAGGCGGCATAATAATTGGCCACCCGCGAGTAGGTTGCCGTTGGTGTAATTAAGGTTTACTTACAGCAACGGCCCTTGTTGTTGCCGTGTGTTGCTTTTCAGCCACTACTAAAGTATAGGCCATTGCCAAAAGATTTTAGCAACTCATTTGCTAAAATCAACCATGATTTTAGCAAATGAGTTGAATTGCTAAAAACATGAAAATTTCAAATCACAAAATTAAGTACTTCCGTTTATCGTTTTTCGATTTTTTTTGCACCAAGTTAAAGTACTCGAGAAATACTTTAATTTGGTGCGAAAAAAAAAATCAAAAAACGATAAACAGAACCACTTAATTTTGTGCTTTGAAATTTCCATTATTTTAGCAACACAACTCATTTGCTAAAATCATGGTTGATTTTAGCAAATAAGTTGTTAAAATCTTTTGGCAAACGTAGACAGCCACAAACCATCGAGAATACAGATGGGGAAGATAAGGCAACAAAGACATATCAGAAGTAGGGGTGCTCACGGTCTGGATTAGCATGAATCCAATCCTAATCCGCGAGTCACGGTTTTTTGAAAAATAAAATTAGTGTCCGATCCAAAAGTCTCACGGTTCGGTTCCAATCCGATCCATGAGTCGCAGATCAGTTCTGGATTTATCTACGAATTTTCAACTTATTCTAAAAGAAAATTATCAACTCATTTTAAAACTCAAACTCAAGTAGTATAGTTAGTAGATGAGAATATAAAGTATCAATAAGAACAAAGAAAGAGCAATCATTGGAAAGAAAAAATGAAAGCTTGTTAAGCATTCTAACAAATGAATTGAAAAAATCTAAACTTGAACATTATGGAATCAAAATAGATAGACAAAAAGCAAAACCCAAAATTCATTTTGGAATTCCAAATACAATAGGCTATAAATCTGAGTTTGAGCATTGTAAATTGTAAACATCAAACTTGTTAAACATGCCAACAAACACATATAAATCGACAGTCACAAGCAAAAAATGTAGATATTATTTTGGAATTCTAAACAAAGTAGGCTACAAAAATACATATATATTTATTACAAAAAAATTATATATATAAAAAATCTCACGGTCCGGATTAGTTAATCCATTGTTTCAAAATCAAAATCCGTGTCCAAACCGCGAGTCACGGTGTTTTATTTTCTGAATCCGTGTCCTAACTATTAATCCACGGTTAAAACCCAAAACGTACGGATCGGTTCGGTCCAGACCGGATTCACGGTTCACCGGTTTTTTTTAGCAGCCCTAATCGGAAGGGCAATGTACAACGGAATTGCACTTTGGAATTCAATTAGGGTCCTCTCCTCTTTTTAATAAAAAATTTAAGGTCCCCTACTTTTCTAAGGCCTAGTTTTTTTAAAAAAATTAGCAACCTAGTTGTTAAAATCATGGTATTTCAAATCAAAAAATGAAGTGGTTACATGTATCGTTTTTTTTATTTTTTTTGGGACCAAATTAAAGTATTCCTTGTGTACTTTAATTCAGTGTGAAAAATTCAAAAAACGATACACGGAAACACTTAATTTTTTTTATTTGAAATACCATGATTTTAGCACCTAGAGAATTTATTTGCTAAAATCATGTGGATTTTAGCAACTAAGTTGCTAATTTTTTTTTTTGGAAAACTAGGCCTAAAAAAAGACTGACTGTTGGCCCTATTAGACTTATTTGTGGGATATATTCGAGCCTTTTGGGACAGCTCACCTTACAAATTCGGTTGAGAATGTGAAACATGCCTTAACAATTTGGATGGTCGGTTATCAACAAATATGATCTTAGAACACATTTATGTTGAGAAAAATAGATTTCACACGTTTGATCAAAAGTCCTTGTTTCTAAAAATAAATATGTTGCATATCATATATCTGTTTGTATCAAATCAACATGACTTTTGATGCGGCCTTGCTATGTAGTCTCAACCATAAAAATGGGTTTAGAAAGGCCTGAAATCTGTCCGACAAAATTGTATACAGACAGGAGAGAAAGCAATGCCTTAGCATTTATGTAGTATTTTGTACTTTATGCTTTGTTAATTTAGGCAAGAAACTACTAGTTTTAATGAAAAAAGATTGTCTTTGATTGCAACTTTCACAATATATTTAATGGTGCTTGTGACTCCTAGCGGCTCTACCTATAAGATTGGGTATGCAAATAAACACCGTAATGGAAAATAAATGTACACAATATATTTATGTTAGTTCACTTTCTTGAACACCCAATTGCACGGAGCCGGGAGGTGTTGTGCAGTGTCGTTAGGCGCTGTGCCGGCATCGTTTTGACGATCGGAGACGTCCACCGCGTAGAGCTCGTCGAATTCTACTGGTGTACCCAAAATCAACTCGATTGGATATCGTTAAATGCCTCATCGGAAAACAAATAACTTGAAAAAATGGGAATACATAAAGCTTGAAACACTGGACAAAAACCATTGAACTCATTTTTTTCATGTTATTTGTGTTCCGATGAAGTACTTACTACTTAACGATATCGAATCAAGTTGATTTTTTGGTGCACTTGTAGTACTCGACGAGCACTACGCGGTGGATGTCTCCGATCGTCAAAACGATACCGACACGGCTCCGAAAGAGACTGCGCAGCACCTCCCCCAGTTCCTGATTGCACTCATGTCCAACATTGAATAACTCTCACAACACCGAGCACACTATCCCATATTCAGCTCCCGACTTCTAGTTGCAATTGCGTCGTGATGTTTCTCGAGAGTCATTTTATTTCCGTTGCTCGAAACACAAAACAAAAATTTAAAAGAAAATTTATCGAAATGTAATCATGAAATCAGACAAGTCCTAACTTCAAAGCTGGACAAACAGAAATTCGAAAACGCCATTAACGGGGAGCTCTCTCTTTCATTTTCCATTGATATGTGGAAACATTTAATTTTTGTTATCATCCTTATAGTTCCAACGCTATTCAGTTTTGATTTATTCTTCCTGTCACAATTATTTTAATTTCTTGTAACATAGGAGTAGTTCTTAAATGTTTGCACATATTCACAACCCAAGGGCTGGGGCAACCATAAATAAATAAAAATTGTGAAGCCAAAAAAAAAAAAATTACTTTCAGTTATAGTTGTTTATCCCAGACCTTATTTTCCAAAAATAAACTTAAGGAAAAGCCACATTTGTTTTACTTTTTTTACTTTAATTTATTTAATTAACGAAACTACCACTTTTGAATCCAATGGCAATGCCAGAAAATCAAAATTCAATCATATCAAAATCTAGATGTTCAGTTTTAATACAAAACACAAAAAACATTTGTTCTCCAAAAGTGATAGTTTCAAATACAACCTTGCTCTTTCACATAGAAACCGTGCAAAGGTGCAATAGCTCTTGGCAAAATCCAAGAATCAATTACTGAAACTTTTCTTTTCTTAAATTGATATTTTTCAAAAAAAAAATCATTTTTCTACATTAAGCCAGATTTTTTAGAGACACACGGGTGTGTTTTTCTTGATTCCTTGAGCTCTCAGATCCCGACCTTAATTTTTAGGTCCAAGGATTTGAAACTTGCCTCTGTCCCAACATTATTTGGAGAGAACCGATTATCGAGAGAAAGGGAAACATACCCCTATTGGATATAGTAAAAATCAAGAAGAATTTGTTTCAAAATATGCAAGAAAATTTTGTATTCTTTGAATCGGATTGTACTAGTCATAAACATAAATACCAAGTTTACATTTTAATTTTAATTTTTTTTATGCCATACAAGCTAAAAGCACAATGCAACCTTGATTTGTTTCGACTTGTGTGCCTTTTCATTTGTTATGACATAATAGTAAATAGGCAAGTAAACTTAGCTTCGGGCTTAAGGAACCTAAATATCGGGGCCAACTCTCTTTGTGTTTGAGTGGTATTGATGTTTGTTTGACTTTAATAAATTTAATATAGATCTTTTTATTCCTCGAGAAGAGGAAAAATAAAAGATTAAACAAAAATTTGTTTTACGCAAGTCTATAAAAATTTATTTAAAAATATGCATAGTGGTAATATTAATCCGAAAGTTAGGGGGTGTTCCACTAATTAAAAATTGTTTTTTCAAAAAACATTTTTTCAAAAACTGAGACAGACCATTCTCTCACAATACATCACATAAAAAACCGTAAAAAGCCAATTTTTAAAAAAACCAAGATTACTGGAACACCCCCTAAATCGAAAGTCGAAACACACCACGTATCGGCCGTGTGTTTCACGTGTCCATAATTCTAGAGAACTCTTTCGATGAGCCTTGAAAATTACATTTGTAGGCTCTTTCTGTTTCTCCATGCCCAGTTAACAAGCCCTATATACTCATGGACTAGCCCACTGGGTTTTTTTATGCAACTGATTTTGATCAAACTTGGAGGAATATAACAAAGTGTAACGTCTAATGATTATCACTTATTGTACACACTCCTATAAAAGTTATGAATCAATTAATAAAAGTTACAATTTTGTTTTTACAAAAGTTACGAGACACGCTAAAATGTTATGAATCATAGAAAATGTTACGAATTATAGAAAATGTTACGAATTATATTGTTGAAAAGTTATGAAACACTAGTAAAAAATGTTATGATTGACAATGAGATGACAAAATATGAATCATACAACAAGTGCATATGATACACACTTTTAATAGGTGTGTACTAGTTGATGCCCGTACTTAAAGGCACAGCTCGAATAATTAGCGCACACTCAAACAATAATAAAGAAAATCAGAAGAACCCAATTTGACAAAAGTGAAAAATGGAATATAGGTCATAAGAGGAAATAATCCATCACAACTTTCATTGATTTCAACAAAATAAACTCAATGTTTTCATTAGAAAGAGAGTTCAATTCTGAGGGTGAAGAAGAAAAAAAGAAGGGGAAAATACACTTTACCTACTCGTGGTTAGCGCGAATTGCAGAACACCTACCTCGGTTTTAAAAATAAGCGAAAGAGCTACCTATGGTTTTGGACTAAACTGCTACCGGTTGGTTTTCCATCTGTATTAACGGCGCGTGTGAGCTACGCCCTAAATGGCAAGTGTGGAAAAAAAAAACGTGTTTCCTCCAAAATATGATATTTTCTTCTTCCCTAACTGCCTCTCCAAGATTTATAAAATTCAAACCTTTCATTTTCTCCCTCTCTCCCTCTTCCCACGAAAACCCATCTCCTGTGAGTAACAAGGGAGTCACGACTTCCCCTGGCCCCTCCATTTTCGGTGATTCCTTTCTGCAAAACCCATCTCCGACGATTCCCCTACCCTTTCTCTTCTCTCTCTCTCTTATTCTAATCGATTAGGGCTGAAACCCTCTCTTGTCTCTCCAATATACTCATGCGTGAAATCATCACACTTGTAGGGATCTTGAATCGCCCAATCTGAATCGGTGGTCAATTAAAAAAATCAATCGGACCATCGAACCAAGTGTGATGATTTTGATCACACCATAGAACCAAGTGCACCTTCAACACATGATCAATTGAAAAAAATTAACCCAATTTGCATCGTAACCCAATCTAAATCAAATAATGCAAAAACAAGATCCGTGAATACACATCCATGTATACGGATGAACCAATAATACAAAACCCATTATTTGCCCGGTAGTCATTGTCAATCTGTCTGAACCCGAACATTTGTTGATCGATGCAGACAGAACCGAGCCCGTCGATCCGAGATAAAACTGAAGTCAGCCAGTCAATCCGAATGAAACTGAGCCGCCGTCGATTTGATTCTCGCCTTTGTTGCAGAGGTAAAATGAGAGAGAGGATGAGTAGGTGCGGTGTTGCACAGGAGGAGGAGAGAGATAGTGAGGCAGAGAGAGAAATACAAGGACTGTTCGTTCTTGTAGTGTTGTTTAGGCTTTTTCACTTTTGGGTGTTGATGACGATGGAATGAAGGGCGGGCTCAAAGTTGGGAAAGATGCACTGTGTACATGGGGTGAGGAAATTTATCCCAAAAAAAAATATAGGGGCATCGGAGTCATTTATCATTTTTCTGTTAACGGAGTTAGAGTTGCAGTTTAGTCCAAAACCATAGGTAGCTCTTTCGCTTATTTTTAAAACCGAGGTAGGTGTTCTGCAATTCGCGCTAACCACAAGTAGGTAAAGTGTATTTTCCCCAAAAAAGAATGAAGGTTTTAGATTAGAAACGTTGAACGAGCTGGGAAAAAAATTATTGTTCAAAACTAAATTTAAAAAATTTATAGGATTTCAACAATATGTTTGTGCCAAGCTTGTTTATGAGGTGACCTGATCTCAAATTGTAAGCCGAACAGTGCCTATCTCAAACAGAGCCTTTAATTGAGCCGAATCTCAAGGTCCAAACCATTAAAAATTTTGGTGCAAATAGGGTACCGCAAACGTGGTGTCCTCTTTCTCTCTCTAAAATCCGGACCATCCGAAACACTTTTGGATAGTTGAGATGTGCACAACATTCATATCGCCACGTGATACTCAACCGTCACCAAAACTTTTCTCCTAAATGCTACTATATGGTAGACAGGCGGAATGTTTTTAGACTCCAAGCAGTACCTATGCTGCATGCAAAGCATCGTAGTCAAATATATGTAATATGAATGTTTGAATAGGATAACAATCTTACTAAATAGTAAACAAAATTATGTCGACCCAATTTTTGTTTCGGCGCCAACGGCAAATCTTGCAACGTGTGAAAATAACTCGAGTGACACCCGCAGAGTTGGACAAAGCTATAATGGTTGACCATTTACCCGCACGTAGGGCTGCGAGCAGCTCATGACTTGGCTTGTTAAGCAATCGAGCCGAGCTCAAACTTGATTTTCAAGCTCGTTTAGTTAACAAGCTCGCTAAAACTCAGCTCTTGTATAGGCTCGGTTTGTTTTAAGATGCTCGTTAAATAAATTGTCCTGGCTCAGCTTGTTTATGACCAAGCCGAGCTCGAGCTCAATTTATCAGCTCGTTTACTTAACGAGTCGAGCTCGAACATTCCAAAGCTCGGCTCAACTCGACTCATTTGCACCCTTACCCGCACGTAATATCGAATACCGGATTGAACGACATTATTCTTTATTCTCTGTATTCATATCTGGAAGAAAAAAAAATAGGGAGCGATTCCTTGCCAGTGGAAAAAGACATGAAAAATTAAAAGCATGGGCAGAATTCTCATTGATGTTGTGAAACATTCCATAATAGTATCTAACTTCTGGGTCAACTATTCTAAAAGCATCTTCATGCGTGACGCATCATTTGACGAACTCGTGCCTTAATTTCCACATAAACTACAAATCGAGTCATCTTGATTTGTAAAATTCATTCTGATATATGTTTTAGTGAACCGAAAGGAATTTGAAGTGTTTTTTACTCCATTTTTTATTGAGTGAAAGTGGCAATAAATATATTAATAACTAGGAACAGTGCAAAGTGCGTTGCACGTGTTTGATGCCCGTTGTTGGTGGAAGCCTCTTCTTTTTTTTCTTTTTTTTTTGTAGAGAATGTTTTTTGTGTGGATAGTTTGTAAATTGTAGGATTTGATTTGTTCAGTGCAGTAAATCTTTTATACCATTTGCACTATGATAAGTTACTTGTATCAGTTTAGCTCTTGTCTACCTATTTTGATAGAACCTTAATTACTACCACCTAAATTCCTAGCTTCTTCTTTTAGATGATGAGAGGAGAGATAATAACATAAAACATTGAACCCTTAATTTCTTTATCTTCCGTTTGGATATGTTAGATACATCTGAAGGCTTGCAATAAATCAAAATGTAAATAATAAAACTTCATGATTTTTTACAAGTAAACTATAAGCCATATAAAACTGTAAATAGATAAAGACATGGAAAGAATCTTCCTTTTGTTGACAAATCCATCCATTGCAGATTAACCAGAGATATACAACGTGTTTTAGTCTAAAAAGTTCGTTAGCTTATTTTTTCATTTTTATTTTTTATTTTTTATTTTTGCATTTTTTAGTTTTGCATCAACTTTTTGTGAATTATTGGTTTGTCTCGGCGAGAGGAATAAAAAAAGTATAAAATTATGGCAGGAGTTTAAATTTTTTTTGAATAAAGACAAAAATAAGCCAAAATGTCAGTTTTTTACATTTTTTTCGATCTTATTTAAAAAATTGAAAGTTCTAGTCATAATCTTTTATTTTTTTAGATTCGTCTCGGCGAGACAAACTAATAATACTTAAAAATTCGATGCAAAACTAACAAACCGAAAAAAAAATCAAATATAGACAAAATAAAAGGTTAAGTTGACTTTTTTTAGCCAAATCTTGTTGAATCCTCTGGAACCTCTCCACATCGGACCACTGTAGATAGCCCAAAACCCAACGCTTCACCTGACGAAACTTGGGGGTGTTCCACTAACTTAGTTTTTCAAAAAACTGTTTTTTCCAAAAACCGAGACAAGTCATCCTCTCCCAACACATCACATGGACACAAAAACCAAGGCAGTCTTAAAACAAAACAAGTTAGTGGAACACCCCTTAATTTCTCGAAAAAAGTTTGTTCCTGCAACACGAAACAACACAAGGCCTGGAAAATATACTCTACAACAGCACATGTAAAAAGACACAAATAGACACCCAATACCATCTAAATTACAACAAAACAAGAGGCCACTATTTCGAATTGAAGGACAAAATGGGCATAAATTGGCAAATGACCAAACAACTTTAAAATTGAAGCGCTGCTTATATAAGCCCTTCAGGTTTGGATAACACAAGCTACCGTGTGCAACTAAAACATGAAAATAAGCGATCCAATGCACGCAAGAGAGCAAAATCACAATACGTCGATACAGCTCAATTTTTTTGGTTGCGAGTGGAATGGCTGGATATTTCCTCTAATAAAGCCAGATGTGGGAAAAAAAAATGAGCTAAATATAAGGCCCATATTTAATGGTCCAAATTGGACTTGGACCATTCTACCATGTCCCCATTCAAAGGGTCTCCCTCCATATGAACGCAAAAATATTCTGCGGTCACGTTTGGCCTTGAGTGATTCACGAACGAAAATACTGGAAACACAATTATCCAGACAAATCTTGAAGACAACGTCTCACATAAACGTAAATCCCACACACATTTTTTCTCTCGAAATGTGGGATTCACGAAAAGGGTTAAACAAGATAAATTAAGTATTTTTTCCAAAATCATGACCTACGGATATGTTCAATTTTGTAGGGCAACTTTGTTAAGAAATATTGTCCCACATTGCTTAGGAGTAGAGTGGGTGATCACTTAATATATGTTGGGATCTCTTTTGTCATTGCCAATTGAATTTGAGATGGGTATAAAGTTTTCATTTGGTATCAGAGTGTCAAGACTCACGTCTAAATATCTTGAAAGCATCTTGCGAAAATTCGTTGATTGATCATGACAGAAGTTACTTTACCTGCTTCGTTGTTGTTTTTGGTTTCCAATTTTCATTCTCTCGTCAACATCAAACTAGACGCATCCAATTATCTACTATGGAGCATTGAGGTGAGGAATGTTGTTGATGCAAATGGCTTTCTAGGTTATTTGGATGGATCGATTCATGTTCCTTCTAAGAAGATTTGCGATTTAAGTAATGCAAAGGTTGATAATCCAAAATTCAAGTTGTGGAAACTCATCGATTCACAACTTCTTTCTTGTTTGATGGCATCTCTTTCTCAAAGTACCTTGCCCTATGTTCTAGGGTTATGCCAGGCCAAACAGGTTTGGTATTCTTTGTCAAATCGGCACAATTATCTCTTTGAAAATCATGCACAAGAACTTCGGACTCAGCTTTATAATCACACTAAGACATTAACTATAGCAGTCTATATTGATAAAATCAAAGAGATTTCTCAAAAATTAGCAGTCGTTGGTAGTCCTATTGATGATGATGAATTAGTTTTTCATACTCTGAGAGGCTTGCCCCCAGTGTTCAACGATCTGAAAACAGCAGTACGTGCGTTTAGTACTAGAGGAACAAAACTAAGCTTTGATGAGGTTGTAACTCTGTTGAATAGTGAAGATGTTCAACTTCGTCAGGAATTTGGCTCAGATTTGGATAAATCGATTGTCTTAGTCACAACTCATTCCAATCTTACTGATCAACAAAGTACTACATCTAGTAGTGGTAATTCATCAGTGGTTTCATCTATTCCTTCACAAGGATCTAATATGAATCATATGCAATATAGCTATAATCAACCTATGAACTTTGGACAGCCTATGCCTTCCTTCAACAACTTTTATCCTCAAGTTCAACAATATTTAGGAAATTTTAAGAATTCCAGAGGAAGAGGTGGCAAAGGATCAAGATATCCTAGAGATCCGTGTGCAATTTGTGGAAGGACAAATCACATTACAACATGCTGTTATTACAATAATTCTGCAGTTTAGTGGAGAGGAAATGTCATGAATCCATCATTTTATCCGAACTCTGGTATATAAATGTCTCAACAAGCACCAAGACAATTTGGGGGTTTTACTACTGGCCCATCTCATTCATCTATTCAAATGCCACAAACACATTTTGTAGGTTATCCTGGAGGTACTGATATGACAGTCCCATCTGGTTTTGGATATTCTATTCCTAGCTTTGGACAGTATGACATGCATCATCTTTTTTCATCTTCATTTGGTCTTGGACAGTATAAGGTTCCTAATTTCTCTACAGGGGTGCCCTCTTTCTTTCATCACATAGCCTAGAATTCACAGTTACCAATGACGTATCCACATGCCTCTCAACCAAAGTACACAATGGCATATCCTGATGCTCCTCAACCATGGTTCTTTGATAGTGGGGCCACTAATCATGTCAACAAAAATTTATAGAATATCTCATGTCCATAGATGTCTAATATTTCTGAAGGAGGAGTTATGGTTGGAATGGTTCATCTCTTCAAGTTACACACACTGGATCAGGTATGTTACCTACTACTGTAACCAACTTTCATTTGTCTCATGTACTTCGTACACCTCAAATCTCTCATAATCTTATCTATGTTCACAAGTTTGCTCGAGATAATGATTGTTTTCTTACTTTTTACTCTAAATGGTCTTGTCGTTTAGGACAAGACTTCTCTAAAAATACTATATCAAGGACTTTGTCGCAAGGACCTATATCCCATCCTGAGTTATTCTGAAAGGTCTTCTTTCGAGGTGATCCCTTCTTCTTCTGCACTTGTAAGTGACTTTACAACTGCATCCTCCATGATTTGGCATAAAAAATTGGGACATCCTAGTAGTACTATGTTTTTTCTCTAATAAAGCAATACAGTTTACCCGTAAAGCATTCTCATTTAAAGGATTGTATTTGTTGTAACATGGCCAAAAGCCATAAGTTTCCTTTTCCTTGTTTTGAAACTCATTCTACAGAAAGTTTTCAGCTTGTTCACATGGATGTTTGGGGTCCTTCTCCTATTCCATCAAATAAAGGGTATATATGTATATGTATATATGGAGAGAAAGAGAGGAACTCTCTAGTCCGGGACCCTTCGGTCTGGAACTCATAGTTCCGGATCAATTTTTCATGATCTAATCCGTCCAATGTGTTAAAAAGGTGTTTTCCAAGGTTCACGCGGGAAATCTTCAAAAAAAAAAAAAAAACCTGGAAGAGCTTGATCCATGCAATTTTGTAAATATGCAGTTTTTGCGAAAAATTGCGTGAATCAAGCCCTTCCTAGTATTTTTTTTAAGATTTCCCGTGTATACCTTGGAAAACACCTTTTGAACACATTGGACGGCTCAGATCATGCAAAAACATCTTTTAAAAGCTCCAAAATGCTTCAATTTGGGGAAATCCAGGATCCTTGACATGATCTCCGGTGTATATATATATATACACATATATATATTCGGAAATCTTCTTATGCATACTCCCGGAAATAAGAAAAAAATGGGGTTTTTTTGTGTTGCAAATTTTTTTTGGAAAATCCAATCCGTCCAATGTGTTCAGAAGGTGTTTTCAAGGGTTTACGTGAAAAATATTCAAAAAAAAATACTGGGAAGGGCTTGATCCAAGCAGTTTTTGCAAAAATTGTATTTGTATATTTTTGCAAAAATTGCTTGCATCAAGCCCTTCCCAGTATTTTTTTTTTGAAGATTTTCCGCGAGGACCCTTGAAAACACCATCTGAACACATTCGACGAATTGGATTTTCCAAAAAAAATTTGCAACACAAAAAAAAAAAAAATCATTTTTTTCTTATTTCTAGGAGGTGTGGATAAGAAGATATATATATATATATATATATATATATATATATATATATATATATATATATATATATATATATATATATATATACGAGGAGGATCCTGTCAAGGATCCCGGAAATCCCGGATTGAAGCGGTTTGAAGCCTTTAAAAGATGTTTTTGCATGATCCGAGCCGTCCAATGTGTTCAAAAGGTGTTTTCCATGGTGCACGCGGGAAATCTTCAAAAAAAAAATACCGGGAAGGGCTAGATCCACGCAATTTTTCACAAAAACTGCTTATTTACAAAATTGCGTGGATCAAGCCCTTCCCGGTTTTTTTTTTTTTGAAGATTTCTCGCGTAGACCTTGGAAAACACCTTTTAAACACATTGGACAGATCGGATCATGAAAATTTGATCCGAAACTATGAGTTCCTGACCGAAGGGTCCCGGACTAGAGAGTTCCTCTCTCTCTCTCTCTCTCTCTCTCTCTCTCTCTCTCTCTCTATATATATATATATATATATATATATTATCTATTGGTGATTGATGATTTTTCTAGTTTCTCATGGTTGTTTCCATTATATTACAAGTCAGAGATAAAATGTTAAATTTCTGAGTTCAAAGCCTATGTTCACACTCATTTTCAAAAATCTATACAAACTATTAGAAGTGACAATGGAGGGGAGTTTGTTAACCGTTTTCTTCTTCATCTTTTCCTAACTAATGGAGTAATTCATCAAACCACGTGTCCCCATACCCCTGAGCAGAATGGAATAGTTGAAAGAAAACACGTGCATTTAATTGACACAACTATAGCTCTTCTTCTTCTTCTTCAAGCTAAGTTGCCTACTATATTTTGGCTAGAAGCTCTTACCACAGCTATATACCTAGCAAATAGATTGCCTCATTCCTCTTTAGGCTTTCAAATTCCTTTTGTGCTTCTTTTTAACAAGCAACCATACTACATGATTCTCAAACCTTTTGATTGTTTTTGTTACCCCTGGTTAAAACCTTACACAGATCATAAACTTCTTCCTAAATCCAAACCATGTGTCTTCTTGGGATATTGTGATCATACCAAAGGTTGCAAGTGCTTTAATCTTATTAATAACAAGGTCTATATTTCTAGACATGTTAAATTCATTGAGCATGGATTTCCTTACTCTACTCTTTTATACCAGGTCTCTATCTCTTCTGTTGTCTCTGATTTTACTCAATTTTATGTTCTTTTGACTTCTTTTACTGATATGGTAATCATTGTTCCATTTGTTCCTACTAATCCTTCTGTTTCAACTTCTTCTCTACCTAGACAAGTCTCTGTTAACTCTCATACTACTAATTCTAATATTTTTTCCTCCTAATAGTCCTAGTTCTTCTTCTAATTCAAGGCTCTTCGCCTTAGTTGTTTCTCCTAATCAAGCTTCACCCTCTTGTCCCACCACTTCTAATCATGTTCCTGATACAACTGTACCTTCTCCTATGATTGTGTCTACTCCTAATACTCATCCCATGATAACAAGGTTAAAGAATGGAATTCATAAGCCTCTTCATCCTCTCAGTCTTGCTACTATTGTAGTAGACCTTCCTAATACTGAACCGAAGTCATTTTCTGAGGCTATTAAGTATCCTGAATGGCAAAGTGCCATGGTAGAAGAATATAAGGCTCTTGTTTATCAGGGTACTTGGACTCTTGTTCCACCTCCTTCAGAGGGAAGGTTATCAATGGATATTCAGAATAAAGAGAAACTCAAATGGTAGTATAGCACAGTACAAAGCTAGGTTGGTTGCTAATGGCAATCAACAAGAAGAGGGCTTGGATTTTACCGAAACATTTAGTCCAGTTATTAAATAGCCAACACTTAGAATTGTTTTAAGCTTGGCTGTTCATAACTACTGGACCATAAGGCAATTGGATGTATCCAATGCTTTTCTTCATGGGGTATTTGAAGATGCAGTGTTTATGAGACAACCTCAGGGATATAAGAGTCTTTCTCATCCTCACTATGTCTGCAAACTTCAAAAGGCTATATATGGGCTTAAACAAGCATCTAGGGCCTGGTTTTCTCTATTTTCTAGTTTTCTGCTCTCACAGGGTCTTACAAACAACCAAGCCGACTCATCCTTATTCACTGTTCAAACTGCCACTGGTATTACTCTTTTTCTTGTGTATGTGGACGATATTTTTATCACTGGGAGTGATACTAAGTATATAACTCAGTTGATCACCACTCTTAACACTAGGTTTTGAGATGAAAGATTCAGGTGATTTGAGCTATTTTCTAGGTATTGAGGTTTTGAAAACAGATTTTGGTGTGTTACTATTTCAAACCAAGTATGCTATGGATTTGTATTGCAAAGCAGGCATGTAGGAGTGTAGATCTAGTTTAACACCTTCTTCTGTCAAGCCTCCTGTACTTGGGATATATTATGAGTTTTCTGATTATACTTGGTATAGAACAATAGTTGGTTCTTTACAGTACTTCACTCTAACAAGACCTGAGATTTTCTATGTTGTTAATGTTGCATGTCAACACATACATGCACCTAAACAAAGTCATTTCACTGCTGTTAAGAGAATTCTGAGGTATGTTAAAAGAACATTGCATCAAGGTCTTTTATTCTCTTCAGGACCTTTGACTCTCATAGGTTTTTCAGATGCCGATTGGCCTGGTGATCACCTTGACAGAAGGTCTACCACAAGGTATTGTTTGTTTACTGGTCCTAATCTCATTTCTTGGTGTGCCAATAAGCAACACACAGTTGCAAGGTCTTCAACAGAGGCTGAGTATAGATCTTTAGCTCAAACTACAGCTGAAATAACTTGGGTCAACGACTTCTTTTGGATCTTTATGTCTCACCTACTTTACCTCATTTGATTTTGTGCGATAATAAGTCTGCCATTTCTTTTGCATCTAATCCAATTTTCCATGCTCAGACCAAGCATGTTGAAGTTGATTATCACTTCATTCAAGAAAAGGTTCTTGGCAAACGTATTTTGGTTCATCATATTGGCACCTTAGATCAAGTGGCTGACATTTTTTTTGACTATGTCCAGGTTTAAGTTTTTCAAATCTAAACTAATGATCATTGACACTCCCATCAGTTTGCAAGGGGCTGTGAAACAGACTCATTAACATTGGGATCTATTTGTATTTTGCAAGAGTAGCAGGGCTGTTTTGCAATTTTGGTAATTCTGTTTAAAATTCAGTTAAAAAGAGGTTTAGAAGTGATTGAAGAAGATGAGATTCCAGCTGTCAAATAGTTAGTCATTTGAGTGTCATTTGGTTTTGTAATTTGCATGTTCATTTCAGTTATATCTCATATATAGCTACTTAAGCTCTCTGTAATCCAATGGGATCAAGAACAGAAATACACATTCAAGAAATGTTAAGGTTTCCTTCGTCTCTCTCTCTCTCTCTCTCTCTCTCTCTCTCTCTCTCTCTCTCGGTTCTGTAATCCCTCATTTGTCTTGTAGAAATGTTTGATTTGTGAAATTCTATTTGGTATCAGAGCGGGCCCATTCCACTCCACATTAAAAAAAATTCCACAATCCCCACCCCACAATGACAGACCAGCAAAACGGCTGCACAATGATATGACCCAAAAAGTGGTCACACGTGACAGACCTCAAATGCGGCTTTACGTGAAGGGGGATGTTAAGAAATATTGTCCCACATTGTTTAGGAGTAGAGTGGGTGATCACTTAATATATGTTGGGACCTCTCCACTCATTGCCAATTGGTTTTGAGATAGACATAAAGTTTCTACAAACTTTTCGTGAGAAGATTCCTAAAATTGTCAAGTGATATGAAGGGATGGGTATGAGAAAGCCAATTGGTAGGAATTAATAGACCAACTCTATTAATTTACTCTTTCCTTATCTTAAAAAATTAATGTATGAAAATGTATGTGTAGATGTGTGAGATTGCAAAGTATTGGCTCCAACAGAATTTTAAAAAATTTATATTGGCTCCAACATGGCATTAATTGATTTTGTAATGTAGGCATCATTTGGAATGAGAATTCTAGACACATATTAACCTGACACAAATACAACATGGAATTAGAGGGTTTTAGTCGATCATTTTTTCACAAACCCACATACATATGACACGATCAACCAACACAACAATTAAACGAAACAAATACGGGTTAGACTCGAGTTACTCGATATGGACACAAATAACTACTTAGTTTCCTGTCTGATCAGCATCTCGGCGATGCCAATCCATAGCCCATGCTTGTGTTTCCCTAAAAATTAATTTTGATTCTTGCAAATTACCTAATGATCATAGGAGTATAAAGACAAAGACATGCATGTTATCATTTACTTATAAATAATTATGGATGATCTTTTTCTGTCAAAATATAAACCATTATAAAATTATTTGCAAATATCAAAATCAACTAAATATTTAATTCCTAAGTACTGGGTTTTCATTTAACAAAATAACTAAGGGTCTTAATAGTATCAATCCGAATTCTATACGGTTTTAAACAAGTCGCGTAAATTTCAAGATATTTGACACGTTTCTGTCAACCGATATTTTGACATGTACCGACCCAAAAAAAACACATAGTAGAACACGACATGACACTCTACCCAAAGGTCTCATGAATTGAATTAAAGTAGTTGTAATTATAAGGAAGATTGACATAAAAGGAGTGACGTTGAATACGACCTAAACACTTCACATGTCTATATTAATTGATCCATTTGGCATGCCATGCATATCAATTGACTCACTTTATTAGAGCATTTTTCCCCTAGCCTATTTTTTTCCTTCAGTATTTTATTTTTATTTTTACATTTACTTTTTAAAATTAAACCCTTATTCAAAATCATTTTGAATGAAACGGGGAGATATTGGATCAACTATATACTTACAAACTTCGAATGGAGGTGATTTCTCGCTGAGCCCCTTGGAAAATTATTCTAAGATAGATGAACAGTTCGGATCATCCGTGTGATGCCCACAAGTGAGTCCACAAACACCTTTGTGCATTTTATGTACGTAAAGTCCATAAATTAACATTTTGGACATCCATATGCTGATTTGAAATAAATGATGGCCGCATTGGCAGTCCGGTAAATGGAAATGATAAATGCCAAAGGTTACAAATGAATCTACGTATAAATGGATTCCTCAAAGGGACTTAAACGAAATTTCCGAAGCACCCAAAAAAAAAAAAAAAAAGGGGACTTAAACGGTACAGTACATCCATTTTACCATTTTTCTGAATTTATGTTTGATAAATGTAATTTTTTTATAATATGGGATCCCTATCTACTAAATATAAAACATGCCAAAATTTATAGTCATCAAATACTGGTTGATTCGATTTCTTTTCATATTTATTTAACAAATTAAAATATTGTCTTCAATGTAAGGGTTTTTTCTAAAGCATATAAAACATCAAATGATATCTGACAAACATGATTTTTTGCATGGTTGATATTTTTAACAGGATTTAAAAGTAAAAGCTTTCAATCATCAAAGCAGATCCAAAAAGAGCCTACAATTGAACATAGATTTTGAGGGTCCGTAGCATGGTGACCTCGTTTCCGGCCTATGTGTTGGCCGGAAAGGGATAGCATGCGTGTTGATCAAATCTAGGCCGTCTGTGTTTAGTAATCAACGGTGCAAATTAGTTTGATAATGAACGGCACGAATCTGTTTGAGTCTGAGCAAATTTACGTAGTTAAATGCCAAGCACAAACGACCACAATGGAACTAGCACACATGTTGTCCCTTGTCAAACAGCACGCACCCGGTTCCTGCCACAGCCCGGTGATACCCAGAGCCTCTTAACACGCACGAATATGTAATGGCGGCAAAACGCACGGATATGTTACTATCAGAGTTGAACGAGAATTGGGTATGACGTTTGGCTGATGTGTGTAAATGTGTGGTTGTATAGTTTTAAGTCGAATTTATAAAGTCAAACTATTGTTTTTTTTTTTATAACTAAGTATTCCGAGCCAATTTGCGCACACCTAAACTAATTTTGGGTCCTAAAGGTAACCTAGAAATAACTCCCTTGGGTTTGCCAAATGCGATCTTGTGGGACCTATTTTCGAGTCCTACACAAACGAGCCAAACCGTTAAATAATTTTAAAATATTTACTCAAGCAGTTGAAAAAACAAATCAGGTCCACTGGATATTTTTACGTAATTGATCTAATTCGTTAGATTTTCATTTAAAATTCAAGACCCTGTAGTTTAAAAGAATCTTCAAGAAAAGTTATACAATTGTGCACTTAGTAATCCATTGATCTAAACCATATGTATTGCAGGGCTCATTGAGAATAACATCCAATAAAAAAATTAAACCATAAGTAATGTAGGGCTTATTGAGAAGAGCATCTAGTAAAAAAATTATCTTGTTCAAATATCAATAGGTATCAAAAAACTAAAAATATGAGGTTTTTTTTTATAATTATCAATGTCTAATCAAGATAATTTTTTACTAGATGTTCTTCTTAATGATCCCTACAACACCTCTATGGTTCAAATCAATGGGTTACCAAGTGCAAAATTGTATAACTTTCCTTGAAGATTCTTTCAAATTACAGGGTCTTAAATTCTGAATGAAAATCAAACGAATTAGATCAATTACATAAAAATATCCAATGAGCCTGATTTTTTTGAAGACCGCTTGAATAATTATTTTAAAATTATTTAACGGTTTGGATCGTTTGTGTGGGACCCAAAAATGAGTCCCACAAAATCGCATTTGTCAAACCATTTGGGTTAGCCACAAAACTATACTGTTTAACAGTGCACAGCAGCCTCCCCTCCTCCACGGAGGGAGTAGGAATTATTCCTATTCATAGGCGGATCTATTGCTAAGTGGAAAGTCCTGACCTTGTTCGGTTAGTAGTTTCAGTTTAGTTTTGATAATGTAAGCTAGTGTAATAAGTGAAGAGAGATAGGAAAAAATGATGATGTAAGCAAAACTAAAACAGAGACAAAATCGGCCCAAAACTCCCAATCGAACACGGCCCCTATAACTTTTGCCAAGTATTTTTTTGAGGGAAATGCTAATAGTGATCTATTGGGTTATTAATTCAGCCTGTGACCACCAATTTGTCAATATAGGCCCCTATGAAATTTAAATTCTGGTTGAGCCACTTTTTCTATTACTAGTACTACAAAATACACTCTATACCGCAGTTCAAACCCCATTATGTGAGATTTATATGGAGCCTCATATGAATGATTGAAATTGCTTAATTTGTTTATAATGTATTTTGAAAGGTATTTGGGAAAACTAACTTATTAATTAAATACCAGTGAAGACTCGATGGATCCGTTCAAATTCAAGTTTCAATTCCATTTAACAAAGACCCTTAAAAAAATACTATAAATAAATTAAACTGCTCTGATTTTTGGTATGAAAACTACAACGAGTCCCACAATAATGGGTGATTGGAGTATGACCCAACGGAACATAGGGTGCACATTGTCCGATTTGGGTCGTATGTGTTTGGAGATAGACGACTTGGATCACAATTTTTCCAAACATATTCCAACTGTCCATTATTAAATAAATTCGAGCCGTCTATTGCCAAGTATAACAACATAAATTGAGACTATGAATGTTGCCCCTAAAGAGACAACACCATCCCCAATTCGATCCAACGAGCGTGTTTAGTAGACTATACTAAAATAGTACTCCCTTCGTCCCAAATTAATGGTCCCTTTTCACTATTTGACACATTTCAAAGAATTGCCCATAACTTTCAATCTATGGTACTTTATATATCCAATATGGATCTTATTTAATAGATCTCAATTAGTTTTATAAAACAAAATTTTTGCAATTATAAAAAATGTTATAGATTGTGAAATATGAATAATTTGTTGTGTGGCACGACTGTCGAAAATGGATCATTAATTTGGGACGGAGGGAGTAATAAACACACTCCATACACACGACCATAGTGCCATCTCATTCAGCATATCGAGGCCCGAACTCCCTCCCGGCTCCCACCCTCGATAACGACATTTTCCAGAGAGAGAGAGAGAAAGTGACAGAGGAGCGAGAGAAACAACAGTGAGGAGCGCTCAGCAATAAAATCCAAGCCCGATTCATTCAAATTCCACACAGATCCACAATTAATTAAGCCGCCCTTTACGGACGCAACCAAACAACCATCATGGAGAGATCCACCAGCACCCGAGCCTCCGACCACCACCATGCTGCCTTCGCCGTCGAGAACGGCGCCGGGAACAACAAGAAACTAGACGACGATGAACGACGACAACAGGAAGAGGAAGAAATGGAAGACGTGACGAAGTTATCAACGGAGCGGATATTCGAGTCGAAGGAGGTGCCGTCGTGGCGGAGTCAGTTGACGGTCAGGGCGTTCGTGGTGAGCTTCGTGCTCGGTGTGCTCTTCACGTTTATCGTGATGAAGCTTAATTTGACGACGGGTATCATTCCTTCCCTCAACGTCTCGGCTGGTTTGCTAGGGTTTTTCTTCGTCAAGACGTGGACGAAGATTTTAGAGAGGTCGGGGTTGCTTAATCAGCCGTTTACAAGGCAGGAGAATACGGTGATTCAGACCTGTGTTGTTGCCACTTCTGGCATCGCCTTCAGCGGTATGTTCGTTTTCTTTTGTTTTAGTTGATATTTTTACAAGATTAGGGCAAATAAATGAACCAAACTACACGAGTTTTAGCTTTCGGTAAATGTGTCAGTTCATTAATTCTCATTTAGGATTGGTTTGTTTACGTCAACAAACAAAACCAGAACGTTTTATAAGCGGCTCGTTCAGCTTTCAAACTACTACTCGGTTCGTTTGGCTCTAAGTTAGAGTATCAAAATTGAAAATACTCTGAGTTCGAAGTCGGTTCGTGTTTGGCTAGATTTGACACTCGGGTGAGATCGGCTCGTGACATGAAGAAGAGTTTGAACACATTTCAAAGCTCCTTAAAATTTCAATCCAAGCTCGAACAACAAATTGCTCGGCTCGCTTATCGCCCCTGTTCGAGATTAGTAGTGCATTTTTTTTTTTTTTAACTGTTTGACTTGACGAATTGGAAAGGTGAATTTTTCTTAGAGAAGGTAAAAATGGTCAGTAAAAGTGAAAAAAAAAAATCAGAAAATCATTTGTAGATTTTTAGTTATGAAGCATGAATACGGATACAATATGGATCTAGAATGAAGCATTGATATGGATACGACATTTGGATATGATATGGATACGGCAATAGGAGAAAAATTCTAAACAAAAATTTGATATCGGTAGGATTATGATAGTATTTACCTGAATAGAAATTTACCCGGTTACTTATTTAATTGTTGAAATCCAAATTCGTGGAACATGCATGTGATTCTAATAATATTAAAAACGCTAAAATAAAAAAGATGATGGTGACACAATTTTTATTCTGCTGTTGTATTTTTCTCTTCATGAATTAAGTATTGCATTAGAAATTTATACTTTGTCTTTACTCCTAACAATTTGACCGTAATATATATGCAAAATTTGAAACGATCTTAATTTTGCAAAAGTTTGTGTACGTGACATATAGTATCTTGGAAAGTGCTCCGATATTTAAAAAATTAAGAAAATTAATTCTCTATTGTGTTTTGGGCATAAGTCACTGCAAGTATCGGTATCCGATAAGGATACGAAATGCGTAATCCCAATATCTGTGCTTTACAGGTACTTTCCAAATAGAGCCATGTAACCCGGCGGATTTATGATTAACGCTTTGGATGTTTGGGATTGTCGGTACTGGAAATTCTATTACTGTTCTTTTCAATTGTTTAGTTAGCTTAGGATTTCCTCAGGAATTTCATAAGGTGAAAAATTGAGAATTTCATAAAGTGAAAAATTGAGGCCCAGATGCAGTTTTTTTCATTCCTAGATTGTTCAAGGAGACTGGAGATTAGATTCTTATTGAGTTGAGAATGTAAAGTCCATCTAAGTAATCAATCAGGGATCATTTTCCTGTTTCAGTCGGTTCCAAATATGAAAATTTATGAGAGCCTACTAGCCTAGTGTAACTTGATTCCTGTCAAGGATTCCGTCTACCCAAGCCTTTAAGCCGTTTTTGGAGTATGCATTTGTCAAAAATTCCAGGGGTTAGTTGAGATTGTAATTTCTGATCATCATGGATATAGTTCCTACTAGGCCACTTGGTTTGAAAATATGAATCTGGATTGGATGAGTCATCCAGAATCAATTTACTTTTTGATACGGGCATCAAGAATCATGTCACTACATCATTGCAACATTGGAACCAGAATGAATTCTCATCCCCACAAGAATCTAGCTATTCAGATTGATTGAGGATATTAATCCTGTAGAAATTAAGATACGGTGATATTGGAGAATTTCGTCAAAGATTGGGGAGGATATCATATTTTAATGTGTAGAAGTACTTGCATATGTCATGTGTGAGATCACTAAGATGGGCACTCACCGGGTTTGGGAATCAAAGGCTTGACTATCGGGCCGGCCGCGAGATTAGTGGAAGTGGAAGATCATGGGATCATGTCATTGTGGTCAATTAAGTGTGTGCATAAAATTACAAAATAGCATTTTATGTGGCGCGGTCCTTGATATAAAATGTCACATTGATGTAGTAGTGGTGGTCACTTTAGGAGAAAAACTAAGGTGCGTGGTGCCTGATTGCGCCTCTCGGCCATCCAAAATACTTTTCGACGGCTTAGATTTCTTCCCCTCTTTTGGATGGCTCAAATTTCTTCCCCGCTCTCTCCTCTTTTTCTATTAGTGATCTGGGACAGTCAAAATGTGCAATCGGGCACCACGTTGCTATACTTGACTTGCACCCAAGATTTTCTGTCATTGTTGATTCAATTTAGTTAGTGTTAACCTGAAAGTACCTTTACAGCTTGCACTACCTAAAAGACCACTAAAGGAAAAAGGATGTGTAATTAATCTCCCTCTTTATTTTCTCTCACTTCTCTCACTTAAAGTCAAGGCTGAACATGATTTTCCTTTTAGATTAGAGTTCCTTGCCATGATTTCCTGGAAAGCCACAAAGGTAACCCCAACTATAGTTATCAATCACTATCCTGGACACAAGTATCTTGGGATAAGTGTTGACTATAAACAAGAATACGATGGCCCAACTTTGACTTCATGGTTTCACTTTATATTCTGCCAAACAACCCTTTTCCCCCCATCACAATTCACACAGTACAATGATTAGCAATTTTACTTGCCTGATTGTTACCATTTTCATATGACTACAAAATCGTTTGGATCCTGCGTTGATTTTGACCAGTAGTTGTACTTGGAAAATTACATAATTCCCCTAGCACATAACACATTAGTTCAGTGAATTTGAGGAGGCACATGTTGTGTCTCTACTCTCTACTTATTTGTATTTTTTTGTAGAACATTGGCAGCGCATGTCACGCATTTGACCCTTTGGTGGCAGTGATGATAAATATTAGCAAAGAAAAATGGCTGTTGGCTTTTAACTTTCTAGTTGTCCCTTGAACAATCTTGTTAGGTTATGTGTGGTTAGTATTTTTCTAGTTATTTAGAGGCTTGATCCCCCACAAGAGAGAAAAATCCAAAATGTATTTTCTAATTTTTCTGATTGAAAACAAAAAGGAATGAAGAGGTGAAGTAGTAGGCAAGTTTCTTTCAGATGGAAGCTATCAATCCACCGAATGCTGATTGGTCATCTTATGATGTAATTGAGGACAAAACGATTTTGGCCTTTTCTGATTCGAAAAAAAAGAAAAGATAAAGAAGAGGGAGAAGTTGCAGACAAGTTGCTTCCTTGTGGACTCTACGTACCCATCCAAAGGCTGGCCCCACAAGAGGGGGTGGGTCTTCCTTTGTCTCTGAGTTAGACATGGTTCTTCAGGCTAGAATTAATGCTCAAGGATAGATGTTTGATGCACATAGTTTGCAACGTTGTACATGCATAAATTTGTAGCGGATGAAAATCAGCTCCATGCATGAGAAAAAAATATGGGTTTTTTTTTTGGGTGAAAACAAGAGTATCGATGCTACTAGCTGCCACTTCAAATATATTACTATTTGATGATTTGATCGGAGAGCTACACATATTGGTCTTTTAGCTCATCAAAGAAACTTCCATGTTCTAATACAATCGTTCCCCTGCCACCCCAAGGAAATATAATCAAGATGTAATTGTACTTCCTACAAAAAAAAATGGATAAATTTATATTTAGGCATTAGTTGATGGCCGAATTTGAGAAATTCTTAGATCTCTATGAGGATGTACTTCAGATTGATGAGCTTACAAATGGATTAGCTATTAGTAGTTTTGAAGAACTTTTTTTCAAATCTTATTTATGATCACATTCCAAAATATCTCTGTTTAACAATATTCCTTCCAATCGGGACAAGCAGGAGGCTTTGGTAGTTACCTTTTTGGCATGAGTGAAGTCGTTGCGAAACAGTCAACTGAAGCTAATGACACACGGAATATAAAGAACCCAGCGCTGGGGTGGATGATTGGATTTCTTTTTATCGTTAGCTTCCTGGGACTTTTTTCTGTTGTACCTCTTAGAAAGGTAACATTTTTAAACTCATTCCATCGGTTGCTCTATTCCTGCCTAAGTTCACCATGCTTCAATCCCATCTCTCCTTCTCTTTTGCTTAGATTATGATCTAGTATGGACCAATGAAAGCAAATCTCATGTTCTTTTCATCACCCTTCCTGAACGACATGCATATGCAATATGTTTCAGATAATGATCATAGACTTCAAATTGATTTATCCAAGTGGGACTGCAACTGCTCATCTCATAAACAGCTTCCACACTCCTCAAGGACTCAAGCTAGCGAAGTAAGGCCTTGGTCAAAGTTTTTTTAACTATTCGGTTGTACTAAATTTGATTAAACAGGTTTTCTTTGATTCTCATGTGTCATCTCGTATTGCACTCTAGGAAACAAGTCAGAACTCTTGGAAAATTCTTCTCATTCAGCTTCTTGTGGGGCTTCTTCCAGTGGTTCTTCACTGCTGGGGATAATTGTGGATTTAATAACTTCCCAACATTTGGTCTCCAAGCATATGAAAACAGGTGTGTTTTGCAACTGATTGATCACGATGAAGCAACAGTAAATTTCCTTAGTGTTTTTTTAGTAAATTTAAATTTGATTAGCCAAAAGTAATTATTGAGCACATCATAATATGTGCAAGAAACAAAGATCATTGTTTTCTGTAAGATCAACAATGGGATAACTGTACTTTGTGGAACTTCGTTGTTCCTGTTCAAGAATTCTGATCTTCTTTGGGTTTTTTCCTCCCTCTTTTGAAACCAGGTTTTACTTTGATTTCTCAGCAACTTATGTGGGTGTTGGGATGATCTGTCCATATATAATCAACGTATCTTTGCTAGTTGGAAGCATAATCTCATGGGGTATAATGTGGCCACTTATACAAGACCGAAAGGGCCATTGGTACCCTGCAGACCTTAGCCCAAGCAGCCTCCATGGCATTCAAGGTTACAGGGTAATTACTTCCTTTTCTGTATCCGCAGAATGACTTATGCTATGTTAACAAAAAAAATGCTGATGTCCTAACAAATTACAATTTGGAACATACATTCCAGAGTATGGTATGCCTAGAACAGATTGGTTTCAAGACGGGGTATGTAGAGATCCTAACATAAGATGTGGCTATTAGCCCATTTGGTTGTACCCCTTGGCTTACCAGAGGGGAGGGCTGGGGTTCGAGTCTATGGAGAGACTTCGAACTCCCTTAAGTTGTTAACCTACTGACTCTCCTCTAACCAACAATCACTGATGTATACCGCCTGGCAATATATATATATATATATATATATATATATAGGTTGTTTATCCCTTCAAATAGGGAAGTTGCAATATTTTAGTAATTTATAGAAGCTGCTTATATTTACTGCAATTTAGTATATGTGACGAACCCGACAATTCTTGTACTAGAATGGTTTGCATTTCAGGAAACATAACACATGATTGTAACCTATTTCAGTCCTTTTTGCACAGGTTTTCATTGGAATAGCCATGATCCTTGGTGATGGGCTCTACAACTTTGTCAAAGTGCTTGGTCACACTGTATTCGGTTTGTATCGCCAACTCACCAAGAAAGATGTCCTCCCAGTTGGTGCTCCCTCCCCTACACCGAATTCTTCCATCTCTTATGATGACCAGCGTAGGACCCAACTATTTCTCAAAGACGAAATCCCAACTTGTTTTGCAGTTGTTGGGTACGTTGGTATAGCAATTATATCTGCTGCAACACTTCCGCATATTTTCCCAACCCTCAAATGGTACTATATCGTGGTTATTTACATCTTTGCCCCTGCACTAGCTTTCTGCAATGCTTACGGATGTGGGCTCACCGACTGGTCCTTGGCATCCACTTATGGAAAGTTGGCAATTTTCACCATTGGAGCATGGGCAGGAGCCTCTCACGGTGGAGTCCTCGCTGGATTAGCTGCATGTGGGGTCATGATGAATATCGTCTCGACTGCATCAGATCTAACGCAGGACTTCAAAACTGGGTACATGACCATGGCTTCACCCCGGTCCATGTTTGTGAGCCAAGTCATTGGAACCGCTATGGGTTGTGTTATTTCTCCTTGTGTGTTTTGGCTCTTCTACAAGGCTTTTGATGATCTTGGGGTCCCTGGCTCGCAGTATCCCGCCCCTTACGCTATGGTTTATAGGAACATGTCAATCCTTGGGGTTGAAGGGTTCTCGTCTTTACCAAAGCACTGCCTCACTCTTTGCTACGTTTTCTTTGCCGTGGCTGTTGTTATCAATGGTATCAGAGATGCTGCGGGAAAGAATATAGCAAAGTACATCCCCATTCCTATGGCTATGGCAATACCCTTTTATCTGGGATCCTACTTTGCTATTGATATGTGTCTCGGGAGCTTGATACTGTTCATTTGGAGCAAGATAAACAAGGCCAAGGCAGACGCATTTGGACCCGCTGTGGCTTCTGGTTTGATCTGCGGGGACGGGATATGGACTTTGCCTAGCTCGATTCTGGCTCTGGCCGGTGTAAAACCACCTATATGCATGAAGTTTCTGTCAAGGTCAACAAACGCAAAGGTTGATGGCTTCTTGGGTTCTTAAGGCTTCCCAACTTGCTTTCAGGGCCTACTTTTCCTGGGTTTTTTTTTCCTTATCTTTTTAGATTCCACTTTTTTTCACTCCTCTCCTCTATTAGTATTAGTATGGCTGTTGTGTATATACCTGAAGTCGGTATTATGTGTTTTATCTAGGAGATGCTTCCTATTTCGATTCTCGAAAAGGGTTTGTAATGATTTGCTCATGAAAATGAAGTTTTCTCAGATCTTTCTGTTAAGTGTGAAGTAATTTTGCCATCAATTTCCACAATAAGCTCGCAACCACTTGTAATGGTTTAGTGTACTGTATACATTTTGTTATTTGTTGCATGCTGAGAACAAACTGAAAACTGAACAAGTAAACCCTAACTTGATTGAACGAAAATGTATCTGAGTATTTGATTCTTGATAGATATAACAAAAGCTGAGGAATACAAGTACTTATACAAGAGAGAGAGAGAGAGAGAGAGAGAGAGAGAGAGAGAGAACTGAGTCGCCGACTTAGTTAACTCAACTAATGGCAGCTTAACAAAACTAAACAGCAATTACAGTTACAAGAAACTACTAACAACTAACTTGTACTAAACCATAGTTAGTTTCCACTAACTTGTAACCGTGGTCACCTCTCCACGTGTAAGATTGGTTGACACATGCCGACGACTCATTTTTGTTTTTCAATTTCTTTCTTCGACTTTTCTTTTATAAACCTGTAGAGTTACAAAACCTATATATTTATTTCTTTTATAACCGGATGTCGGTGTTAACTTATGCGCACCACAACTATTTCTAAGGCCTTGGAAGAAACGACTGGGCATAACCTCCAACAGTTCAAAAAGTTTGTTGATAAGGGGAATCGAACTTAGGACCTCCCTAAGTCTTAAGACAAGATCACTTTGCTTTAAAAACTTATAATTGTATTCATTTTCTTTCTTATCTCCATTTTTACGTAATTTCCAACTTCCAACCAAGTGTTAATCTACCTAATCTTTCCGTAAAACCTTGCTCTCAATCTTCGACTCCCGCTATCAATTCTTGCTCTCAGTTCCCTCTCATAAATTTTACTAGTAGTATTTTGAAATGTTTTTAAAAGATGTGAGATAGAGAAGAAAGAGACCATGTAGAAATCCACACTTGACTATATGATCATGATATAAAAGAATATGGCAGAAGATCAAGGTACTAACGAGCAGAGTTTGTTGCGTACAGTAATCAAGTCTGTCAAGTTCTAAAATAAACACGTCAACCAACATTCGTGTCTACGGATGAGAGGTAATTCATAATTCCTACTTGTAGGGTTTGTATTTATTTTTGTTGTTTAATTTGTACGCGTAGTTTAATCTGTATGCGTAATTACTGGATTCTAGGATTAGTTTTATGAGTTTGTTGCATACAGTAATCGGGTCTGTCAAGTTTTAAAATAAACAAGTCAACCAGCGTTCATGTTTACAGATGAGAGGTAATTCATAATTCCTCCTTGTAAGGTTCGTATTTATTTTTGTTGTTTAATCTGTACGCGTAGTTTAATCTGTATGCGTAATTACTGAATTCTAAGATTAGTTTTCCAACAGTGGTATTGATACCAGAATAAGGGTTGGTTTGAGTGAATTCAAAAAACTAGTTTTTTGGTTTTGTCCTTATTTAAAAAAAATTTGCATTTGTTAGTTTTCGGTCGATTTTTTGTGGTTTCTTGACTTATCTCAACGAGAGGAATTTAAAAAGTATAAAATTATTAGCCAAATTTAAAGTTTTGTGAATAAAGACAAAAAATAATCCAAAAATCCAGTTTTTTGGATTATTTATTTTGGATTATTTTTCGTCTTTATTCACAAAATTTTGAGTTCGGCTAATAATTTTATATTTTTTAGATTCCTCTCGTCGAGACAAGCCAAGAAACCACAAAAATCGACAGAAAACCAACAAATGCAAAAAAAAAAAATTGAATAAGGAGAAAATCAAAAAAACCAAAAAACTAGTTTTTTCAATTTACCCAAACCACCCCTAAGCACTTGAAATAAGAAATACGGAGGGAAATGGAGAGATAACTCCCTCCACGTTGAGCAAAATAATGATACTGACCCAAATTTTGTGCTACAATTAACCAAAACCTCACTCCCATGGGATGTGGGGCATGCACGCGGGGCCTTCTGTGGGATTCACACTCTATGTAAGTAAGGTTGTGATTCGTTGTGGCACAAAGTTTGTGCCACAATCATTTATGATTAAAAAAATCTCCCTCCAGAGCACAGCCGATAACGACATTTGAGAGAGAGAGAGAGAGCGCGAAACAGAGGTGTGAGAGAAACAGAGCAACGCCCAACTATTAAAAATCCAACCCACACTCTTCAAATTCCACACAATATCGACCACGACGACCAGCCATCTACACGGACCAACGACCATGGAGAGATCCACCAGCACCGGAAAACCCAATCACGCCGCCGCCAAGAACAGCGTCACTGTTCTCAACGGTGGCGGCGACAACCGAAAGCAGAAGAAGAAGAACCAGGACAAAGAGGAGGAGGAAGAAGAAGCGGAGTTATCCGTAGAGCGGATATTCGAGTCGAAGGAGGTGCCGCCGTGGCGGAGTCAGTTGACGGTTAGGGCATTCGTGGTGAGCTTCGTGCTGGGAGTGCTCTTCACGTTTATAGTGATGAAGCTGAATTTGACGACAGGGATTATTCCTTCGCTCAATGTGTCGGCTGGCCTTCTAGGGTTTTTCTTCGTCAAAACGTGGACGAAGCTTCTGGAGAAATCTGGTTTGCTTAATCAGCCGTTTACTCGGCAGGAGAATACGGTGATTCAGACCTGCGTTGTTGCTAGCTCCGGCATCGCCTTCAGCGGTATGCTCGATTTCAGAAGCTTTTGAATTGCATTTGTTTCATCTTTCCAAAAAATGAATTGCATTCGTATCTTTGTTTGAATTCAATACCGGTCCTGAGCAATGAACTGGGTTCCTATCGCGCCCCTCGTATAGCTGTTACACTCATCCGAGGCATCCATCTCTGCACTCAATGGTTCAGCCCATCTCTCCAATGCAATGGATATTCAGATTTGGAGAAGCACTCCGACAGATAAGATAAGAGTAAATAAAAATATCAAAGTCATTGTTGAGATGGACGGTTGGGATGAAGGTGCTACAACCTATAAGACCTGATTTCCCTGATCAAAGGCTTACTCTCCAAACTTTTCCCAAAAAATTCTACAGTGTTTATTGAATTTAGTTTGATAAAATTATATGCACTCAAAATATGCGTATCAAATAAATGAAATTTGATTAAGCGGGTATAATTAATACTTTTGCAGCTAAAATTAAAAAGAAAAGTTGTATTCAAGTGATTGTTTTAAATTTTTCTAATTTGTATGCGTAATTCTAAAATTTTATTTTTTCCAGACTTTTGTCCAAATTATTTTCCAAACAGAAAATACAATACGAATGTTCTTTAAAAATTTAGTGGAAGTTTTTTTTTCGGATTTCCTTTCCCGATTTTAGTAGAGTTTTTCTTTGAAAATAGCATATTTTTCCGTGCTTTTATGCTTTTTTTTTAAATACTTTTTTTATCGCTCCACTAGACAATTGAAAAGATAATCCGGTTTTTTTTTTTTTGTTAGAGAAAATTTAGTAATTTTTGCTAAATCTGAATAAACTTGGAAAGAAGTTTGGCTTATTTGATCCTCTTGGCTCCGTTAGCTCGTCTCGTTCTCACATGAACTTTAGTTGTTTGAGATTTTTTCAAAAGACGCTCACCTCTCATTCACACGACTACACAAGCCCCCGTTGGGTTAATCCATTAATTTTCCACGCACGCGTGTGTGCAATCTGAACCTCTTATCTACCATCTGATCATGCAGAAAATAAAATAAAATCTTCAACAGATAAGATATTTAGCTATGGAGCATGAGACCAAAAGAAGAAGAGAAAAGATTCCTTAACTATTGTAAGGCTTACAAAAAATGGATGGGACCACAACTAGACAACAAATTTGTAGCACGCAATTCAAACTAATATTCCACAAACCAATAATTTTAGTTCCTAGACAATTTTAGTGTTCCTAGACAAAACAGTAGTCAAATGAAAAACCAATGGAAACCCAACATTTAGTCACACGTCTTACCGAATCAGTGGAGGCCTAACACTAAGTCGCTTTTAGGCACATCTTTACATAAGTGAATCGCTTTCGGAGCACTTGGCCCAATGATTGTGTTGCTACACAAATGCTTGGCACTCAACAGAGCCATTTTCTTATTTCGACCAAGGAGATTGTAAGGTTGTGGGTTCAAGGGGGAAAAAAATCTCAATATAAACAAAATGCATCTAAGGTTTACTAGTGCTGTACCTTTGGTTTTCCGATCTCACTTCCATCTCTACTAAACACAAAGTCATCGACTAGCAATGGTCATATCAACCTTGATCTCCTTTAGTCATGGGTATATCGTTATCATTTCAGATTGAGGAGAGAATAACATCCCCTTTCAGATGTTCAAACACTGAAAGAGGGAAGTATTAGGGTATATGGGTCACGTTATCTTTAGTTGTGAGTGTACTTAGATAAGCATGTTCAATAGTGGTTGCCAAATTGATGAAGCGGTCACTTTGATGCATTTTATAGTTTAGGGGTGTTTATTTATAGAGGCTAATAGTTTATGGAGTGGCAGAGAATTGCCCTGGATATTTGTTTTCAAAAAATAACATATAGCCCAAGTAAGTTAATGTAGGACTTGTCAGTACTGGAAAATGTCATTACCAAAGGAAAAGGAAAATGTAGGATTGTAAGGACTTAACCATAAGATTCTTATATATGATCACCTTCCAAAATCTCTCTGTTTGACAATATTCCTTCAAATTGGGACAAGCAGGAGGCTTTGGGAGTTACCTTTTTGGCATGGCTGAAGTCATTGCAAAACAGTCAACTGAAGCCAATGATCCGCAGAATATAAAGAAACCAGCATTGGGGTGGATGATTGGATTTCTTTTTATCGTTAGCTTCCTTGGACTTTTTTCTGTAGTACCTCTTAGAAAGGTAACATTCTTCAACTCATTACATTGACTTGCAGTAATATATGCTGCTAAGTTTACCATGCTTTAATCCAAGGTCAAAGTCATGATTTTTGGTTTGTGGGTCAGAAAATAGAACTATACGCGACTTTATTTGAACCACCATAACTCCACTCAACCAGCATAGTTCTTGTTTTCTTAAAGAAAGAGACAATAAAAGTTAGAGATTAATTAAGAAGTGGATATTTGTTGATGAATGTAATTTTGCGTTTAACTTTGACCCCGACGACTTTTCATAATTTATACGATGATGGTTAGATCCTTTGTCATATTATCACCAATATTTTTCTCAACAACCAAACTATTATGCATTCATTAATCACACATTCAATTCCAAAGCATATGCTTCGCAATCTTCATGTGGTCACGTGTTTGAAGTAGTAGGGGCAGGGGCATATTAAGAGTTTTAAAGCGAAGGAAAAAGAGAAAAATTTGAGCACAAAACATCAAATGCTTGGTTGGATAACGGAAGGAAGTGTGGTCAACTGATGCCAAGTGCATCTGAATGCCTCCCTTCTTGCTTTAATCCAATCTCTCTCCTTCTCTTTCCTTAGAATTTAGATTATGATACCAATGGAAGAAAATCTGGTGTTTTCTTCATCAACCTTCCTGATATATTCATTTGCAATATACTTCAGATAATGATCATAGACTTCAAACTGATTTATCCAAGTGGCACTGCAACTGCTCACCTTATAAACAGCTTCCATACCCCTCAAGGAGCCAAGCTAGCGAAGTAAGGCCTTGATCAAATTTATCTCACCATTTGATCGTCTGAATTTTGATTAAACATGCTTTTTATCTCACCATTTGATCATCTGAATTTTGATTAAACATGCTTTCTTTGGTGCTCACTGTATTTGTCATCATTGCATTCTAGGAAACAAGTAAGAGCTCTGGGAAAGTTTTTTTCATTCAGCTTCTTGTGGGCCTTCTTCCAGTGGTTCTTCACTGCTGGGGATAGTTGTGGATTTGCAAGCTTCCCAACATTTGGTCTCAAAGCATATGAAAATAGGTATGTTTTGTAACCGACCTTAATCATGATGACGCAACACTAAATTTCCTTAATGTTTTTGTCTGCAGATCCAATCTAAAGGTGATTTACCAAAAGTAATCCTCATGTACATCATAATATTTGAAGAGACAGTCCTGCTATGCGTTTGCAAAATGCACGAACGCATCTTAATCGTATTTCAACAAATCAAGGGTCCGGATTTTAAACACTCTTTTGACGGTAAGAGTTAACTCTTACTAGTCTTACCGGTTAAAGAATAAAGGCCAATCCGGACTGTCAAAAATGCTTTTGGTCGGTTAAGATGCAACGTCCATGCAATATGCGTACGCAGGTGTCCGTACACACAACATTTTTGTTGAAGAAACAAGCTCATTTTTTACTTCAATATCCGCAATGGGAAAAATTTTACTTTGAGAAACTTATTCAAGACTTCTGATCTTCTTTGGTTTTTTGTTTTTCCCAATCAAAAAACAGGTTTTACTTTGATTTCTCAGCAACTTATGTCGGTGTTGGGATGATATGTCCGCATCTAATCAACATATCTTTGCTAGTTGGAGGCGTACTCTCATGGGGTATAATGTGGCCGCTTATACAAAACAAAAAGGGCCATTGGTACCCAGCAGACCTTAGCCCAAGCAGCCTCCATGGCCTTCAAGGTTACTCGGTAACTTCCTTTCCTTTGTTCTAAATCCATGGACTGAGTTATGCGCGTGTTGTCTTACTAGAAAATGCTAATGCCCTGACAAATTACATTTTGGAACGTTCATAACCAAATAGGTACAACTATATTCCAAAGTTGTAAAGTTTTTTTGCATTTCATCCACATTTTCACTACAAGAAGAATATAGGATTTACTAGACTAAAAATCTGGAGAGATTGAAGCTTTAGAAAGTCAAATACACAGATATCTAGTCATAATGCTTTAGATTATCGGATGGATAAAAATTTTACTCAAAGCTGCAAAAGTGCAAAGTTCTTGTTTTGCATTTCATGAAGATTTAATAATATAATATTTTCTAAAAATCTAGAGAGAGTGAAGCTTTAGAAAGTCGAATACAAAAAAAATTTGGTCATAATGCTTTAGAATAAAATTAGAGATGAATAATTAGAAAAATTGACCTTGATTATAGTTGTCTTTTACGGCTTCAGCTATGTTCATTCTAGTATTGTAGTGTATGATAGCCTAACTCTACCATACCACAATACAGAAAATGTTGCCCCATTCCCTTCTCTCGTACTAGAATGATCCACTTTCAGGTAACGTAGGGCGTGATTGTAACCCTTTTTAGTCCTTCCTTTTCCATAGCTCTTCATAGGAATAGCCATGATCCTTGGCGATGGGCTCTACAACTTTGTCAAAGTTCTTGGTCGCACTCTATTCGGTTTGTATCACCAACTCACCAAAAGAGACCCTGAAAGTGTCCGCCAAGTTGGTGCTCACTCCCCTACACCAAATTCATCCATCCCCTATGATGACCAGCGGAGGACTCAACTATTTCTCAAGGATGAAATCCCAGCTTGTTTTGCAGTTGTTGGCTACGTTGGTATGGCCATTATATCTTCTGCAACATTACCGCATATTTTCCCACCACTCAAATGGTACTATATCGTGGTTATCTACCTCTGTGCTCCTACCCTAGCCTTTTGCAATGCTTATGGATGTGGACTCACCGACTGGTCCTTGGCATCAACCTATGGAACATTAGCCATTTTCACAATTGGGGCATGGGCAGGGTCCTCTCACGGTGGGGTACTTGCTGGGTTAGCCGCTTGTGGGGTCATGATGAACATCGTCTCAACTGCATCAGATCTCATGCAAGACTTCAAAACTGGGTACATGACCATGGCTTCACCGCGGTCCATGTTTGTGAGCCAAGTAATTGGAACAACAATGGGTTGTGTTATTTCTCCTTGTGTATTTTGGCTCTTCTTCAAGGCTTTTCACAATCTTGGGGTCCCTGGCTCAGCCTATCCTGGCCCTTATGCTACTGTCTTTCGGAACATGTCAATACTAGGGGTTGAAGGTTTCTTGGCTTTGCCAAAGCATTGCCTCACACTTTGCTATGTTTTCTTCATTGGGGCTGTCGTTATCAATGCTATAAGAGATGCCATGGGAAAGGACATAGCAAAGTATATCCCTATTCCTATGGCTATGGCAATACCCTTTTATCTAGGATCTTATTTTGCTATCGATATGTGTCTTGGGAGCTTAATACTGTTCATCTGGACAAAGATAGACAAGGCCAAGGCGGATGCATTTGGACCCGCCGTGGCTTCTGGGTTGATTTGTGGGGAGGGGATATGGACTTTACCCAGTTCCATTCTGGCATTGGCGGGTGTACAACCACCCATATGCATGAAGTTTCTGGCAAGGAAGACAAATGCAAAGGTTGATGTTTTCTTGGGTTCTTAAGGCTTTCCAGCTAATTTTCAGCTATGGCCTCATGTACCTGGTTTTCTTATATTCTTCTAAGGTTCCACTTCTTTCTCACATCTCTCCCGCTTTCATATGGCTGTTGTGTACCCATTTGAAGTCTGTAGTATGTTTTTTTGCATGATACACTACCTAGTTCCATTCCCAAAAATAATTTGGTTGAAATGCTCAGGAAATCGCAAATTGTTTGTCAGATCTTTCTGTCAAGTATGAAGTGATGTTGCTATCAATTTTCCTTGGTAGAAAATAGAAAGCTAAAGTATACTGTAAACATATGTTTCAGCAGTGACAATAGATTTTCTACATGACTGTACATTTAGAAGGTTGATTTAAGCTTCAATGAGCTCTCGGATCAGTTTCTTGCTCACATTTTCTGAAGGGATATCAGTAAATTCTGAGAGAATTGCTCTAAATTCGTCCCCTGTGAGGGTTTCCTTCTCTACCAACAGTTCCGCCAGCTTATCCATTGCCTCCCTGTTGTTCCTTATGTGGGTCTTTGCAACTTCGTAAGCACTGTCGATGATTTTCTGCACCGATCGGTCAATGTCTTCTGCTAGTTTTTCTGACATCGCGTTTCTTGCTAACATTCTCAGTACCACATCACTGGCTTGTACAGCTGGATCAGTCAATGCCCATGGCCCAATCTCAGACATTCCAAACATTGTTACCATCTGTGTAGAAAAATGGAAAACACATCTCTTCAGCAATCACATGATTTTTTTAAAAATGGCCAAATTTAATAAACTTTTCTTTTACTAACTTTTCTTCTAATTGATCGTGAAGTTTCAAATGAATCATACCTGTCTTGCTATCTGAGTGATCTGTAGTAAGTCCCCAGCTGCACCGGTAGTAATTTCCGGTTCGCCAAAAATTACTTCTTCAGCTGCCCTACCTCCCAAGCCTCCAACTATTCTAGCATATAGTTGGTGCTTGGAGATGAGGGATGGATCTTCACCGGGCAAGAACCATGTTAAACCGCGGGCTTGGCCTCGAGGAATCAGGGTCACCTTTTGTACCGGGTCATGGCCCGGGGTTAATGTCCTGAAATCAGCAGAGCACAGGGATGGGTGATGTTTGATAAAAATGCCAAAGAGAGTTAGAATGGAAACCCTAATGGACAAGGCATTCCACTGAAACTAGCTGCTGCATGAAATCGTAGAACAGGATTGCACATTTCTTGATAGGCCACTAAAATAGAATGAAATCTAGCCTCGTCGTTTGGGAAAAAAAGAAGCAAATAAAGGACAAGAAAATTGTGTTGAGTTATTGAGTGTACACTTACGCGCAAATGGCATGTCCAATTTCATGATAAGCCACTAAAATCTTGTTCTTTCCGTCTGTCATTTTGGTTCCCTCCATTCCTGCCACAATCCGATCAATCGAGTCATCAATCTCCTTCGATGTAATTGTAGCCTTGCCTCTTCGACCGGCAAGAATGGCAGCTTCATTCATGAGGTTTGCTAGATCAGCACCACTAAACCCTGGTGTTCTCATGGCAATGACACTTAGAGAGACATCCTTGTCCAGTTTCTTGTTTTTGCTATGTACTTGTAGTATTTCTTCTCTTCCCCTTACATCCGGTAGTCCAACACTAACCTGCATATGTTTCGAATATGTTGGTCATTCGAACACTAGATCGAAGAAGGGAAAGACCTGAAGTGATACGAATAATAGTAGTTTTGCCCAATGACAAATTCATTGGCCATGTTCGTTTACAAGTTTTGAGCCAGTTTTGGTTTTGATGACATCATTATTTCTCTCATTTCTCTCTCTATCTCTCTTCACTTATTACACCTGCTTACATCATCAAAACTAAACTAAAACTCTAAACCAAACACAACCATTATGATCAATCGAAATATATAATGATTAGCTCGTTCGGTTTGAAAATGTAAAAGACTGCAATGGAAACTGACCTGCCGGTCAAACCTGCCTGGCCTTAGCAAAGCTTGATCAAGAATTTCAGGCCTATTCGTGGCAGCAATGACAATGACTCCACTGTTTCCACTAAACCCATCCATTTCAGTCAGCAGCTGGTTAAGTGTTTGCTCCCTCTCATCATTCCCTCCCCCAATACCGGTCCCTCTCTGCCTCCCGACAGCATCTATCTCATCAATGAAAACCAAGCACGGCGAATTTGCCTTTGCCTTGTTGAATAAGTCCCTCACTCTTGAAGCTCCGACTCCCACAAACATCTCAATGAACTCTGAACCGGAGAGTGAGAAGAAAGGCACACCGGCTTCTCCAGCAATGGCCTTGGCCAGCAGTGTCTTACCAGTACCTGGTGGTCCAACTAGTAGCACTCCTTTTGGAATCCTTGCCCCCACTGCAGCAAATTTTTCTGGGGTTCTTAGAAACTCAACTATCTCTTGAAAGTCTTGCTTTGCTTCATCAACTCCAGCTACATCGTCGAAGGTTATTCCCGTATTTGGTTCCATTTGAAATCTGGCTTTGCTCCTGTATGCAAATATATATCATTATCAAGTAGTAGTAAGTTGTAAAGATGCAGCCCACTCTCGTTACTGCTAAGGAATAGTCTGTAAGCAACCTTACCCAATCTGTGAAGTGGTTGTTTTCCTGCTTCAATGATGTACTTAAGATATTTAATTGATGGAATTTAGAGTGTTAGGTGTGTTCGAAATGTGATGTATGAAGGTATTTCTTGAGGAAGTCAAATGACAGGGAAAATGGGGGGCTACATGAATCCTGTCAGCAAGGAATTCAGAGGTCCAAACTTTAGCAGGGACCCTTTTTGGCGTGATTTTTCTTTCAAATCCTTATCAATTGCTTTTAGTTTTGTAGTGAAATTGGTCTGTATATTTTCCCAACTAAAAAACCCCTGTCAAAACCTGTGAAAGTTTGCTTTCCTTGGTCTGATGAATTAAAACTAGTAGTTTTTTGCTTTTGATAACTGCATTTTTGGGCCATTTTACGCATAACTTGACTAATTCCAGGGCCAAGGTGAATGGCTGGGCGATGGAAACTATAACTGGTAGTTTACTTAGGTTCTTAGTTCGGGGACTCTCAGCTTAATCGGTAGGATTTGACAAGAATATATAGTGGCAATAATGTTAGTTACAGCATACCTTCCTAGTCCAAAAGGCAGGCCTGGCCCTTCAGGATTATTTGCAGAAGAACTCCTCAGCAGCAAAGTGCCAAGGAATATCAATGGAAAAGCCAAATTCCCCAACAAATCCAATACTGCATCCACCATATTGACTTCCATTGGATGAGCAGCAAAATCCACATTCTTCTCTTTCATTTTTCTCAAAAGTTCTTTTGGCAATCCAGGCAACTGAACTTTAACCCTCTGGATTTTGTTAAGTGTGGGATTGAAAACTTCTGCTATCGCCATGGACCCGTTTTGGAACAGGTCCACTTTTTTCACTGCACCTTCGTCTAAATAATGCAAGAATCTCGAGTATGAGAGTCTAGTTGAAGTTGATTCAATTGGGCTTTCAGGTTCAGCCCTTGCAGCTGGCTGAGAAAGAGTCCCACAAACAAGGCTTAAACCAGTTGAACTCAATAGACTCCTCTTGCTAACTTTGATGTTTGGAGGTGTTTTCTGAGAAGGGTTTTCTTTGTTTGTGGCTTTTGGGAGGTGGGTTTCCTTTGAGAGATCTTGGGGTTTGCAGATGGGGAGGTGGGAGAGAGATGTAGGTAGAGCAGGTGACATTTTGTTTGCTAAAATGGTGGAGGAATTTCAATTCTGGAAAAGTGGTCTATGAATGAGATTATGGGGATGCTGATGATGAATTGATAATGATGATGAGTGTGGTTTTTCTTTGGCTTGGGAAGTTGGTGGTGGTTGACAATTTTGGAGGGAATGCTATAAAGCAGTTTAAATAGGAGAGAAATGTGATGCTTCTAGTGCTTTCTGTTTTTTGGCTTTTATCCACTGGATTTTTGTGTTTAGATAACTATCCATTTCATTCCTGAAGGCTCCAGATTGATTTATAGACTTGTAGATGACAACCTCGTCTTGTTTGTTTGGTTGGTTGCTCAGTTTACTTTCCACATAATTGATCAAAATTTAATTCTTGAAATCAGACCGCAAAAAAATAATTTATTGAGAATCTCTTAGTCCCGACGTAGATTATTTTTTACTGAACTTGAGAAGAAATTAATCGAAGTACACATTAACTGATCCAAACATATCTGACCGTCTCGTAAAAGAGCTTATAGATTATTCATGATTGGGATGCGTGGAACAATAGTTGTTAAAGTCGTGAACTAATGGACACAATAATCCTCTTTCTCTCTCTCAAAACCACACACTTGTGTGGAAGATAATGAACAAGCAGTAGTGGACTTTTCCTGTCAAGAATTCACGATCTGAATAAGCATATCTTAGACTGAGTTTTTCAAATGAGTTCACTAAGTGTTTAAATTTGAGTTGATTTTAGCCCGAACAGAAAACTCAGCCATAGTACAAAATGAAAACAAAAGTTGGGACCCACAATAGTAACGAATAAATAAAAACACAAGCTCACAAAATCTAGTCTAGTTTTTCAAAATAATTCAATTTTGCAGCTCTAAAAATGACTAAACATGTGTTTTGAGATACGTCATCTCCTCAAAATACATCAATTACTTTTACTTTTAGCCATTGTAGCACTTTTAGCAATTTTAGAAAAAACAAGAAACTAAGCACATTTTGGCATAATGGTTAATGCTTGGAACTTATGAGTAGGGATATATACGAGCCAAGCTGAGCTTTATAGGGCTCGAGCTCGGCTTGTTTAGTAAACAACCAAAAGCAAGGCTCGAGCTCAGCTCATTTAGTAAACAACCAAAAGTAGAGCTCGAGCCCTTAGCAAGTCAAGCTAGGATAATTCATTTAACGAGCCTAGCCTATATAAATGAAGCAAGCTTTTGTGGGCCGAACTAAGTTTTACCAAGCTCGTTTACTAAACAAGCCTAAAACTCAATCTCAAGCTTGACTCATTTACTAAACGAGCCGAGCCACAAGCTGCTTGATTCATTTGCAGCCCTACTTATGCATTTGTTGATTTGTTCTCTTAACTTCTCAGGTTCAAAACTCCCCGGTATTATCTACAATTTTGGGCAATTCTAGAGTTTTCCGGTTGCTTAATTTATAGTCTTAGAATTAGTAGAGATGTATACAAATTGGTCTAAATACCTGATTATCAAAAATATTAAAAGTATAGTTATACTGTTACGGTATCATATGCTCACTCCATCCCATTTCTTTACCCACGTTTTGAGTTTTCATTTTCTGAAATTGCTAGTACATTTTGAAAAGTCTCTCAAAGAAGTCGTATAAGAATTGGGAGTGATAATTTAACCAATCATCCGAATCGACCAAAGAAAAATGACCAGAATTATCGGGTTGAAATTTCCTCCGAACCCAACCAAATCAAATCGAATCGAATCGAATATCCTAACATCCACCCCCGACCCCCGGTTTGACCGACATGTTATTTTTTGTTGCTAGTCTAGGATAAATCAAAGCTGTCCATCTCAATTATGGTGTTTTATTTTTATAGGGATGAGCATGTCTGACACCAAAAAAAATCTATGTAATTGATGTAAAAATAAATATTTTTATGAGTAATTTTATATATTAAACATTAGTTTGATGAATTGTCACATTAAAAAAATAACATGACACAAAAATTTGGTAAGTTGAAAAATATTGTAGGAATTCCTAAATAAGATTTTGATACATAGTATAAAAATGCCACGAAATTACCGGTTGCCGATACCTATATTTTTACTACTCCCTCCGTTCCAAAATAAGTGTCCCTTTGGGATTGCGTGTATTTTCAATGGCTTATATCTTTTAACGTAAACCTCAAAAAATATGCATTATGGATCTTGTTTGATAGATCATAATTAATTCTATTATACAAAATTTTCAAAATCATAAAAACTATTATAAATTAAAAGATATAAGCCGTTAAAAATGCTCGCAAACCCAAAAGAGACACTTATTTTGGAACGGAGGGAGTATTTTTTAGTGGTCTAGGCTAAGTTTTGGGCCTCAAGCCCATTTTTAACATAGATGACGCTGTTTGTTGTTATTTACTCCTATTCTTGTATTCGACCCAAGGTGCTTTTCGATGGGCTAAACTATTTTGAGCCCAACCCGAAAAAATAAAACAAAATAACCGAACTCACTGACCGGACCAAACTACCTAAAGCTAGCTTTGGACTAAAGCTTGTAAAGTCACCGCTTTAGGCCTCTAAATTTGGAATTTTTTTAGGGCCTCCAATTTTTTAACTTCATATAGTAGTTATGTTTTCAAATGTCTGTAATGACTTTATTTATGAATTTTTTATTTTCTTTTAGTATTTTTAACTATGCTATATTGAGAGTTGAGGCCCAACTTGAAAAAATTTGTTTTAGGCCCCATATATCTCAGAGCCAACCCTGAAACTACCTGGAATAGATTTTGGTCTACCCATTGTCTTGGTCGGGATCGTTCATTCACATATTCTCCCCGAATCGATTGGTTCAATCTTGGCCTGTTAAAAAACTACTCCCTCCGTCCCAATTTGTTTGCCCCTTTTGGGGAAATGGGTTTTTAAGGGATGTGAAAATTTTGTATTGACTTTTCTATTTTGCCCCTAAATCCAGTCAATATTACTGTGACCAAATTTGTGAGGCTAATTTATTATATGTAAGTCAAAACATATTCAATATGAATCTTGTTTGATAGATATCAATTAGTTTTATTATACAAAATTTTCAAAATCATAAAAACCGTTATAAAATAAAAGATAATAGACTAGCCAATTAAGATGGGAAAAATACTTTTTAAGAGTAAAACTGAAAAGGATTCGGGGGTGGTGCTGCCCCTAAAGGGGCAGCATCCATGTTGCCCTCCCAAAACTACGTAGTTTTGGTCCATTTTGTTAGAGACATAAGGGAGTTGTTTGGCCTATATTTTTGCTTGTTTCTCATTAATTTAAACCACCAAAACGACGTCGTTTTGGTGGCCCAGACAAAAACCCTATTTCCCCCAAAATACATCTCAGCATGTATTTATGTTGATACAGTAACAAATTTTTATCAAAACTTAAGGGCTTCAGGTGAATCACTAGGCAGCTTTTGTTGAAAGTTGTTTTTGTTAGAAATAAAATACCTCATTTAACTTGTTGACGTAAAAATTTCTTAGGACATTCAACAATCCGGGGCAGAGGTACTTCTCCAAAGTCCACCTTCAAACCAACTAATGGTAAGTTATTAGAGGATATTTGTTTTTGTTTTGAGGATTTGTTGAGGATTTGAAGATAATTTTGGAATGTAATGGCTGGGTTTTTGTTTGGAGCACCAAAACAACGTTGTTTTGGTAGGTTGAATTAAGGAGAAACAAGGAAATATAGAGGGTCAAACAACTCTCTTGTCCCTCTAGCAAAATGGACCAAAACTACGTAGTTTTGGGATGGCAACATGGATGCTGCCCCTAAAGGGGCAGCACCACCCCCGAATCCAACTGAAAAGTGACCTTATTTTGATGGATGTTTTTAGAAGGGGGACAAATATTTTGGGACATCCCAAAATGGAAAGAAAGACCAAGAAATTAGGATGGAGGGAGTAGACTGGACTGAACCAATTTCATCCCTAATTTAAAAAAGAAGAAGATAAATTTACCCTATGTTCTTGATTTTGAAGTGACAAATGCAGAATTGAAGAGCATTTGTGGAAAGTTAAAGTTTTCCAAGTATTATCATTATGTTTCTTTAATATCATTATACAAACAAATTGAGACAGATGAAAGGATTATATAAGGACTCAAGTATGGAACCTTAATGGTAGAATGATTGTTCATATATTGATAAGTACCGGATCAATTCATTTAATGTTTTTTCTTTAGATTTGATTCAAAATTCTTATTCGCAAATTATGAACCTATAAATTAGGGGTGAAAGAAAAACCAAAAAACCGAAAAAATCGAAAAAAAAACCGAACGATCGGTTCAGTTTTCAGTCGGGGAAAATCTGTGTCGGTTGACTTTGGACCGAACTGAAAAATTATCAGTTCGGTCTCGGTTTCCTGGAAATTGGTTTGGACCGAACCGAACCGAAACCATGCCAATTTGGACCGAAACCACTCCCATTTGGACCGAAAATCGAAAAAAACGATCTTAACCCCCCCAAAAATAACAAATCCTAGCCGTCCATCTCAATCTTAACGCCAGACTGAAAAAACCGAAAAAAACCGAACCACCCCGAACTGATCGGTCTATTGTTTTTTTCGATCGGAATCGGTTTCTAGCAAAACCACCCCGAACCATTGGTTCGATCCAAGACACCCCTAAAACCGAACTGAACCGACCGATTTTCACCCCTACTATAAATTAAACCAAGTGATCAAAACACTTCTCAATATTAAATAAATTGAATTTTTGCACTGCACATTAAAAATTTAATTAAAACAAAATGAATATCTCAAAATATTTTTATAGGATCCAAACTAGACCCAAATGTCGATTCACCATCGACCACTATCAATGGGAGAAATATTTGGTGGTATTGGAAAACCGTCACGTAGTGTCCCAACATACTCAAACATCATACATTTTTGTAAAGCTCACTTTTAAGTGTATAGGCCTCACAAAGAATAATGCTAGAACCACACACACAACCACACACGCTCACATGTGGTGGGAATGGGACCCGTCCCATCACATGTAAGCGTGTGTGGTTGAGTGTGTGTGTCACAATCATTTTCCCATATGTTTGGTGTTGAGAGTGATGGTGCATCTCTTCGTAGGAAACAGGGGTGTTGTGCAGCCCTGTGCTACGCAGTGTGCTGTATAGGCACATTTCAGTGTCACGCCGGTACCGTTTTAATAATTGAAAACGTCCACCGCGTAGAGCTTGTCGAGTACTATAAGTGTACCAAAAATTAATTCAATCGGATATCGTTAAGTGCCTTATCGGAACACAAATATGTTGAAAAAAATGGTTTCAATGGTTTTCATCCAATGTTTCAAGACATGTGTGTTCCAATTTTTTCAACTTATTTGTGTTCCGATGAGGCACTTAACGATATCCAATCAATTTGTTTTTTGGTACATTTGTAGTACTCAACAAGCTTTACACGGTGGACATCTTCGATCGTCAAAACGCTGTCGGCACAGTGCTGAAATGGGCCGCACAACACGCTGCGCAGCACTCCCTGGTTCCCACTCCATCATACTCTAATAAGGTCACTAAATAACTCTTACTCCAATGCAATAGTAGTATTTTTTTTAATTTTATTTTTTAGGAGAACAATGTACATTATTAAAGGGTCTTTGTCAGTTCACCATACTGGCAATAAGCAAACATAAAAGAGAAAAAAAAAATACATACTTCAATATTCTTTTTACATGTTTTAGTACACTTTTACACCTTTATCATAAATTTTAATACACTTTTTACAACTTAATTCCATTTTTTAATGGGCTTGGAAGAGATTTTTTTTTTTTTGGTACTTCGGAATTAGAAAGTGATTTGGTGCTACGAGGTTCTTCCTCGAGACAAAACAACAAAGCAGCAGTATGAGATCTTGTGTTCTTGTTGACTTGATCGGAGCTGTTGGTTTTGCTAAGCCAGTCTAGTTCTGTGGTTCATATTCTCAAAACAAGATTTTTCAAGATATATGTTTAATATTTTTAATTTTAGTATTTTTTTTGTCTATTCTAAATTTTTATTTACTTCGCATTTTATTTTTTTGATTAATTATCTGTCTCAATGAGAAGAAATTAAAAAATATAAAATTATGATCAAAAGCATAAAAAATTCACTAAAGACGAAAAATACTACTAAAACATCTGGTATTTTTTTGTCTATACGCTGTCTTATATGAATTTTTTTTTTAACTTTAGTTTACATTTCCATAATTTACCGATTTTTCTCGTCGACACAAATAATTGATTCAAAAAATTTTCTCCTATACAATCCAATCCTACATACCTGTACAGTGTACTCTTTGTTATGGATTAACGACGAAAATCTGTTTAATCCTACAACGCATAATTCTACGGATCTTTTAACAAATGAATCACGTAAAATGTAAGCAAAACAAGTCACAGAAATTTAAAAACTGAAAGAAAAACAAGACACAAGATATAATAAAACCTCAACGCTAAAAAATCACTTTGAGCCACACCAAATTACACTACGAATCAATCAACGAAGATAAAGTTTTCTCACAATCTCTCAGATTGGTTTTCTTTTGTTTCACTTTTTAGTTTTCACGCCTCGAAATCGTTACACGATCAAGACGCGATGCAACCGGGCCAACAAAACCCTAAAAAGAAACACTTTAAAGTGCTTTTAGAATACCATGTGAAACACCAGAAGGGCTACAAAACATTCCGCTCACAATTAGGTCCTAGGTAGCGGGTACCCCAATTCCTCTAGAAGGCTATCAAAGCCAAGCTTATCTTCACTCCCAACACTCTTGATATAGACACGGAGAGAGAGATGTTTGAAGAAATGGAGTCGTCTCGCGCGCACTGTTTTTAACAAAAAAATGTGTAATGTTTACACATATGGACCAATTTTAAACACATTTGTGTTTAGACGTTTCTTTCGATGTCTCTTGTTCTTGGTGTTTTGGATTAAGTTTTTCGAAAGATTTTTAAAGACTTGGGTCTTTAAAATCCACGATATTTCAAATCAAAAAATGAAATGGTTCGAATATTGTTTTTTTCGATTTTTTTTTTTTTTTCAAATTAAAGTACTAAATTCGTGAACTTTAATTTGGTGCTTGGCAATCAAAAAAAAACGACAATGTAACTACAATATTTTTGATTTGAAATATCATCGATTTTAAAGACCTAAAATCTTAAAATCTTTTGAAAAACTAAATTTAAGTATAATATTCTGTAAAATGTGAAGTACGTAAATAGAAATATTTCTTACTAATTCTCACCAAATCGTTCTCAAGGGATACGGAGTGAGAGGGGGTATTTGCCCCTGCCCTCCCCTTAATTTTCCTCGTATTTCTAGAATATTTTTAGCTTAAATAGTAGTTCTTGAATACCAGGCCAAATTGATAATATGGACGCCACCAGTGGCCCAATTATGTGTAGGATCAAGTGTGAAACAAGAGAAATTTTTTAGTGCCGGATGGGTATTCCTCACGTGACATTCACTCGGCAATCTCAGTTGTCAAAAATGCAATCCAAAGGTCCGGAAGAAGAGAGAGAAAAAGAGGAGAGAAAGTGGTCGGATGAGAGGAGAGAGAGGGAATCAATCTCGACCTTCCAAAATGCTTTTGAACAACTGAGATCGTGCTCGACATGACCATGTGGTACCCATTCGGTACCCAAAAATTTAGAGAACGAAAGAGCATCTAGCTCAGCCCTGGATAGCTGTTGTAAGAGCCCCAAGAAAATCTTTGCATTTAATTCTTACAAATCCTCGCCCAAATTTTGATACAGACAGTCTTCAATCATGAAGTTCATTGGAAGCAGAAAGTACTGTTCAGAGAGCAATGTTCAAAATAAATTATGAATTGATTTTTTTTTTTTTTACCTATGATGTTACTATAAGAATGAAAGGTACTATTTCCGTCTCATAAAGTTGTATCACTACAAAATTACGTGTAATTTTTAAGCTAAAAAATAACGTTCCTACAAAAATAATTTTTAAGTCAATATGGATCTTGTTTAATAGATCTCATTGAGAACTTTTATACGATGCAAAAAAAATTCAAAAATTATTTTGGTAAATACATTATTTTTTTAGTTTGAAAATTACACGTAGTTTCATAGTGATACAATTTTATGGGACAGAGGATGTACTGATTATCAAATTGTGCTTCTAATGTCTTTGTTTTGAAAATGGATTATGAGAGAATTCATTTTGGGTAGCGGCTGCATCTCCCAAAAGAGCCAAAATAGATTAATGCACCATATATAATTCAAAATCAAGCTCCCAAGACGCCCTACTGAGAGAGTGTTTGAGAGTTTCATTTTTCTACTTTCTGTATTTGCTTCTACATTTTTTGTTTTTTGAATTATGACAAGAATGTATAATGAATCTCTAGAGTGTTTGAAAGGAAAGTGAATAATGCATTTTGCAGTAAGAGTAATGTTTAAGACATATGTGTAGAATACATTTAGTATGTGTTCTATGTCAATAATAGTGGGAAAAATAAAAAATGAGAAGTGAAAAAACTCATCAACCCATCTTTTTTACTTTGCTCTCCCTCAATATGGAAAACTGTTTCGGAATGAGACTGTCAAACACAAATTGGGAGTGCTTATAGTCAGCAATCATGACCGTTTGTTCGGCAATCAATAGTCTGTGTTAAATAAATTTATCCTACACGTAAATTAGTTTGAATTAAATGCATTTAATCGGAATCACTAATTGTTAAACCGGCCACCGGGACGGTAGTGATTCATATGTTGGGAAGATAGAAAACTAAAACAGAGACTGCCAAACACACCCTTGAAAGAGACAAACAGGCAGAATGTCTTTTCACATCCTTTTTCCCATACCACTTTTGTACTGATCCTTTTAAAAGCACTCTTGGCTTTACACCTCCATTTTACAGGTTTTCCGCTCTTTGATGTTCCCTCCAACGGTGGTTTAGAGAGAGAGAGAGATGGAAATGGTCCAAATGGGATGGTCTGAAACGCCGTGGGGGAATGGGAAGACGATGATCGATCAAGCCAAAGAAGAGCTGCAAATACTGGAAGCCCAACACCCAAATCGGTTTGAATATCTGAAACTTGAGCTCAAATACTTCATTACCCTTCTCCAATCCCAAAACCCATTCCTTCTTTCTAATCAGTACAACAGCAGCAGCTCGGTGGTGTCCTCTTCTTCCACTGCTACCACTCAAGGTTTGTAAAACCATATATTAATAAGCTCCTCAGTTTGGTCTAATTTTCGGCTGTTGTGGGCCTATGCAGAATTAACAACAATTATTACAACTGTTCATATATGGTTCTTGTTGAGAAGGTAAAAATTTTGATTGATCGGGCCTTAATATATATCTGAACTTACACACCCATTAACCCCCATAATCGGATGTGTGTGGGTTTGTGCTTGTAGGCACTAATTTCAGACCCTAAAAGTAACAATCGGGCATAATCTTAGTGGCTGAGTTTGCTGGTACGAGAATCAAACTTGAGACCTTGGGAGGAAGGATGAAGCTAGTGGGGGACAAATGGGCGGCTATCACGTTTTCAAAAAACACAATTATTATATAGAAATCTTGGTTTTTTTTGGCAAGGGATACCTTCTAGCCAGTGTCATGGTATGAACTTGTTCAATCATCAAATAGGGTGGGCCTACAACCGTCCAAAACTCGACTAAACGCGATGGAAGGGGGGATTGACTGGGAGCCGAGTCTGTTATGGAACCAGTAACTTTAGATACCTGCAAAAGAAAAAAACTGGGAAATCATGTGTGTGGTAAATTCACTTTTAATTAGTCTGATGTGACCACCCAAAATGATTTTTCTTTTACATCTAAACAAATTTAGGTAATTTTTTTAACTTAATTACCTTTTCTGGTTATGTGAAAAGTGATTAGAAAGTGCAAACCATGGACGCGGAACTCTGCTGTCATCATTGAGGAACAGCAGCCCTGCCAACTACCAAAACTATGTCATTTTGGGGTTTTGAGGTCGTTTTTTAGTGTGTTGTTAAAGACCTCGTTTTTTTGCGGTCAAGGTATAATCTTAACAACACACTTGGGGAACCTCCTCAAAAACTTCGAAAATGACATAGTTTTGGGGCTTGGCAGGGCCTGCCGTCACAGCAGAGTCCCGATTTGCAAAGCACAGCATCCTGGCAATGATTAAGGTGCAAACTAGTCCTTGAACATGTATAATGATTTTGAAATGTATACATTGTGTATCAAAACTAGGCATGGCATTTCCGAAATTATTTGTATCTTAACCATGCCCAATGGGGTTGTTGTTACTTACTTGCATTACCCTTGATGTTGTTGTGAAAGATATGTGTGAACTGGTAGAAAAAGTTATGTGTAATAGAAATATATAGATATCGGTTTTATATGCGTATATTGTGATCCGAACAGCATCATCAACCGGCAAGAAGAGGAAGAAAGGCAGCAGGGAAACGTTAAGACCAGAGTCGGGTGGTAAAATCGATCAGAACAAGCGAAGGATTCAGAGGGCTAATAGCGACGACTCCTTATTTGGCAGGAGGATAGATAGGGTTGAGGTTGTGATTGAGAGGGCTCAAGCTTGTCTCCACAAAATCCAACAATTTAAAACCAGCTTTTGATGATCTCACCAGAAACTGCGATATAATCAGAGGAAGAAGCCAAATGAAATGTTTTTCTTCCTCCCCTTTTGCCTTTGTGGGTGGTGATAGAAAAGCTAAAGCCAGCTGTTGAAGGGTTTATTTTTGTTATCTACTTTGACATCTTCAATGGAGTCTTCTTCTGTTGGTTGGTTCTGAGGAGCAGTTGTTTTGATGGGCTTGAAGAGCAATGGGAAAATAGGGCAGCTATTTTTGTATTGGCACAGGACCATCACTTCCCCAACTTTTTTTATGTGTGATGGAATTTTGTGGGAGATGAATCTCCCAGCTTGATGTATGTTGTGGGTGCCCAAAAGAATAGTACATGATGGTGGAAAATATAATTATTTACTCCAGTCTGTCTTTCCAGTGTGTCTTTGTTTTATTATTTCTCACTACTAACTAATTAGGTTTGATAAATAAATGTCATAATTTCGTGGTGTTCTTTTCTCTCCCCAATGAAAGGGTTCTTATTTTCCTAATGTTCGGCTTGTGAAGCTTGATTTTGACTTGGGTCATGCTTGAGGGTCCGGAGATCGAGTAGCTTATATTCTTTCTTCATCCATTATAGAAATTGGTGTGAACTGTAGATATATCTAACATTCTGCCGGGGAACCACGTAAAATCTCAATGTCTTTGCGCTATTGTTTTAATATGTTCTAGACTATCGTTGCGCATAGTTGGTGTGTTGGCTTGGCCAAATTCACCACACCTACTCCAGCGGAAGAGCCGAAGAGGGCCTTTCCCTTGTTGGCAAGATTTAGCGATTTGAACCCCAGAAAACTTGGTCTATAGCTATTTGCTGTAAATCTGAGCAAATTGCCACACTCCGGTTCCATGGATGCATTCCCAGAAATGCTAAAAAAAACTGAAACAAGAAAATTGAAGAAACAGAAGCAGAATTGTCATCCTATTCCAGCCATTTTGGATAGTGAGGTGAATATGAACTTGTCTCTACCGGTATCACACTTTATGCTACGCACGATGTCGCGTGCTCAGTGTAATATTCTTCGATAAGTAGTAATTAAAATGAATAAGTTGGAGTATCGCATGATAAAATCACAGTCCAACAATGTTCTCCAGATTTCTGGTGCTCCAATAGGCTGAAACACTGACTAATTCCACTTCTCCATTAGAGCAGCAAATATAGTAATCTGCCCCATTTTGCTGTATATGCCTATCATGCTTCATTTGGTAATGATCCATAAAATACTGGCACCACAGTGCCAGAACATCCCGGGCAGTCATGGCCATAATTTAACTGTTTCAATAGGTGAATTATGAATAAAAATCGATCATCAACTAAACAGAACGCGACAAAATAATATCACCATATTAGTCACAAAACAAACACCACCAAATAATTAACATAGATTAATATCAAGTAACAAAGCAAAAGTGCTCAATATCAGCTCAATATTACAAGTATAGAGGGCCATTTATTGGACGACTTCTGTGCTCCATCCTCGTGCACAGTCGGTTAAAATTAGCATTCTTCTTGGAAAGGGAGAAAGAAAAATCTAGGGTTGAGTCGGTTAACATTTAGCATTCATCTTGGAGAGAGAGAGAGAGAGAAATCAGAAACCAGCCTTGTAGCTTTATCTTCCTAGAGTACAAAAACCAACAGAACCAGGAAGAGATCATTGGTAACCCCACAAGCGTTGAGAGAAAAAAAATCATTGGTGAGAAAAATGGGTTTTGGTTAAGCTAGAATGGCTCTTTTGAAACCCGCATTCAACTTCTTCCGTCTTTAGAGTAATGGGCTCGCGTTTCATTCCCTCAGCATCTCTCATCGGTCATTCCCGCCGCTGGTCTTTCTCCTCAACATTTTCTCCCTCTCGTTCCTCAATCATCCTGAGGCCCAGGTATACCCCCGTTTCTACTTCCATATACCATGTTGTGTTTTTGAGACGATGATCTTTCAACCATTCCGTCTTTTGTGTTTGCTTTGTTGTGTAACAAGGAAGAAAAATGGGATAAGTTGCAAGTCAGCCCTTGTGGTTGTACCCCAGTTTTCCAAGAAAATATCCACGATACTGAAAATTCGCGAGAGCCGAGGTCTACGGAAGAATTACTTGACTAAGGGTAAAGATATGGGGTTCTATTTGAATGTGTTATATAGAGCTTAATAAAGATTCCAATGACCTATTGGGTGGTGGTTTTTGAAACACCTACTGTAAATCATGTTCGAAACATAATCCCTCGTAGTTTCCTATTGATCTTATGTTAATATTGCAGAATACATATTGTTACAGCTAGGGAAGAAGAAACAGATAACAGAAATGTAGAGAGAGAAGAGAGAAACAATCTGGTATTATTTACAAAGTAATCAACGTACATCTTTCCCCTTTGGGTCTATTATTTATAGCCACAGCATTATATTCCCTCCATTACTTTGTAACTACTTCGGTAACTATTTCCTAACAACTTCTTAACTAATTTCTTTATATTGAATTACAAAATAGGCCCCCATCTATATGGTATTTAGCTGGATGTAACATTCCCTGGTGTTTGAAAAACAGCCTTGTCCTCAAGGCTGAAAGTGAGGATATTTAGCTTGCATTTCTGAGTAGTCAACCCAAGTAGCATCCTCAGGAAAATCATTCTCCCACTGCACTAGCCACTGAACCACTGCCTTGTTACCTCGCTTAATCATTTTCCTATCCGCAACGACCATAGGTTCTAAATTATGGAAGGTTCCCTCCGAAGTCAGGGTGGTAGAGTGGGTAGAGGTCATGACATGTGAGCCAAGTTTCTTCTTGAGCAAGGACACATGGAATACAGGATGAATCTTGGCAGCCGGGGGTAGTTGTAGCTTATAGGCTACTGCTCCAATCTTCTGCAAAATCTGATATGGCCCATAGAATCTTGGTGCCAGCTTCATGTTTCGTTGTAGAGCTAGGGTAGTTTGTCTATAAGGCTGTAGTCTCAAATAAACCCAGTCCCTTACTTCAAAAGTTCTCACGATCTTCCTTATTGCTCGATAAAACTTCATTCTTTGTTGTGCTTGAAACAGATGCTCCCTTGTCGTCACGTAATAAGCGACCCTTTCCCAACCAACTTTATGTCGACTTGAAAGAATCAAGAAGGTTTGGATAGACAAAAGTGTGTGGCAGGGGATCTTGCCCATACAACTGCATAGTAGGGAGAGTGTTGATAGTTTGCGAATGGTGTGTGGTATTATACCACCATTACGCTAGTGACAACCATTTGGCCCATCGCCTGTCTAGGGTAATCTCCCGACATGCACCTTAGATAATTTTCCAAACACTTATTCAATTTCAGTCTGCCCATCTGTTTGAGGGTGATAGGCAGTGCTAAGGCACAGCTCACACCCCTGAAGAGTGAAGAGTTCATGCCAAAAATGGCTAGTAAACACAGCATCTCTGTCAGAGACAATGGTTGAAGGTAATCCATGCAGCTTGAACACTTGGTCAAAGAATACTTTAGCTACATCCTTGGCAGTATAGGGATGGGACAGAGGCATGAAATGTCCATACTTTGTTAACCTTGTCAACCACCACAAAAAATCCAGCTTTGCCTTTAGGAATTAGGAAGTCCATCTATGAAGTCCATAGAGATGTCAGACCACACTCTAGTAGGAATGGGCAGAGGTTGTAGTAAGCCTGGATACTTCACATTTGCACTTTTAAATCTCTGACAGATGTCACATTCAGAAATGAACAAGGCCACATCTTGTTGTAGCCCTTTCCAATAAAAAGTCCTCTGCAGTCGTTTGGTTGTTTTACCTATGCCTGAGTGTCCACCCACGGCAGAGGCATGAAAATCCTTGATCAATAGGCTTCTGACAAGACCATCTCCCACCACCAATTTGTTGTGGTAGGTAAGGAGTCCATGCTCCCACATATACCCAGAGTGAACAAGGCCCTGTTGCAGGTCAGTGATTAGCTGCCTAATGTGGTCATCAGTGTCCCAACTCTTCTTTACTTCAGTTAACCAATTGGTATTAACACAGGAGAGGGCATGGAGAGTGGCTATAGGATCTTCTGAATTGTCCATCTCACTTTGTCTTACTCTTGATAAAGCATCTGCAGCCAAATTATCCTTGCCACTCTTATGCAGTATTGTGTAGTGAAAACCCAACAATTTGGTGATCCACTTCTGCTGGAAAGGAGTACCCACTCTTTGTTCTAAAAGGTACTTTAAATTTTGGTGATCAGTTTTAATAACGAAATGCCTTCCCAATAAGTAGTACCTCCACTTCATAACTGCCAATACAACTGCCATTAACTCTTTCTCATAAGTAGATAGGGCTTGATCTTTTAAGGAGAGTGCTTTACTCCAGTAGGCTATGGGGTGGCCCTCCTGCATAAGGACTGCCCCCAACCCTGTACCTGAGGCATCAGATTCCAGAACAAAATCCTAAGTGTAATCAGGCAAAGCAAGAACTAGTGCTGAGATCATTGCAGTTTTTAGTTGTTCAAATGCCAAAGTAGCTGCAGCTGTCCATTCAAAAGAGTCTTTTCTGAGGAGCCTATGGAGGGAAAAACAGATCTTGCCATAGTTATGGATGAAGCGTCTGTAATACCCAGTGAGTCCCAAGAAACCTCTCAACTCCTTGATAGTAGTAGGTATTGGCCAAGTAGTAATAGCTTGTAGTTTAGTAGGTTCTGCAGCCACACCCTTAGCTGATACCAAATGTCCCAAATACTTTACCTCCTCTTTACCAAAAACACACTTGGTCATTTTGGCAAACAATTGATGTTGTCTAAGCAATTACAGGGTAATTGTCAGGAGCTGCAGGTGTTTCTCCCAAGTAGGGCTGTAGACTAATATGTCATCAAAGAATACTAGAATAAAATGTCGCAAATATGGTCTGAAAACTTCATTCATCAAACTCTGAAAAGTAGAAGGGGCATTTGTAAGCCCAAATGGCATTACAAAGAATTCATAATGTCCGTCATGGGTCCTAAATGCTGTTTTGTTAATATCTGATGGATGCACCCTTATTTGATGATAACCAGACCTAAGATCTAGTTTAGAGAAGTATTGAGCTCCACATAACTCATCCAAGAGTTCATCTATCACGGGAATGGGAAATTTATCCTTTATAGTAGCACTGTTAAGAGCTCTATAGTCCACACACATCCTCCAGGTGCCATCTTTCTTCTTAACCAACAGAACTGGGGAGGAGTAGGGACTAACACTAGGTCTGATTATCCCTGAAACCAACATATCTCGGACCTGTTTTTCTATCTCAGCTTTTTGAAAATGAGGATACACGTAGGGTCTAACATTTGTAGGTTCTTCTCTGTTTGAGTGGAATGCAATGGTCATGAGACCTTGTGGGTGGCGGCTTCTGTTGGTTCTTGAAAAGATCTCGCAAAATTCAGTAAAGTAAGGCCCGCAAATCCCGCGGATGCCTCCCCGTGTTCCTTGTTTATGATCAGCCCCTGCACCTTTAGAATCAGCTTGTAGCATACAGATCTGTGCTATGGCTCCTTGGGGGTGTTTTTGTAACATCTTGTTCATCTTGCCAGGTCCAATTACTTGCCCTTCCCCTCTTTTACCCCCTCTCAGTACATGTCTCCTACCATTGAGGGTAAATTCCATGCTAAGATTCTTGAAGTCCCACCTGACTGGCCCAAGTGTTGCTAGGCACTGGATCCCCAAAACCATGTCACACCCTTTTAATTGAAGGACCCTCATGTCAGCTTGAAAGATAGTGCCTTGCATTTCCCATGAAAAATTCTAGCGGTAGTAGTCATCTTGATCAATTTTGTTCCATCTGCGATGGCGGTAGTGAATCGCTGATCTCGGTGCTTATGTTGACCCTTTTAATCACTTCCGGGCTTAAGAAATTGTCGTATTCTCGAGTCAATCAAAATGTTGATTAACTTCTTCTTAACATTGCCCTTTACCCTCATGGTGCGATATGAAATTGAACCAGTTAGGGCATTCAATGATATCTGCAACTCTTCCTCATGGTTCTGCTGGTCCCCTTCCAATCCTTCTTCCTCCATTTGTTCCTCAACTGGTACTTCCTCATCAGGCTCCTCTCCTTCTAGGGCATAAAGCTGCTTCTTTCTACAAACATGATCCCTGGTATACTTATCATTACATTTAAAACACAAACCCTTAGCCCTCTTTTCCTCCAAATCCTTGGAAAGTTCTCTTCTGACAAATCCTCCACTATTACCATATGGCTTGGTTTGAGGCAGGGATAAGACGCCCTCAGATCTACCCCCCACTCTAGTCTTCTTGGCAATGGCATCTATGCTAGCTTCTTGAAGTTTAGCTAAGCCTATAGCTTGTGTGATAGAGGTAGGCCTGAACATAAGAACCCCAGGTTGAATTTCTTCCTTTAACCCACTGATAAAAACATCTAATAAAGAAATTTTCAGGCAGATTTTGAGTCCTGTTAGCAAGAATCTCAAACTGCTCTTGATAAGCCTTGACAGTAGTGGTCTGCCTTAATTTGGTTAATTCCCCCATAGCATCCTCATACGTATTTGGACCAAATCTTGATAATAAGCCATATTTGAACAGATCCCAAGTTATGTGTTGATGGCACTTCTCAAACCATTGAAACCAATGGAGAGGGGAATCTTCTAAATGTAAAGATGCCAGTTTAACTTTGTCTAGCACGTCAATTGCATTATAATCAAAGAACCTTTCACATTTATATAACCACCCACTAGGGTTTTCTCCATGAAACCTAGGAAATTCGATTTTTGCAAACTTATGGTTATGCAAGAATGAAGAGTGGTGGTGATTATCTGACCTTTATGGAATTTCCCCAAAAATCTGAAACCCTAATGCCCCTGGTTGATCTTGTTGGGTCTGACGAAATGCTCCTGGTGGATCTTGATAATTCTGACGAGAACCTCCAGTTAGATTCTGCTCCTGTCGCTGAGACCGAGGTACTCCCCCAGGATTCTCTTGGTGTTTCCCGTAGATGTGGCTTGCCATCTGATCATACTTGGAGTTCATAGCTGCGATCAATTCCTTGATATCTCCCAAATCTTTGAGGGAGTTCTTGATTTCTCCTATTTCCCTGGTATGAACCTCACTACCTTCTTTCAGATTACGTAATGCGTCTTCAAATTTCTTTGCTTCTTGTGCTCTAGTTCCTTCGGCCATTGCAGAGAATCGTTCACAGGCTGAGGAATGCCTGCTCTGATACCACTGTTACAGCTAGGGAAGAAGAAACATATAACAGAAATGTAGAGAGAGAAGAGAGAAACAATCTGGTATTATTTACAAAGTAATCAACGTACATCTTTCCCCTTTGGGTCTATTATTTATAGCCACAGCATTATATTCCCTCCATTACTTTGTAACTACTTCGGTAACTATTTCCTAACAACTTCTTAACTAATTTCTTTATATTGAATTACAAAATAGGCCCCCATCTATATGGTATTTAGCTGGATGTAACACATATCAAAGAAATGTGTAAATTCCATGATCCAAAATGTCGAAAAATCCACGAACCGTTAATGTACTTGAATTTGTTCAAACCCATAAGCTTGAGAAGCTTCAGTCGCAACGCCTGTTGACTTGAAGCCCCTGAGAGACATGGCACTAAACACTGTTTTTGCTAGAAAACTACTACTGGAACAAGAAAACAGACTTTCAATTACAGTATCTTCATTTGGCTGGTGCCAAGGAAACCCAATTAAAGCCCTAATGATTGACACTCCATTTGCGTCATTTAGGGTACAAATGCTATAGTACAATCATAATTCCATACCATAACCTGTGTTTTTTTCCTTGTAAATCAGTCTTGATGATCTTTCTATTGTTGTTTGATCCATAACCCAATTTAAAGATGCTAGGTATTCTCATTTGATACTTCCACAGTGAATCGTACGATAGTGTTGTCTAATAGTATAGATTTTAATAGTTGAAATTTTTGGGATATTCTTCTTAAGTGAATCTTACGTACATTTGGGTTTCTTGAATTCTACATTTGGTTTATATAGCATACTCTCAATTCTAATCCAAGTAACCCATTTACTGTAAACACTAAGGAGCTTCCCATATCATCAAACACCCTTCTGTAGTTTTAGGTATCCATTTATAGATCCCTTATTTGTATCCATCTCAATCTTTATCTTCACACTACTTGCCATCCACTTGAAACAATGTCAATCGTTTGCGGTCTTCCACTCCTTGAGTGTGTTTGCTGTTTGGCATGTGCCCAATGGGCTTGGAAACGGTGTCTCCACACTGCTGGACATGACAATGAGACTTGGGGCCTTTCTTTTGATCAAGAATTTGAACTGGTCCCACGAATTTGCCAATATATACTGACAGTTTATGAAGATGATCTAAGGAACCCACTTTGGTGATATTAATATGATAGATATGATTTCAGGAATACTAGACATTGTGATATTAATTTATACAAAAGATTGCAAGCTAAGAAACCATCAACAATAATCTTCTAACTCCCTCGTCTCCCTCACTCCTCCCTCCAATAGAGAAACAAAAGAGGAGAAACATGCAAGGGATCAAAGGGGAAAAAGAATAATTAGATGAACTACAAACAAACAAACAAACAAAAAATTGATTGCTGATGAGCTAATACTCGATTACACTGGCAAGCTATTGGTCACAAGTGCAATTTAGTCCTTCACATCTCCCCAATGACCTTCCTTGGTGCTGGATTATTTGGCCCTCGGTCTCGTTGACCACATGTGAAGTACAACCATCCATTCCAAAACCCGACTAGAGTTGTTTTCACACGATAAGGAAGTTTTCCAACAACTGACCATTTCTACAATCATGCACAAACCAAGACAAAACATCAAGGATCCACAAATAACCAACATAAAAGAATGCTAAAAGAGCGTGCAATGATCACAGATATTATAAGAATAGCAACCCAACACTGAGAAGTTAAACACAGAAAAACAGTAGCAGTTAGGGGCTAGTCAATTGTTCAGATCACCAGCTATATAGTTGTTTTCTTATTGTATGAGGCATGGATTCAAGGCTCAGATACCTTATAAGGTATTTTGGGGGATGCCATAGGACTCCAAAAAACAATCTGGGTTAATTCCATACCCACCTTCGGGTTCCCAAAGTGGGTGTCTTAGATCATCTTCATAAACTACCAGTATGTATCGGCAGATTCATGGGATTGGTTCAAATTCTTGAGCAGAAGAAAGGCCCCAAGTCTCACTGTCATGTCCAGCAGTGTGAAGACACCGTTTCCAAGCCCATCAGGCACATGCCAAATAGTAAACACACTCAAGGAGTGGGAGACCGCAAACGATTGACATTGTTTCAAGTGCAAAGTAGTGTGAAGATAAAGATTGAGATGGATACAAATAAGAGATCTATAAATGGATACCTAAAACTATAGAAGGGTGTTTGATGATATGGGAAGCTCCTTAGTGTATACTGTAAATGGGTTACTTGGATGAGAATTGAGAGTATGATGTATAAACCAAATGTAGAATTCAAGAAACCCAAATGTACGTAAGATTCACTTAAGAAGAATATCCCAAAAATTTCAACTATTAAAATCTTTACTATTAGACAACACTATCGTACGATTCACTGTGGAAGTATCAAATGAGAATACCCATCATCTTTAAACTGGGTTATGGATCAAACAACAATAGAAAGATCATCAAGACTGATTTACAGGGAAAAAACACAGATGATGGTATGGAATTATAATTGTACTATAGCATTTGTACCTCAAATGACACAAATGGAGTGTCAATCATTAGGGGTTTAATTCATCTCAATGAATTATGATTGTACCATAGCATTTTTCCAAAACCCCAATATCAAAAGAGAATACCATTTCAGACATTCAATTTCTACACTGAAAAAGATACCTGATACAACAAACAAGAGAACCCCTTTAAGCGCAGAAAAACCTTCCACAAAAGATCACAACAATCAATTTACGAGAAGCTGTTAACCTGATAACCCATAACGAAGGAGGAGAATACTGTAGAGGCAGAAGATGGCTTACCCAAACCTTAGAACTTGCACGTACAAAAGATCCGGGAGAAAAGCAAACAATTAATCCGATGAAGTAACGAATTCTCTCGGAGAGGAAACCTGGTTGAGAGAGGGTCTCCAGATGGAATGGCAAGAGTAAACGAGGAGAGAAATTTTTTGAAGGAGAAAAAGGGAACTTTGCAGAAGGAAAACCGACATGATAGCTCTTCTGTAATGGAGAAAATATTGCAGAGCTCCAAAGATTTTGATCAGATTTTTCACGCAAGAATGAACACCTTACACTCCAAGCTGTCGTACAAATGTCAAGTCTTTGGATTGGCAAGATTGAGAATAAAACAAGTAAAAAGGGCAAAACGGGAAGCCAAAGTGCAAACCAACATGAACAGTGTCTTCAGCGGAGAATTCTCTTACTAGTAAGTTATAGATCATAGATAAGCACGGTGCATTGCGAGGTTTTACAAAACAAACCATATCTAAGCTTCTGGCTTTCAACAATTTTTACTTTCTCATCACTGGCCGCAGATATCAAGAGAAGAACCCAATGGAGTCGATCAACATCAAATTTGACAGCGCTCCCAAAGATGTTCCATATCCAAAGCAAAGCACAATACTGTAATTACCAAGCTCCATCATTTCTTACAAAACCTTACTTGAAATGGTCTAAAGAGCCACAAAAGTGCCAAACAATATGCCAGCAATCTGCTAGTGTGTTCCTAGTTAGAGAAGGCAAGCTGATGCATCAAGCTTCAACATTACCATCACATCTTCTCTCTCACAGTAGCCATGAAAATGAAACCAATTTTGCGACGACGAGGAGAATATCTAGCATTGAACTTTATACTTTGCAACCACCACTTGACAAATACACACAAACTGGCCCAACAAATCGAAATGAATTCAGCTTCTGGCAGGCATATGATCTGCATAAAAGCATACTTTTAGTTAGATCATAGTCGAAGGATTCAGTAGGGGTAAAATTCAAGCTGCAGATGGTTTATAAGTTTACCTGAATGTGGTATGCTCCAACATAGATCGCCCAAGCATCAAGTGACATGTGAAAACAGAATATATTTGCTACTGAAGTTTCCCACCTCAAGGAAGATATAGGGATTCACCTGAGAGCAACAGAGCTTCACAGTAAGGTGTCTACATTTTGAGTTTTTTTTTTTTTTTGCCCGCTTACACACACCAAAAAGAGTAAAAGCAGGAGAGGAAGGAAGGAAAAATCACCAGAGTGAGACACTTCCGAGTACTTATGCTGAGCCAATTGGCACTCCCCCTCAGAAACAAGCACCTATTCAATGAGAACTCAGTGGCCACACAGGAAGCAATTTTGGCAGGATGGTTGCACAGTTGGATCAACACACAATGATACCACCATCTGGGAGGAACAGTCTAAAACCATGTCACCACTCACCGGTATTCAGATGCCCAGGTCACTCAAGAGTGAAAAAAAAAAAACAAAAAACAAAAAAAGCAAAAACAACAGCAACAATCCCATTTCAAAAATTATTCATCTTCCTTCAGGGGTCCCTCTTTGTGGAGTATATAATACAACTTCTTTTAGGGTCCCATCAGCAAAATGCACCACCACGACAAGTAGACATAATACTCATAAATCCTTTCTCCATTCAAAAACACAGATCTTCATTCGGTCACTTTGCTGTCCAACATCTTCATGAAGTTAGATGATGGCACTCCCACTGTCTATTAAGGAGCTTCATCCCTAATTGAGTAATTTCTGAATTAAGCATTCTTCAATAGAAAAAAGCATTTTACCTCAATCGTTTTCCTCCTTTTTCCATCCTTCCTCCTGACTTCTACCTACGTCCCTCAACTTCGAATCACCACTGACAAACCCACGACGCCCCATTAGGACAAGATCCAAAAGCTTCCTCCTCGCATTGTAAACAGGATTTGGCTCAATCAAGCACCCCCTCTCGTATGCTTCCCTCAAAAACACAGTATGTCTATTCCCCTTGGTTGACAAGTAAAACATCCCAGGGTGATCCAAGAACAAATCCCTTATGTTCAAATCAATTCCAAAGCACTTCCTAAAATGACTTATCTTCTCCACCTCAACTGTCTTCTCCACGGTCAAATTCAAGAATTCGTGAACGATCCCAACCGCCCGTTTCTCCATTCTCATTACACCACTCTTAGACCTGTTCTTCTCTACCATCTCCTCGTAAGGCCCAACATAAGGCAATCTCTGCCATTCCTTCACTTTAGCTCTAAAATTCTTACTCAACCTCATTCCCGGTGGATACCCATGTTTAAAACTAAACCTCATTTCAGTCCTATCAACACTAGCGTCTTCTCTACAACACTCCAAAACCCTCCAATTCTCGACGGCGGCTACCAAACTATCCCTACTAATTTCATTTTTGAGTTTCAGTATATGAGTATTAGGTTCATGGGCATCACATAATTCAAATAAATCAGGGTTTTTTGATATTACCGAGTCCTCAAAATCGTCCGGAAGCCCAATCTCTCTCCACACCTTGAAAATGGCTCGGAGCGGGAGTGATTTCGATACAGACATGGACAGAATCCGGACCAACCGATCAATTATAAGCGGTTCGGATGTGGAGATGGCAGCCGATTCCAGACGGGTGATTTCGATGGCTTTTTCGGTTAATCGGCAGTAGGGTTTGGAGTGCGATGGGTTATAGAACACGTGGAAAATGTAGGGGTACTTGTGGAGGAAGGCGGCGGCGCCACGGTTGAGGTGGAGGGTCTGGGAGAGGCGGTTGAGGAAGTCGAGGGAGATCGAAGGTGGGTTGTTAGGGCTTGCGAGGATTAGGTCTTGGATGGAGATTACTTTGAGGAGGTTTTTGTAATGGGTCATGAGTTTTTCGAAGGTGGGGTCTCTGGCTCTGGAGGAGACGTATTGGGATGAGGTAGTTTTGGAGCGGAGAGTGGTGGTGAATGGAGGAGCAGTGGTGGTGGTGGGTTTGAATTTGAGTTTTCGGAGGACGTGGGCTGCCATTGATTTACAGGGGGAACGAATACCAGTGTCACTGACTGATACTGTATCACAGCGACCGAAGAAAAGGCGCGATCCGATGCCCAAAAAAAAACAAAAAACTTAGAAGCCCTCGGATGGCACTACCCAAAAAAAAAAAAAACAAGGAGTATTAGGCTATGTTTGGAAGTTGAGAAAAAATGTGGAAAAGAAAAGAAAATTATATAATAAAAAAATCTCTTATTTGTTTAGTTTCCAAATAGAAGGAGAAAGAAAAAGGAAAAAGAAATTTGTTACTTTTTTTTTTCCTTTTTTTCTCTCTCATGAGTGCAAATTTTCTTCTCTCCTTCACAAACCAAACAAAAAGAAGAAAAAAATTTCTACTTTTTTTTTTTTTTTTCTCTTTCTCTTTTCTTCCACAACTTCCAAATACAGCCTTAAGGAAAGGAAGAAAAAAGATGAGAAAATAATTTTCCATTCCTTTGTTTGGTTCTAAAAAAAGATTCTAAAAAGAAAGAAAATATATTCAAACTTCTATTTTACTTTCCACTCACCTTCCTCCTATTTTTTCTTCAATTTTCCTCTAATTTACACCAAGAGGTGCTCTACTGCTCTATCGAAAAGCGGGCCAATTAACCAATTTGCCTTTCTTTATAACTTTATTAAATAAAACGTGTATTTTTGAAGTTTATTCCTTTACTACGTGAAACGTGGTTGCTAATCACGCTTTCAAAAAAACGTGGTTTTGTTTCACACTTTCACAATGGATTAAAACGAATTAAGAGAAAAAATTAAGTTAATCGTAATCCAATTTGAAGTAAACACGCCTTCAAAAAACGTCTCTTAAACACGTTTTCTATGATACAAAATGGCCCCAAAAAATAAAATAGTGAAAGCGCCATTGGATAATGCACCTTATGAGCTGTGTTTGCCAAATGCACCTTCTCAAAGTGCTAGTAGTAAACACGCCTTTATAAAATTCCTATTTTGAGTTAGGGTGAGTTTTCAAATAGATTTTATCAAAATCTAATAAAATTAAGTGTTTTATTTTATACATTTGTGAGGAGAATTAATAAAATTTTAGATTTTCGCATTCAAAATTTTAAAATTTTATTACTCTCTACGTAAATAAATAAAATACATTGGAAAAACTCAAATTTAGCCCGAAAAGCGCTGCCTGTTTGAAAAAAGCCCGTAACGCCATCCATGGCAAGTTCTGACCTCGATCCCTCTGCCGATCGGCGCCAAGAAATCCCATGAACGCAGTTATCGTTCTCAAGAGTAAAGACAGTTGATTGGAGAGAGAAAGAATCGGAAACATGGTGTGGGGTATTTTTCCCGTCGACCCAATTCCAGGTTAGTAGTTTTATGCTTTTCCTATTGATATACAGGGGTATTCCTTCTCCTCTGTACCTTTTAAAGTTGTTGAAAAAAATAAAAAAAATTCCAATGAGTACATTATTGGTATATTGGTTCTTTAAATGCCTTTAGGTTGGATAAATTTCAAATCGCCACACTATACGAACAGTGTAGATACTATCATACTAGGTTGGGTGTTTATTTGCAAGCTTGTTTTCTCCTGTACATTTTGGTGATGATGGTGTTTTGGGAGAAGTGTTGCTTTTGGGTTTAAGGTTTTCATTTTTTTTTCTTTAGATAAACGGGTGTCGAGGACCTCGACTAATTTCAGGACCTGGAGTTGATGACCGGGTAAACCTTCACCGGCCCCAAGTTTGATACGTTTGGCCTTTGTGAGATTTGACCTTGCTACTTCTTGGGAGCGCAAGCCCTCTAGTTGTCTCATGCTCCTCAACCGAACTCCTTGGGTTTAAGTTTTTCATTTATGCAGTTTCCCTTTTCACTTTAGGAGAATTGCTGCCCGACAAGTTTTTTTCCCCATGTTTGCAAGTCCCTTTGCTATTATAATGGTGGTGGAGGTCTTCAATACGATACTTTTTGTAGAAAGTTTTTTAACATTGAAAAATGAGACGTACAAGGATGCTAAAGATGTGCTGCGAGCCGTAACACATGCTCACGCGTATAGGAAACTTTCTACAGTCCAACAGTCAAGTATTGCAATCAAAATTTAGCCTTGAGGTGGGGGTGGACATTCAGAGAGATCCCGTGCTCTCATGGAGTGTATGTTTGGAAAAATATCGATGTAGCATGGGCATATTTGATTTGTTGATGGAGATGGCCATAGAATGAGCTTTTGGTTTGATGTGTAGTATCGGGGTAGCTGCTTTGTTTAGGACCTTCTTAGAGCTTCACAATATTGTATTGAACAAAAATATAAGCCATTGTGAAGTATTTTTGGGCTTGGTCTCATGGATGGCTTGAGATCCTTGTTTTGTTCGCGCTTTTCAAGATTGAGAGTTCAAGACACTTAAGGATTTATTGGAGCAAATATAGGAGGGGAGGAGGAAGTGGAATGTTAAATGAAACTAAGTGGAGGAGTTCACCATCTAGTCCATGTGATATTGCTAGAAACTAGATACTTTGTTGGTTATGCAAGCATTTTATGGTGGCTTTTGTGCTTCAGTTCCATGATTGTTCGACCCAAAAGCGCCAACTGCTTGTGAACTGACCCAATAGTGACAAGAAGGCATGGATGGTGAGTCGGTGACTTATGTGGCGGTTGCCATTATGGTATTGTTTGTCATTTTACTCAAACATGTTGTGTGTTGAACTAATAATGATATTTTACATAGTTGTACCTACCTCAATGGAGTCTCTCATGTTTTTTTGCATATATTTTCATGGTTCTATATATTGAGTAGCAAGGAAGGAAGGTTCATTTAGTGTCCGACCCTTGATCATGGAAGGGTGGCCAATGGCTACTAGGCTGCTCATTGAGTTATGCTCTTAGTAGAGAGAGCAGGATCCTTCTAAAATGAGCTCCTGTCTAGGAAGCGCAGATTCAAGCTCCCGTCCGCGCTCCCTAGACGGGAGTGCACCCCCATCTAAACGGTAACCCACTCCTAAATAGGATGGGAGCTTCCACACTAATCTCAAAGACCAAATTCTCACTTCTTGACTTATCTACGTGTTTAATCTATATATTTGGCAGTTACAACAACAATAACAACAACAACAATAACATAACCCATTTAGTCCCCTATAATTGGGGGTATGGGCGGGGGATGGATAGGAGACAGACCTAACCTTTGGCAATAAATGCACAAAGTGGCTGCTCCCAGAATACCACTGAAACAGATGGATTGGAGACAGACCTAACCTTTGACAATAAATGCACAAAGTGGCTGCTCACAGAATACCACTAAAACAGTGGTCCCCCTAAACCGTCGCGTTTGCTGCGGAATCATGCCCTCAAATCAAAGCCAAAAGACATTAGAGAGGGCAGACCCAAGAATCATTTTGATTTATGTGCACATTACCATGCTTCTTTCATTCAGCATCCAGAACATTGACGTTGCACAATATATATTTGGCAGTTGGCATAAAAAAAAAAAATCATGTATAACAGTATGCATCCAAAATCTATTGGGATCAAAGTTATGAATCTCGTCCCGTACCGGCCGGTATCGGCCGGTATGTCCCGTACCGGAAGAAAAACGGGATACAACACCTAATGTTCCGTCCCGCTCACAATACCGCTCAATACCAGACGTTCCGGTCTGTTCCGGGTGTTCCGGCCAATCTCGGCCATTTCTTGGATACCGGCCGGTACAATTTTTTTTTTTAAACGTTAAATGACTTAAATAATTAATTCTGGTTGGGGTAATCCTTAAATAATGACTTAAATACAACACCTAGTCTTTTGGTGACTTTCCAATTTAATGTATGTTGGGAACTTGTTTTGGATGTTGGAGGAGTAGTTTTTTTGGATATGAAGTACTAGAATGGTTGCATTTTGTCTATGAAAATTGAAAAGTCGTAATGCTTTATTTTTATGTTAATTTTTTTTTTAAATGTTGAATTGCATATTTCTTTTTAGAATTATACCGTAATTTGTTGCGATCAATCCGGAACGGTACACCGGTACGCACTGGTACCGGGACGTACCATCCTAGTAAGAAAACCGGGATGCTTGCCGGTACGAGATTAATAACTTTGATTGGGATGTCATAAAAAAAAAAATCTATTGGGATGTCATTTTCACTCATCTTTATATATATAGAATGTTTATTTGCACACTCCCTTGGCAACTATAAAAAATATGTAGAATACTATATAAAAATTATAAGAATTTATTCATGTATATATTTATTCATGAAATATTATCTCACCGCTCCCAACCTAGAGAGCTTCTACATACCCCGCTCCCCCACAACCGCTACCCCTTCCACTCTTGCCTCTGCTTCCGCTCCATGCAACTAAGGTTATGCTTGTTTCTCTTAATCGGACATTGGCTGGAATTTATAGAGCATATGTAAGACATCCTATGTGCATATGTAGTTGGATGAATATGGTTTGTTTGGGGGGCCCATTGAAGATCAGTTTGGAGAATAAGTTGTAATTCTTGGATGCATACTGTTATATTTGTTGAGGGTTGTCAACAATGTTTGTTTCGAGCCGTAGTGGTTGTTAATAAGTTGTAATTTTCTATGTCAATGTTGGTTATTTACAGAGGTTTATGGAACTTTGGACTGGTCATGAATATTAGAAGAACCACTTAAATATTATCTTCAAGATTAGGTCAGGAAACGGTCTACGACTCACAGCACCCTCAATTATCAGGAACTAGCGTTGGGGAACTGCCTAATGGCAGTTTTTAGTTCTGATTGTTACAAAGGCCAAGGTTCCATCATTATTTTTTTCATGATATCTCCGTTTATTACTTTACTAGAATTTAACTTACAGGCTAACCAAAAAAAGGAAGTCTAATTGCTGGATTTTATCCTCTTTTATTTTTATTTTTTTTCCCTCTTGGTCGTGGGTTTTATCTTTTAGTGATTAGAAGCACATTTACCTCGCTATCTGTGGGAAAAGGAACTTATACTGATTGTACTACGTGTCATCAATGAACAGGTGAAGAGAGTTACTATATCTTCAGTAAAGGGACATACAAAGTGGGTCGAAAAGGTATGCTTGATTTATGAATCTTTTTATTTGGATCTGCAATCTCATTGTTCAGACAAACAAAGAATGAGCTTGAATGAAACTTTTAGAAAACCTCTTTAAATGGGAAAAGCTTGGAAAGGCTGTTTTATATTGTAGTAATTTAACTGCAGTTTCTACTTGGGACTATTTACTATGTCACAGTGCACCAAAGAAAACTATACTTAGTTGTGTCTCAATCAAATGGGTCAGCTAAAAGAATCATTTTTGTACATTCTACTATGTCAAGGGGCAAGGGCTATAAAATTAGACTCGTATCAGCCTTCCCTCCCTAAAATTTCTATCATCAACAATACAGTCAGTTTCTCGTTACTATAGCATCACATTGCCCAATTATATGTGACGACACCACATTTGTCTGTTCTCTTGCACCTTATCTTCAATTTTCGCTACCCTTCCCAATTCACCAATGATTTTGTTTTGATCCTATCTTTTCTAGTCTTAAGACCCATCCATCCTTGTTTCAAGTACACTCATTTTATTTGTCTGTTGTTCCTTTGCTGCCCAATATTATGGCCCATATAACAAATCTTGGCTTACAGTTTTTTCTCTAAAATCTTCCTTCACTTCTTCCCCTAAAATCGTATTCTTCTTCGATTGAAGATTGCAATCATGCAAACCTAGAAATCCAACAACTTCTAATGACCACAATGACAGTATTTCCCAGCATGGCTGTCACACTTGCCTTATTCCCACTTGAGGGCAAAAGTGCTAATATAACTGCGTAAAATCTAAGTCAAGGTTGGGTAAGAAAACTAGGAAAATCACCTTAACCCACCAAGACAAGAATTTTCTATTCAATTTGAAACCTTTTGATAATAATTGTTTCGTTAGTTATGGAGTGCAGTTTGGATTCTCTCACGATGATCTCATAGTTAAACTTCAATTTGTCCTTTGTAGGATGTGATGTGATAGTTAACAAAGACAAAGGAGTTTCTCGAATCCATGCAGAAATAGTGGTTGATGAGATGGCTTCCATGGGGAGTCTGCAAAACAAGTCTTCTAATTCATCTTACATAGTTCGGATAAGAGATTGTTCAAAATATGGAACATTTATTATTAAAAATACCGGGTCAAAAGAGAAAGTTCACGAGTTTCCAAAAAAAGAAACAACTCTGAAAGATGGCGACCGGGTTTCATTTGGAACTGGTAATGCAACGTACAGGTAATTTAGTCAATTTTGTGCATTTTGTTTCTACATTTGGTATTGTTTGCACCAAATGTTGGTGTAGAACCTGAGCATGAATCCTAATATGTAGAATTTAAAGCACCATGTCTTGAATTTAAAGCACCATGTTTTCTTCTCTTGATTCTAGCTAATATCTTGCAGGTTTTGTTTCGTTCCCCTCACAATTTTTGTTTACTGCTCGGAACCTTTTGAAGAAAATCAACGAATTCATGAGAAGATATTATCAACAGGTTGGTAATTTTGTTCATTTTTGTTTCTACAAAATGCATAAGCGTTTGCCAGTTATTATTGTGGTGTTTATTATGTAAACGGGCTGCTACTTTGGGATGTTTCTTCCTATTGGATAAAATGAACAAGAGAAATGGACACTAAAAATGGGGTGAAGGCCTTTGGTTTAGTTTAGTTTTTTTTTTTGCTCTTCAAGTTCTTTTGCTAATGTCCACTATGTTTTGCATCTTGCTGCTTTCCTAGTTTATCGTATCACAAGTTTAGCATACTTTAGAAGTCCATCCAGCCTATAAATCTTTACTTATATGTTACATGAGTTTTTAGTTGATGAATTACCTGCTCTCCATCTAGGTGCTTGTTCAACTCATAGCTGGAATCCAGACTGCACTCATGTGCTGGTTAACCAGTTCAAGTCATTGACAGAAGAGTTAGTTGATGCTTTTGTGGCCAAGAAGCCTTTTGTCCATAAAGATTGGATCGAGGTATAGCTATATTTAGAGCTCTGAATCTCGTTAAAACGTATGAATGCTTCTGTTTTGTTTAAATATATGTGCAATGAAGTTACTTTGCATCTATAAGGCTTTTGTTTAAGTACAGGTTTCACTGGTAAATAATGGCTTTTTGCATTATTTGTTATCACATCTTTCTGATTATTTCAAATGATGCAATTTTTTGTATTCTATGGGTTGCATCTTGCAGCCTCTGGTTGAAATGCTATTTAGGTGGTTTCTTATCTTCTACAGGGTTATAAGAGTATTAGCTGAATGCATGTCTTGGTGGTGATAAAAAGAAAGAAAGTAGATTTCTATTTTTGTCAGTGTGTGACGCAAGCTAGATGCTTTTCTTCAACTTGCACCAAAGTATTCAAGCTTAGCTTTCTAAATTTTGTGTTTCAATGACGAGGCATGTTTGATATTTTATTCACAAATACTACTTGTTAACAAGTATGTGATTTGATTTTTGTACAAGGGAAATGTGTAGATTTAACCCCGTACACTAGTTGGTCTTGGCTGTGCTCTCTACTTTTGATCGTGGCAGCTCTTTTACAAGATACCATGCTAGCTTCTGTATTCTTTTTCTTTGCTTGAGTGCATGAACTTTTCCCATCTCCTTTTACATCTGTTTATCATCTAGCCAATGTAATTGCCAACTCAGAGCACTTCGTAGTTGAAAACAAATTCTAGGCTTTCATTGAAAGAGTAAATAGACCATTTTCTTTCTGTTCCTACAGTTTCTATAAAACCAGTTGCATTTAGATGATATTTTTATTGGTGTTGTCGTAGATCATGAGTACAATATTTAGGTTTTCATGTTTGATCTGGTTTTGTCATTAATTTGTGGCCAATACGTAGGTTTTTGCAGGGAAAAATATAGTAACTGAAATTCCAAGCTGCAGTTCGTAAGTGTTGTTTTATTCTGATTTTGCTGTGAATACTTTCTCATTTTAACATAGGTAATGACTAATGAGGCATGGCTTCTATTGTTGTTGTTTCCCCAGTTATTCTCCAAGCTTGGTGTTAGAAGGAGTATCAATCAAAGTTGCTGACCCCAAATCCCGAGAGAACTGTTTGAGGGGATATACTTTTGTATTGGAACCAACGCACAAGGTGACATCCCCCCTCCACTTCAGATATTCCAAGCTTGTATAGTCCATGCATAACTTACTTTCTTTATATTTCATCAAGTTTTGGGACACTTCTAATTTCAATATTATCCTCTCTCTTTCGTTTTCTAACAAACAAGTTGGTTATTGCCTTCTTGGCGTGTTAAAATCTTTGCTTGCTTTGAACTTTCTCTTATTTAATGCCAGCTAATTCTCTTCTTTCTTTGGGGAATGTCCCCTCACCCTCTCATATTCTGTTAAGTGATTTGATTTTGAAACATCGGGGATGACTCTTAGATGAATAATGACCCTTGTTTGCCATCTTGCAGTATAAGTTTAAGGAGAAGCTATTGTCATTGTTGGCAATGGTTGGCGCGAAAGTTGTTTCTGTTGAAGAATTCTTGACAAATAGCCAAGTATGTGTTTGCGTCATTATTTTTGTACTATATTTTTTATTTTTCTTTTTGTATTGTATACTCTATCTTGGACAACTTGGACATAATTTTTTTAATTATCATTACTATTTCTTGACCATAGAAGTTTAGGCACACTTGATGTGACCATATTGGAAAAAGATTACTAAAAAGGGGTACATATGGAAAGTTGAATGCTTACGAGGTGGTTTCTTTAGAAACAGTACTACCAACAGTCAACAGAGGAGGGAATTGGGTCTTGTGAAAATTGAGATTACTAGATAGTTGTCCCAACTCGCTTTCCTGGTCTCATCTGAACCAAATTTGCTGCTGTTTCCATTATAAGGTCAGGTGATTTGACTGGTTTGCCCTTGTCTAATCTTTCAAAAATTTAAATACTTTAAGTGAAACTTGGTGGGGATTGTGCAACGCCAATGCTCTGGATGTTGAATGAAAGAAGCTTGGTAATGTGCACATAAATCAAAATGATTCTTGGGTCTGCCCTTTCTGATGCCTTTTGGCTTTGATTTGAGGGCATGATTCCGTAGCAAACTCAACGGTATAGGGGGACCACTGTTTCAGTGGTATTTTGTGAGCAACCACTTTGTGCATTTATTACCAAAGGTTAGGCCTGTCTCAAATCCATATGTTTCAGTGGTATTCTGGGAGCAGCCACTTTGTGCATTTATTGCCGAAGGTTAGGTCTGTCTCCTATCCATCCCCCGCCCATACCCCCAATTATTAGGGACTAAATGGGTTATGTTATTGTTGTTGTTGTTGTAGTGAAACTTGGTGGGTAATGTGAACAGTAGGTATTAAGGTATGTAGCTAATACATACATTGTTCTTAGCCGTCTTTTTTCTTGTGGAATATGCTTACCGAATAAATTGCTGCAGGGCTTAGGAGATGAAGACGATAACAAGGTTGTGTTTGTCACCCCTCCTGAAACTGTGGACAAATCTGTGCCGAACTGTAACCTTAGTTATCTATCTAGAGTGAAGGAGAGAGATTTGATTTGTGCTGCTTTCTCTGGACACTTGGATCCTTCTATCATAGTAACAGCACCTGGTAAGAATTGTCTGTCTTCTTTTTCTTTTTGAAACTTTTCAGGAGAACTTCACTTTGCTCATTAGTTACCCAGCAATTATACGTGGAAAGTTATAGCTACCCATAATTATCATGTAATTTCAAGTTGAACCACTAGTATACACATAAAAGCACCTTCTAAATACTACAATAACAACAATAACATAACCCATTTAGTCCCCAATAATTGGGGGTATGGGCGGGGGATGGATAGGAGACAAACCTAACATTTGGCAATAAATGCACAAAGTGGCTGCTCCCAGAATACCACTAAAACAGATGGATTTGAGACAGACCTATCCTTTGGCAATAAATGCACAAAGTGGCTGCTCCCAGAATACCACTAAAACAGATGGATTTGAGACAGACCTATCCTTTGGCAATAAATGCACAAAGTGGTTGCTCACAGAATACCACTGAAACAGTGGTCCCCCTATACCGTTGAGTTTGCTGCAGAATCATGCCCTCAAATCAAAGCCAAAAGGCATCAGAGAGGGCAGACCAAAGAATCATTTTGATTTATGTGCACATTACCATGTTTCTTTCATTCAGCATCCATAGTTGAGGGATTACCGCGTCAAGGTTTATTTTTTCATTTGAAATGTATTTTTTCATGTTTGCCCATGTATTTTAATCCAAATAAATGTTTTTTGCAGTTGTGATCTCATCTTCATGCTCGACAGATGAGACAGTGGTAGCAGATTCTGATGTAGAAGCTGAAACAGCGATGTCAGTTGACCGGTCTGTTGCCATTGAGCCCTCAGAATCCACTAAATATGAGATGAAGAAGGAATTCTTAACAGAACATGCTGTTACAAGAGTAGGAAGTAACAACGTTACTTGCTCTAGTGGCAGAGGTTATGATACAATGGCACGAAAAGAAGAGGTTGATAAGCCCGAAAGTGGAAATCCAGATATTAACTCCAGTGACAGAGATAATACTATAACAGCAAGAAGAGACCGTATTGATGAGCCTGAAAGTGGAAACCCAGATATCATATATAGTCAAGTTTTAATTGTTAGGGATACCAACTTACCAGCATCAGACTATTCTTCAACTGATAATGAAGTTCCAAATTTTAAATGCTTCAGAAAGGTGAGTGGTCTCCACTTCTATTTGTTTTCGCAGTAAAAATTCTAGTCCCATGCTTTCTACATTTGTTTTCCTTGGCCAGTGGAAATCCTTTGTCAACTTCTATCTATACCCCTTGTTTTTGGGCTAGCCATACTTGTTGCAGTTTTCTACTTTTATGAACTTTTGTTTTTTAACCCTTTGTCGTAATGATTTTGTGCTCCAAAATAATATTAGTTATTTAGATTTGGTTGATTTCGATAACCTTTGTCATCAGTTATAATGTGATGTAGATTGTTTTCCACGAATTTGAACATCTATTATATTTGATATTTCGTTTATATTGCATGATATCGATTTGTTTCTGCACTGTGAACGGACCTGTAGTTGAGGACTCCATCGGGGAATAGCTTCTACAATCTAATTCCATTTGCAAAGTACCCATACAAGTATGACCCTCTTTTGTCCTTAATTCCAAATTATGTTCCTATTTAGCCTCCAGAAGAACATGAAGGGTGTAATATATATTTTTTTGCCGTGTTTTTGTTGATCGCAGAGATTCTGACTATGGAAGTGATGAAGTAGCTGAATCTGTTAAAGAAGAAAAAAAACGTAAACAAATGGAGGCTATTGCGGAGGACTTGTTCAACGACGAGAAGGTGAATAGTGGAACTTATATGCTCTAAAATTTTGACAAGAATTCCCTGATAACCTGTCTTCTTTTTGTGTTGAATTGTAGGGGCGAAAACGAGGAGTTGCAGGTTCTCTCCATGGAATTTTTACACATCGGTGACCCAGGTAATTTACTTACTCCGCTAGTGTAAATCAAGGGCATTACATGAGTGTACCTACCTTCCTTTTCCATTTCCTTGTCATTTTTCAGACCTATAAATTACTTGTTAACTCTTTTTTTTTTGAACTGGAAGACATGTCATTAGTAAAGGCCCAAGAGCCAAGCCATACGTCACATACATGATTTCAATACAGCAATGGAAAGAACCGATACTACTAAGGCTCGGACACGAGCACACCACAAAGAACCACGACGGGCATGGGGCTCTAAGACTAGTACTACAGAGCAGACGCAGATCCATAAGAGGGTCGATGCATAGGAACCTCCCAAGTTCAGTGGTATCCTACGGTTCAATCCAAAACAAAGAAAGCCCAGATGAAATCGACAGTTCCTGGAAAACTAAATACAGAACAAATCCAATGAAAAAAACAAAACACAAGAAAAAAACAACTGATAAGAACCCAATAGCAATTGAGTCGCCCCACCAAGTTGCATCACGAGACTTTGAGTTACACCGACTTAACCAAACAAGCTGCATCTCCAGCTACAGACCAAGATCCGGAGCCACCGCCTACAAGCACCAGAGCCATTATTCGCTGGAGGGGCCCAGGCCGCCCTAACATCACCACTGAGTCAACACAGACCCTTAACAAGTCAGGGGAAAAAATGGCCACGGAGAAGGCTGAGGGGTGTCAAAAGAAGGAGAGGCAGATGTTTGACGTGGGCCTCAAAGGTGGAGGTGAGAGAGGGAAGAACTGACTTGAATAGAGGTCGGCGCGGCGCGGTGGTGAGGATAGGGCGGTGGGAAGATGGGACGGGGGGGAGGTGGAGCCCCACCTCCCCATGGAAGCCGATCTGTAGAGAGGAGGAGATAGGGATGAAGGTGAGAAGTGGGGTGTGGTGGGAGGTAGGACTGGAAGGGAGGCAGCGGTGGCGGCTGTCTAAGAGCAAAAAACCCTAGAGAAAATTCTCTTTTAAGAGAGAAACTCTTGACAGAGCGAGAGATAGGTACTCCCTCCGTCCTGTAAAGTTTGACACTTTCGGGAGTGCGTGCCATTTTTAAATTGCTTATATCTTTCAATTCATAACGTTTTATGTGATTTTCAAAACATTCTTCAAAAGATCTAATTGAAATCTATCAAATGAGATCCATATTGCTTATATAAAACATTACAGATTAAAAGAAATAATCAATTTTTTCATAGGGCTGGAATAGTGAAAGTGACAAACTTTAAGGGACGGAGGGAGTACTTGTTAACTTGGCTATGTTTGCATTTCAGAATTTTATTTTGGTATCCTAATTGGCATGTCCCTGGCCCTATTTAGCTTGTGAGTGTCTGGGTTCTCTAGTTTTTTTCTTTAGGAGCCCCTCAATCTTTCATTCTGTGGAAATTGCAGTTTATGTCTAGTTTTATTTAAACATCATGATTCGTAACTGCTACAGCACCTTACATAAATTTTGATGTCACTGGTGTTCTCATATCCCAGTGCTGTGATCTTATCAGAGATTGCAAATGAAATGAGCCACAAGTTTGTGGAGTTGGTTTTCGGTCTAGAATTTGTATATTAACCATGTATTTTATCACTCTGTTGTTAGTCGCTTCAGATCATTGACAGACAGTAGTCTGCACTTGGTCAATTTTCCAAGCTAATAAATGACATGTATGGTGGCTTCAAATTGGAGATGACAAATTTTTGTGAAGGATTATGTGGCATTTTTTGCTTCTCCAAATTTGACATCAAGAAACATCAGTTGATATCAAATTCTAATTATTACAGTACAAAGCACCTATTTTTTGAAATCTAAAATGCAAAAAAAGCTTTGGCATGGGGAGTCAAACTCAAAGCAAATGGTGTGGAGCCAAATCCGTGTTGTATTTGACATCATGGTTAGATCAAAGGAGGATGCCAAAATTTCCCGTTTCTGCTCCACGTAAGGTTTGAAGCCATGGGTTGGAGGTGTTCTTAGGACTCAGGTTCTGGCTTGATCATTCCTAAATGATAACCTCCCCTTTCCCTTCCTCTTCCTCTTCCTCTTCCCCTTCCCCTTTTTTTTTTAGCTAACGAAAATGTCATTTTCCATAATATTTTTTTAAGACCGATCTGTCTTGCATTAATATGTACTAGAAGTTGGGCACGCCATCCATGTGTGCGTGTGTATACATGGATTGTTGAGTGGGGGGTTGAGCCAGTGATTTTACTTACTTTCCCCTAAAATTTAACTCAGGTTATAATAAAAGTAGTTGTGAAATTCTATTTTTCATTAGGAAATGTTGGAAATCTCACTCCAATTTTTATTATCCCTGTCTATGTTAGAATAGATTTTGGTAATTTGGGTACGATTAGGAATTGCTTTTATTGGTCGAATTGTGCGCAGTTTCTGTAGGATCCCTTCTGTTTTTGCACTAATCCAGTGTCCAATTTCTTTGGGGGGTTTCCAAGGCTGTGTGGATTCCAGTGTTCAGAAAGAAGGTATGGGCGGCCAAGTACTCGCCGTCTACATGCTAGAAGGCCCCTTCCCGACTAGCCCGACTAGTCGCCTGACAAGCCCAACTAGTCATGTGACTAGGAGCCTAGTACTCAGCCTAGAAGCTAGAAAGTGTCAAGCAGCCCTGGGAGCGCCTAGCGAGTTTTAGAACCTTGTGTGGACACTGAACCTATGCCGTACCAGCCATGAGAGAGATCTTTCAAGGAACAAGGCCTTTTTCAAACCCTGGATTTGTGATAGATTAAGTAAGGGAAAGGAGAATGTGTAGGCCTAAATATGCTCAATCTCCCACGCCTCTATTCGTATCATTGCATTCACTCACTCTTTTATGTTCGTTTTTTTTCCAGTTCGCAGGGCAGAGCGACAACTCTCAGCTTAACGCAGCTCCAGTCCTTTTTCTCCCCAGATTTTTCCTACCAATGTACAAGAACCGGTATCCATGGAGCTTATGGTCTCTCTCAAATTGCTGCTAGCGCACTGACGCTCTTTCATCCTTTCGTCGTGGGTCATGGTTCCATTTCATTGCTTCTCTAGGGTTGTTTGGACCTGGCCATTTTTGTTTCCTATCCTTTTTTTTTAAGCATGGGGAAAAATTTATTTTCTTAATCCCCTTTGGGTAGTGTCTGGGGCTAATGGTCTTGTAAATGTAAGTCTGCCTTATTGATTTATGTTCTGGATGTGTTCGCTCTGGTGTACTTCACTCCCATTTCCATGTAAACATCCTCCAAGAGGTGAGTTTACCAGTTACAGAACTACAGCTTCTGATTGTATTTCCTACTATGCTTGGGATTTGGATAGCCCCATGAATTAATCAGTGATTCCAACAATGCAGCTGGAATCAATGAGTTGTTGAAAAAAAAATGGCATGGCAAATTTATCTAAAACTAAAGCTTGTGTCAAATATAGCACCAGGAATACCTACAGCTATCTGGAAGAGGGGTCGCTGTTGTGCGGCCACTGCTCAGCACAGTGCGGTGCACATCCGGGCTGTCTGTAGCCTGGATGGATGGCTCATGAAATCTGGGCCATCCATTCGAGCAATGGACAACCCAATTTGCATCCAAGATGAAATTTTATGTATGCATCTGATTCTGGGCAACGGACGATCTAGATGTGCATCGCACCGAGCGGTGTGGACGATGTCAAGTCCACATGACCCTTCTGGGCTGGGCCACACATGTGCTACAATGGCAATTACAATGGGAAGCAAGGTCGTAAGTGGAGCGAATCCGGAAAGATTGCCTCAATTCAGATTGTTCTCTAATTTTCACTCCAAGAATTAACACTCCTTTTTTAAGATTAGAAAAGAAAAGAAAACATAAAATGATGTAAATTCTTTGAATGAATATAAAAGAGGAAAGAAGTTATAAAAATAGAAGTAAATATTTGTTTGGCACAAATAATTGGAGGCTTGAATTCTGAATGAAAAATAGTTACATGCGATCAACTAGTTGCAGGTATCCGTTTGAGATGATTTCTTGTGGGGCCACACGAAAAAATATTTTAAATTTTTTTAACGGTTCCGATTATTTGCATCCCATCAATACAAAATGCCATCGATATCTCTAACAGAGCTCTATAACCATGTGGCGAAGTCAGTTTTTAGTATTTTTCCCCTCACCCCAATACCTTTGTTTTTTCCCGGTCCAACAATTGTTGTTGTTGGATCAAGTGCTAATCAACTTACTTAAAGCAATTGCTTTTCGGATTTGGGGAGCCTGTGGGCACTACATGGTTGTAGTCTCCTTGTTCCAACCATCCATCCCTCAGATGTATTTTTACCACTAAGATTATATTATTATCACTAAGCATTAATAAATATATCTCAACTATCAATTGTGGGATGGACGGTTGGATTATGTACTATAATTTTTGTAGTGCCTTGAGATACTACAGGGACCCCAAACCCCATAAGGGGAAGACGCAACTTTAATCTTGAAGGATAGCACCGAGCCTTTCAGTTAGCAGTAGACAAAAATGGGGTGCTTCACAATGCTATCCATCCTCGCTATGCTTGTCCCACGGCAGCAGGGGCACCTCAAGTACAGGGTGAATACTAACCCCATAAAGCTAGCGGTTGTGGATTACTTCAAATAAACAAACTTTCCCAGCAGATCATTCCATCAAGTTACGTAGTTTTTTTTTAAAAAAAAGAAAAAGAAAAGAGAAGAGACTTCAAATATGAATTACATCAAGCTAAAAAACACCCAAACACAAGGAGTGCGATTTTGTCCATCCTCGTAAAAAAAGAGTGAATATTTCTGTCAGTGGTAGATCCAAGGATTATAGTTCTAAGATCCAAGGATTATAGTTGTACAAAACATAAATTTTCGTTTCTAAGTAAAAATTGTACCAACACATACTTGAAAAAGATGTTTAAAAATAGAAGCCAACATAGGCCTCCTTTGGGTAAAAAATCGGTTTTTGGTTTTTCTATTTTGTTCTTATTCAAAACAAATTTGCATTCGTTAGTTTTGCATCAAGGTTTTGTGATTTCTGGATTTCTCTCAACGAGACGAATCTAACAAGTATAAATTTATGGCCAAAACTCAAAAAAATTTGAAATCCACCTATTTGGCTTTATTCAAAAAAATATTTGGTTTGACCATAAATTTATACTTGTTAGATTCGTCTCGTCAAGAGGGATTTAGAAACTACAAAATCTTCATGCAAAACTAACGAATGCAAAATAAATTTGAATAAAGACAAATGAAAAAACCAAAATCCGATTCTTTACCCAAAGGAGGCCATACTAGATATATTCCTAAAAATTTTCATGTATAATGAGCAGGCTTCCAATAGTCAATTTTGTTCAACATTAGTTGGTGAAATGAAAAGCATACCATCATGAGTTTTAAGAATAAAAAAAACTCCTAACTGTAAAGATAAATCGATGCTGATAGGCTTTCTTTCAAATTTATAACAATGTTAACATGATTTTTAGAGTATACAGGGGACACTAGAATTATTGAAAATGCCAAATAAGAGTTCACCAGTAATATAACAAAAAGTCTAGGGGTTCAATAGTAATAACTAGGAATTCAGGGGTCACGTGCCCACCATGGGTTTTAATTAATCAGACATTAGGGCATTATAAATTTACCAGTTATGTAGCAGAGAGATTTGAGATCGAAAAATCAATCTCCCAAAGGGCTCCTCTCAAATCAAACAATGGGCGAAACTCGATCCCCGCGCGCCCACGCGCACGATAGCACTCGCCTCATCCGTTTGTGGCTCCTTCCCTCGGTCCCCTTTATCTCTCCCTCTCATCTCTTCGATCCCCAAACTCCTCTACGAAGCCCTAGCCGCCTCTGTCCCCTCCAGAATCGGATCCGCTGCGTCTCTCTCTACATTTTGACGTGCGATTTAGGGTTTTCCGAGTTAAAAAACGCTCGATTTTCATCGGATTTCTTCGGTTTTCGTGATCGAATCAGGTAATCGATGACGATTCAAGAAAGTTTTGTGTTTTTTTATGCGGTTTCTATATTTTTTGATTCGATCTGGAATTTGCTCAACTGAAACATCTCTTTATTTCATTGGATTTCTTCGTTGCGGTGATCGAATCGTGTAATCGATGACGATTCATGAAAACTTTATTTATTTATTTATTTTTTGCGATTTCTATGTTGTGTGATTCGATCGAGAATTTGCTTTGTTTCTCTAGATCAAATCAGGCATTTTAGAAATCTCTCGATTACATCGGATTTCTTTGATTTTTGGATCGAATTCTGTAGAATTTTGCGTATTTATTATGCTGTTGCTTTCTTGTGTGATTCGATCGGGATTTTGCTCAAGTAACGGATGACTTCGTTTCACTAGATCGAATCAGCCAATTGAGAAAATCTTGAAAATCGCCCTTTTTCATCGGATTTCTTCAATTGTCGTGATCGAATCAGGTAATTGGTGAAGATTCATGAAAATTTTGCGTCTTTTCAGTCAGTTTATATGTTATGTGATTAGATCAGGAATTTGCTCAATTTGAGCGGATGACTTCGTTTCTCTAGATCGAATCCTACAACTAGTAACCATTTCAGTACAAATAAGTATGTGATTTTTATTTTTCCTATTGTTCACGATAGATTCAATCCGATTCGAGCTTTTCGTATTATCTCTACTCTGAAATTTAGAGCTTTTGTCAGATTTCTTCGATTTTTTGTGATCAAATCTGGTAATTGACAAGGATTCATTGAACTTTTGTACTTAGTATGATGTGGTTATGTGTTATTTCAAAGTTATGATTCGATTGGGAATTTGCGGAATTTGAGAGCGTTACTTGGTTTCTCTAGATCGAATCAGGCAATCAAAAAATCTCTTGATCATTGGATTTCTTTGATTTTCGTGATCGGATCAGGTGATCCATGATGGTTCATTAGCCCTTTTGTGGTTATTGATGTGGTTTCTATGTTTATTCGCTTTAAGGTAGTGTTTGATTGGTAATTTGCACGATTTCAGTGGATTACTTTGTTTTTCTGTCTCGAATGAGTCATTTGATAACGGTTTTCATTACAGGATTGTGATTTTTAATGTTGTTTGACACGTCAATGTCATTACTAGTTTTCGTGTTGTTTATGTTTGATTGAATCCACTTGGGGATTTAAAATTAGAGCTTTTCCCATTTGATTTTATCAAAAACCAAAATTTTGTGATTTCTCTTCCTTTTTTGTGTGGTATTTGTACGCATAAATGTATTAATATTTATTTGCTCTATACTGGAAGATGAGGACTATGTTGAGATTTTTTTTTGGGTAAACACTATGTTGAGCTTTTCCTATGTGCTTTGTTTGAATGTATCAAAAATTTAAAGTGTTGGGCTTTTCCTATACGCTTTCTACTGGAAAACCTGTCATTTTATGTTTGTTATCGATACTTCCACATAATGAAATAGAGGATTTTCTTATTATTCTTCAATTCCAGAACTTAGGGCTTTCCCCTAGATGTAGCTTATGAATTTTAAGAAGTGAAGAATAGTTTCTGATACAAAAGGAGGAAATCTCAATCTAGAGTATAGAATTTTGGGTTGTTAGCATTGCAAAGTTTCGCTTCATGTGTGCTGCATGGTTCTGTTGTTGCCTTGTTGGGAAGAAATGACTGGATGTCACATGTTTCTTTTGCTGGTGGTTGAAGTTCCTCATTTTCGAATAATGTTTTCAGGTTGTTGTCCTCGTTGGTTTCGGTCTTCCAAAACAATTCATTTGGAGATTCATAATGGCCCGGTATAATGGAGAGGTTAGTTTTTTTAGAGATAATGTTTAAAACCTCGGGCAAAATTTTCGCTACATGAATGACTACTTTCGTATGATGTTGCTTTTTAAAAGTCAGTTTCATGTAGGGGTATGAAAATTTGGATGAATATGAAGAGGATGGTGAAGAGCAAGAAGAGGAAGGCATTGGTGAAGAAGAATACGAAGAAGAAGAAGAAGAGGGTGAAGAAGAAGAAGAAGGAGAAGAAGAAGCTCCACACCACACTCAAGAAGAATTGGAATATCTTGAATTAAGGAAACTATTGAAAGAAGATATCAGAAAGCAGAGGAAGAAGGAATCTGGTTCTTCCCTCGAAAATACCAAAGAGAACACGAAGAAATTGGTCTATTCCAAGTGAGATTAATGTGTTATTTCTGTTTACTTATTAACAAATCTGTCACTTACTCTGATGGCGTATCATGGTATCTGTGTATTTCATTGTGCTTACTTGTTTCAACATCTTTTTGGGTAGGTTAAGTTTTCGATACGATGTCGAGTATGTCTTGAGTGGAATTTTTGAATTATGTGTTGAAATTGAATTATGATGTTTGGTTGTTAGCATGTTTGAAACCAGCACGACATTGAATGGGCAAATGGTGAGGTTTCCAATAGTTCCGAATCTGTATGCATTACTAGGTATGTTTAGACTCAATTTGTATTGTTGGTTTCCTGTAAACAATGGGATTGGGACTTTTTGTTTTTTGGATGGGAGTTATAGGACATACCAGGGTCGTTGTATCCTTCTCCTTCACCGTGAGATTTCTCTGCTGATTGCCCGTGGATGTAGGCTTTAAGCCGAATCACGTAATTACTTGGTCTTCTTCTTGTTGTTCTTTTCTTTTCCTTTGTTCTAGAATAATGTGTATATTGCTTGCTACTTATGGGGATCTTAGTTCAAAATGTGACAGTGGAAACTTGTTATAATAGATGATACGTTCGAGATGCCCAACTTTTCGTGGTGTCACTGTCGTGAGTATTTTCCCACGTTTGCTTTAAGATCCTGTGTCCTGGGGTTTTAAGTATAGTGTAGTAACAGTATATTCCTTCGATTTCACTTTCTGTTTGTTGTCTTTATTTTAAGATGAAGTACGAAACATAATAAGGTCTTATTGTACTGTCTTTTTGGCTTTCAAATGTGTGTTATGTTCCACTTGTCAACAGTAGGAAGTTTGGATATGTGGTTTTTCTTATTGATTTTAGTCTTTGAGATCAGTTAGAAGTGTCTTCTGAAATACTTAAAACTTTTATCTTTCTCCTTTTTGTTATGTATATTTGGTATTGGGCACAAATGTTTGGTGAGTTTGACGTTAAGGCTGGTATTCCTTGTTCAAATATATTTCACTGTGGAATATTGTGAAATAAATCTGAAAGTGTGAAATCTTCTATTATTTGTTTGATGTACCTGAGTCTTTCTTCTCATTTGTTTTCAATGCTCTGCAGATTTGGATCGTTCTTTGGGCCATCACAGCCTGTTATTGCTCAAAGAGTAATTCAAGAGAGCAAGTCATTACTGGAAAACCAGCATTTGGCGGCGAAGGTTTCTAGACCTAATCATGATGTAAGTTCCCAAGTCTTTGTTCGGGTTGTGGTAGTACAAATCTGTGCCATTGCTAATCTGAACCTAGCCTCTTCTGTGTCCCTATGTCGTGGGGGGTTCCGACTTACTTTTAATTCTGTATAATTTTGATTGCACACTATTTGGATACGCGGAGATGTCCATATATCCTGGTCCAGCATGAAGCACTTGAACTGATAATTTATCTGAAGACGTTGGCCTTGGAAACCAAATGTTTGCCAACTGAATCTTTGTTAGATCATTATTTTTGTAGTTTTGATTCTTTGAAGACTGTCTTGAAGTTTTGGTGGGAGGAAAACATCCCGAGACTCAGTTTATAGAGATTTGCCAATGTTTATGCCTTAACATTGTCTAGTTCTTGATGACGACTCCTTATACACCGCAATGATTGCCGCACTTCTTAAAATTTCTCTGTAGGCTGTTCATTGCCTATTTCTTATTTGCGAATTACGATCATAATTAATCACATAGTGATGACAAATTTTATTCCATCCCTCTACTTTTGGTTCTTTTCATTTACCCTGACATAGGGTCTTGAAGGGATCACTTTTTGTATATAATTTGAGATGTAGTTCATCAATTATGGGGCCGCTTGTCCATGCAGAAAAATAGGAGCTCTACATCAACCGGTGCTGGATCCAAAGTTCAAGCCCATGGTCACCGTCCTAAGGAAAACGAGGTCAGTAAAAGCACCTCCTGTTAGATTTCCCTTGAGATTCCTATTTGTTTTTCTGTCAGTGATAAATGTTATTTACCTTTTTCTCCTTATTTGTGAAGGGGAAAACAAGCGCCCAGAAACTGAAGGAAACGAGGGACTACTCCTTTCTCTTATCTGATGATGCGGAGCTCCCAGCTCCCACAAAGGATCCTCCACCTCAACATGTCTTTGTTCCAAATTCTGGTATGTTGCTGCTTTACTTGCTCATCCGTTTCTTGGAATGAAGCCCAAATTGTGCAATGTTCGTTGAGAAATCTTACATCATTTTATATTTTGTTTGGATGATGGTGAAGAGGCACGATCAGCTCAAGTGCCACCAAACGGCAAACAGTCTTTAAACAAAACTGTTAGACGAGTCCCCAATAGTCGTGGGAAATCCACCTCTACAGGTGGCCAAATGCATCCCAAAGCAGGATCCCACAAGTTGACTTCTGCAAGTCGGCCCATACTGACATCGGTTGAACATAGAAAGAACCTCGGAAACAGTAATGGGAGTGGGCCAGGTCTGCCTCTTGGGCCAAAAGACTTGGTATCTAAGAAGCCAGCCGCCACCTCAGAGAGGAGGCTAACTGCAGCAGTTGCAAAGAATTCCCCGCTTAGTGCGCAGAAGCAACCCTCTTCGAAACTGCACTCGTCGGCTTCAAAGCAACCTTCTATTTTAAAACAGCCCATGGGCGAGAAAAATGAATATAAAAAAGAAAAGGTGCTGCAGAAACCCCAGGTCTGTCACTTATTTTTGCATTCACTAATTCTTAGGTTGCCTTTCCTGTTTATATAACAATGTCGCTGTAAATTTTCCCCTCCTCCTGGTCCTTTGCTTGAAAGATATTTTTTGTTTATTTTCTCGTTGTTGGATGTTTTATGAATGTCTTTTTAATCATTTGTACTCTTCACATCTTGACAGATAAAGAGGCCACCTGTGAAAGTTTCCTCGCGTCCTACATTGCAAAAAGAACGCCTAAAGAAAAAGGCTGTGAGACAGTATTCATCAGATGAGTATGATGAGGATGACGATGCAATTAGACAGATTAGAGAGATTATGGGGTAATTAGCCTCTGTTTTCTTTCGTTGTTTTTCTATCATAGTCATCAGAGTGCCATTGCAATATTTTATTATGTATGCATTGGCGATTATCTGAGGAAAGTGATCTTTATGCAGGTATAATCCGAACAAATATAGGGGTCGTGATGAAGATGATAGAGGCATGGAGGCAAACTTTCATGATATTTTGAGGGAGGAGAACCGAAGGTTAGTAATGTTTGGGTGCCACGTTAGGTTCATGTGCTTCTTCCTGTGTCTTTATGCCGGTTTTCAAATTGTGGTTTCTTGTGATTCAGTGCAAGACTTGCGAGGCAGGAGGATGAAGAAGAACTCCGCAAAATAGAGGAGGAAGAGAGACGGGAGCGGGAGAGACTCAAGGCGAAGAAGCGTAAGGTGAGCCAATGATGACTCGACCAGATGCTTCCTTTGTTGGCTGCAAGTCCGGCAGTAGATTTCATTTCTGCTGCTGTCTTTGTAAATTGGTTTTCTTTCCTTGTGATGCTGCTGCTGCTGCTGCTGGAATATTAATTTCGGATTTTGACAAATTTAGGGGAATTTATTTTAGACTTTAGTTTTTATTTTCCAATTTTAACTTAATGTTGGTGGCGTAGTAGGCTGGTAGTTTATTTGGACATTTTTTCGTTTATGCATTGGATGTATGTACGGTATAAACTTTTTTTTCAACTGGCCAGTTAAAATTTGAGTAAAAATTCCTTAAAATGAATTGCATTAGGAGTGAGCATGGGTTGGATTTGAATGGTCCCAAGGAATCCACGAACCAAACTATAGTTTATGTTTCTATGAATTTGAGAACCAAACCGATTTATAGGATCTTGTTCAGTTTGGGTTTGAGTTTTGAGTGGAGAGAGAGAGAGAGAGAGAGAGAGAGAGAGAGAGAGAGAGGTGTAATGTTTGGAAATAGGAGTAATGAATTAATGATTGGAAATAAGGATAATAATTGGAGGGAAATAGGGGTAAAAAGTTCAAATTTGGGTCTCAAGACCCAAACCAAACAAAATTTGTGGAACCAACCAATTCAAACAATGTATGCACAGTCCGGTTTTGGTTCGAACGATAGTTCTGTTGTATCCAATATACAATTAGGCCCCATTTTACTAAGGGAGTTTTGTTTTAAAATTGTTTTAGTTTTTGTGTTTGCACCTTTTTATGTGGTGTATTATGAGGAGATGATCTGTCTTGGTTTTTAGGAAAAATTAGTTTTTAAAAAAAATTCAAGAACTAGTTTGTAGAATGCCCTCTTAAAATTGGTAGAGAAAAATGGAATTCACGTTGTTACACTGAGTACCATGAAATCACCAAAAGTCATTGGATTTATCGAAACGCACAGATTATGGTTTTTTATTTTATTTTAATACGCTAGGTTTTTTCTAATAAACATATAAAAAAGAGTTTTTTTTAATTTTTTTTTAAAAACATATAAAAAGACAGGTTTTGGTAATCTTCATCCAATAGGTGCCTAGGTGGAGGATAATACGTATATAATGACAAACTAATTCGGATATCAAACACAATTTACAGATATCAATATATTTTTACGATATTAATACACTAAGGCTGCGTTTGGATGACAAAAATCTTGTGTAGGAATTGTGATTACTAGGATTTAAATTTTTGGGAATATCCTAGGGTAGGAATGTAATTACTTGGAATCAAATTACTAGGAATTTGATACTTGGAGTAATATCATTTCAATGTTTTAAGTAATCTTGCGAGGGAAAAAAAATTATTTTTGAAATTTATTGAAATCAATATTTCATTTTTTTATTGAATGAACCAAGAATCTGAGATTCTCATGGGATAAGGGAGGAATCAGATTCCACTCAGTTTGAGAATGTGATTTCTGATTGAATATGTCGTTAGTAATCAAATTGTCATTCATGTCTCTTCCAAACGTAGGAATTAGAAAAACATGACATCACATTCCCGCTCATTTCCAAGCGTTAGAAACATTAAAAGAAGGCATTACATTTTTATTCCCTCTCAAGATTATTGTCATTCAAACTGAGCCTGATCAAAGTAGTTGAGATCTATACTTTTTGTTAAGACATCTCAGGAATACCAAGAAATAAGCAAAATCAAATCAATAAATCATCCAAGTATTGCACATTCTATTCATCGCTTTCTTTTTTCTTTTCTTTTTTTTTACCAGAAACAAACAATTTATTGTGAGGAAGACAGGCGAAAAGCCCTAATATCTTCTAGGGTTAACGCGGAAAGCCATTGGGGATAATCCCCCTGCCAGTAAACCGAACTAACATTTGACAAGGAATGCCTAACCACAGAGTGGGCTACCATGTTACAATCACGTTTAACATGAGTAAACGAACAAAAATAGAAAAAAGAGACTAGATGAAAACAATCTAAAATAATGTAGTCACAATCAGCATAAGTCTTCAACTGGTTGAGAGCTTGAACCACTTGTAAAGCGTCTCCTTCCACGATAACTTGAGAATAGTTCCATTCCAAAGTTGTCTCTAATGCACGGCAGAATCCCAGGGCCTCAATAGTCCATACAGAGAAAATACCTTTCAAAGACTCCATTCTAGCACCAAGTAAAATTACTTGCGCTATCTCTTGCAATTAGCCCCAGGCCTCCCAAATTGTTATCCACGCTCAAAGACACCTTGCTCTAATACTGTAGAGAAAATCTCTAGAGAGATGATTAAAATAGTCTTTGTTCCTTGCCTTCCATAGTGCCCAACAAATGAAGGCCATCAGACCTTCATCCTCCTGGGAGCTGCATCCGGATTGTGTTAATGAAGTATACGTAGTCCACCATTGCTTGAAGGTCAGTTTATCCCAATTGCTAGAGTAATTAATAGGTAGCGGCGACAAGCTCCAAACCTTCCTGGCAAATTTACATTGAAACAAGACATGTTCCACAGTTTCTGGCTCCTTACCGCATGCTTTACAAATCGGGTTTACATCAATATTGTGACGATTTAAGATCAACGACTTTTGATACCGGATGCAATAATAGAGATGAATCACTAGGTTTTGCGAGGACTTTGAAAGAATATGATCAAGGCAGCCAAGGATCTGTCCAAATATTAATGCTCTTGCCATTCCCTACACGCCATCTCCACCCTTTTCGGAGTACTTCCCGACCAGCAATGATACTTCGCCAAGCCCACGATGCATTGTTAGGACATGAGGCTTCCCAGAAAGAAGAATGTGGATAGTACTTGCCTTTGAAAACCTGCTGAAAAAGCAGGGATTGTCCATGAAGCAAACGCCACCCCTGTTTGGCCAAAAAGGCTATATTGAAAGAGGGTAGATCGCGGAACCCCATACCACCTTCCTCCCTTGAACACCACTATTTTATTGCATTAAATTAGGTTTCCATTCGATCACATGATACAAACTGTTACAAGCTCTGAAGAAGAAGAAAACACACAAACATAGAAGATAGTCATGATGAAAGCATAGACCATGATTCCAAACCCTAGTTGTTAAATTTGGTATTGATATCTCATGGTTGAGGGGTGAAGGGTGAAAATTGAGCAATTCCTTGGTAATAGTCCAGGGTTTAACAAATACCACCACACCAAACGTCTTGGGAACTCCGTCTAGGGTGATGGCGGCGATCTTTTCTCCGCATCCACCCCCTTGTAAAACCAAGGACGAAATCAAGAATTAAATATGGAGGGTGAGTTAAAAAAAAAAAAAATTGTTTGCATATGAAACATAAAATCAATTTCTGTCAGTTGTATGTATTACAGAGATACTATCAAAATAAAATTATCGTAGTTATTTGGATCAATTAAAATGACAAATAAAAAATTATCTACGATATATAATTATACATGTGTACAATTTTTTTTTATCTATATCTGTTTGGAAAAGTAAAATCTAAACCTGCGTTACAGTTTTTATAGCACTCATGCAATCTAAGGAGAATGATTCTTTAATTTTTAGGCCTAAAATTATAACCGGCATCAAACAAGGCATAAAATTTAGGTAAGTTGTTGCAAGGTCGAATCTTACAAGACCATACTACCAAAACAAACATTCGAGCCGGTCAACTGAGTTCAGCCCAGTCATTAAGGCCCCTCCCATATCAAATCTTTGGTCCAAATGAGGTTTCCCTATTCATGAACTCAAGGCACCTCGAAAGTGTTGGTATGCAACCCAGACACCTGGTTATTAACCTCAAGACATTTGGAAAGTGCGCAAGTGCGTGCCTTGAAAGTGCGGGTATGCAAACCGGACACCTCGAACACCTCATTATTAAGCTTATGAAACCTGAAAAATACGGGTATGCTTGCCGGACACCAGGTTATAAAAAACTAAAAGAGGGATTTAGCATTAGGCATGATGTATGACGTACAATTCAAACCAAGGCACAATAATGAATTTGCAAAACCGTGCTAGTTCTAGCACTTGCAACTTCATGGGTAGCTATAGCACAATGAAATCAGCATCCATTATCATTCAAGCTATGCTAACATGTGCAAGGAGAATGATTTTTCTTTATTTTTACTATAGTAGAAAAAGATAGTAGCTTCTGCTAAATGTTACTCTCTTCGTCCCAAATTTTTTGTCTGGTCTGCAAAACGAGGACCTATAAGCCATGAGTTCTTTAAAAGAAAATTTTCAAACTTATTTCATAAATTAAAAGTACTTGTTGATATGTAGTAACTTGTTAAAAAAATATTAATTTTTTTTTGAAAAATTTGTATTATTTTCAAGTTCTCATTTTGTAGACTAGACAAAATTCGTAGGACGGAGGAACTATTTTTGTGATGCGAGAAGATTGACTTATCTTCATGCTATAAAGAGCCAACAAAAATACCGAAAAATACCATCCCAACAGTGGTGGGAACCATAGGTTTTTTTTTTGTGGATAATTATGGAAACCATAGTTAATTTGTGCAACCGGACAAAAGCAATCAAGAAACTATAGAAAAATAATTTTCTCACTCCTATTTTGATAATTGCACCCCATTTATTGTTACATATTGTCTTTAGTAAAAACATTTCCATAAAAATGCATTACAAGACAAAAAAAAAAGTATGCATTTATAAAAAAAAAACGGGTGCGAAAATCATTTCCCTCCGAATATCCCCAATTTATGCATCATTTTCTTCTTTAACACTATTTTATTCATCTAGACCGCAGGCTACAAGCCATTACAAAACTCACAACAAAAAAGAGAGAGAGAGAGTGAGAGAGAAGAGAGAGAGAGAGAGATGGAGATGGAGGACAGTTCCGATTAGCAGAGACCCTGATTCCAAACCCTAGCAGTTAAATTTGGTTTGTTTATCACTTGGTATGGGGTGAAGGGTCAAAATTGAGCAATTCCTTGGAATGAACCCATGGCTTAACCACTACCACCGCATCAAACGTCTTGGGGACCCCACCCGGAGTGACGGCGGCGATCTTCAGATAGTACTCGACGCCGGAAACCACCTGCGTCTCCGCCTCCACCACCTCCTGAAACCTCAGATCTCCGCCGTATCCGCCGCCGTTCTTCTTCCCGGCCTTCTTCTGCATTCTATTGAATTGCTGCACCGAGTACCTCCCTAGCTCCTGAACCTCCTTGTTTGTCTTCACGTCCTTCACCTTCGTCCTCCCTCCCACCATCCCTCCGCCCAATCCGCTCACCGCCGTCACCAGGGCGGCGGCGGCGAGGAAAGAGAAGAGGAGGAGAGCTGACGTCCTCAACTGCTTCGTCATTATCGCCGGTGAGTTTCTTTACACGTGTAGATGTAGATATATAGAGAGAGAGATTGTTGTAGTTGATGAGGATGGGGTTGTTTTTTTTGGTTGTATATGTAGAGAGAGAGATATGGAGGGTGGTGTTTCGACACGTAATTGTTGGCATGGAATGGGGTGGCAACTCGAACGGCGTGCCGCGTTTGTGCAAAACGACGGGCTTCTCTCTCTTTTCCTGTGGAGGGAGAGAGAGAGAGAGAGAGAGAGAGAGAGAGAGAGAGAGTGTTTGGCAGAATTCGGATAATTGTGCGAATGTTTTTTGATGCTCCCGTATCCACCGGTGAAATTTTTTCCACATTTCCCGACAATAATATGTGAGCTCTATCAGCAGTAATCTAAATCGTTATCGGTTCGATTGGATATCGACAGGTACATAAAAAAAAAGTTGAATTTCGATCAGTAAAATGAACGGTTTGATTCTCATGTTAATAATTTAAAGTTAGAAAAGTCCTTGACCAGTTATTTTATAAAATAAGTTTCAATTTTATATATATCTATCAATATGCAATAAAGTTGATTTTTGCGGAGATATACTATTTTGCGGGTTCGACAAGATAAATGATTCTGATGATTGAAATAAACTCACCATGGTTTTTACCTAAGGTGGAAAGAATTTAATCTCTAATCTCTTAGGCCTTGTTTGGAAGGAAGGAAGGAATTTTAGAGCGCCAGGCTTCCCTCAAAATTTTCGCAATTTTGTTTGTTTTGTTATTGTCTATTGTTTTCCCTTTTCTTTTCTCTTTTTGCACGACTTCCAATGTTATGCAATCTACGAAAATAAAAATGCATGCCAATTATAGTAGATTAAAAAAATCTACTGTATTACTTTATTCTTTGAATTCTATTACTCTTAGTTCTTAAACAAATACTCACTCCGTTTCTATTTGTTTGTTCCATACTCTCTCTTGTATTTTTTCAAATAAAAAAATTAAGTACTTACGTGTATCATTTTTCAAATTTTTTCGCACCGAATTAAAGTACACGATGAGTATTTTAATTTGGTATAAAAAATTTTGAAAAATGATACATGAAAACACTTTATTTTTTCGTTTGAAAAGTGGCACGACTTTTCGTAAATGACAAACAAATAGGAACCGAGGATAATAAGCCTTTGTTTGGTTAGAGGAAAAGGAAGATGAGAGCAAGGAAAATTTAGAATTTTCTTTTCCATTATTTGGTTGAGAAGAAATAGAGGAGACATATTACAAAATAGAGGATAAAAGGGTGAGGGCATCCGGTAGTGCATTGCCGCACTACAGGGTTGTACTGCAGCATCCGAGCCGTTGATTGCGCAATCAACGGCTCGGATTTAATCTTGATACTTGTATGATCCGAGGCGTTCATCGCTAAGATAAATCCGAGCCATTGATTGCCCAAATTAACAGCTTGTTTGCCGCACTACAGAGTTGTAATGTGGCACCGCACTACAAGATCCCCGGATCCCAAAAATAATAGAGTATTGAGCACCATAAATTTGTCCGTACATTTTTAAATGTTTCTCTATGATTATCTTTTGTTCTTTTCTCTTCCTTTTTCTTTTAACCATACTGGCTTTTCGCTAGAGTGGCAAAAAATATAGTATTTGGTGAAATGCGAAACCGCTCTGAACCGTACTGTACGTTTTGGCCCTCATCCGGAGGTTAATGCTCCAAACACGAATTAAAAATTTGAGAATTGTAATTAGGCTCTAAGATTTATGTTCAGTAGTGACAAACATGAATTAAAAGATTTTCATATATTGATTGAAAATTATCAGGCTTTATTTATTTTGTTTTGTTGAGCTATGTTATGCACTTACTCACAAAACTAAGTAAGTTTTTATTTACTTTGGTTTCATATCAATGAACCTGGCTTTCCAATGTTGAAAGAAAATTAAATTCTATATAAAAAAAAGTGTTGAATTCTAGTATATTTTTCTAACCCGGGATTCGCTTGAACCACCTCAAACTCTAGTGTAGCTGCCCATGACTGTAGTGTATGGTTTGGTTCACGGACTTTTGTTATGAAATTGTAAATTTACAGGACCTGACCATAATTATATATAAATAGTATATATGTTATAACAATAAAACTCATTACTCCAGTAATATGCAGAATAGTTGTTTTTCCTTTTCTGGTTTTAGAAGGTCATAAATTGCGATCAATCATTTACATCGCTGTGTGACTTGTGCTAGATCCAGAGAGGTCCATGTGGACCATGACCACGTCAGCTCCATCTAGGGGTGCGTATTGTAGCCTTTCTCGCGTTTTTATATTAGAAACAAAACATAACAATGACTTGTTGGGTCTCAAGGGTGGGAGACACATGAAAGCATTTGTCCCATTTTATACATGAGTGATTTTGATAGCATTTGTCCCATTTGATACATGTGTGATTTTGATCAAACATCTTGTGTGCATCATATGCAACTGATTTTGTATTTTGATGCCTTACGTTCATCATCCAGACATCATTTTTCTTAAAACAAGCAATGAAAGAACAATAGCAATGGAGGAGCTGGGCACAATGAAGAGGAAAAAAGTTTTTGCTTGATAGGGATAATCACTGGAGACAAAAAGACAGCCTACCTTTGGAGAAGGTGATAAAAATACAACTATTGTTTCTCATATATGTCCCAAATCCATTTTGATTAGTGTTTCATGTAATGCATGTCAATAATTGTTCAAGTATGATGCACAATTGGTAATTCACTGCTATTAATCTAAGGATTTTGACTAGAACATCTGAATGCCTCTGTAACTTGGCTTGATTAATTGGTTTGTCCCTGTGATTCTCAAAATTGATTTGCTAGAATCAGTAACGGAGAAATCAACAAGAAATGTAGAACAAATCCCAGTTACCACCACCATAAACTAGGTAGGAGTGTTGGGTATACGACGGAAGCTTCTACTGAAGGAGTTTTGGTTACTATATAGCTTTGAAACGGAATCAAGACTCAACCGTTCCACCAATCCTTCATGATATCACTTGCCTCAAATTTATCTCCTTTAAGGTTCCCCTATTATCTCATAACCTCAAATCTCAACAATGTCGCTTCATATGAAGTTTCAGAATTGTTGGACAGTTATTGCTCTACAAAGTTTGAGCTGTTAAGATATGGGCCAACAGGGCATCTGATAAGCCTTTCATGTCGATGGGATGACAATTATACCCGATCTGATCATACCCACTCCGTTCCCCAGTCCGAATGGATTGGAGATTCGGGAATTTTTTCGGAGATTTGTTAAATTCAGGTGAAGGTTTTTGGAATGGAAAAAACATTGGAGAACATGTCGGAGGCGGGCTTACTCCTAACCGCCCCGCATTGTACCCACCCCAATTTCCTTTTGTCCCTACCTTTAATTATGCTGAAATTGTTATGGCTCTTTTTTGTTTTGTTTTGCACTTTTCAAAATATGCACTCATTAGTGAGATGCTCAGACTATGAAGGAAGGAAACATGGTAATGAGCACAAAAATTGATTTGGATCTCTAGGCTACCCTCCTTGAGGCCTTTTGGCTTTGATTTGGGGGCATGGTTCTGCAGCAAAATGTCACCGTAGCTCCTTGGTTCTTGGGGGTTTAGGGGTCCACTATTTCAGTGGTATTCTGAGAGCATTCACTTTGTACATATTGCCAAAGGTTAGGTCTATCTCCAATCATCCCCCGCCCATACCCCCAATGATTAGGGACTAGTGGGGTTTTGTTATTGTTGTTGTTTGCACTTTGCAAAACTTATGCTGGTTGTGTAAGTTAAAGTTCGTGAACTTGTGTTCAACTTTAGATTTTGAAAGGTCAATGATGATGATGATGATATTGTTTTTGTTTTGATTGTGAAAATTGCAAATCCACTAGGTTTTGGAGTTCCATAATATTGTTTATGAAATAGTTTTTTTCTTGACGAATGTTTGTAAAATAGTGGAAACGATTTTTTTATTTAAATATTTGGATCTCCATTCCGCCTTTGAAGATCCATGTTCCCCCTTTGGGGCCCATTCAGTTGCAGGGGAAGGAAAAGAAAGTACGGGAATATTTAACTTTCTTGCATTTTTAATGTGTTCTGTTAGCAGTAAAGTTATGGTGCTTACGTCTTTAACTTTCCCACTAGGATTAGTTTTCCCTCCAAAAAAGGTCCTGCAAAAAACACAAGATTTTGCAGGAATCTTGCATCTCCATTAATATCTATACCTAATTAAACTTCTACTTTCCATCTTTTTCTTAAATTTCTTTTATCAAATAAATGCATAATAGAAAATACATTTTTAATTTTCCTTCTCTTCAATTCACCATAATTTCCTTGGAAATAGTTTTCCTACACTAGTTTCCTGACAAATGAATTGAGCCCTGGGGAAGGATGGAGGGTTTAAAAAATTTCCTTCCAGGAATCAGGGACAGTATGGGGACGACAGGAGATGGGTTTGGGGATCGGGGATGAAGATGGTGATATCCACCCCCGCCCCGTCCTGTTGCAATCAGTCCATCTTCTCATGTGCATTAATCTGTTAGGTGTGAAGCTTGATTAAGCACGGAGTCAATCTTGTCCGGATGGACTTGAGAGCCGTCCGGACAGTCAAGACAGAATTCAGACCTAAAGGTTGCAGCTTCTCGTCCAGATGGTTGTGTGCGAGACAAAATGTATTTATAGCTCTAAAATAGATTTTTAGGGTTAGAAAATCATATTCTTGAGAGATATTTTGAGGGTTCCCTCCATTGATCATAGTGAATTGGTGTTGCTTCTGAGCATAACCTCGTATATCTGTGTGTTCTTTTTCTCATTCTTTTCCTCATTTTCTCTGGTTTGATTTCTGTGGTTCAGGGATCCAAGATCCTAAGACTTTTGTGTGTTGGTGAGTTTGAGCACGTAGGTTGATTAATAATCCCAACACTGCCAAGGTCCCTTTGTAGTTTATGTGTAATGTTAAATTGGTTGTGTAAGAGGATGATTTTGTGAAGCAAAGCCCCACATCGCATGGATACCAAAGTAACATGAAGTCTATTAGCGTGAGGGCACCCTCACTTCAATAGTTGGCTTTTAGGGTTGAGTTCTACCAAGACCATGTAATATGGTATTAGAATTAGGTACCAGAGATGGGTAGAGTGCGTGTCTTAGGCTTGCATGCGGCAAGTGCTAATGAGTGGGTACGCTGCACATGAGAAATAGTATGAAGTGAATCCCACATCGCTGGGTACCAAAGTAATGTGAAGTATATAAGCGTGAGGGCAGTCTCACTTCAATAGCTAGCTTTTGGGGTTTATTTCTACCCAAGATCATGTAACAGGATTATGGTTGGCGGGAGAAACTGCACATTCATGTGTACTAGATTCTAGGTGAACATGATTGAGCCCGTGTAAGGCCTCATGATTATTGGTAATTCATATATCTCGAGCCAATATCCTTTCACACCTGCAGTTCAAAAATATATGTGTGTGTGTGTGTGTGTGTGTGTGTGTGTGTGTGTGTGTGTGTGTGTGTCCTTCACACTTCCAATCTAGAATTCTGTGGACCATATTATGTATAGATGTCCAAGATGAAAGCATTTACTTTGTGGATTCTTTTATGGGTTTCTCATTTGTACCAAACTAACTGTCAATCAAATCAGTGTCGCTGCTTTTGATAGACGCATGGTGCTCATAGGCATGATTGGCTACAAGAGGCATATGATTTGAGACAGATTATCATGAACTCAGAGCATAGTTTAGCCGTTGATTGATTTGCCATCTTCAGTACTACGGCTGATGAACTTCAGCCAGAACTCCACCAATGGTCAAAAGAAAACAAAAAGGGAAGATAGTGGAATCAAAACATGGTTCAGCTGATGATTCATATGACATCTTGAGTAAAAGAGAGGCTGAACTTCTGCCAGAACTGGTGTGGCTCCAACAAAAGCAAAAGGTAATATTTTCAGCCATGTACTTCAATTTTCTTCATCTTCTATTAAGTGATATATACTTCAACTGGTTAAGGGAAATATTTCGAATTATGGTCAGGTCGTTATGCAGTGTTGAAGAAGGGCATTAGCTTCGTTTTCTATATGATAATTACGTGTTTGGGGAAGAATTTCATTCGGCTCTCTACGTGGGTTGCATGCTTCTATGGGTCTTTGTGTTTGTTAGAGTTTGTCCCCCATTCGTTGATTATAACCTCCAAATCTAGTGTATGAGCTTGAGTGGTATCTCTTCATTGCAAATTGGTTTGGAGTTGGATGGTTTAACGGTGTTGAAAAGCTTGAGTGTTAAGAGAGTAGTAAACGTAGCCATTGTATGGACTAACAGAACAGAATCTTACAGATAGTATCTGGTTATGTCGTGGATCCTCCTCTGTCCATTTGCCCTGTGATTGGTGCTTGTGGAGTTGATGAGTCTCCTCCACCGACACTGGTTATGTCGTGGATGCTTGATCGCCTTCTTTCTTTGTTTACAAAACTTAGGCGGATGAAATATTTCTGAGCATGGCTGGCCACTTGTGTAGGTGTTCTGGATACCACAAAGTTCCGGGATATGTTACGCTAATCACCTTTTCCGTATTTGTCCAAACCCAGAAGAAATAACCTGTGTGTGTGTGTGTGTGAGAGAGAGAGAGAGAGAGAGAGAGAGAGAGATGTGAGACTACTGTGGGCCTATCTTCAGTACAAGGGGTGATGAACTTCTGACAGAACTCTGCCAACGGTCAAAAGAAAGCAAAAAGGGAAGATCATGGAATCAAAACTTGGTTTTGCTGATGATTCATGTGACATCTTGAGTAAAAGAGGTGCTGAACTTCTGCCAGAATTGGTGTGGCTCCAACAAAAGTAAAAGGTAATGTTTTCTGCTATGTACGTCAATTTTCTTCATCTTCTATTAAGTGATAGATACTTCAACAGTTTAAGCGAAATATTTCGAATTATGGTCAGGTCCTTGTGCAGTGTTGAAGAAGATCATAAGTTTCGTTTTGTATATGATAATTTACATGTTTGGGGAAGAATTCCACTCGTCTCTCTATGTGGGTTGCATGCTTCTATGGCTCTTTGTGTTTGTTAGAGTTTGCCCCCCATTTGTTGATTATATCCTCCAAATCTAGTGTATGAGCTTGAGTGGTATCTCCATTCATTGCAAATTGGTTTGGAGTTGGATGTTTTAACGGTGTTCAAAAGCTTGAGTGCTAAGAGAGTAGTAAACATAGCCGTTGTATGGAATGACTGGATAGAATCTTACAGATGGTATCTGATATAAACAAACTTGGGGTATGATAGGTAGTGCAAGAATTGAGGAATCATTGGGAATGTGTTGCAGTATCCTTGAAATTTCCAAGTTATAACATTGCTCGGCCTTCTTGTATCAGTATGTGGAAAATTTTCATGGACATGCACTCGGCATCCTATTGGAGTTGTTTGTTCATCGTTGGTTCTCTTCCATGATTTCAGTTCTCCCCTGTGAGTGTGTGTGTGAGAGAGAGAGAACATATTCGGTGTCATCTTGTATTCAGGAATGTTTTCACATTGTCCACATTTGCACTGATAAGATTCAGTCATCTCCATCAGATCATTGGCACCATATGTGATAGGGTTATCCTGTATTCCTGCATGCTAAAAAGGGTCACTAGGGCGAATCTCATTTACCCAAGTACTCATGATCCCCTATGGTCCACTTTGATTGCTTCTCAGGATTCCCCTCAAAAGGTTTTAGCCATTACATAACGAGACAGCGTTTGTTTTGTTTTTTGCCTATTTGGCAGCCTTAAAGATATATTGTCAATTTCTCATCCGTTGCACACCTTTCTCTGGTCACCATAATATACTCAAATAATGCATAGAATGGACTGCCAAACCATTACATGGTGAAATTTCTCGACTAACAATTTAATTTTGTAGCTTCTTTTGGGTCAATAAGTACATAGTTATCTTCAGATTCTTCAAATGGTTTTTCTGAGTGCATTATTTTTCTTTGCCCAGAGTACTGATTCTTAGCATTATGAATTTAACGTGCTATAAACAGTGTAGCTTGTCAGTGAATAAAAACTCTGAATATTTCATTTGCTGATTTTGCTCTGATTGGATACCTTTTGATTGTTAATGCTACAACTAAGTTGGGGGATTGAACTTGCAACTCTTTCTATAATATATGTTTTTCTCAGCTAATCTAAGGCGTGTGTCTTATCTTAGGTGACTTTACCTAAGAGATTTTCATCTCCTTGATCCTTTCACAATCTTGGATGCCTGATGCCTGTATGTCAAAATCTTCCTCAGTTCTCGAATGATGAAGCTTGAGGCTCGATACTAAACTCTTCAACGAAGCTCTTCATACTTGGAGGTTGACTCTTATGGCCCCTTCCCCTTTCCCACTATATTTTAAGTACAATCCCAACCAAGATGGAGTTATGAAATTGCCAACCACTGCTAGTTCTTCCCTTGCAACATTTGGTTATATTTCAGCACAATCGTCATACATGCTGTGTAATAATTTGGGCCATAATTCATTACCCTGGGTTATGGAATGAAATAAGAGGAGACTTTGATCTTCCATTTAGTCAATTGAGGCAACTCTTGTTGTGGTGCTATATACGGTTGGATGAATCAGACATCGAAATACTCAATGACACTCCCCAAACAATTGCTCCGAAGGTCATGCGACACATACAATTTTGAAAACTAGGTCTGTTGTCCCTTCCCATTGTGTATGATATGTGACATACAATTCAAACCAAGACACTGTCAATCACCTGCCGAACCATGCTAGTTGTAGCACTTGCATTTTCATGGGTAGTATCCCGAGAGCAATTTTGTTCTCCCTCCTTAAAAGAGAGTGAACAAAATCCTTCCTCCTATTAGTTGAAACATGTGAATCCCACCACAAAGTGATGTCATGCTTACCAAAAAGTGTATTGCATAGGTAAGCATGACATCATTTTGTAGTGGGATCCACACCAATTCAACCAATAGGAGGGAGGGTTTTGTTCACCCTCCTTAAAGGAGGGTGGATTGCACTCGCCGTATCCCCTAGAGCAATGACTTCAGCATTGATATATTATATGGGGTGTAAGAGCTTTTTCCACATTGGTTAATTATAGCCTCGAAAACTAGTATGTAAGTCTGGGCGGCCTCTCCACTCATTGCTAATTGATTTTGAGTCGGATGCTTAAACCTGGGGTATAAATTTTGGCCCCAGGGTTATGGAATGAAAGAAGACATTGTCCATGTAGTCAATTTGTGCAACTCTTGTGGAGGGCTATTGACAGATTGGATGGATGAAACATCTAGATACTTAACCCCCATCCCAAAACACTTGCACCTAACTCTATAACTTTTTTTCTTGATAAGTAATAAATTTGTACACCTAACTCTATATAATGATGCATGGGAGAGAAAGTTCGAAGAAAAAAGAAGGTAATAAATTCCCCAAAAAAAAAAAAAAAAAAAAACCCTATATAACGTAGACAATGTAAGCAGGTGGGTCTGTTTTTATGAGGCACGTGACTGGGTACAAGTACTCGTATTGGCTCCATACTAGTGTGCTGATACATCATACCCAGGTACATGTTTGTATATTGGCACCATACGGGGTCTTGATACAAAAAACCTACTAGAAACAGGATACTGTACATCTGAGATACATTTGTACTTGCACTTGCAATAGTGCATATATGTAACAATTAGAAAATCAAAGGCAAAACTTAGTTAAATGGTGTAGTTATTTAAATCCAAGCTACAATCCAAGATTTAATGCCACAAAGAAGGTACAAACTTGGGTTTTTTCATTACATTAGAGAACCTACAAACCAATGCCAAATTTTGAGAGCATGCTAAGCAGTAGAGAACTTTTGGATATCTAAGAAATCGTTATATTTTTGTCTTTGTATATTCTGTGTGTACAACTTTGCATCCCATTTTTGGCGCCACTTAACGGTACATCTATACTTATTTTAATTTTTGAAAAGGTGTAAAAGAAAATCCTAGCAAGCTAACTTCATTCTTTACAATTGCAAGTCATATTCGGGTACTTGTATACTATTAAACAAGATTATAGCTAGATCCTCTGTAGCCAGCTAGATCTCTGTGGCTAGTGCCACTTAGGATTCATGCTTTGTCAGCCCAGCACGCATGCAGATGTACCATGCAATCACCCGCCTCTTTTGCAACTTGGAGCACAAGAACCTGCATGTGTTCCAGGTGACCCTGATCATTCATATGGTCTACTCATCACTTGGTTTCATCGCAATACACGTGTTTAAGTTGAATTGCCACGTGAGAATTGTTCTATCTTTCAGATCCCGCTGTCCATAAGCGTCATTACCCTCTTGCTCGCTTCATCATTTTTGTATTTTAGTGTGCATTGTACAATCGGTAATCACAAATTTCTCATCGTCTATGTATGAGTTACCTTTTTCTACCAATAAATTTCTATATCACAATTTAGTTTCTTTTCGAATACTTGCTCTAATTTGATTTTATGATGGTGATCTGTTCGGATCTCTCCTTGGCTTCTTGTGGGCGTATCTGGTTGACATTAAAAGTATCGTCTCATACAGCTGCTTCTCACTTTCCCATCCATGACTTTAGAAAAATGTTTTGCCGGTCTTTCTGCTCTGATATGCCAGGTAGCCGGTTGCTATCCCTTCTTTGCCATATTAATTGACAATCTGATCTCTAGTATTCATGCAAGAATTGCCCTTATAACAGGTGTCCGTCCTATGGAAGGGAAAATTGAAGAAAGTAAAGCTACCGTCGGTTACATAATGGTCCATTTGTGGTCTTGGTGTGCAATTGTAATTGAGCTTGTGAGCTTCATCTTTCCCTTCTCCGAGTTCTCTCTTAGAATTTTATTATCAGCAATAACATGGCATGCAATAGCTCCTCCTGGACTGGAGAACAGGATAAGGCATTTGAGAATGCTCTAGCAATCTATTGTGAGGATTCAATTGATCGATGGGAGAAGATTGCAGCAATGGTCCCTGGGAAAACAATTGAGGAGATCAAACAGCATTATTTGATTTTAGTTGAAGATATCAGTGCAATTGAGGCAGGTTATGTCCCTTTGCCTCGCTATAAGGATTCTGTGAGCCGTGGGGCCGATTTTGGTATTGGTAGGAAGGGGAACCAATTTGGGAAAAAGCAAAGCAATTCCGGCCAAGGAGGGATGCAATCGAGATCAGATCAAGACCGGAGGAAGGGGATAGCATGGACTGAAGAGGAACATAGGTAAGGTCATAGACTTTTGGTAGTTTTTTGAAGATATTGGTAAGGAGCTTTTTAAATCTTTTTTGCGTTGCGTAAACTGAACTACCCTTTATTCGTATATAAGTCTATTCACTTGAATTGCTGGAATTTTGAGAATTTCCTTAGTTAAAATCTCACAACATAAAGACCTCACCATTTAAAATTCATTAACAGAATAACAGCTTGATGATCAAAGATTGTGGGTGATTTTCTATATATGCACACTGGGCATTACCATTCTACTTTACCTAACTACGTATCCTTTTGAGGGCTGCTAAAATTAGAGAGAAGCAAGTGCAGTTTTTGCCATAAGAGGTTAGGTGTGATATGATAAATGCTGGTTGCAAAAAAATAAAATCTAACTTATTTTCGATGGCTTATTTTCTTGTAAAGTTGGTATAGGATTGAAAACAAAGTTATTCACTGGGGCTAGGATCAATTTCTTCCTCTAGCTTTTGATGTGAGTGGTACATAAATGCCATATTATGTGAGGCCATTGAGATCGTTCTTAAAGATCTTGAAACCCATCTATTTTTTAGCTGAAGGCCGTGGTAACATTCAACTCTTACCGTTTACTAGTGATGCGTAGTTAATGCATGGAAATGATTTAGATAGAAGTATATTTCTTTATATGTAGGATTTTGTGCTGCAGGCTTGAACAAATGTGCATTATTTGGTGCTAGATCTTTTGATTAAAGCAGCAGAGAGCAATAACACTATGGATGCTGAATTTTTTTGTTCGAAGAGGTAGAAATTAGAAAAAGCACAATGATCGTGAAATTGACTTTAAGAGGCTAATTAGGTGGAGGTCAAATTTGAAGTTCATTCTCTAACAAATATTTTAACGGATTAGTGCATGTCCATGACCTTGCGATATGAGGAGGTTCTATATACGTAATACAAACAATACTGCTTCAGTGGCTCATGGATCGCGTTCTTGCTTAAATCCAAGCTATCATATGGAGTCGGTTAGAACTGATCTATGGTGTTGGGAAGGATAGTATAGTTATGCTACCTTTGGAATTAAGGAAATTGTTGACAGCTGGTACAAAACTTTTAACAGCATCTTTTGCCTTTTTTGTGCTTTGTCTCATTAAATTAGTCCATTTTGGAGAGTTCCAACTTTTAGGAAACATGTAGTTAATGAATACGCCGTTGATTGGGGATTATGTGGGTATTGTTTTTGTTGTTTATTTATTTGTTTTTGATCGGCAGTTGTTGTTGCTATTGTCATATTACTTTGCAAATATGGATTTCTAAAATTGTCCCCTCATTGTTACTTGAAATATTTGGCCATTTCTTAATAAGTGGTGAATTTTTCATAGCTGAGATTTGAAAGAGGACTATGATATTGGAAACAAGTTTTAACAATTATTACTGAAGGAGCACTATAAGGATGCATTTAACATGGTGACAGTGATTGTGGTTCTCCTCCGCGCAGCAGAAACTTCGAGGCAGCTTTAAATAATTACCTTTTATTGCTTTAGGAATTAGGATCAAAATTGATCAAGGGTTGAAACCTTCAAATATATGATTGGATTATCTTGTACCTTTTCCCAACCCAGTCTATAGTACTTGATCGTTCTCCTTCATACTTTTGCAGGTTATAGCGAAGCCAAAGTAACTCCATGTACTTGTTTGTGTGTGTGCATGATCTGCTTCTATTATAAATTCTATGTTGCTTAAGATTGCGTGGGTAGTAAATTATCCAAAAAAAAAAAAAAACCACAAAACTGCTTTCCTTCTATGTAAAGTTAACGCATTCTGAGTTCAGTTGGGAATTTTGGTTCTGCACTGTTGCTAGCTTGCTATGAAACACCCTTTGTAGTTCTTACCATTGTGATGTCCCTTCTCTAAATGTTCCTCAGATTCATCTTGGCATTTAAAAAGCAGCCATACTTAGTTCTATCGAACCTGTAAGATGACAAAATCTAGTTTAAACTACACTCTTTTTTTCGGTGTTCACTATGCTACATGGTTCTTCTGCCTATCACACTCCTCTCGCTTCGAAACATATAATCATGCTTTTAGATAGACCCCTCGGTTTTCACATAGCATATCTCCACATCACCAGCTATTCAATGGAATTTCTATTGGCAGTAGAGTTCATGTCCAACTGAGAAATCAGGTAAATAATCTGATTGCTATTATCCTAGATCCTTTCCGTTCTGCTCAGCTTTTGTGCACTATGGGCCATTATTACTCCAAAAAACTTGCAGTATACTAGCGTGAAGTATTGTTATTGTCCTATTTGAGAATACTATGCGATGCTTCATTAAAGTGGAGATCCCAGTTCAATAATGGTCTTTTCCTTTTGCTCTTTCCCCTGATTCCTTCTCTTCTCAACTGAGATTTTGGGATCTATACTTCTATATGTGAAAATAAATGGTCCTTTTAGTATATTTTCAAATCCCAAATTGTGAACATATGAAATTTGACTATTACCTGTACTCAAAATGTGAAATTTGTCAGCAATTTCTAAAATGATGCGGCTGATCCCCATGATAGCTAGAATAATGTGTCTGTTTAAATCGATAGTGATGTCACACTATTCATTAGGGTCTTTGGATTCTTGCAAATGTTAGGAACTGTGTTAGTAGGCCCTGTGCTTCATAGATGAACTATACTTGATGCTTGGTTTACAATCATTAGCAAATGAAGTAACATTCAGGAAGAGGACTCTGCTGAATTGGAAATAGATAGGCCCACAGTAGTCTAATCTCTCTCTCTCTCTCTCTCTCTCTCTCTCTCTCTCTCTCTCTCTCATTTAGGTTATTTCTTCTGGGTTTGGACAAATACGGAAAAGGAGATTGGCGTAACATATCCCGGAACTTTGTGGTATCAAGAACGCCTACACAAGTGGCCAGCCATGCTCAGAAATATTTCATCCGTCTAAGTTCTGTAAACAAGGCAAGAAGGCGATCAAGCATCCACGACATAACCAGTGTCGGTGGAGGAGAGTCATCAACTCCAAAAGCGCCAATCACAGGGCAAATGGACGGAGGAGGATCTTCCAGCAAAAATGAAAATCCAGCACCTTTGAGCAATCGTGTTCCTAGCAAGTATGTACCCCCAACTATAATCGAATCAAGCAACAACTTGGTCATTCCACCTGCTGAAATTCCTGAGGATGTTGGTTCCCCAGTCGAATTGCTGTATGATGTTGGACTGCCTATTCCGGATCAAGCTTTTCTGCTTCCTCCATGAACTTCATCTCTCCAACGCCCTTGTTGAAGGCCTCGTTTGTCTTGATTTCATCTCAAGCAGGTTATTTAACTATAAATAATGTGTTTTTATTTTGATATTATGCCAAAAGTACTTGTAATGTTCTATCCTGGATATTCTGGGTAGAATTCTGTTCCCGTTTTTTGAAATTCTGACTCTATAATACTGCTATGATGGGTAAAGAGTTTGTTTATGTATTGGACAAGTCGCGTATCTTTTTATTTTCTCTAAATTTGAACCTTTTTTCCCCCATAAATATTGGGTATGAATGATTACCAGAGTATGTTTATGATTTTGGATCTAGTATGAGTGATTCATGATATGTTTTGTCAAGGCTTCAGCGCTGCTTGATTCCTGAGCTGGTTTTGGATGATTACAACTGTGAATCGATTCTTTAAGGATGTTCGTTTGCATATTGCGATTGTCGTTTCATGATATTTGTCTTGGTTGCTCCTTCGGTTTGCTTCTCTATTGAACTATTTCCTTTCAAATTTTATTTTCAAAATTATCCAAAGTTCACTGGGAAAGGACACTAGCAGCAACAAGATTTCGAGGTTTCTGGAAAACAATATAAACCTGGAAGAGTGTTCAAGAATCCCAGAACAGCAATGTTCATTCTTCAGTGAAGCGCACACTTCACCAGAATGAATGCAGTGCTACATTCTGGATACTTCTCGTGATTCTCTTTCGATGTACTACCTTATTCCGGAGTGTTTTTCCTGGATATGTAACAAAGATTGAATCCGTAAGTTGAAACTCTCCTGACCCTGCAATGCTGCATTTTGTACTACGTTATTATAGTAGTGCTTTTCCTGGATTTGTAACGAAGATTGAATCTGTAAGTAGAAACTTTCCTGATAACCCTTACGTGTTGTTTTCCCCCCTTTATTCACCTCATTTTGGCACCATCAAGATTGCATTTCACACCATCAGGACCACTGCAATGCTGCATTTTGGACTTTTTCTTTAAAAAAAATTTGTTGTGATTTTTTGCCGAATTTATCGAGTTTTATGATTATGGCTTTACAATTTTACCAACAATTACATAAAATCTCCCACATGGGATATGTGAGACCCACATACACATCCCATGTGGGAGAGTTTGTGCAATTCTTGGTATAAGGGCATCTTCAACCCATCCCCATTCCTCCAAAATGGAGGATGGATGTGACATATTGAGGGGAGATTGTGTAATATGTTCTTTTTTTTCTTTTATTTTTTATACTTTATGAGAAAATATTGGAGGGACCTACTGTACTTTTTCCTCCAAAATGAAGAAAGAGCCTCCAAGGGTCTCCAAATATGGAAGATCATATTTGCTCCTCCATTTTAGAGGAAAAAGTACTATGGGTCCTTCCAAATATGGAGGATCATGTTAGTGCCTCTAGCAAACCTAAAGATTGAAACTATAACTTGAAACACCCCCTGATGTAACCAAATTAAACTGAATGCAATTTACCAAAAATTAAACTGAATGCAGTGCTTGATTCTGGAAAAAATTTCGAGATTTTCTTTTCGTTTCTGATATACAAGGTTTTATTTATTTATTTATAAATCAAAATGATTCTTGGGTCTGCCCTCTCTGATGCCTTTTAGCTTTGATTTGAGGGCATGATTCCGAAGCAATCGTGACGGTATAGGGGACCACTGTTTTAGTGATATTCTATGAGTAACCACTTTGTGCATTTATTGCCAAAAGTTAGGTCTGTTTCCAATCCATCTGTTTCAGTGGTATCCTGAGAGCAGCTACTTTGTGCACTTAATGTCAAAGGTTAGGTTTGTCTTCTATCCATCCCCCGCCCATACCCCCAATTATTGCCGATTAAATGGGTTATGTTATTGTTGTTGTATTTATTTATGAAATCCTTTTTTTTCTATATTTGAAATCCCATTCGTACCAAGACAAGAAAAAACTTCAGGCCAGTTTTGGCAAAAGAATTAATAAGGGGTTTTAGAGTTTGGCCCTCCATTTGGGCTCCATGCTCAAATCAGTCCTACACAATTATTCCACGCACTATTCTAACTAGTGGTTGGGGCACACGCATTGCGTGTGCAAATCTGACTTTGACCAAAAAGTATGTGCAAAGTATTTAACATATCGTTCAATTGTGTGTGCATTGCCACGCTCTCATTTTCAGTAATAACATATATTTTAGTAAGAAATATATTGTGACAAATAGTACATTACCATGCCAATGCTGCCGTCGCCTCGGATTTTTTCACGATCTAATACTTTATTACTCTTCTATTAAATTTTGTAAATCAATCGTGCTAGCTCAATAACAAAAAAAATTTACAGAGTAATGACAAAAAAAGTAATAACATGAAAAAAATAAAACAAAAATTTAAGTATGGTGAAAAATTGTAGGAAGCTGCAACCATTCTTTGACGTGGTCACCAATGAAATATGAACAAAATTACAGCCGCATGGAGTGAAAAAGCAGGCACATGTAATTTTTTTTCTTCTTTTTGCTCAATCAGGGAAAACACAAAAAGAAGAGATACAGTAAAGTTGAACAAGAGAAGTGCATTACCTTTGAGATTATTGTCCTATGCCCTTTAGAGTTTGCAAGAATAGATGAGAGAGAGAGGAAGCATTGTTCATTGTACCAAACAACACACACACATAGAAGAGAGAGAGAGGAAGCCATTTTTTCCATACTTGAGTTAGAATGAAACAGGAACTGCAAGTCTGGTGGCAGTTCTTTTATCTGTGTAAGGAAATTAGTGGGGGACGTGTGGGAAAGTGTAGTTGGAGTGGAGGATTTTACCGTCTCACCCTTGGTAGTTACTTCATGGGGAGAGCCGGAAAAGATCATTTATTATTTTGTTTTAGGACAAAAGTGAAAAACACTTTTGTGACAGTGCTTTAAATTTGGGTTACGCCAAACTTGTGTTCCCCTTTTTAAATTAGAATAGTTTATGCCCCTGATTTTCTTCACCGCATCTTAGAGAAGTTATCCTGTGATCATGGAGCATTATCATATGGCACACCATCAATAATACATTGTTCAAAATAGAAAATATCATATCTTTTATTATAGATATCTAGTTTTCAAAAAAATTATAGAACCTACTCGGTAAGATCTACCAAACAAGATCTATATTGAATATGAAATTATAAAAGATTAAAAAAAGTTATTTGAAGTGGACAATTTGCTATGTTAACTACATGAATTGTTGTGAATTATGTATACTTCACATAGCCTCACCACTCACTAAAATACACAGTTCATATAGACAGTTTACAGAGTTCACATAGGATTATGCAATTCACATAGCTCAACCACAAAGTTCACGGATTTGGGTACCCGGAGTGACCTAAGTCACTACACCCCCATAGTGACCTTAATTGTGGGCTTTATATAATATTTATTTGGGATCAAAACTGTAAAATTTGTCAGGAATGTTGAGTAGACCATTCACATAAAAAATCAAATTAATTGGATATTGGTAGTCATATACTCAGATACCAATTATATGGATGGCCAATATTATTGTGAGAATACATAGTAAGACAAATTTTGGCTCAATTGTGTGTCTACCAATCTCCAATGATTATATTACATGAACTTTGTGGTTGGCCTATGTGAAGTGTGTGCAGTGAAACTATGTGAACGACATAATCCTATGTGAACTATGTATGATAAGCTATGTGAACTTTGTATTTTAGTGTGTGGTGAGGCTATGTGAATTGTGTGGTTGGACATGTGAAGTGTGTGTGGTGAAGCTATTGAACTTCATGATCCTATGATCCTACCTATGTGAACTTTGTATTTTAGTGTGTGGCGGGGCTATGTGAACTGTGTGGTTGGACATGTGAAGTGTGTGTGATGAAGCTATTGAATTGCATGATCCAATGTGAAGTGTGTGTGGTGAAGCTATGTGAACTGTATCGTTGGAATATGTGAAATGTGTGGTTGGACTATGTGAAGTGTGTGGTAAAGCTATTGAATTGCATGATCCTATGTAACTCTGTATGATAAAGCTATGTGAACTTTGTATTTTAGTGTTTGGCAGGACTATGTGAACTGTGTGGTTGGACTATGTGAAGTGTGTGTGGTGAAGCTATTGAACTGCATGATCCTATGTGAACTATGTATGATAAAGCTATGTCAACGATATTTCAATATGTGGAGGGGTTATGTGAATTGGACTTGAGGTTTTCGTAATGACCTCAATTATGGTCCCTCAAAAATTTTCATTTGGGATAGTAACCATTCATTTTTTTTAGGAATGTTGAGAAAATTATGAGTACAAAAAATTATGATCATCAGAGATTGGTAAACACACAATGAGACAAATTTGTCCTACAACGTATTCTCAAAATAATATTGGTCATCCATATAAATGGTATCCGGCCATATGGTTACCAATGTCCAATTAATTTAATTTTTTTCATAAATGATCTACTCAACATTTCCAGCAAATTTTATGGTTATGATCTCAAATAAACATCATAGAGAGCCCACAATTGATTTCAGTACAGGGGTGTTGTGATCTAAAATGCACAGTTCACATAGTCTTATAATTCATAGTTCGCGTAGGATTATGCAGTTCATGGAAGCGGGGGGCCCTGTAGTGAGCTGAACTCGCTACAGGGTGTAATGAGCTTGGCTTGGCCTTCCGATCAGCGATCGATGGTTTGGATAAATAGGCCTTAAATATATGTAAAATATATATTTAAAGTGTAAGAGGATTCGAACTGTCAATTGCTGATTGAATGTTCGAGTCATACTGACTACATCCTGTAGTGAGCTCTTCACTACATGGGCCCCTGCTCCCGCAATTAACATAGCCCCACCACATAAAGGTAACACAGCCTCACCACATACTAAAATACATAGTTCACATAGTGTTATCATACACAGTTCATATAGGTTATGCATTTCACATTGTCTCATCACACACTTCACATAGCTAGCCAAACCATGCAGTTCAAATAGTCCAAACCACCTACTGAAATACACATTTCACATAGACTTATCATACAAAGTTCACATAGGGTTATGCAAATCATATATAAAATTCACATTGTTCATGATTAATATAGTTCATAGTTCACATAGTATTCATAAAAAAATAATTTTTTTAATCTATACATAATTTCATAATGAATATCAATCTCATTTGATGGATTTTGTTAATAGACACATACGCTAAAAGTTATGACATTTTAAAGTTTATATTGTAAACAAACAAGAAAATAGGCAAAATAATAAAAATGCATTACAAGGGACTAAAATAAAGATGGAAATAAATTTGCCGGTGTTGGGGTGAAACGGAAGCTAAAAAGAGGGTTAGTCTCTAATTTATTGAAGAATTAATTTTGGCTTATTGGGCTTATTGAAGTTCAAGAATCCAACTAGTTTGGGTTTATTGGCGTAAAATGGTTGAAAAAGAATGCTAATTTAAATTTGGTTATTGGCTGAATAAGCCAATAATCCAACTTGTAGAGTCAAATTGGCGTTTTACCCATAATTTTGAACTAGAAAAAGAAGCTGGAGCTCCAATTGGGAGGCAAAATGAGTAGGCAAATGGCTTGGTCCAATACGTTTAATATTGAGGCACTTAAATAATCATCATTTTATTCTCTTGAAATTAGAGAGTTATGTTTTCATCCTGAGATTCAAATAAACCCTAAATTGCCCTTTATATATATATATATATATATATATATATATATATATATATATATATATATATATATATATATATAAAATATTATGGGATTGAGGACTAAAATCAAAGTTGCATATAGGTGATGAAAAAAATGGACTAATTTCAATATTTGGAGGTCCTACCTTGCAATTAAGGGATTGGGGGATAAAACCTAATCCCTAATATTACGTTTTATTAGTTTTTGTTCAACCTTTATAACCTGTTCAACCTTTATAACCTAAACTTTGTAAAGCCATAAAATTCCCCAAATCAACATTCATCCTCCCCAACTTGCTGCCCCTAAATCACCTCCTCGCTGTCCCAAATTTTGATTTATGGACGAAATCTGCACACTGGCGGTCCCAAATCAACGTCCTAACCTTCACCCCTCGCTTCCCAAGTCGCCGGCGACAATCATCCCTCTCGACTAAATCGACATCGTCTCTCACCGTACCGGTCTGATATTTCGATTCATGGACGAAATCTTGCATTTACTTTGTGTTGTGATGCATTTGGAGACTAAATGGCTTCATCAGTCATCATAAGGGTGTTTCTTTTATTCCTATTGGTTTTCATCAAAAACTTGTGAGTAGTGAATCGAAAACCATTAAACGTGAAGGTCTAAACATTGATCGTTCCACCCGGTAAGCAATCCTGAAACTTGCTAAATTTTGTTTTTAGGTATCAGTGTGGAGATCTACAATCTGTTGGAACTTATGACTCATATGGTGTGTATGAGAGGCACGGAGAAGTTCCTAGTATCGATGTGCAAGTTGGGAGGTGTGGACGGCCCACGGAGATTGTGTCGCGTCGCGCACGAAAAAGGTTGTGATTTGTTAGAGTCGCCACCCAGATTTGAGGTCCGAATCCGAGAAACCGATAAAAATATGACTCGTTTGCCAATTGAAAATATTCCACTGATCACTACGAAACCAGAATTTTCTCGGATTCGGGGGTTTGGTTACGAGAGGGGAAGGGTTTTACGGCACCCCTCTCGCCCGGTCTGTGAACCGGTCTCTACTCAATATTTCATGGGATTTTGAAAATGTTTTGAAGTTCAATTTAATCACGAAAATGGGAATTAGGGATGGGAACCATGTAAACAATAAAACATAATGAATAATGCAAATTTAATATGGATGCTTGTGCACATGATTTACATGAAAAAGGGGGGTAATAATAAAGAAAAATTACAACAAATATTTACAGAAATTAACCAGAACAGAAATTGTACCACAATTCCAGAAATCATGAACATGAGACTTATTAAACCGCTTATAATGCGGATTTCAACACAAGGGTTGAAGCCAATGGTCGTGGCTTGAGCGCTCAATCTCTCAGAATCAGTTTGAGCGCTCAATGACCATAGCTTGAGCGCTCAAACCCATTTCTGGATACTGTGATCCTTGATCCATCCATCACTTCTTTAATCACTATCTATAAGATCAAACGTTAAAAGAGTGTTTTTCATAGAAATTCAGATGAAAATAATCAGATTGATCTTACAAATAATGATAAAAAGGAAGAAAATCACCTTGTTTTAACAAAGAAAACATTTGAGAGAAAGAAATCCGATTATAATCACAAAGAATAAAACCCTCATATATCCGAACTTAAATAAATCATGATCCATCATTGAGACAAACAAGAATCCGCAAATTGCTCAAGAACAGCTTGAGCGCTCAATTGGTTGGCTTTGAGCGCTCAAGCCATCAAGTGATTTTCTGATTTTCATTAAGAAAGAAGGACTCGATGATTCTCGTGACCACAAATGCAGGGGTATAAAAATCCGAGAAGTATCCGACCCAATTCCCATACTTGAAGATGAGATTTTTGAAGATTTTAGGACTTGATTGTCATAAAATAGTTAATTTGAGCTCATGCAAGAGGTTTTAAAGTAAAAAAAGAAACTATTTAAAGATTATATGAGCATAAATTAACTGTTAAATGATGATCAAAATCCCAGATAAAGCTCAAAGTTCAGTGAAATAGAAACTGTCCAGAATTGCGATTAAGCGCTCAAGGCCTCGAGGCTTTAAGGCTTAAGCAATCCCCTCGCTACAACCGCAAATTTTGGATGTGTTTTAAAACAACTTTTAGACCTTTGTGAGTTCAATTCAAGTATAAAGAACTTGATTGAACTCACTTTGTCACCCTCGATGAACCAAAACAAAGAAAAATGACTTTTGTTTTACTACCTTTTTACACTTGATTGAAAGCTTGAACTGGATTGTGGGTTTGGAAGTGTAAGATTGTTGAGATTTTGGTCAATTTATGGACTGGATTGTGTAGAGTATGAGGTTAATTGTTGAACACAGGTTGAATTTAGTGTTTACAGGTGATTTTTCAAGTGGGGTCTTATGGGAGAAAAATGGGTTTGTAGAGAGAGAGATTGGACGAAATTGGGGAGGGTTCTGGAACTGAACCTATGTCCCCTTGAATAAGGGGTAGTGGGGGGTATATATAGAGTGGATGGAGGGAAAGCAGTAGAGAGAGAGGAAGTGGGTTTGTAGTCTAGGTGTAGCTTAGGTGTAGTTTAGGTGTAGTTTTAGGTGTAGTGGAGGGTATTATACGTGTATAGAGTTTGTTAGACGCTCCACTCTGCATGAAATCTCATGATGAGATACTCTGCAGATTCCCCGATTGAGTTGAGTTGAGCACTCAAAGCCATGGGCTTGAGCGCTCAAGGTGCTCCTTACAGATTGAGCGCTCAAGGTCTAAGGCTTGAGCGCTCAAGGTGCTTGGTGGCAGATTGCTTGGCTTAACTTAGTTCAACAAGGCTTGGTTTTTCTTGGGTTATTTGGAGGTGTTTGGTTGATTTTGATCACATTCAAGCTATCTTCACAAGTTTCGGGCAGTTATGATTGGTTCGTTCTCATCATTGGGAATGCTCGAGTGTATCCTAGGTTCAAAATCGGGGTGTCTACAGGAGGCAATTTAATAGAGGCGTATCGATCTGGGGTTTTTTCTCAGATCGATCTGAAAACCCTCAGACGATACCGAGGCACCTATTGGCGCAACGGGAATGTATGGGTATCAATACTGGGGAAAGACACAGATCGATACCGAAGCGGCTTAAAATGCGATGCGTGAGCGGTTGTTACAAAAGAGTATTATAGGTATTCAGGCTATAATCCTAGTTAGGGTTGGAATAGGAGTAGAGTTCTAGTATTCAGGCTATAATCCTAGTCAGGGTTGGAATAGGAGTAGAGTTCTCTTATAAATACTCTCTATTGTAAAACCCTAAGGTGTGCTCATCAATAAACGACTATTCTGTGTGCTTCCGTGGATGTACCCGGTTTTGGGGAACCACGTATATTGTTGTGTTGATTTCTTTACTGTTTTTCGTATTGATCATTGTGTGCGTGTGGTGATAATCTCTCCAACACGATCTAACCCTAATCTTGTTTGTGGAATGCAGACCACTAGATAACATCGACAAAAATCTTCACCGGGAACGGGCTACCGTAAAATGAGAGAACACAACTCCTGGGTTTAACATATTTTTACCATAATCAGTATGGTGTAGGCATGTACTTACCATGATAAAAAAAAATGTCAAATCATTAAGTGTTTTTTACCATAAAACTGGAATTTGTTTTGATATTTTTACCAAGATTTTTTATCTTTTTTTTTAATTTTTACCAAGAAATTTCGATTATGTAGTTGATATGTTTTACCATGATTCAAGTTCTTAATTTAACAATTATTACCATGTTTATAAGTGATTAATTATTATTTTTTACCATAAAAACCATGATATGTGATTTTTTTACCATGATTCATGTTCTAAAAGAATGTTATATGTACCTTATTTTTTGACTAGTTATAAGTTTACCACATTACTCGGTCATTGGTTACATTTGCCATTTTTACCATGTTTATTCAAAATTTCTCCATCTTTACTGCGGTGGTATTTATTTTTACCATAAACTTGGTGTTTGGCTCATGTATGCCATTTTACCATATTTGTTGGTGCGAATTTATTTATTTTTTTGCTTGGTTATCTATAATTTCACCACACATTAGTAACAAATTTTTGAATTTGAAATTTCTTTTGTTATCTCTCTTAATGGATGTGATTGAATATCATTAAATTAAAAAATGGTTAAATCTCACTAAATTAGGAAGTTATTGAATCCCACAAAATTAGGAAAAAATATAATCCTGTATATGTTGATATCATTGTAAAAGGGTAGAAAATGTATTTCACAATGGAAAATGATGAAAACATAACTCCGTAAAACAAGGAGGATGAAAATCTAAACAGTGTCCAAAAAACGGATGATTATTTAATTACCTCTTTTTATATTTTTAACCAACCATCCTTCCCACATCACCAATCCAATTAATAATTCCTTCTTTTTAGACCTAATTAAAGGATAGCAAATACTCCATCGGTCTCATTTTGATAGTTCAACTCGGTCTCCAATACAATTTTTAAATTGTTAATATCTTTCAATCTATGCTGAATTTTAATATCTTTCAATCTATAATGAATTTTGTATAATAGAACTAATTGAGATCTATCATATGAGATCTATATTGTATGTAAAGTTCATTATAGATGGAAAGATATTAACATTTTAAAAATTACATTGGAGGCCGAAGTGGACTATCAAAATGGGACAGAGTGAGTATTTTTCCACAACGTTTTTCTTTTCGTTTCCACAAGAACAATTTTATCTCCACGACAACTGTTTTTTTCCCCTCACAATAAGTACTCAAAATTGCCACCAATTATGGGGGAGTCAAGTCTACTCAAAATAAGTCCAGTGGTTGGCTCTATTTTAGAACTAGTTTTTTGGTAGACTAATTATTTAGAATGGATACATGTCCAAAAAAAAATAATAAAAATAAAAATTAGAATGGATGGGCTGGGAATCGGGATGGGTTCATGTGTGTGTTGGGGTCAAGATTGCCACCCCATTTCATATTATTAAGTTGACTTTAGTAACCATAATGATGGCAGGATAAATTTAATGCTGTGTTTTGGACAATTTTTTGTGATTTTTTTTTCCTGAGTTTACAGCAGTATCGAGGGTATGATTCAAGATTGAAACTTGGAAGTTACCCCCCCTAATAACATTCAACCTTTAGTAGGTTTTCCTCTATTTTTTTGTCCCCTATTTCCGGTACCCATCGCAGTGATCGGCGTGCCTGGGGAGTCATAGAATATGGCCCTTTCATGGACGGTCCTAGTTTATGCACCTCACTGTGTGTGTAGAGGGAAAATGTTTGAACATGCATATCACATATTCGTATACATATGTGTACAGAATTGCATCCGTCCGATGAGTGTAGCTCCTATGTTCATTGTGTAAGCCCCACCATTCAACACCTTCATCGAACGGTTAAGAACATGTTTGTACCTAAAATTGTATTCAGATATTTGTGTCCTTAGCATTGTTCGTAAGAGCTAGAGGCAGACAATATCGAGCGCTAATAAAATATTACCAACTGCTATAACGCAACTTAATGGATTCCGAAATCTCATTTATTGTCGCAACCTGAACCGTCAATTTTATAGAGTTAGTTGACCATTAAAATTGTAGGAAAAAACAAGTTTATCGATCAGGATAGATCTATCCTCCAATTTATTTATTGTTTTGACCATACTGACCATCTATTTTGTTTAACACAACATATTTATCAGTCTAGTGATTATTATCATCCGATAAATTTAACTTTTTTTAGGTCATATCACAATTATAGTATCTTAATAAAATTAGCAAGACGCGTTACACCTCGTAGTGCATTAACGCACCGACATAATTAAACCCCCTTCTAGGAGAGAGAGAGAGAGAGAGAGAGAGAGAGAGAAGCTGGCAAGCACATGAAGGGAAGCACAATGAGCGCCGGAGATGCTTCTGTCCACAATCTCCCATGATGAAAAACTGGTTAAAAAATATTCAAGAATCCAAGAGCCACCCCACATTGTGCAGTTAATTAACAAGTTGACCTTCATCATTATCAAATTAATTTCCATATTCTGTTTAGCCCTAAACACTCTCACCATATAATCTATAAATCAAATCACTTCTTCAACAGGGCTTATAAGTTACTCCTAAGAAAACATTGGGGTCTTGTGGAGTTTTAGTTCTCAAACAATGAGCACTAAAGTTTCACTTCTCATAGTCTTGGTGGCTGTTTCTTTGTACAGCCAATGCCGCGCCGACCCCTACGCCAACCCATCGACGCCGACACCGCCAAGTGGGAGCAGTGCCTCATCGTCACCGCCGCCTGCATCGGCGGTGTCAGGGAAAACTTTCCCTCCAGAGACCACCTTTTGTCCCGCAGGTACCGCATGTGCGAATTTGGGCATTCAGTTTATAACTTGCCCAACTGAATGTCCCCAGATCAAGCCCACTAACTCCAACCAAAAAGGCTGCCAGATTGATTGCAACTCCAGAAGTTGTGAAGCTGTTTGCCAGAGTAACTTCTCTCTCTCTCTCTCTCTCTCTCTCTCTCTCTCCAAAAGAAATTTCTAACAGGAAATAGTCATTTTTGTCAGTTCAAACATGAACCATACGTTTTTGTTTGTACAGCATTGTTTTCCTAAAAAAATATGGATTCATTTGTTTTACGGGACTGACAGTTAGGGGATGTCTTACTTTGCTACGGTGCGAATTTCCCCTCTCTAGACTATATTTTGATGATTTGAACCATTAAACATATTTAAAACATATTTTTAAGGGTTCTGAGAGGAATCAACCAAAAAAAAAAAGATATGGAAGGATTTGATCAAAGTCGTTTTTCTTTCCCGGTCATTTTTTTGGGTTGATTCCATGCGAGGATCCTTAAAAATATGTTCTAAACACATTGAACGATTCAAATCATCAAAATATGATCAGGAGAGTGGAGGTCCACACAAAAAGAAAGTAATGAATTCTTTACTTGATCCGTGGTGTATATATGATATATGGAGGATGATCTAATGAAGACCCCCTCATTAAAATTCTCTGAGGACCTCATGGATCGGGGTCCAATTTCGACGATCCGAACTGTTCAATGTGTTTAGAACATGTTTTTAAGGGTTACCACAATGAATCGCCAAAAAACAATACCAGGAAGAGCTTCATTCGAGCTTTTTTCGATAAACTGTATATGTATAATTATTAGGAAAAAATGCTCGGATGAAGACCTTTCAGGTTTTTTTTTGGCGATTCCTTGAGATGGCTTTGGAAAACATGTTTTAAACATATTGTGCGGTTCGGATCATCAAAGTTTGGTCTAGAAAATCAAAAAAGGAGTGATCCTCACGGAGGAGATCCGTAAGGGAGTACTTATGAGATCATGATTGCATATATACAATCTCTCTACTGAATATATAATATTGTCAATGTAGCCGTATTTTAGATCCCCCATAACTATCGGACTACTAATATAACACACCCCATAAGATTGCGTTATATGAGTTTATAGTAAAAATGTTTTAGCCAACTATTTTGCCACCCTTCAACCCAATGCTCATATCCATCAAACAAACTGTAATCCCACGTCGAAAAACTATGGAAAGTTAATTTGATATATAAGGAATCCCAAGTAACTACAGTAAAATTTGAGATTAACTTTTTAAGTTACATGTTTAGGTTAAGACTTAGCACAACAGATGAGACGAGTTGTTGTACAAACTCACCAAGCCTTTTTTTTTTTTTTTTTTTTTTTCAGGTACCACTCCAACGTGTAATAAACCTGGGTCAGCTTGCCAGGATCCGCGATTCGTCGGAGGGGATGGTGTCATGTTCTACTTCCACGGAAAGAAAAACGAGCATTTCAGCTTGGTTTCCGACTACGATCTCCAAGTAAACGCCCGATTCATCGGTCGTCGCCCGGTCGGAAGGACCCGCGACAACACTTGGATCCAAGCCCTCGGCCTCATGTTCAATTCCAACAGCTTCACACTAGAAGCAAACAAGGTTGCACAGTGGGATGATGAAGTTGATCAACTTCAATTCACCTACAATGGCATGCCCCTTTCCATCGCGCCGGTCCACCTCTCCGTCTGGGAGGCACCCGACAAACACTTGGTGGTAGAGCGNCACAGCAAAGTCAAATCGCGTCACCGTAGTGATTCCAGACCTTGTGGAGATATCAGTGAATGTAGTACCGGTAACAAAGGAGGATGACCGTATTCACAGGTATCAGATCCCGGCGGATGACTGTTTCGCCCATCTGGAAGTGCAGTTCAAGTTTTTGCATCTCTCGGAGAACGTCGAGGGCGTGTTGGGCCAGACGTACCGGCCCGGTTTCCAGAATCCTGTTAAGAGAGGAGTCCCAATGCCAGTCATGGGAGGGGAAGACAAGTTCAAGACATCTTCCCTCGTATCGGCCGATTGCAAGCGTTGCATCTTCGCGACCGATTCATCTGCAGCTAATCCACTAAAATTGGATCCGTCCATGATTGTGGATTGCACTAGCAAGATGAGCAATGGTCGCGGAATCGCTTGTCGTCGCTAGAAATAAACATTTGCAAAAAAATAATAAATAAAAAAGGGTTTCTCACTTTGGTTCTTTAGATGCAATTTGTTTTTGTTGTTTTCATTTTGGTGAAGAAAAAGGTGTACAAGGGTCGCTGTTTTTTGTGGTATTGAGTACTTTGTAATCAACATTTAGTTTGACTAACACTGCTTGTGTGAGTTCAGCTTATTCCGTAGCAAATGGCGACGTAGCCAAATTCTATGACATACATCAAAAATATTTGTCTTGATCTAGATTATCCACATTGACTTACAATGTTTGGCTTTTAATTACTACATCAAAAATAATACGGACGCAAATCAAAAAGCACTGATGTGAATAAGATGTGTTTAGATCCGTCGATGTGTACAAGGCCGGCCCAGACCCAAGGCTTATAAATCTTAGGCCTAGGGCACTCCCAAAATCTCCAAAATTAGGGTCACTCCCATAAATTTTAGTGTTAGGCTTGAGTAGAAGTCTTTTCCAAGGTTAGCCCAAACAAAAAACAAATTATGAGACAACCAAGTAAGAAAAGTTTTTACATTTAGGGGCTGACATGAAAGTAAGTGGAGTGGTGGTAGCTTTATAGGAAAAAAAAAATGATTGCGAAACACTAATTTTCCATTATGAGACTAATGAAATTCACATAGATACCAATGAGAGTTCGAGCTCAAGTATTTTTTTAGTGAGCCGAGCCAGAACATCATAGAACTCGGCTTGTAGAGCAAAATTATGTTCCTAAAGATGAAGTTTATAAGGTATATTTCTTACTTTCCACTGAATTTCAATAAAATAAATTATCCAAAGGAACATTTTGACATTTTTTTTAACTTGCACAATTTACATCAAAGCTATTTTTGGCCCATGTGCTCTTATGTACTCCCTCCATCCCAATTTAAATGTCCCCTGCGGGAGACCAGGTTAGTTTGACTTTAAAAAATAAAATGCTTTCGAAATTACTTTTTAAATTTTTTTTTGGCACCGTTCAAAAGATCTCAACATGTATTTTTGAATAGCGTAAAAAATTTTGAAAAAAATATTTAGAAATACATTTTCTTTTAAAGTCAAAATGACACGACTTTACGTAGGGGACATTTAAAATGGGATGGAGGGCGTAATAATTAGTAGAACGTTATATGGTTTTTACTTTCTTGTATGATTGTTCTCATGTGATTGTTGCTGGGAAAAAAAAAATTAGGCCACATATTTTAGATTAGGCTTACGACATTCAAAACCCTTGGGCTAGCCCTGCATGTGTATACACTTCACATCCACCACGTATCCACGTATTTCGAGTCTTTTTGTTCATCAGTAACCCTAAAAAGACAGATTCGAGATGACGAGATGTGAGGGCGTGAGTCTAAGCATGTCAGAGAGAGAGAGAGAGAGAGAGACATTACTAGGTCTAGGTGAGGACTGAGGTGAGAAGCCGCCGATGTGAGAGAGAGATGATCGCCTCTCTGGACTCTCAAGTCTATTTCCAACCCTAAAAGTAAATTGTGTTGTATAATAGTATATATACAATAGGGGTTAAATGTTATTAAAATATACTATAGGGGTTAATGTGTAATTAAAAATTTCGGTTTTGTTCGGTTCGGGTATCAGCTCAACCCAGAACCGGACTGAACCCATTTGGTTATCTCAAATTAGAACCCATACCGCGGGAAATATTTTGGTTATGGTTCGGGGGGAAAAATCGGTTACAGTTTAGGTACCCACGGTTCGGTCGTGATTGTCATCCCTAATTACATATGACTCACATACATCAAACGATACTTGACACATCTAGTTTTATCTGCATATTTACACTTTTATCTATTTCTGTAGCATTGCTCTTATTATTATGTATATGGATATGACAGCCTCAGAGTGTAAGTATTAACACGAATTTGCCTTTATATGTGTGCAGTTCACATTGACATTAATTAATGGGATTATTATCTCTAAGTCTAGAAAAGAGATGTCTAATTACAACTAAGGTAAGTCATTTTTTTTAATTACCACTAAGGTAAGTCACTCTTTTTTGGAGTTTAGGTTTAGGATGCACTTTCCTATTATATGGTTTTAATGGTTTAGATATTTTCATAGAATACCCTAGAATTTTAGACACTTTCATAGGGTACCCTAATCGTAGGGTACCTTAGTTGTAGGGTACCTTAGTCATAGGGGTAGTACCCTAGAGTTTAGTTTTAGTGGTTTAGGTACTTTCATAGAGTACCACAGGATTTTAGGCACACTTTCATAGGGAACTCTAGTCGTAGGCTACTTAGGTTACCCTAGTCATAGGGTACTGTAGAGTTTAAGTTTATGGTGCACTTTCCTATTATAAGATTTTATTGGTTTAGACACTTTTATTTGGTATCGCTTTGACTTGATGAGAATTTTTCAAAGTTAAGCTTGACCTGATGGTAATTATGTGATCCAAGGGTAATCTAATGGTAAATGTCTCTTAATTAATTAGTAGCTCTACCATGGTTTTCTGAGCAACGGTCCTTCGTTACCAAAATACTAAAAACAAGGATTTTGTCGATCAGTTCATAGCTAGACAAATTACGTACAGTGGAAGACGAAAGACGGATTCGTAATCCTTAAGCCTTATTTTTCATAGGATTGTATGTCTTGTGGGAATCTCATAAAACCTTATGGAAAATAAGGGCTCATTAAAGTCGAACAATTCTCGGCATTTCATCCCTGTTATGGAAGGAAACCAATGAATTTTCAAGTTTCTGATTAGCCACGTGAAATTAATTTTTGACTGCTTTGTCGTTCTTGTATTTTCGTTTTTATTGATTTTTTTATGCAATTTATTATTTATTCTTTACATTTTGAATTTGTATAACATAACTCTATTTAAAAAGTAACAAAAAACTTAGTCAATTGTTAAAAAAAAAAAAAAAAAAACACTAAAGACAAAAAAAAACCGCAACTATATACAATTCTTTTATCTACAAAATGACAACAAATGATCTTCCCCACATGAACCGAACTTAAGGGACGGTAGACCCTACCAATCATGATCTCAACCGTCGTACGTCCATCTCTGTAATCAATGGTTCAGAGTCGTCGTTGCATTCTTACCAGTCAAAAAAATTTCTTACCAGTAAGAGAGCAGTTGTGATCTAAACAATTGATTGTTGAAATGGACAATCTGGATAGATTGGCATGGCCTATAAGGAATAGCAAAGCCTCCGGGTTCACATAAACCGCATGGTGCCCAAGAAAGCCACTTTAGGGCATCCTCATTAGACTAAACAAAAAAGCACCAAATTTAACATTAAAAACACCTTTTATAAATTAGCAAGTCACTTATCAAAAAATTCACAAAATTAGACTCTCTATCCAAACTTTACTATTCCCCTCAAATCTCATAAAAAAAAATAAAAAAGGCAAGAGGTTGTGTGATGCAATTGTGCAAGTGTGGTACACGTGGAGCAAAACTGTGCAACTGTGCAAGTTAATTTAATGAACAAACAAATATTAGAGAGAGAGAGAGAGAGAGAGAGAAGATAAGAGCGGTGGGGCCGGCTGGGGTGTAGCAGCAGAGAGGGACAGACGAGAAACTATTAAATTATTGGGTAGCACGTGAACAGTAACTTTACCCCAATACTGAGTTATTGTAGCAAAACTATAAATTTTGCGAATTAGCCAAATATTTGTTGAGGCTAATTTTGGGGTGTTTTTTTCACTTAAACTCAACAAAATAATCATTTGGCCAAAATAGCAATCCTGAAGAAGATGCTCTTATGCATGTCGGTGTGGGTTCTAAACTCAATGATGGTAACTGATCTGTTTTCTCTATGTAACCGCTCATTCATTCCAAAAGGAGTTACTGTAATAAGGAGAGAAGGGTAAGGGTAAAAAAATAAGGGTCTTGTTCGGTTAGTAGGTTTAGTTTAGTTTTGATGATGTAAGCAGGTGTAATAAGTGGAGAGAGATAAAGAGAAATGATAATGTAAGCAAAACTAAAACAGGACCAAAACCGACCCAAAACTCCCAAACGAACACGGCCAAGGTATTTTCATACATAATTTTTTGGATTCTTCGCACCAAACTAAATATCTCAACTATTAATTCTTTAATTTGGTGCAAAAAATTCAAAACAAAATTATGTGCTAAAGTAATTTATTTTTTGATCCAAAATATATTGCACATCTTACCATATAGAGGACTAACTTTATGGGACGGATGGTACATTTAGGGATGACAATTTTTCTATATCCAATGGATACCCTTCCTGTCCCACCCATATGGAGGCGGGATTTATCCAAAAAAATTCACAATAGTAGCAGGTATGGTGGGATTTAAAAAATACCCGCTCAGATATAGAGCGAGTATGGTTTTGCTATCCCCGCCCCCGAATCCCCATACCTGGTTATATATACTATATAAATTATACATATGCATATAGGTAGAAAAGAATCTTGAGTATTATTTACTTATAGAAGTAATTACTTTTAGAGCAAATCATGTCAATTACTACCTATTATAAACTACATAATATATTAAGAATATCATTAAGATTCTGGTTCATAAAATGATGTTATTGCTATATTTTGCTCTTTCATTTTTTTTTTTTAAATTTATTGGTTTGTTACTTTATGAAACTTAGAAATTGATGTTTGCTTGAATTGGTTTTTTATTGTACTACTCTTACTTTGTCTACATTAGTGATTAAAATAAGATAATTTGAAGTTTTTTACTTTACATTTGTGTTGATTTGAATTATCGGGCTTGCACTTTGGTTTCATTATTGTCTTCTTATATATTTTGGTTTGGAAACGGGTATATTTGGGGAAACTCCGATATCTAACGGGATGTGGATTTGGTGCTTTATGTAATATCCTTAGAGGGGATTGGAACGGGGATGGTAAAAGACTCCCCAACTGAGAATGAGAGATAGAATAGGGTCTCCCGATCCATACCGTACCCGTTGTCATCCCTAAGTACATTGTTGTTCTACCAACACTAAATTCAAGTGCTTATCAGTTGTCTATAGTCCATCGGTCCGTAATTGCTTGCCCTTGTTTAAAATTGGACATTTATTTAAAAAATAGTAAAGTACCATACTGCTTAAATTTTAGAATTCTTTTGCACCAATTAAAAATGCACAACTGAATATTTTAATTTGACTGCACGATTTTTCATATGGAGCACATTGAATGGCCTAACCCAAAATGAAGACACCAGAGAAATATTGTGGAATTAACCGGTTAGTATTAAAAACATGTTTTAAACATATTGAATGGTTCAGATCATCAAAATATGATCAGAAAATAGTAGGTCCTTATTGTAGGAAAATAAGGGATCCCTTACCAGAAGGGGATATGTATGCTTACATATGGATGAGGAAATGGACAGAGAGAGAAGACTTGTTAGAGGAGCATATTTGGGAGCAAATGGACACTGATTAGGTAGAGTCCCTTTGGACTTTGCTTTTTCCCACTCATTCCCTTTGCTGAAGAAACTCTCATTCTATTGCAAAACAAGGGAGATTGAGATGGGCCCTCTAGTCTAGCATGCAGTTGGTTTTCCTTCAAGCGTCTGAGTAGAATGGCTCCAATTGAAAATTGCTATCACAGTTTCGATCACCTCATATGTATAGATAAGAATATGAAAGATATTCACAGTAATGAATTTAGCATCTGTCATGCTTAAAGTTCGAAAGGAATGCCCGTGGTTTTGAATATGGACCTTGGTTTTGTCTGGCGATGAACATATCTGGGTAAAGAAAGATGACTTCCAAAATTCAGAAGCTATATCTGATTTTCAATAATGTGTGCATAATCATTGCAACTGCAAGTTTATAGAAACTCATAATAGCCCAATATTTGTTTTGCACAATCTACTTAGAGATGTAATTGCATACTTACACGTACAACTATTTGTGTATCAATAGATACACACAGATGGGGAGGGGGAGAGATAGAGAGTAGCCTTTTGCTACACCTTTTTTTTAGGCAAAATGTTTATTTCAAGAAAAAGGGGAGAGGGGAAAGGAATTCAAATGACAAGGGTTAAAAAAATAAAGACACCTAATGGGACAAAGCCCAAAACACTCAGTGAGCCAAGCCCAAACACCTAAGAGACAAAGCCCTTACAACACCCAATGGACCAAGCCCACACCCAAAACAAACCCTAGTCAGCAAACCCTATCCATCCGCCATGACCGACGGCTGCCCAATTCTCATTTTGTTATACTTCAGAGCCTGATGGAGGTATCCAAGGGCAACATGAACATTTCCAAAACCCTCTTCCATCATTGCTACATTAATATATGTGGCAGCAGTATTTGGATGAGAAGGTCCGCGCGTCACTGTCAGATGCGAAGATACAATGCACAATTTACATACCTAGCATAGAAAAAAAAATTATAAGATAGGGCAGGCGGGCGAGACAGAATGGGTGGGCACTACTAACCAAGCCAAGCCCAATTCTCGCCAATAGGTGCTGGTAGCTTGCATTAATCTTGATTCAAGTGAATACCCAATAGTAAGAAATCTTATAATTGCACTAACAACTACTAGGTATGGAAGAATCAAGCAAGAATTGTAACACACAAGTCTCAACAATCAGAATAGAAACTATTTTGCGAACATGCGTGCTAGCAAGCAATGATCTATGCATGTGGGATCTGTGTCCAAGATCTCAAGTCTCAACAATCAAAACCTAAACTATTTTGCTCGTTCATTAAAATAAGAGCAGAAACCAATCTAAAACAATTAGAATGTTCCCACTACACTTAGTATGCACCTCCATGGCATGAAAGGATCCAAGTGAATAAGGTCATGACATGGTGCATTGAATGTTATACAAACTCATAAGGTATGAAGACAGAAACACTCAATGTCGAATCTAGTCACAAAGAGGAATACTCAATTTTGGAAAAAGTAGGAATGAAAAGAATATAGTGTTCTTCAATCCAACACTTGATTCTTTTTGTTTTGAAATCCCTTCATTTCAAGGGAAACCATATCAAGTGCATGATTCACCAAATAGTTAAATGCAGACTTGTTCAGCTAAGAAGACTTTGGTTATCTAATTTCCCACCCAGTGGACCAACTCATAAACGTAACATCTCATAAAAGCAAAGAAAATTATAAATCAAACGGAACATAAAATGGCCAACCACTGGGCTAATGGCCCAGTTCTTCATTATTTTGGTATGATATATGCTATTTCAAGTCTATCTTCAACGTGTATATCTATGAGCGAGTTAAGTAGTTCATGGAAAACAAAAAGTGCTGCATTTCTATGGTGAATTGCTGCAACATTTCATGTATATTTTTTTCTATATCGCACATCAATATGTAGACATCGGTATGTTGCTGGTAAAATGATAACAAAACAGGAAGCTTAAGTAGGCAACATATAGGTCCTAATATACGATACATTCTAATTTTGAGACAATTCTCAAAAAAAAAAAAAAAAGATGCAGAGGAACAAAACATGCGTTATTTATAAGCTGCAGTGGATCTGGTGGCTGAAAAGCTAGATGGTGAGGAAGAAGAGTTTTGAACAATGCAACTGTGAAGTATTAGAGGTTAGAGACACTGAATTGCAAGGTTGAATCTCAACCTTAAAACTAACTTATCTCCAGCCTCTACTCTTTCAATTGACTCATAGTCAACTTTTGAATAAAAAGCCCTCTAAACTCACTTCTGCCCTTGACTCAAACCCCTACCAGATTGAATTTTAGTCAAAATTTTAACCAAATCAAGTGACGACTCCAGTTTTTAATCAAATTTTTGAGAAGACGTGTTTAGTTCCTCACAATATACAACTATGCAATTCATGAAGCTTTTACTCTGACTTGTCATTAAATTTTGAGTTTGTGCATTTGAGTTATACCAAATGAAGACTTTACTCAAATTTGAGTAAAATTTTGAGCAAGGATCGCAGATGCTTTTAGAGGTAAATAAATATAATTAAGACAAAAGAAATACCTGAAAAATGAGTCCCCCAAGAAGATACTTCCAGTTCTTGGGTAGAAAGGTTGATTTCTGTTATGATTTTTTAGCAAATTCTTCCATAGCTTCTCACCCAAACTGATCAATAAAAAGCCAGCAAAAGCAAATTAATTGCACAAGAGGGAGAAAAAAAATACCAGCTTTTGGGGGCCTTGCAACAAATATAAAGATACATCTTATCGTAGGTAGCCTCATTGCTTGCGCCCTTGGATTGTTTTCCAATATTGATTCCCCAAGCGTAGGGTTAGGCCGGCGATAGTATATTAACCGGAAGTCCGGGTCGAGTCCACAGGGACTGAATGAGCTGAGCGTGTTGATTGACTCACGAGTGAGGGTTTTAGCCTTAAAGCGGCAAACTTGGCTTTTGTAGTTTGGGGGGTGGATTTCACTTAACTTCGTGAAAGACGCGTGATTAAAAAGACTGATTAAACACAAGGCTAAGTCAAGGGGTTCAAAACACCCATGCCTTAGGCCAATTCATACTCCTCTAAAATAACCGGCTCAGGGCGTCGTTAAACAACCCCGAACGGAAGATTTGGTACTTAAACTCGTTTGACTAGAAATGGTGTTTCTTAAAGAATAGGATTCTTGTGCCATTTATACAAACATTTTGATTGCCATAGCCCGAAGCATCACACGTGCCAAGACGTCACGCCCCTGGCTACGCGTGATCAACGTGATTAAATAATCCCAATTTTGATACATAAAATTAATTCTAACTCTTTGATTAACATGCAAAGTTTGCAATATTGGCGAGGAGAGTGAATTTACCTAAGTCACAGGGTGCTAATCACCCCATGACCGAGCCTATAACGACTACTCAATCATAACTACGTAAAACATGACTATTTTCATAAGGGAAATAAAGAACATAACAAATGACTTTAAAAACTGATTTTTATGGAAGATTAGAGGTCTACCTACAACATTAATACTTGAGAGAATCACACACAACACTTAGAAGATAGAGATTTCCAAGGAAGTAGCTAGGAAAACACAAAAACGAAATTACCAATAAAAACGGAAACAAACTAGAGTAATACAAAGTTCAAAGTACTTACTACAACATTAAATGAGAGGGTTTACCTTGAATCTAAGTGACAAGCATGGAATTCTAGAGAGAAGGTGGAGCAAAACTAGGTTACAAACTAAGGGAGGTAGAGAGAGAAGGTAGAAATCAGATATCACATAATAATCTAATGTTTGGGGGCTTTTATAGCCCCCCAAAACGTGTACAAAAAGTCCAAAATGACCCTAGAAATAAACTGAGATCGGACTAAAAATCTGCAGAAAATAGGCTGGATACCGGTATGGGAAAAAACCCATACTGGTATGTAGAGTTGATGTCTACCTTAGTGTTTCCTGGATACCAGTATGGGAAAAAACCCATACTGGTATGTAGAGTTGCTGTGAGAATTTTTTGCTTGCTGGATACCGGTATGGGAAAAAACTCATACTGGTATGTAGAGTTCCTAATTTCCTTTGTTGGTTGCTGGATACCAGTATGGGAAAAAACCCATACTGGTATGGAGAATTGCTGAACTTTTTCTTCCTTTTCTCTTCACTTGATCATCCATTCATTTGATCCTTTTTGGGCTTCCCAAGCCTTGTTCAATGCTTCATTCTTGATTTCCCGGACTTGGTGGTGGAGTGCCACGTGGCCTCGGGTGCTCGGGCATCCCTTGGTTCAACCATTGTGTTAAGACAAACCTATTCTTTTGATTTTCCTGTAACTAACAAAAACTACCCACGCGCAATATCAATCATATAAAAGCTAAAATATGCGTGCGTGTGTGCCAAAAATGAGATAGATAAGTCCCTTTATTTACAATATTGGGGACTTATCACTCATTATCGAGCAGAATAGCCACACCAATGTGCTCCAACAGAGAATGAATAGACAAAACATTATTGTTTATAGACAAAGAAAGCCAATTAACCATATGCCAAAATCTCATGAGTTATAAACAGTTGCCCAATAAATTTTATTGATAAAAACTGGGCAAATGCATGCTTCATAATAACCTGAAAGAGTGCACGAATATGTGATACACATTTGAGCCACTTTTATTGAAATTGCATTGAATTTCAACTGAATTACATCAGTCAATTTATACAAAACCTCTCGATGGAATCCTTGCTAACTCCCCAACTAATCATAAAGCAAACAACCACAGTTATCGGAACAACCACAGCTATCGAAATGGGCAGCTAAGCATAAATTGTGTATACCATGTCAAGATTATTCAGTAGAAGATAGGGTTCATACCAAAATCATGAACATAAGTCACCATTGAGAATTTGAGATCACCTTTGGTGATTGAACAGTCACCATTAACGATCAGTGGGTTTGTTTTCTTTGTGTTTCTTTGTGAACTGAAACAAGCCCCACATTGCTCGACCAAGCGAGCTTTGAATGACTGGCAATTGACTTCGTTTCGACTGGCGGAGCCTTGACCATTGTCGGAGATGATTCTGATCGGATGGAAAAGGAGTACAGGGCAAAAGCGAGGGCGAGAGCTTCACCGTCAACGTTAAGGCATGGAAACGGGTTATAATGGTTTTGATTCAGTATAACCAAACCCATTTTAACAAACACAAATTCATTCAGATCAACAACCAATCTATATCCAATCAATACGAAATTAATACATCATTCGTATTTTCCTACGTTCTACAATATGAATGTATTAGATCATTCAAATGTAACTGAAATTGGTAGAAATTGTCCTTAAAGTCTCCTAAAGGTTCTTAGAACTAAATTTGATGTAAAAAGGACTTGATTCGATGTATCCAAGCCTATTTTAAGAAACAAAAATACGATCAGATTAAGTACTAATTTATCTGTTTTTAACGTGATTTTCTTGAATCATATGTGTTTTAGCACTTTCTACAATCTTAATGTTTCAGATCATTAAAATACAATCGATATAGGTAGAAAACGTCTTTCTAATACCCAAGAATTCAAAACAGGAATGTTATCTTTAAATGGCGTCGTTTTTAAGGTCATGACATAGGTTCAACCTATGTCATGATGTGGAAAATATTTTCCCTCCTTTAATTGTTTTTTTCCCCCCGGTTAGCAGCCCTCGCTCTACTACTCCGTTCTCCCGTACTTTGCTCGCTCGACCTCGCCGGAAACCAATCGCCGGCGCTGCTCCGCTCCGACCAGTTTAATGAGCCGATAAATCCACCGAAAATATCGAATAGCTCCAAAACGGCTTCTCTCTCTTCAAATCGACTCCATATCCCCTCTACAGGTATGCCTCTCTCTCTCTCTCTCTCTCTCTCTCTCTCTCTCTCTCTCAAGATTTCTCAGTTCTTCATCTATTTTCGTTTTGAATTTCTGGAATTTAAGTGTTTGCACTTTATTTGTTTTCTTGCCATTGCTTGTTTAGCTTTGTAATTTCTCTTGAATTTGTGCTCAGAGATTCAACAAACCTTTGCATTACAGTTTCGGTTGCCACAATTATGTATAGATATATGAACAAACAGCATCTAAAATCCCATTAACTTGACTTCCACGACCTGTTTACTCACTCTTCATTCGGCGAAACCGGCGAGAAAAGAGTCCAGCTATTAGGTAAAAGAAAATAAATGATAAATCTAATTTGGATGATTAAGTTTTGATTCATCTCTTTTATTTTTGGCAATTTCATCCAAGTTCGATGATTCATTACTCGTTAGAACTTAGAAGAAGAAAAAAAATGAGTAAGAAATGTTATCCTCCATATCCTCTTGTTTGGAAAGGTGAAAAAAAGAAGATAGAAGCGAAGATGCCAAGGAAGAAAGCAAGTTGATCATGATGGAAACTACAACAAAATGCCATGGGAGAACACATAGATTATATGGAAGATTTCAATGCATGCCTGCTGATGTAGAATTCAGTTTTAGTATGCTAGGCCAAGCTAACTTTTTAGGCCAAAACACACCTGAGTGCCTATCCATTCTTTTTGTATGCTAGGCATATCTGTATATGTTTACTACTTGCATTTTGGTGTACATTTTATATATGTCAATTAGTATTACAAATGATCAGATTGTTGAAGCACTTCAAACGTTGCCAAATTTCTGTTCCTGGGTTTTGTTTTGTTTTGTTTTGTTTTGCTAGTTACGTTTTCTAAGTGGGATCTAAGCCACAGTTACGCGTCTCCCTCTTCTATCTGCTTGTTTTTCCTTCGTTTGATTTGGTATATACTCTTTCTCAAGATATAAAATTAAAAAGGTGAGGCGATTCTCAATTCCTAAACCAAAATGAAGAAACCAGAGAAATATTGTGGGATTAACCAGTTAGTATTACAAATGATGATAAACCCCCAATATTGTATATATCGGGGCTTATCTTGCTCATTTATCTCACACACGCACGCGATTTCGCACTTGAAATGTTTGATTTGCGCGTATTTTGGTTTTTGTAAAGTTTTAGGTTGAACGCGCGGATTAAGCACATTGTGAGGGCATTTAGAACGTGCCACGGTTTACCGAGGGCCACGTGCCCCATGGCACACCAACACCGGGCCTCGAGAGCCAAGAAACAATGATTTGGCTAAGGCCTGGCTAACCGAGACGTCCCAAGTACCAGGGGCTTGGAAGCCGCGCTTCACTCTCACACAAAATTCCCGGTAGAGTCCGGGAGTGAACAAGCACTCCAATGACCAAGGAATACCTCCCCCGAGGGTCACACCATGTATTTACGTGCTTTGGAGCAAGTCCGGAAGCACACAAGGCCAAGGGAGTGACCAAGTGAAGTTAAGGCATCATTGAACCTATAGTGGATCGATCAAGTATCTTGGAGTGGATCGATCCACTCAAGTCAAAACATCATCAGTCCCTTTTGGATTGATCCATTGCAACAAAGTGGATTGATCCACTCAAGGCCAACCATGTATCAGAGATAGTGGATCGATCCAGTCTCAAAGTGGATCGATCCCCTCTAGTCTAGAATTCGTCCAGAGACTTCTGAATCGATCCACTCTGAGAGAGTGGATCAATCCACTCACGATCAAACTGTAAAATTTCCAACCACTTGTTGCACTTTCTATTAATGGCAACTTTGGGGTTGTTGTGTGTGCTTTATAGATATTTTGTAGAGAGAGAAAGAGGAAGACTATATGACTTACCTCCTCTCTCCTTCTCTCATACGTTAGATTTTATTTTCCTAGCTCTTCCTTCTCTCTTCCATGGGAGTTGTTTTCAAGCTCTCTCTCTCTCTCTAGTTTCTTCATGTAAGTGTTAACCTTAAGTCATTTTGATGTTCATTAATGTTGTTGCTCTTGTTTAACTCTACATAGAAATCTAGTTTATTTTCAATTCCATCTAGTATTTAGTTTCCTTGTTCTTCTTGCCATTTCCTTAAGAAACACTTGGTTTGGTTGGTTGTTTGTTAACTTCTTCAAGTATAAAGTGATAGGCTAGGATAGCATCTTCATTAAAATCAAGTTTATTTGGTTACTTGTTATGTTCTTTATTTCCCTTAGAAAAACAGCCATGTTTTCCTTAGTAATGAACGAGTAGTCGATTTAAGCTCGGTTAAGGGGTGATTAGCACCTCGTGACTTGGGTTGGTTCACTCTCCTCGCCAATGTTGCAAACTTTGTATGTCAATCAAAGAGTTAGGATTAATTTTATGTATCAAAATTCAGGTCTGTAAACCCCTTTGATCGCACGTCGCCCGGGGCGTGACCACTTGGTACGTGCGATGCTTAGGGATAGGGCGACTCAAATGTTTGTATAAATGGCACAAGAATCCTACTCTTTGAGAAACACCATTTTTCTAGTTAAATGAGTTTTAAGTATCAAATCTTCCGTTCGGGGCCGTTTAACAACGCCCTGAGCCGGTTATTTTAGAGGAGAATGAATCGGTCTCAGACATGGGTGTTAAGAACCCCTAAACCTTGCCTTCCTTTAATTAGTCTTTTTAATCTCGTGTCACTCACGTAGTTAAGTTAATTCCACCCACAAATCACCAAAGCCAAGTTTGTCGCTTTAAGGCTAAACATTCATTCGCGAGTCACTTTACACGCTCAGCTCATTCGGTCCCTGAGGACTCGACCCGGACTTCCGGTAACTATGCCACGCGTCAGTCACCTAGCCCTACGCTTGGGGAATCAATTTTGGAAAACAATCCAAGGACACAAGCAAATGATCAGATTGTTGAATCACTTCTTTTACTATAATCTGCATTCAGAAATTCCGGTTGATACTGAAGGAAATGCATTTTCAATAGTTAGATCTCCATCTTCCCAAGGGGAATTTGGTTATCAATCTTTTTCAATTTTTGTTCTGTACACGGGTTTGTGTTGGAGGACAGGAGGAGCAAAGCTTGTGAAATGGAGTTCCCAGCAGCCATTGTTTTTGTGATAACGTTAGTATCAGGTCAGCTTATGCGCACCTCGTTGAGCCAAGCAAACTTTTTTTTTCTGTAATAGGAGTAATACTTCGGAAAGAGGAACACTGGCGATTTTGGAGTGAAGCTGATTTTTAATCCTGTTTTGTATGAACTGACCTCTCAACAAAGGTGATACCCACGTTGCAAAAGGTAAGAACACAAGCTGGGAGGAGGCTGGGCTCAAGTAGTCACAGAAACTACTTGAGATCAATCAAAGACTGTAACCACATAAGACTACAGCATAGTCCAGCATTTGAAGAAATCAATTATTTGATGACCAGACCTTGGACAAACTATTTATGTTAATCTGCTGTGATTCTCCCTCAAGAACCAGAACCAACGAACCCAAAAAAATTTAAGCCCAAAGGCAAATGATAAAATGACAGCTTAAAGGACAGCATCCAAGACTGATGTGCCTCAGATATCCTTAAATTCTATAGAATAACAAGGTTTCGAGCTGCCATGGTACTAATTGTCAGCAATAAAATCTTAACTGTAACAAACTTGAACAGTGCAAATGAATCATCCCATGAAATGAAAAATCAAACCTAATTTGCAACGACAAAATCAGTTCAAAATTGTGCTAAGAAAAAGAAAGGACAAAACATAACCAGCTCTTTCATAAACCCTTCAGAAGCGAAAACAGTGTCAGAAACAGATCTTGATTCTTGGAGTATGCAATGGCACCTGCTTGGGTAGCAAGCCTCTTCCTTGCCTCCTCAATGATGGACAATTTGATACCCTTGCCCTTAGGAAGGGACACCCTCAGCTTTGAACCTTTTCCGACCGTGAAAACGTTGCCCATGCGAGTAGCGAACTCTTGACTGGTGGCATCTTGGACGTGAATGGTTTCGAAGCTTCCCTTGTGCTTCTCCCTATTCTTGATCACTCCAACACGGCCCCTATTCCTTCCTCCAGTCACCATCTCAATATTCCCAGCATCAAACTTGATGAAGTCAGTGATCTTGTTTGCCTCTAGGTCAAGTTTCATGGTGTCATTGGCCTTGATAATTGGGTCAGGGTAACGAATAGTGCGCCCATCATAAGTGTTGATGTATGGGATACCCTTTTGCCCAAATTGTACAGAGCGAACCTTGCAAAGCTTAAAGCCTTAAACTGCAAGGAAAAAAAACCAGAGTGTCACATGACTTTCAACGAAAAAATGTTGGTTACAGAGAGAAAACACAAAAAGAGTGTCATCAAGGCAATGGTAAAATTCCTTATGTCTAATAGGTGCAAAAAAGAGTGTCTCCAAAGAGAGAACACAAAAATCAGTGTCCTCATTTCAAATTCCATCAACTAAGCTACAAAAAAACCCGAATACGCAGACTATGTAACGCTGCATAGGTTTGTGTCTGGTACAAAAGATCGCCATCAAGTCTAAGTTAAAAGTTCAAATACGAATCATGCAACATCATACCAAGCATTGTTCCAGCTTAAGATGTCATCATGAACCTAAACATGTATGACAATTTAACTTGTAAATTAAGTAAAAGGTTTTCATTAAAAATAAAGAACACATACGCTTAGTCAAAAAAATCAACCTTGGTCTCTTCATCTTTGATGGAATGAAGACGGAACCGACCCTTTGGGTCATAAAGGAGATGGAAATTCTCATTTGTCTTGGGAATGGAAACAACATCTGGTGCACATGAGAGCAATTTATGAGACAAACTTAGAATTAGCATAGACGGCAAAAAGAAGCACCATTCTCCTGTTCTAGGAATTATGCATATTCTACCACACGTTACCTTTTTTTTTTCCATGATTCAAGTGGTACTTTAGTCTTGTTGAACACCGTATTACTTCATGTAAGGTGGGCGAGGACTGCGGATTTGCACACAAGATTGCACCTTACTTTGGATTCTTATCATCTAAATCCATTTCCTGGGAATGCAAAACTTTAGAAAATGTACTTGATCTCTTTCCATCTTCATATAGGGATTCTCCGTTATAGTTTTGGCATGTTGAGCTAGGACAAAGAGTGCAAAAGGTAAAATGAGCTCACAAGTGTTAGTAGAAAAGCGTACCCATGAAAGCAGCCGGGTAGGTCCTATCAGTCCTGACCTTCTGATCAACAAGAACCAGGGGTTGCATCAAGATTGCATTGATTTCAGCCTATTTCGCAGGATAAGAATCAAAGGCAAGCATTCCCTTGATTTATGGGGACCGGATGATGGCTTAGGCGCCTACACACAAAAAATTGAACTGTATCATCAAGTAACGCACTAGCACTGGAGACAAAAATGGCTAGGCAGAACAAACAAGATGAAAGAAGGAAGAAAAGAAGCATCAGGTGGATAAAGATGATAATCTAACAAATGCACCACCAAGCTTGTCAAGCATCCAATGCATACTTTTAAATCCGTTATGGTTCCGGATCGATATATGGCTTCTTCAGCCAAGAGAATGCGAGAGTTGGTGAGGTTGTCGTCAAAGACCAAGTATGTGATTTTTTTAAAATTTTTTTTTTACAATTCATGTTGTACATTAATCATTGTGAAGCAACAATGATAGATGCATTCATAAACATTCAGGTATTTGCTGACGCTACAAGGGAGGGATTACTTATGTTCTTGCTTTCACAATCTGATGGGATACGTGGACTTGGGTTTCAGAACATGTCTGTTGCGTATGTCAAGCCAGTGTGCTATGCTTTTACTGGAAGACAGTTAATTTGATAGTTTTAGCATCGTTGCATAATGAATTTGCTACGTGATGAGCAACGAAAAGAACATAATCTGTTTTTATGTATGCTTTTTCTATCCTTGTTACTATGCACTTACTGAAATGATTGTGGCTGGTGGTGCAGGTATGTCCAACAAGGTCTCGTGACCCAGCAAGTCTTCTCTATATGGTTGAATAGAGATCCAAAATCAGAGATAGGAGGTGAGATTGTCTTTGGTGGTGTTGATTGGAGGCATTTTAGCGGTGATCATACTTTTGTCCCTATTGCTCAAAGTGGCTATTGGCAGATAATGAACCTCAAAGTTGATCATAGTATATGTTAGTCAGAGTTATCTAGATTGTTCTACTAATAAGTTGAATGAGTTTTTCAACTGATATATAGTCAAATCTTTCCACAAGTCACGGTATTGCTTATGACAAGCTAAAGATTTCCATGTCCCAGATTGTGCTTGCTTGTAATCAGGCCCTGGTGTTGGATTCAAAAGAATATCTATTGGATACCATGGTTGATTGAGTGTGGTTTTTCAAATGGGAGATATGCTCTGAATGGTGTTTGGATCATTGGAATTCTTACAGCTAACTACTACTATTATATCTAGGCTAAACAGTTCAGGGCATTATATCAATGTACTAGTGCATGGCAACTTTGAAATAGGGATATATGCATGCTATTATGTATTCTCTTCATATATGTTTCTAGAGTATATTGTTGGACAATGCATGATTCCATTTTGGTGACAACACACAACCTCATTGCTATGAAGATCCTCATTTTCTCTTTTTTCTTTTGTCATTGTTGGAGATCTTTTGTTGTTGAAAGATTGTGCAGTTTTACAGTATTTCTTTTATAACATTGATCGAAAAGAGGTAGATTAAAAATTCAAAAGCCAATATAGAGGGTTCTAATATATTCTCTTGTTGTTTTTATTACAGGTTACAGGTTATAAGACAATATAGAGGGTTCATCAACAATTGCAAATGAATGTTAATCGGTTCATGCTAGGTATGTGTTCCCTATATGAAACAAGGATACTCTCTAGCACTTTTTCTAGATAGTTGTTGTAGACTTGCATTGTTGAAAACTTAATTGAATCTAAGAACCAAGGATACCGACACGGGGCACTGACATAGACACAAAGTGGATACGTGTCCTAGCATATTGGAAAACGTGTCCAACTAAAAATAAATAAAGCAAGGATACGTGTATGAATCTAAGAAGAAAGAATATGTGTCTGACACGACACGAATACAGTTGTTGCTGTAGACTTCCATTAATTTAGATATTTTTCATTGCCTTTTTTATTGCTGTTAATATGACAAAATAGAAGAATCTAGTTACGGATATCTATTTTGATGGAGATATTTTTTCGAAGGGAGCTTATGATGTTTTTGTTATTTTTGTTTGGACAAGTCTTAGGGAAGGTATAACCTTGTGGATGATTTTCTTAGCTAAGTATGAGGGAGATTAGATTGATGTGTTATCTACTTTTGACAAGTTGTTGAGATGGTTTTTTGAATTATGGTATCAAGGTTTATTTTGAATGAAATTGCAATTCCTCAACTGTTAGCATTATGGACATTTAATAACAGTTTCTTAGGTATATATATGAAAATAAATGGAATATATATGACTGCTATTCTTTTTCTTTTTTTAAAAAAAAAGGGTCTATAGCAATGGTTTTAAGTGTTGCTATGGCTACTATCAAGAAAAAAAAAAAAGGTCTACAGCAACGGTTGTAAGTGTTACTAAAGCAACCGTTACTAGAAAAATGATAGCACCAACAGTTCACAAAAGCGTTACTAAAACCCTATAGTGATGCAGATCTTGTAACGCTTCGCTCCAACTGTTGGTATAGGTTTTTCGAGCTTTAGTAACAGTTTTAGGCATCTTCTATGACATTCTCAACCATTGTTAGATCTTGATTTTCTTGTAGTGAATAATTTAGTGTGTTGAAGTTATAAAAATAATCTAGTGGTGTCAAAACTAATTTTGATGGGGTCATTTGTTAAATAAGTATATTAGTCAATAAAGTTAGAACTAATATTTTTTTTCTGCCATGGGGTCGGCCGGCCCCACTCCTCCGTGCCTGTCTTCGCCGGTGGATGGACTAGGGTAGAAATTTACAAGGTCATCATCACTTATAATTACGCGGTTGCAGTGAAATCCTTTCTTTGAGGATATTTTCTCATCAACTCATAAGATTAGGTACAACGAAGTTTAAATTGATTTGTTTTTTACCACCTGAATCGTGAGAAAAACTTGGGTGCCGAGTGGGTAAGAGCACATGTGATACTGAACGATTATTTTAATCGTGTAAAAGTGTTTTGGATGACTTGGGCCGTCCAAAACACTTTTTTTGAACGGCCGACCGTAATAAATACCGTCACATGATACCTATCCAACACCCAAACTTTTCTCATAATTGATTATCAGTTGGAGTAAAATAATTTATGTAGTCGCTCTCTCATACTAAGTCGTACAACATTTCTTGTATTATATGGACAAGGACTTCTTATGGTGTGCTCATGCATTATGAGAGTATAGTACACCTGATTCAAAATAAATACTTGCTACTTCTCTTTTCAAACAAAAAAAAAAAAAAACTTCCTCCTTAATTTATTTGTCCAATTTGAAAAATTCAATTAATTTAGGGAACACAATTATTGGCCTTGTTCGTTTCCGTGTTTAGTTTTAGTTTTAGTTTTCATGACATTATCATTTTCATCATTTCTCTCTCTATCTCTCTCCACTCATTACACCTGCTGATGTCATAAAAATTAAATTAAGCTATCTAACCAAACACAACCATTATAATTTAGAAAGTTGAACTTTGCACAAATGCCCTTCAATTCAAATTGTAGTTGTCACTTCAAATCAAGGGGGAAAAAAAGGGTAAAATAGCATTTTTGTAGGACTTTATTCTTGGTCTTTTCAAAATGGACACTCTCGGCGTCTAAATTTATTGGTCCTATGTAGATTTCAATGTAATTATTAAACTGTTCATATCTATCAATCTATAATATTTTAGATATTCTAAATTTTTTGTAGGAGTACAATAAAAATAATTGAAATTTATCAATAAGATCCATATTGTACATAAAATGCATCATATATGAAAGATATGAACAATTACAAATAACATTGAAATCTCCACAAGATCAACAATTTGGGACGAGAGGCTATATTTTGGGACAATGAAAAGTCAAAAAGTTGACAAATAAAATAGGACAGAGGGAGTACAAAAATAGATGCCTATAAATTTAAAAACTAACATGTAAAACGAATATATATGATCATGAAGTCATAAATGTCCTATTAATTTCGTTTTTTTGTACAAATATACTGCTCCCACAAGGTGGAGGTTAATAAGCATATAATGACAAATAAGTTCAGATACAAAAATATATATTTTACATATATCACTTATATTTTGACGGATATCAATACACTTTTATCGTATATCAATATATTTTCTGCACATTAACCTCCACCCTATGGGACCCGAGTAGGGGTGCACACCGGCCTGATAGCCCGCCCAACCCAACCTGATTTTTTTAGTGTTTGGAAAAAATATTTAGGCCCATAGGACTGGGCTAGGTTGAGATTTTAAGCATGTTTACTAATTTGGCCGGGCTTGGGAAATTCCTTTAAGGCTCATCCCAGCCTGGCCCGATTTAAATAATATTTTTATTTTAATATTATATGCATATATGTATATGTTATAGCTGAAATCTACCTGCTTAGAGTTTGTTTATCTTAATGAAGTTGATATTGCTGAAGACAAATGCTAGGTACTATCTATATAGAGAATACCTTTAAAGTAATAGCAATTTGTTAAGAAAATTTTGAAGTTTTTTTCCTTGTTAAACTACTATCTTATAATAATAGCTCATAGTTTTTTTCCCATTTTATTTTTATTGTGCTCTATGAAGAAGTGTGAATTTAAAGAAGATTACTCGCGAGACGTTTTCACATGTTAGAGTTCCATCTTTTAGAGCACTTTAATTTATGGGGTCAGTTTTTAATAGTTTGGGGAGAACTTAGAACTTTAAGTTCATTATTACGGTTTGAATTATTATTGTGATTTCTATTGTTGATTAATTATATTTGTGATATCATTCTTTAGAAAAATAAATGGGTTTGTTAGACGGGTTTGGGAAATTAAAATTATAATTGGGTTGGGCTTGGGCATATTATTAATGGGCCGGGTTTGGGATTGGACAAATCTCTTTATTATCTAGTATAAGCCCGGCCCGAACCCAATCCGGCCCGGTGTTTGTGCACCCCTAGACCCGAGAACTCTATAGTGAAGAGACTCACTTGACTCATATAGTGAGCTCTATTGGCCGTCCGACGGCCCTAATTATGTTACATCTTAAAAATACTACTTTACATTTTACTTAACCCCAATTTATCCTGACTGTTAGTCGCCGATCGAACGGCCAAAGGAGTTCACTTCACGCCCCGGATCCTACATTATGGGCTGAGGATCGACAATTAGGCGGCCGAGAGAACTCACTACACGCCCGGATCCCAGGTTATGGGTTGAGGTTAGCATTTTTGTTTCTTAAACACGTGCAAAGACTACGTAGGCATTTCAGGCCTGCTGTTAGCAAACAAATAATTTTTGTAAGAGTAAGTCAGCTAACCCATAATTACTACCACAAATTTTGTAGAAGTCAGTCACCTGTCCTGTTCAAAAACTACATGTCTGCCTCAAAAGTCAGTAAAGGCTTTCGTAATTAAACATGGAGTACATAAGGAGGAGTTCTAGAAAGAAGCTACTCCCTCCGTCTCCTAAAATTAGTCTCTTGTAAAAAGACTCGCAACTTCCCGTGCATAATTTTTAATATTTCTCAAACCAATTTTTATAACTAATTGAGATGGTTTTTAATTAGATGTGAAAAAAAATCCAAAATTATACAAGAAATACTTTATTTTTCATCCAAAATTTAGACGTTTTTTCATAATAAATTGTTTTTTCGCAATAGACTATCTTTGTGAGACCTGGAGAGTTTTTATTAATCAAATCAAAGTGGTACTACTACAAACACCGTGTACTGGGCGCGTGCATGGATAGAAGCGTGGACGCTTCCAAGGCATGGAACCTTTGACTTTGCCTCCGGCAGCTTCATTGTTTTTTCCCCTCTCTCTCTGACCCCTAAATTTTTCAGGTTTATCTGTGTTTGCACAAGGATTAAGAAAGCTGAAAAAGAGTTTGTGAAGATTCAAAGACATTGAAATTGCCGAGTCCTAAATTGAAAATAAAAAAAGGGCTACTTAGCCAAAAATTTGAAATATTTGATATTTTTAAAGAGAATGACAAGGAACGTTTGAAATCAAACATAAAAAAAAACATTTGACATTTTTAAATGGAAGGACAAAGAAATTTTGTAATCGAACATAAAGACAAAAAAAAGAGTAAAATGTTACTAATTTTTAAAAGTTCTAATTTCGAATGTGAAATTAGAAAAATTAAAACCCAACCTCTAGCCGACCACCACCCCAAATCTTGGACAACCACTTCCGGCGACCAAAAAAATTAGTGAGAAGTCACTAATTTTTAAAAATTCTAATTTTGAACATAAAATTAGAAAAATCACCACATAACCTCTGACCGACCACCACCCCACATCTTGGCCGACCAATTCCGGTGACCAAAAAAATTAGTAAGATGTTACTAATTTTTAAAAATTCTATTTTAGAACTTCTAATTCAAAAAAAATCATCACGCCACATCTGGCCGACCACCACCCTGCCCCTGGCCAACCACTTCTGGTAACCAAAAAAATTAGTAAGACGCCACTAATTTTTAAAAACTTTAACTTCGAACATAAAATTCAAAAAAATCACCACCCAACCTCTGGCTGGCCACCACCTCACCTCTTGACCGACCACTTCTGGCAACTAAAAAAATTAGTAAGATATTACTAATTTTAAAAAAATATAATTTCAAACATATAATTCAAAAAAATCACCACCTGACATCTGGCTGACCACCACCCCACTTCTGGCCATCAATTTCCGGTGACCAAAAAAATTAGTGAGATGTCACTAATTTTTAAAAACTCTAATTTCAAACATAAAATTTAGAAAAATCACCACCCAACTTCCGGCCAACCACCACCCCACCTCTTGGTCGACTGGCTGACGACTTCTGCCAGCCAAAAAAATTAGTGAGATCTCACTAATTTTTAAAAATTCTAATTTCGAACATAAAATTCAAAAAAATCACCACCCCACATCCGGCCGACCACCACCCCACCTCTTGGCCGACCACTTCTGGCAATCAAAAAAAAATAGTGAGATGATAAAAGTTAAAGATAATTTCAAATTAATCTTGAAACAAATTATAAAAATTAAAGGAATCCTAAGCAAGATGCAACATAGTGGAGTAAAAGCAAACCAAAAAGAACTGGCCCCACTTTCTGAAGTTCATATACCCCTAGGACACAGAGGAAATAACAAGGTGAGATTGTGAAGGTGCTAACCAAAACACCGAAAAATCTCTCATTCCTTCCATCCAAACCAAACAGCAAAAACACACACAAAAAAAACTAGGACCTTGGCAACCTTCAAAATAGACAAACCCAAAGATTCGACACCCGAAACAAGTAAAAATTTCACTAGCAAAGATATTTATGTGTGTAGCATATGATTCCCGAGACTTTAGTTCATATATAATTCAGTGGTGAATGCAAGGTTAATAGTAACGCACTTTTGGGGAATTAACTGTACGTTATGGCTGTGAATTTTTAAAATCCTCAAATCATAAAATGCTATAAGAGCAACTGAATTCTTTCACAGCGGTAATAAACTATTAATCGTGTCTGAAATTTACTTGATGGCATTGAAATGTAGGGAAACAGCATCATGGAGTGGTGATGGTACCAATGGCTCTCCGAGGGATGACAAGATAAAAGAAGTGGAAAATGCGATGGAGTTTGGCCGGTAATTTTATGTTCAAATTATCTTTGAAATCAAGTGATTTTGATTTTCAAGATAATTTGATTTTCAATCCAAGATAATTTGAATTAGGACGGTGTTATATATATTTTCAAATTTCTAATTCTGAATGCATGTACAAAGATAATTTGAAAATCAAATTATCAACCACCCAATTCAAATTACGGAGTTACATGACGTTCTTTTATTCGAGAACCTGTATGATAGCACATGAGAGTATGCTATCATGCTACTCCCTCCGTCCATTTTTAAGTGAGTACTTTGAAAAACGTATATTTTTGTGGACATTAAAAAATGTACTTTCGTATAATATTTTAAAAAATTGTTTGCACCAAATTAAAGTACTCAATGAGCACTTTAATTTGGTATAAAGAAAATTAAAAAATTATATAGGGAAATATGTTTTTTAGGGATTTGAAATTGCACCTATTCCCAAAGTACGCACTTAAAAAGGGACGGAGGGAGTATTTTAGATGGGGGAGATATTTTGCCTATTGTACAGAATAAAAGAACGTCGCCTGCAATTTTAGATTACGACTTTTATGGTGATAGCACAATAGGTTTTATATTTTGCGTTTAAAATAGTTACAGATACACAATATGCATTTACGTAATTATATACTACTATCATAGTTTTGTAATTGCATGTATCGGTTGATAAAAAAGTATAGTACACGTACAAGATAACCCTTTTGATCGTATTTTGTGATTTATAATGACATAATTAATTAGGCCACTTATTGTGTCTTTGTGTTTGATTGCAAATTTTTCTTGTCTTTATGTTTGATTGTAAATATTTATTGTCCTTTCCTTTAAATAGGCAAAATATTGTGTTTTTTAGGTTTGATTGCAAATGTTCATTGTCTTTATGTTTGATTACAAATGTTTCATATCCTTCTCTTTAAATAGGCCAAATATTTTGTATTTATGACTAATTATTCCAATAAAGAAACAATAACTCTTAAACAAAATATTGTTCGGTCGTGATGGGACAACACCACGTAATGCATAACGTATAATTAACTTGAAAATTTTTACTCTTGCTTATGATATTTTTTCGAAACGACGTCACTGCTTATGGAAAATAAAGATAAAGAAATAAGAACCAAATCCTCTTCCAATTTGGAGAAAAGCTAGACCCGCTCATTTTCGAAATTTACTCAGTGTCCATTTTAAGGATAGAAACCGTCTTCATTGTCGTGCTAGTCAAAAGGTTTCACAATTACAACACTCACAATAATTAGAGAACGTCAAGAAGAGTAATCGATTCATATTTTTATGATTTCGGAGTCAATTTGTCAGGCTGTTTTTCTCATATAAATGTGTTCAAATCTATTTTCATCGGATGCCGACGAGATCAACAAAATGTATTCGGATCTTTGTTATGTAAATGTGCACATAGAAATATTGAAAAATTCCAAAGAGTTACAAAATTTCACACAATGGAAAAATCTACTGTCCACCCATTAAGACACATTATGACCGATCATAATGTGTTTATTACCGATTAATGCCTTTTTGCAGATTACCTGTATCTGTAAAATGGTATTATGGCCGGTCATAATGTGTTTTCATTGTCCGCACAATGAATCAAGGCATGTGAGATTTCCCCAGTATAAAACCTCAAGAAAGGGTCTCATCAAACCTATTAACAAAAGTCAAAAAAAGGAAACCCAATTTTGACTTTAAAAAATGGACGCTTTCATACATGACCGGTCACACACAACCGCCTTGTCCATGAAGCCTATATTAGGCCAAGCTCAGCTCCAGAAACAAAGAAAAAGAACACACAACAAAAGCTTTAGAACCCAGCAATGGCAGACAGTCAGAGGATCCGTCCGGTTACGCATGACCCCGAGGTGCCCCATACACCGACGGCACCACGGGGCCACAGTCAGAGGATCCACCCGATTAAGCACGACCCTGAGGCGCCACAGACGCCGACGGCTCCGCTCATGCCCCCTGGTGCTTCCAAGTCTGACAGATACGAGCCCCCACCAGCGGAATACCCACCGTTTGGCCGCACGATCCCGGTGAGTCACTCAAAACCACCCAAGAGAAGAGGCTGCTGTTGCAAGTGCTTGTGTTGGACTGTAAGTCTGCTCATACTCGTAATCCTCCTACTCGGAATCCTCGCCGCCATAATCTACTTTGCATTCCAACCGAAAATCCCAAAGTACTCGATCAACGACATTAGAATCGCTCAGATGAATCTCAACAGCGACGACTCCCTGTACTCCACGTTTGACGTGAACATCACCGCACGGAACCCCAACAAGAAGATCGGAATATACTACGAGAGCGGGAGCAAACTAACCGTGTGGTACCTATCAACACAGCTTTGCCAGGGCTCATTGCCTAAGTTCTACCAGGGCCATCAGAACACCACGGTGCTTGACGTAGCCCTGACTGGACAGACGCAGAACGCAACAAATCTGCTGATGGCGCTGCAGGCCCAGCAGCAGACCGGAAGCATTCCACTGAGATTGAGGGCGACCGTGCCGGTGAGGATCAAGCTTGGGTCTCTCAAGCTGACGAAATGGAAGTTCTTGGTTAGGTGCAACCTGGTGGTGGACAGCTTAGCTGCTAATAATGTTATCAGCATTAGGAGTAGCTCGTGTAAGTTTAAGTTTAGGCTCTAATTTAAGTTTTCATTATCTCCATTACTTGTGCCATATATACCATTCGATCACTTTGTAATATGGGTTCTGTTTACCCATTGAGGATTATACTTGGATTTTTATTTTTTTTTTGGTTTTTTTACCCAAGTGGAGGATCATGTTTGACTTTCCCCTCCACCTTGTTATTCTATATTCTATACGTATTCGGATGATTTATTTATTGAGATTTCATTTCTTACACCATAAATTTTAGTTTTCTAAACATTGACAAGACAGTACTATATTACACATAAGATGTTCATGACCTAAGCGATGATAAGTGTTATTTGATCTTAGCCGATACGGAAATTCATTTACCAAGATTCAGACTGAAATGAGAGAGAGTTGGATTCGGGGATGTATGAGGAACATGGAAATTTATCATCGAGAACGGCAATCCTATGAAGTTTTCTTGTCAATTCCAGGATCAAATTCTTAGTGGTTCCAAATCCTGTGTTGTCATGTCAAACACTGAACGCGTAGGTGAGAGTCTGGGATCTGTGCCCGATACCCGTATCCAATTACGACACTTGGATCCTTCGATTTTCATGGAATTCGAAAGGAAAAGTCCTCACGTTACCTGGAAAAGAAACATCTCTACCTTTCTACATGGATGGAACATAGAAGTTCTCTATTCCTACTTAATCTCATTTCATTTCAAGAGCATTTCAGAATAATTTCTAACACAATTCTTAGTGATATTCTAACATTTGGACAGATTGTAATATTCTAATGCTCGCAATTACGAAGAGCCAACACTTGGATGTACATGACTACATCCCTACATCATACTCGTACCGGAGACCACATAACGTAGCTCAAAAACTACTTTTCAAATAAAATTGCTGAAAAACAGCAAATACCAAGTCCTATATATGTTAATTAAGTCATAAAAGGTAGGATTAACCTTTAGTTAGCATCATGCATCCGCAAAATGTGGTAGATTTTTATTGACTTGTTTGTTTTCTTCCCCTGCCAAATCTACCCACGTGGTTGATCCAAAACCATAGAAAATGACGGAAATAGATGGGGGGAAAAATTAAAAATTCTACGCTGAATCCAATGTTTGTAACCACTAACCAGCGCAAATATATATATAGGGTAACCTTCTAATCCGGACTTTTAATTTCTGGACTTTTTATACAAAAAAAATTTTGACAATCCGATCCGTCCAATGTGTTCAGAAGGTGTTTTCAATGGCCCTAAGGAAAATTTTCAAAAAAAAACACCGGGAAGGGCTTGATCCAAGCAGTTTTCGCAAAAATATATAAATACAGTTTTTGCGAAAACTACTTGGATCAAGCCCTTCCCGGTTTTTTTTTTTTTTGAAGATTTCTCGCGTGGACCCTAGAAAACACCTTTTGAACACATTGGACGGATTGGATTTTCCAAAAAAAATTTGCAACACAAAAAACCCCATTTTTTCGTTAAATCCGGGAGTGTGGACTAGAAAATCCACCTATATATATATCACGGTCTTACAGTACCTTAGTATCCCTCAGGTTATTTTCACACCATTTTACTGGTTCAATCCAATTTAATCAAATTCAATAGCTTAACATAAGTGAAGAACTGTCCATACCATGTTTGTTCATTAATGGAGAACAGTTTTTAGTGGATGAGCTCATAGCTTTGACAAATCAAGGCCGGCATCCAACTCGTCATCGATTTCCTCCACAATGCTTCTACAAACAGAGAGTTTAGAACATTAAATTTCAGCTATAAGGTAAAGAAAATAATTGCACTGATTAACAGTTAAATAACATAGTGTAGTGAACAACATCTGAATTAATCACCAAATGTTAAACTAAATATGCAACAATATTTTCAACTTTTAACGGAGGGAGGGGGATCTAAACGTTCATGATTCATCACTGGTTATCATCAATTAAGTTGTCAGGCATGGTAATGTGCACATAAATCAAAATGATTCTTGGGTCTGCCCTCTCGATGTCTTTTGGCTTTGATTTGAGGGCATGATTCCGCAGCAAATTTGACGGTATAGGGGGACCACTGTTTCAGTGGTATTCTGTGAGCATCCACTTTGTGCATTTATTGTCAAATGTTAGGTCTGACTCAAATCCATCTGTTTCAGTGGTATTCTGGGAGTAACCACTTTGTGCATTTATTGCCAAAGGTTAGGTCTGTCTCCTATCCATCCTCCGCCCATACCCCCAATTATTGAGGGCTAAATGAGTTATGTTATTGTTGTTGTTGTTGGTTGGTTGGTTGGTTGGTTGGTTAGCTATGCCTCTCTGTTCATTTTTTTCTTTTTTCTTTTTTTTGTATGTCTTGTATGACTTAAGGGTGTGTTAGTTTTGGCCAAGCCTCTCGAGTTGAGAAGGCTAGGTGTTCTATTTCATTTCAAGTCCCAAGAGCGTAGCTTCTTCACGCTAGACCCTCGTGTCTTCAGCTTGAATGAATGCAAACCTTAGTGGAATAAACCCGTTCATGAGATTCATCAAGAATTATATCAGTTGCCTGGTCAAAACCTTTTAAAACTCCCTGTACGTACAACTGTGTAGCAGTTGATTTTTTTTGCTAAACTATGAGGCTAAAACTACTAAGTAACCATTGTGTTGGTCCATCATTTGAGAGGACTGAAATTGTTTATAAAACAAAGGCATTAAAGTGGTAAAAGAAGATAGTTAACCCAAGAAAAGTTACAATATTATATATCATTAAGAAGCATAGTAATGTTCACATAAATCAAAATGATTCTTGGGTCTGCCCTCTCTGATGTCTTTTGGCTTTGATTTGAGGGCATGATTCTGCAGCAAACTTGACGGTATAAGGGGACCATTGTTTCAGTGGTATTCTGTGAGCAGCCACTTCGTGCATTTATTGCCAAAGGTTAGGTCTGTCTCAAATCCATCTATTTCAGTGGTATTTCTAGGAGCAGCCACTTTGTGCATTTATTGCCAAATGTTAGGTCTGTCTCATATCCATCCTCACCCATACCCCCAATTATTGGGGATTAAATAGGTTATGTTATTGTTGTTGTGTATTAAGATTACAAAACATGATTACATACAATCTACAAGAGATTTTAAGCCCAGTCCCACTCGACACTATGTTAACTCGGCACTAATTATATATTACTAGCTGAATTCTTTAGCAGCAGCATACTCATACCATTGCAAAGTCTGTGGCAAAAGAAAAAAAAATTCAAATACGCGTTCAAAAGAGCTGACCTTTGGTTCAAGTAGAAAAGTTTTACACGATGAACTACGTGAACAATCAAATAAACAAACTAGTAACAATTCGCTCGGCTCATTCATTCTGTTACACGTTGTATAATTTAATAATGTGCAAAGTCATATCTCTGAGCAAAACTATAATTTTTTCTTTTTTATAGATATTCTATTCAGATGTCATCAAAAAACCATGATCATGAAAATCCCTATCAAGTATAACAGGAAGAATGAATAGAATTTTTGACCGGGAATCATTTTGTAGGAAGGCGACAAAAGCGGAATAAATAGAACCCCAGGAACATATAAACACAGAAAGGTCAAACTAATTTCTTGGCAGCCTAGAAGAAACTATGGAAATTGGCACAATTCCAAGGTTGCCTTTGATGCCATTGATATTGGCGTTTCCTCTGATAGAATCTCAATACAAAGTTAATTTCCCAAAACATATAGGTATCCCTTCTAAGGAAATAATAAGGGAGGGTATGATTTGACAGAGACTGCAAGACTCATAACTACATGTAAATAGCTACGACTCAAGGCCCTCTTGATAGTTTAAATAGCAACAATGAAATATCTAGAGATAACAACCATTATAGTATGTTTTTCTACAACAGGAGGTGTTATTCTAATAACAAGGTGGTGTTCACTGGTTGTACAAAGGCAATTTGACAAATTGTCCAACCTAAACCTGTAAAATGTAAATACCATAGAGAGCATAATCTTACACTCTCTAACCACTCCTTTAAAACTCCCTTTCTCTAAAAATCAAATCCCTGACGTCAGCTGATTTTTGTTTGGTAATTGCCACTGAATCAACGAGTTAATTTATTCATTTGTTTTGGCCAGTAAATGGAATTTGGAAGTTGATAAGCAAGCATTTCACAGTGCAGTAAAAAATTACTCCATTATCAACAAAGATGAAGAAAATACCTTGAGATAGCTTATTTCTCAAACTATTGAGGCATTATAGGAGCTGCAAAGCTGAGCCAGCCGCTGAGACATCCACGCCTCCGTCACCCGATTCAGTACCCAATGCACCCTATAATGCAAGTCCCCCTCATCCTCTTCCCCTTGCCTCTCCAAGCACAGGATAATATTATCACAAATTGCAGCCATTATCTCTTCTGCGAGCCCGTCTCTGTCCATCCATACAATTCTCAAACTCGGCCATCCATTCGTCCATGTGATCCTTAAAAAAATAAATCCGGTTGTCTCAACTTCAAAGAAAAAAAATCCTACAACACAGCCTCAGAGACTCAATCATAGGCCGTAAAAACGGGGAGTTCTTTGTGTGGATATATGAACTCTTTGTATTTATAAGTTGATGGTGGCTGCAAGGCCTGAGTCCAGGACCAGTAATCTTCAAATTTCTGAGGACTATTTGTCATGCTTCCATTACTAAGACCTTGTCAAGCTTTATCCAAGACTAATTTTATTTGATATTACTCGGGCTATATTCGTGGACAAGAAAGATAAGATCAACTTCAAAAAACCGAAACAGCGAGCGCTGGTCCTCCGCCCAACCCGTAGCCCTAATTTCTGACGCCAAGAAAGAAAAGATCAAAACTAAAATCGCCCCCATCATGCTCTTGTCCCCTACTCGAGTCCAATCACAACTCAAGAAAGCCGTACCGGACATCGCAACCCGACATGGTGGCCGACTCTACTCCCAGATCTCATACGCAGGCTCGAAGGAGCAGGTGAGTCGTCTGACTCTGATACTGTTAATTGTATACTGAGTATTGTTAATTCAATATGCTAAGGTTTTCGTTACTGGAGGAGTTTGCCAGGATGGCTTGGTAAACAAGCATGAGTACAAACCCGAGGATGTGAAATAATGTGTCGAGAATTTTGGGGAGGCTCTTTTGAATAGGTTCAAGATAACCGTTAAATTTATAAACAAAGAGAGGTCACATATCCGCAACGAGAACTCCCCGTTTTTGCAGCCTATGATTGAGTTTCTGAGGCTGTGCTGTAGAATTTTTTTTCTTTGAATTTAAGACAACCGGATTTATTTTTTTAAGGATCAGGCAATGAAGCAGAACTATGATCAATTGGACCGGTCAAAGCCTAAGAGGCCAAACAACTTCTAATTGAAAATTGCCAATTTTGGCAATTTATCGACGAGCCCGGAATAGGCCCAAACTTGGTGGGCTAAAGCAGAATTGCGCTGCGATCAATACTCACCACCCTAATTGTGACTGATGGTGGATTTTGGCCAAATTCATTCGTTTAGGCCTTCAATTTAGTAATTTTGCTATTTTAGGTAATAATTAGATTACAAATTACTCTTAGCGTGTAATTCCGTTTACGTTGTTTCCAATTGGGAATATCTTATTTTTCTTTCTAGTTTTTTCAATTTTGGGAGTTTCCCCAATTTTCAGGATACTTTAATTTTTAGGTAAGTTTTGCTAGCGTTTGCTAGTTTTCCCTATAAAAAGGCATGTAACCTCTATTATTAAGTAGCTTTTAATCAATTATAAATCAAAGTTATTCTCTTTCTCTTGTGGATTCAAGAACACTCGTAGATTCGAGACTTATCATCGTTTGGAATAGTACGCTAACTATTCTCTCGTGAATTCCGCTGCGTCAAGTGGTATCAGAGCAAGATTTTTTCTGGCTCGATGGCACCAAACAAAGTTGATGACACAACCCGTGATGTTGCTCAGGGGCTTGCTGGTCTAAGGGCGACGGTAGAAGAACAACGAACCCAGTTGACAGGGCTTCTAGAATTTCGTGACGAAACACGAACTCAGTTGATGAAAATTCAAGAAACGATGCGACAGTTGCAGTTGACTCTTTGCCAAAAGTAGAGACCAGCAGAGGTTGAAGAAAATCGCGCGGCGGGATTTGCCCAACGCCGTCCTCTTAACCAGGATCGGGAATGCGCGGTGTGATTTGCCCAACGCCAACCCGATAACCGGATTGTAGTCGGGAGACGCCCGACTAATCATGCAAACAGTGAAGAAGAATCAGAACCAGAAGGAGAAAGGATGGACAACCATCCGCAAGAACGACCACAGAAATTGTTCGATGAATATCGAGTGAAGGTGGACCTTCCCACGTTCAGCGGTAATCTCGAAATTGAAGAGTTCTTGGACTGGCTTTCGGAGGTTGAGCGATTCCTTGACATGATGGGAATTCCAGACTCAAAGAGGGTCAAGGTGTTCGTTTACAAATTGAAAAGCGGTGCTGCAGTTTGGTGGGACCAATTGCAGACGAAGCGACGAAGGCAAGGAAAGGAATCTGTGCGAACATGGCGCAGGATGAAACAACTCATGATGGACAGGTTCTTACCCCCTCATTATGAGCAACACCTTTTTCATGCCTATCAAAACTGCAAACAAGGAAACAAGTCTGTGTTTGATTACACGGCTGAATTTAATCGACTCGTTGATCGTAATAATTTGTACAAGTCGAACGGACAGAAAGTAGCCAGGTATCTTAATGGATTGAAGCAGTCGATACGGGATCATATTGGGTTGTAAACAGTGTGGGATGTGAATAAAGCCCACAACCTAGCATTGAAGGCCAAGCGGCTGGAGCGTGATTGCAAACCAGCATACTCAGGATACCATCGTAACACAACAAAATTGTCAATTCCTCCTGAATCTAAGGGGAAGTCGATGTTTCAACCGAAGGCTGCAAAGGGTGATGGAGCAAAATTTGGAGGTGGCAATCAGACAAGCAGTTCCAGCAGAACCATGGTGAAGGCGCCGAATCCTTATGCCAAGCCCATGCCTGACAAGTACTACAAGTGTCAAAAGCTTGGTCACCGTTCTAGTAATTGTTCATTCGTTAAGGCCTTCAATTTAGTAATTTTGCTATTTTAGGTAATAATTAAATTACAAATTAATTTTAGCGTGTAATTCCGTTTACGTTGTTTCCTATTGGGAATATCTTATTTTTCTTTCTAGTTTTCAATTTTGGGAGCTTCCCCAATTTTCAAGATACTTTAATTTTTAGGCAAGTTTTGCTAGGGTTTGCTAGTTTTCCCTATAAAAGGGCATGTAACCTCTATTAATAAGTAGCTTTTAATCAATTATAAATCAGAGTTATTCTCTTTCTCTTGTGGATTCAAGAACACTCGCGGATTCGAGACTTATCATCGTTTGGAATAGTACGCTAACTATTCTCTCGTGAATTCCGCTGCGTCAAGCAAATGGATGGCCGAGTTTGAAAAGTGTATGGATGGATGGAGACGGAGTGATGGGCTCGCAGGAGAGATGAAGGATTTACTGCCACTCGCCAGTCCATGGCCATTAGGCCCATCAGCACAATGGGGATTGGATATGGTGGGTCCAATGCCCATAGTGACAGGAATCGAAAATTTCTCTTGGGGTCGGCAAAACTATTTCACCAAGTGGATTGAGGCAGAGCGGTTATAGCCAACTTTTAAGTTCATCCCTACTTGTTATTCGCAAAACGCATCCTATAGGTCATATACTCCCCCGGTGTACCGTCCTTGGCATAGCAATCATAATCTATTGATTGCAGGACATGCACCCGACCCTCTATCACTAATATATTTCTCACTTCAAGACTACCTCTCCATAGAAACAGCTTGGCAAGAGTTTCGCTGCAAGTTACAAGGAAGTTTTGATCATAGTAACAATTCTCCATCGAGCCAAAGGGATACGGGATGGTGAGATCGTAGCAACTATCTTGGCAACCCAACTTTGCTCGTTGTGCACTTTCAGATGCAACCACCGTTGATGTTAGTACTACTGCCCTAACCAACATGAGTTGAGGAGGAGCATAATTCGCAAAAACAACATGGTGGGGTTGGCTTGAGGCTTCGATTTTAAACCTGTGATACTGTCACGTTTCAGGACATTTTACTATTAAACAAGCTTAGAAACAACTTGTAATACTCTGACCCAAAATCCCATTTGCGACTTAATAAAATGTAGTACCAAAATGTAAAGACAAGGTTTAGACTAGCATGTTAAAATTTATATAAACCATTTTTAGTTCATTTTTGGAGGTAAAAACCGGAACATTTTTACGACTTACACGTACTAAATGTACTAAAATTTCTACCAAATTCTAGGGTGGAAACGTGGTAACCAATGCCAATGCATCAGCTAACCTATAGTTTATGGTTTGCCACTTAGACAAATTTTAGCTTAGCCATATCACCTCCCTAGCCAAATTATAACTAAGCTGTTGGATGATACATCATACGATTATGTTCTTCAAATTATGCAAGTTATCATGTTTTAGTTTTGTTTCCATGGTAAAAACGTAACTTTAGTATTTGTATCTCACACAAGCATTCAGCTTATGAACATTAATATTTTCCTAGAGTAATGAAGAGTCAAAACGGAGCTGCTGCTACCCTGGGACCATAAATGGTGTTTCTGTGCAAATACTGTAAAAGACATGTTTTTGTAAGAATGTTTCTTTTAAGACTCGTTTGTAAAAAGGTTGATTTTTCTTCTGCTGTAAAAAGAAACTCCATTTTGTAAAATACTTCAGTTTTGTAATAAAAAGTCCAGAAGTGGTTCGCTTATGTTTTTCGAAAGTTGTTTTTAAGGAGGCCTGGCTGAGCGGCAAGGCTCATCGGCAAGTCAGGAGGTCCCGATTGATCTCAGAAATCGGGTCGTGACACAGCTGCCTTGCGTTCATGCATTATTTTTCCATTCTAGCAGCTTGCTTATGGTTATCCAGGTTTCAAGGTTTCTTATGCCGATATTTCTGGCAAAAAACGAGTACAGTGGAAAAAATTTGAGTGCCTGAACATTTCCCGAGGGAAAAAAAAGGGTTACTTCTAAATTCGAATAAGAAGGCATTCATTCACATCAAGCCAACATTGCGTTAAATCCTGCATCCCGGGAAACCATTCGAGCAAAGAGCCTAGTGGTTAATTAATCTACACCCAAGAACCAGAAAAGAAAACAGTCTAGAAGTAAGATCCTATACACAAACATGGCACAGGATGATACCAACCAATTACTCCACTAGTAAACAAATCTACAACAGGTAGTGGCAAACAATCGATTCAGTTCAGTAGAAGAAAACCCTAACAATCTCATCATCATCACACGACGCAGAGAATATTAACTGGAGTGAGAACACTTACCCTCAACGTATACGAACATAATGCAAAAGAACTCATCCTTCAATTCGCCGTCCGCGAAATCAGCTGTGTGCCAGATGCAAGACTTGTTGTTCCCAGCGTGTAATATCTCCTTTCTTATCCACAAACATAAACAGGAGAGAGAGAGAGAGAGAGAGAGAGAGGAACTAATAGCAAACATCTCCTCCTTTCCCTGTATTTCTCTCTTTTCAATACACCAACTTCCAAAGCACCCGGTAGAATTCCATCTCCAGACAGAGGCAAGGCCGGAGCTGTACAAAACACTAAAAGCGTGTTCACAGAACACGTTTTTTTAAAGTGTGTTTTGTCCAAGCGGAGAGTTGCGGCCCAGACGAGAGTTATGCAAGCTTATTAGGCTTAGAATTTTGTGAAGTTTAGGCTCTATTTGGAAGTTGGGGAAAGAAACTGAAAAGAAGAAAAAAATATTTTGGAGGAAAATTAAGAGGAGAGTTGAGGATTTTCTTTTGTTTGGGGGTATGAAGAAAATGGAAAGAAAGTTACTGAAATAAATTCCCCCTGTTTGGTATCAAAATGAAAATATAAAGAAAATAACATGAAAATTGTTTTAACTAACTTTTTTCAACTTTTAAACTCAAATTTCAGTTTCTTCCATTGTTTCAAACCCTTGCTCACACACCTAAGAGCAGAAGGAAAAAAAAAATGGGTGAAAAATCAAAAAGTTGGGCGAAAAAAGTTGGGCGGCCAATTTTCTCCTACGTTTCTCTTACAGTTTAGAGAAAATCCCAAAGTTTTCATTTCTTTTCCCTCGTTTCCTACACCAGGAACCAAACATGGGACAATGGGAGAGGAAATTTTTTCATTTTTTTTTTTCCATTTTTTTTCCTCAACTTCCAAACAAAGTCTTAGCAAAGAGGTCGACTTTACACTGGTCTAGTTCACTCGCCAGTCTAGTTATGATTTTTTTTAAGCCCAAAGTACAAGTCCCTTCCTAAACTTGTGTCACCCCTTTCGTTGAAGCCCAATTATCTAAAGTTCATTGTCAAACCAAGTTCAGAAGCTTATTAGTTTTGCATCAAGTTTTTGCATTAGTTAGTTTTATGTCAATTGGGTCCACAAGACTTATTTTTTCACCGATGTTTGATTCTTTCTTTTTTTGTGTTGGTTAGTTTTAGGTCAAGTTTTTACATATTATTTGCATTGTCATGAAAAGAAGAATCGAAAAAATAAAAAATTATGATATAAACTCTAATTTTTTTAATGAAGAAGAAAAAAAAATTGTCTTTTTGACTTTTTTTTCTTTATTACGAGTAATTTGAATTTGAATCATAATTTTTTACTTTTTCGATTCATCTCGTGAAGGCAAACTAATAATACACACGAAGTTAATGCAAAACTTACTAACCCAAAAAAAAAAAATCAAATAAGGGTAAATTTCATTCACCTCCCTGAGGTTTATGACAATTAAACAGACCTCCCCTGTGGTTTCTTCAAATGCACTGCTCTTACTTTTCAAACTAATTTCTAGATTCTCCCTCCCGTTACTTCCGTTATTTTGACTAACTGAAAACGATGACAGCATATTTTCAATTGTAATTGCTGCCCAAAAATGTTACTAAAACAAATTATCATTCGTCGGGGTATTTACCGAATTATCCAAAGTCCTCGGTCTACTACATGAAAGGCGTGTAATTTTCGAATAAAAAATCAAGTACTCCTTCTATCCCAAAAAAATACAGTCCATTTTAAGAGTTTGTACCACTTTTTCAATATAATAGTTGTGTTTGGTTAGATAATTTAGTTTAGTTTAATTTTGATGATTTCAGCATGTGTAATGAGTGGAGAGAGATAGAGAGAGATGAGGAAAATGATGATGTCATCAAAACTAAAACTAAACAGGGAAAACGAAACAAGGTCATTATATCTAACCTATAATGTTTTAGGCGATTTTTAAAAAATTGTATTTTGGATATAATTGAGATCTATCAAACAAGACCCATATATGCATATGAAATGTATTACCGATTTTTCAATTTTCTATTCGGTTAGAATAGAATAAGGGACTATATTTTTAGGACGGAGGGAGTAGTTGTGTACACAATGGTTTTAATTTATTGCACCAAATTAAAATTCTCAATTTTTAAATTTATGTTAAAAGTTGTAAAAGTTACACTTTTTACTTTTTTATTCGAAAAGTATACATTTTTTGTAAAACTTATAATTCTAGGACACTTTTAAAGATTAGTGAACAAATCCAAGCTCGACCATTTTGAATAAAGCCGAAAATAAACCAAAATAAACTAATTTATTGGTTTAATTTTGGCTTTATTAAAAAAAATTATTTTCGACAATAATTTTATACTCACTGGATTCGTCTAGACAAATCCATAAATCACGAAAATTTGATGCAAAACTAACAAATGCAAAAAAAAAAAATGAATATGGACAAAACAAAAAAACCAAAAAACTACTTTTTGATTTTTTTGCAAAAGCACCCCCATATGTCAGCTAAAACTTGACTTATCAAATTTTTATTAAGCTTGAACTAATATCCATTATAGATTAACAAACTTGAAAATGTTGAAGTTTGACTCTGTGTGCCGTTATTTTTTGCCTTTTTTTTTTCCTCTAGGCCTTGTTCTCCAATAGATTTTAGGTATATTTTATGAAAATCTCATAAAGTGAACATTTTATGGAAGGGAGATAAAATGGAATTGTTTTTCCAACTAATAAAATGTAGTGGTTTTCCTATAGATTTTAGGAGGATTTTATGAAAATCTCATAAAATCATTTTTACATTTTATGTGTTGAGATTGCAGCGTCATAAAATGTGAGATTTTATGAAACAAAAATCTGTTGAAGAATGAGGCCTTAAACTATTTATCTTATGTTAGAAATAATTAATTTTGATTTTTTTTAATGACAAAATTGATTTCCTAAAAATAATGTTTATCCAATCATTTTCACATATTTAGCTCCAAGGAAATTGAGTTTCTAAAAAGTTTATTTTGGCTCCAAAATATGCATGTGTACAATAGTGCTCTACTACATTTCTTTTAAAACGTGATCCATGAAGAAATTCTAATAAGTGTCTTTGATCCAAGGACTTATGTTTCAACCACACTAGATAATTTTCTATCCTTATAAAATGGCACGTTAAATCTTTTCAATTGAAAGTTTTATTCTATTATTGACTATGGAATGCCTACAAGTTATTACAAGACCATATGGGTCTTTTTCACTAGCAGATTTGAGAAGAAATTGGTGGCCCACAAGTCTTCATCTTAGTAAATAAATGAAGCTTTTGTTGTCATCACAATCTACATTTTTTTTCTTCCTCCATTTTGATTATGAAGCTTTGCATTTAAAGCTTATGAACGTTGCAGATAATTTACTATTTTAAATTTGATATTGTGTGCCTTTGTTGTCTTTCAAACTACAAGATCAAGGCATGTGAATATCCTAGTCAAAGAAGGCTCGTGAATCTACAGAAGAAGATTGCACAACGTCTATATTCAGCTTTTGAGAAAATGAAGATTCAACTAGCTGCTCAAAAAGATATGTGACTCAACAGACAAATTTAGAACGGTCGTATTTTTGTCTATAAAAGAAAAGGTTTTTGCAGATGAAGATTTTAGACAACTAAGCAATCTCAGAGCAATATTCACTTGTGCACTTCATTTTCATATTATTACTTTGAGAGCTTTGTGAGCAAATTTGTGTATCTATCTATTCTTTGAGAGAGATTTATTTTTTCACACTACAAATTCTTGTCAATGTTGTATTAAGAGTTAGAAAAATTCTCATTGAGCTACTACAGAACTGAGTTTTGTTCTGTGAGTAATTTTAGAGTTTGGAAGATAAACTCCAGTGGTTCGGCTAACTCCTTGGGAAAGTTAGCATTGCGGTTGTAAGGTTTAATTGGCACCAGAAGCTGGTTGTTGGATTAGTAAAACAGCGACTCCTTAAGCCAGTGGACTAGGCAGAGTAGTGAACAAAGCTCAAACCGAACTACTATATATCTTTGTGTGATATCTCTTTCCCTTAACTCCTTTATATTTTATTTGTGTAAATTATTTATTTATTTGTTTTGCCTAGTAATTTTTTATTTAGACATTATTGTTAGCAACTCTATTCACCCATTTACGTTGCCTCTTGGGTAACATCTTATTTAGACTTTTTACAAAAATATTAGAGCCATATACTTTCAACCACACATCCTCTCACATATGATGGAGCCCACCCTGGATTCCACATGGGGTGGGTCTCACCGCATGTGAGAGGGTATGCAATTGTGTGTGGTTAAAAGTGTATGACTCTATCACTATTCGACTTTTTAAGTTTTTTTATGTGAGGAAAGATTATGTGGCTTTCTTGACAATGTATAAAAAAGACGGAAAAAAAAAAAAGGACACCCAAATCATCTTCACTCCATCATCATCTTCTTGCACATGACATCAGTTCACCAAAACTGCCAATGCCAATGGCAGTTTCAGTTTCAACCTCACCCTTTCTTCCTCTCACAATCCCCACAACCAATTCTACACGACACAACCCTTCACTTCCCAATTACCCCCAAACCCTCCTCAACCGCACCAATTCCCTCGCTATCAACCTCAACCATCTCAAATTCCAACCCAAGTGCGCCACCAAAGACACCCAAATCGAATCTACGCCGTCCACCCAACTAACCGACGACGAGTGCCTCGTCGGGACCGACCCAGATGAGATACCATCGAAAAGCCCAAAAGTATTGGAAGAGCCATCTTTGTTAGGGGAATTATGGGAATGGGGATTACTGGTTTCGCCGTTCTTTTTCTGGGGTACGGCGATGGTGGCGATGAAGGAAGTGTTGCCTAAGACGGGTCCGTTTTTTGTTTCCTCGTTTAGATTGATTCCAGCTGGGGTTTTGTTGGTTGGTTTTGCTGCCGTTCGAGGTCGGCCGCTTCCGTCTGGAGCCATGGCGTGGTTGTCTATTTCCATATTTGCACTCGTGGATGCTACTTGTTTTCAGGTTCATTTCTGCTTTCCTCGTTTGCAGACCTTTGTGGAGTAGAAATGTGTTGGATTTAGTGACATGAAATAGAGTACTCATTTGTTTGAGGGGTACTGAATGAATGTATAATTTGTTGGATTTAATATTGATCGAATTAATAATATCGCAACACGTTGGGTTGTAAATTCCACACCGGTCCTGTTCATTTGCATGGAAAGGAAAGTACAAGAATTTTTAACTTTTCTGCGTTGGTAATGTGATAGCAAGAAGGTTGTAGACTCCGTGTCTAACTTTCCTATTGGATTATCTTTCCCTCAGAATTGGTCCGGATAAACACACACACACACACACAAAATAGGAATTTTATTTCTATACTTTTTTTTTTGGTCAAAGCTTTATTTCTATACTAGTTTCTATGTTATTAAACTACTACTTTTCAACTTTTTGTTAACTATCTTATATCAAATGAATACATGAAGGAAAACACATCATTTTCTTTTACTTCACTATAATTTTCTCAGTAATAATTTTCCTGCGCTAATTTCTTTCATTATTCATTACTATCTGAATCTACATGTATATGTATGTAGGCCTATAGGGATCTATATTTATCAATGTACATTATGTAGCGGTAGAGGTTCTTTTGCGATGCATATTGTGTAATTTTTCTTTTGTAGATATGATTAGTGCTGGTGAAGTAATCTAATTTGCAACGCTTTTGATTGCTCGAACAGGGATTTCTTGCTGAAGGTTTAGAGCGGACATCAGCAGGTTTGGGCAGTGTATGTGCTATTCTTCCTTGTTGTAGTCCCCATTATTAGTGCATGGCAATTAGGTTAAATATTCTTGGATTTGAGGGGAGTAGCAATGTTAATTTTAGGGAACTCTAGTAGTTTTGTTTTGTCTCGTGTTTCCTGTTATTATTCTGAAACCAAGAGACATCTTTCCTCAGAATTGTTTGGAAGTGGAAATACTCTTTGGCATGCTTTTACTGGCTGTGTTAACAAGTGAAACCACCTTTTCCGTGTTTTTAGTGTACATCATTGTTTTGTTTTTGTATTCCTCCAAGAAAATCCCGACTGAACAAATGAACCCAAAATACAAGAATGATAAAAATGACAGAGAGCAAACTAGTTGCAGCAAATAAATACCGATTTGATATTGAACGGAACAAGTTTTTAAGGAGCAAAAGGAGGACAGTGGCAAAAGCTTGGGGAATTGTTATTCACCCTCCACACCATTTTGTTCACAATTTAGACTGAGAATAACAATGGAGCATGGATAACATTTGGCTTCCCTAACTTTCTTTTTGCAACTGACCAACCTTAGCTATGTTGCTGACTTGCTGAATTATTTGACCTTGAAATAGGTCGATTCTCATAACTAAGATTATTTCAGTCAGTTGATATCCTCATAAATAATAAGCATAGTATTTGACAAGTTGGAGCAGATGATTTCAGGTGATAATTGATTCTCAGCCATTGACAGTGGCCGTACTAGCCTCCCTGTTATTTGGTGAATCCATTGGGTTCATTGGAGCTGCAGGGCTTGTGCTTGGTGTCATTGGCCTCCTACTTCTTGAGGTATGCTACCCCAGTGTTGTTCCTCTTATTTTCTTCTAGTCTTTGAGTTACATGAGGTCAAAACAAAGCCTTTTAACTTAAACCCTATTGGAGTGTCGAGATTTAGTTACTTGAGTCACTTGACTACTCGACAATCGAAGCTTTATCAGTATTATTGTTGTTTTTGGTTCATGAATGTGATAGTCAAATTGCATACGATATTATGCAAATACAGCCCATCCAATAAATGTCTTACTTTTGCTTATCTTCTTTTAGTGCAAAAATGTTGTCTTGGAAAGATTACTCCTGTTACATGCTTGCTTACCTATGTAACTATGTTACGTGTTTTGAAATCTCTTACTCAAATAACCGCTTTTGTCAATCCTTGTTCGATGAATAATCTTTGTAGGACTATAATTAGTTTGAAGGTGATAGACTAAATATGGCACAGGAGGCCAGACATTAAATCTCTTGGATGCGTAATGTCTAGCCCTCATTACCAATGGGCCCACTGCCCAGCTTTGGTCTGCATTTCTCAAGGGTTGCTAGGAGAGCAGGAAGCAAACCTAACATTATCTGCGTGAAATGGCTTCCCTTGAACTACAATTGCAGCCTGAGTTTTAAGCTCTCAATTACCTTGTTCTAGAATGTATTTATAGTGGATGCGCAAGTCCCAAGTAACATAGATGCTTTTCTAGATGATTCATGTCCATCTCCATGTCACTTCGCTGACTCTTCCCGCATGCTCAACTAGCTCTTCATACTAGTATTGCCTTAGACTCCAAAAGCAGGCTAAACACGTCACATATATAGAAGGTAAATTACACTGGTCTCCCACGGTGTGGGGATTCAGGCAGTTGGACCCGCTTGTTTGAACAATATGCAAAGACCTCCCCTTCCATTGTAGGTGTTTGAAAGATCAATTTGTTGGTGCTTATTTTATCTTCCTAATCTGCCTTTTGGTATTGGTGAAAATCAATCCTATAGGTACCTGCACTTTCTTTGAGTGATGGCAACTTTTCACTTTGGGGGAGTGGAGAATGGTGGATGCTCCTGGCTGCTCAAAGCATGGCTGTTGGTACGGTCATGGTTCGTTGGGTTTCCAAGTACTCTGATCCTGTTATGGCCACTGGATGGGTGAGTTATCTGTTCTGCATTTTGTTTATTTAAGCTCATCCCACTTAAGAAATCCTTAATCGATCTCTGTGGGAACTCTCCAACCTTAAAATTGGCAGATGATCCCCTGGTTGTTCAGATAACTGCACCTATTACCATGTTTTCTATTGCAAGAATTTAGGAGTTGATGCCTATTCAATTTGTATCTCAGCACATGGTAATTGGTGGGCTTCCCCTCGTAGTGATCTCCTTTCTGAATCATGACCCTGCTCTCACAAGGAGTTTTATGGAGCTCACATCAAAAGACCTTTTGGCACTCCTTTACACGTCTCTTTTTGGAAGTGCCATCAGTTATGGTGTATACTTCTACAATGCCACAAGAGGTAGATTTCTAGTCTTCTATTGCTGGGTTTTTGTATCATGCATTTGTGTGCAGTATTGGATATATTCTCTTTGGTGCTTTATTATGCTTAGCTGAGGTTCCTTGAATTAGTTAAATCAATCTGGCAACGCAACCCCAGTAATTCTCACATATTGAATCTTGTATTGGATTAAATTAGTATAATACAGGCTTCTATTTGGAGTTAACATGGATTTGCTAATACATTTCAGGTAGCTTGACAAAGCTCAGCTCCCTAACCTTTCTAACTCCAATGTTTGCTTCAGTCTTTGGGTAAGGCCATTCAGTAAAGGATTTCCACCTCCTTTTTGGATCTTAAAACCCTTCTCCCTTTGTATTCCTTTTCAGTTTGACAGTTATTCCTCACTACAGGTTCCTCTATCTTGGTGAAACCTTCGCACCTGTGCAACTAGTCGGAGCTGTTGTTACTCTTGCAGCAATATACATGGTTAATTACAGGAACAGTTTGGAGTGAACACACAACAAACACAATGAATGGGCTCTTCTAGCTTTTGCCCAAGAATCGGTCGATGATTACACATATACGTGGAAAAAGAGCATGTCAGCAGAAGTATCTCAAGAAAAAGGTGGAAATGGGGTTTGAAAGGTACTTGCCACACATAAGACAATTCACTTACTACAAAATTGGTATCGACATTGTACAGTCATATATGCAAGGCCATTGTGTGAAAATAGTTGTAGAGGCTGAGGCCGAAATCAGTATTGTATTCGTAATGAGTTCTTCCATGGGAGATGGTTTCAAGGTGGTTTCTATACTATTAACCTTTTTTGGTTTGAACAGTATATTATATTATAATATTTTCCATATTCTTTGTTCCAGTTCTTCTGCAAAATTTTCTTTGTTGTTTAAGACAGAGTGTTATAGTGAATGAAAAATGTGGAATTCATAAACAGGAAATGTTTTTCTACTTCACCTAGAAAATAATCTTCAAATTAATAATTGACAGTTGACAAGGAAAGTGGGAGAAAAAAAAACTGAAACAACCAAACAACTGCAATGGTTGCAAAAGTTTGCAACCACTAAAACAATTCTGTTCTCAATTCAAAGTTACAAACTGACTATTCGATCTCATGTATTTAACTTGAAGCAGCTTTAAATGTTGATGTCGTTGATTGAAGACCTCTACCGGAACCAAGTCTCCCGCGGCCTATTCCATTATGCTTCTTCTCCCCCAATTTCAAAGAATTCCAGCTATCAATTGAATCAGCCGAATTGGGTTCCCACATTGAAGAAGAAACCCAGTTTTGTCCACCACCAATGCTATTACTCCCGGAGGATTCCACCTCTTCCATTTCCCCACCGCTACCTCCCCCTCCACCACCCCGATTCACAGTCACATACTTGTGAAAACTTGGCTCCATTAAATCATTGTTCCCAATCACTTCAGACTCAACAAATGGCTCCTTTGTCTCCAACCTCTTCTTCTTCCCAAACTGCTCAGCAGTCGATAGGTTGGAGATTGTAGTTGAATTCAGGTCGGCAACTGCTTCAAGAATGGAGTTAGCCTTAGTGAGACAAGGAATTACCGGAGTGCCCTTCTGGTGGAAGTTTTGGATGTCTTCAAGCAATAGCGCGGTGTATGAAGAAGTGGGAGACGTGTTCAGTAGGGTTTCGGGGTTAAAGTCTAGGTCTCTCGAGAGCCTCGAGGATCTGGTTCTTGTTACTAGTCTGGAGTTGAGGCCTTCGGTTACTGAGGGTACCATTGTCAATGAAACATTTCCGGTGTTTGGTTGTGATGGTCTTCCGTCCTCATCCTCCATCTTCTGCTGCTGCTGCAGTTCCTTTGTCCTCACAGTATTGGTTTTGTTTTCAGTCCCTTGCACTGTGTTTTTGTTGATTTTCACATTCTCGGAATTTGGCTTCTGAATTGGAGCCTGCTGAGGTTATTGATCCAAGTATGATGTAAGAAAACAAACGATACATACGAATTCTGTTCTCTACAGTTTCTCACTCTTTCGAATCATTTCTCACCCAATTCCGTAATTCGCAAACTAAACATGGAAGAGAGTTGTTTCTCTGTGAGAGAGTATTTTGTTAACCGGAATGAAGTCAGAATGAGCATTGTACATGAACAATCATTCTATTACAATGCTCATTCCGACATTCATTCGCTAAAAGTTCATCTAACAAACGTATGAAATGGTTATTCGTATCCGGGTTGTTCACCAATTTTGGTAAATGACCATTCCATTAAATGCCCAAAACCTAAGTCACATAATCCTCTAATAGGACTCTTCGCTCCGCTCTCACCAATTTAAGTTACTTGTAATGATTTCTAAAATCACATTGACGCTCTCGCTTACTCTCACGCGCATTATCTGACTTAGCCCAAAACCAACTGGGAACATTGGCCTAAATGAGTAAATTCCAAGTTCATTATTTCTCACCAGATCAAAGTAAGAAAATTATTACCTGATGCACAATGTGGTTGGAACCCTTGTTGAAGCCAACTTCAACACCAACACAATTCTGATCAATCTCACCCAACGGATTCCTCCGGTACGGCGAGTGCTCCGCCTTCCGAGAATTACTCCGACTAAGCGACGCCGGCTGATTCGTTTGGCAATTCTGCTGTTGCTTCTCATTTGTAACCCTAGTCGCCGCTGGCGACCTCGCCCGGGGCGACCCGACATTTCTCTTCACCGCAATCCTCTTAATCTCTCCTCCCCCGATGCCGCTCTTATCCATCGCCATTGATGTAACCGTAGCCGGTACCGACACCATTTTTCCAGGCCTAGAATTAGTAGTAGCAGTGTTGTTTGAATTTGCGTTATGAGTCATGGGAGATTCCGATCTCCGCCCAGGAGACCGGCTCACTCTCCTTCCTCCGCCGCTGCTACCACCACTGCCTCTTTCTCGGCTTCCCGACCGCTGATTCTGCTGGTCTCTTTCCCTGCTAGGAGTTCTTCTCCGTCCCGAAGAAGACGGAGTCGACTGGCGGTGCCGCTGGCGATGACGGCGGCCCCTCTCCGCCTCCTCCACGTCATCTCCACCACCCGGGATGATCTCATCATCATCGTCATTATTATCATTTCCTTTGTCGTGATCGAAATCGTAGCTGCGCTTCGACCCCGAGTACTTCCGCCCCGGAGTACCTGCTCCGGCGGCGACTTTTCCGGTGGAGGAGCTCCGGCTGAGGCGGCCGCACTGGATTAAAATCGCGTCGATTTCTTCTTTCGAACAGCTTGAAGTTCTCACTACTATTCCTCCACTCACCAAGTTGCTAGTAGTAGCACCATCAACATCACCTGCTGCTGCTTCAGATGTGGTTGGAGTAGTAGCAGTGGTGGTGATAGGGGTATTCTGGGTAATTGGAGATTTGGGTTTTCTTTCTTCGTCAGATTTCCGATCGGAGTCGTGGCTTATCCGATGTTTGATCAAGAAGATCTCCTTTTTGGGATCTGATTTGGGTTTTTCCTGTTCTGGGTTTTTCTTCTCTGCTAGTATTTGGGTTTGGATTTGGGTTTGTTGGGGGTTAATTTTGGGTTTTTGGTCAGGTGGGTCTGGTATTGCAGTGGTTGAATTAGAGCAAACCGTGGTTTTCTTGCTCAAACAAGAACCCATTTTAGAGAGAGAGAGAGAGAATGGAAAGGGAGGAGAGAGAGGAATTTGAATACTAGTTGAGTGGATTAGGATGACGAGGTCAAGGTCCAATAAACCCTGTCTGTTTAAAATGGTAGTAACTTCGTTCGAGGAGAGAGAGAGAGAGAGAGATTCAAAATTTGAGAAAGGGGCGGGCTAGGAGGAGAGAGAGCCGTTATAGGTATCATCAACAACTACTGTTGTTTAGCATCACGCAGGGGGGCCTCCCCCATTACTATAGTATTCTTTTACTGTATAAATTGCAGAGATTTCTTTTAGCCTCGAATCTTTAACACTTTTGTGGATTTTTAAACTTACGTCTTTTAACGGTCATCTATGGGCTTTGCAAAATTAGATTTTGGTTTGTTTCATCTGGGTGGAGTAGTTTTCACTTTAGTAAGCCTCAATGATTTCTCCTGAATTTGACTCATTTTGCTTGGAAACAAAAATGATTGTGACACAAACTTTATGCCACAATCAATTACAACCCCACTCACATGAAGTGTGGGTCCCATATGAGCCCCACATACGGGTCTCACACTCTATGTGAGTGAGATTGTGGTTGGTTGTGGCACAAAATTTGTGTATGTATCATTATTCGCTTGGAAATTCAATTTGCCATAGCGAAATTCCGGGCATTGGAGAGTGTAGTGGGCCAACTCGTTTCTTGCCATGAAATTTAGGGGTGCTTTGGCTAACTTAAAAAAACTAGATTATTGGATTATTTGGTTTTGTCCTTATTCAAATTTTTTTTGCATTTGTTGGTTTTCGGTCGATTTTTTGAGGTTTCTTAGCTTATCTCAACGAGAGGAATCTAAAAAGTCTAAAATTATTAGCCAAATTCTAAGTTTTGTGAATAAAGACGAAAAATAATCCAAAAAACCGATTTTTTGGATTATTTTTCGTCTTTATTCACAAAATTTTAAGTTTGGCTAATAATTTTATACTTTTTAGATTCCTCTTGTCGAGACAAATCAAGAAACCACAAAAAATCGACCGAAAACCAACAAATGCAAAATTTTTTTGAATAAAGACAAAACCAATAATCCAATAATCTAGTTTTTTCAAATTAGCCAAAGCACTCCTTAATTCAGGTTGTGTGGAAGTTAGGGCCTGCTTGTTTGGAGGAGAAAAAGAGTGGGGTAAGAGCAAATGCGGCAATAATAGGTAAAATACATAGTCAAAATGTACACTAACTTTTTGTAGGAAAATGCTAACAAGTGCAATATTACAATCGTTTAAAGGTGTAAAAAAAAAAAAATGCTTGTGGATTTTAGTTGTACTTTAGTGTACACTTTTAAATGTATTTTAACGTATAAGTGTACTTTAAAAGCATAACTACAAGTGAGACCTAACAAATGTCCGTAACGGATGCACCATTTCACCAATTAGCAAGACCCTTTTTTGTAGTATTTTACTTGTACTTTAGTGTACACTTTTAAATGTATTGTAACGTATACTTTAAAAGTATAAGTACAGACCCAACAAATGTCCATAACGGTTGCACCATTTCACCAATTAGTAAGACCCTTTTTTTGTATTTTACTTAACCACATTTTTGTATACCAAACCGGCAGCAAAGCTATCAATCTCTATATATCATTAAGGGGTGGTTTGGGTAAATTGAAAAAACTAGTTTTTTGGTTGTCTTTATTCAATTTTTTTTGCATTTGTTGGTTTTCGGTCGATTTTTTGTAGTTTCTTGGCTTGTCTCGATGAGAGGAATCTAAAAAGTATAAAATTATTAGCCAAACTTAAAGTTTTGTGAATAAAGACGAAAAATAATCCAAAAAACTGCAGAAAAAAAAATTAAATAAGGACAAAACCAAAAAACTAGCTTTTTCAATTCACCCAAACCAACCCTAAATTAAGTATTTGTAAATGATGTAATGTCTGAAAATTAGAGATAGAAGAGAAATGTATAGAGAGAGATGATAAAGTGGGTTGATGAAAAATTAAAGATAGAAGAGAAATGTATAGAGAGAGAGATGAAAAATTACTCTTTGCTTTCGAACAGTGCTTCGCCAGAAGAGCTTTCAGCCAGGGTCGGCTCTTATTAGTCTTGTGAGGTTAAAATAAACTTTTTAAAATGAGCTCTTAACCTACTTTACATAGTTATAAATACTTGAAAAAAAAAAAGAAACTTTTATATGGAAGGTACAATCATTTGATAATAAGTAACCAGAATCGATAACCATTATTACCTCCATCCCCTTTTAAGTGTCTGCTATAGAAATATGTGTATGTTTAAACTCTAAAAGTGTACTTCTCGATATAATTAGCATTTTAATTTAGTGCAAAAAAAATTTAAAAATCCATTTTTTTACTTATAATAAAATGCATGTTTCTCAAAAGGGACATTTAAAATTGTCATTTAAAGATTCAGCGAAGCATTGATTGGTGGGCGATGGTTGGGTTAAGGGTTGTAGGGTTGTTTCACGAAAAAATAGAAGAGCATCTATAACAAGGACTAGGAAAAAAATTTAAAGAAGAACATTACTTAGTAGGGTGAGGATGTTCTCGAGAATAAGTCAGTACTTTTAACTTCTTTTTTTTTTACACTTAGACCCCCGTAAAGCATCCTCATCAACTTCTCTACTTAGGGCTGAACGTCGGTCGGTTTTTTCGGGTTCGGGTCGGATTTGACCCGACTCGACCACTATTCGGATTGAGGAAACAAGGCCCGACTCCGACCGAAACACATATCGGGCCCCGACCGAATGGTTATCGGGTTTGTCGGATCGGGCTCGGATCGGGCTCACGGGTTGGGCCAACGCTTTGGGCTTTTTGTTTTGGGCCTCTTAAAAAAACAACCACTTGTTTTGGGCCATTTTTTTGGGCTTCCTTTTAAAAAAACATGTTTTTGGGTCATTTTTTTGGGCTTCCTTTTAAAAAAACGTACTTGATCAAATTGATTACTTGTTTTTGGGGCTTGTTTAAAAAATTACTTGTTTTAGGAAACAAGGCCCAGAAAATTGCAACAAAAAAATTGTAAATTGGCAAACCCATACAGGCATACATCATATTCATTGATCATTCCAGGAGCAAAAAAATTAAGCAACTAAACAGACTACAACAGTAACAGATTCACCAGTAGGCAGTAGCACAATACTAGGAGCATATTACAATACTAGTATACTACAATCACCATTCACCACCACTACAATCACCATTCACGGATCAGTTCATCACCATTCACCAGTAGCAGATTACAATACTAGGTAGTAGCAGATTAATAGATTACCAGTAGCAGTCTAGCAGATTACCAGTAGGTCCAGTACTACTACAATACTAAGTACTAAGTAGGCAGTAGCAGAACATAAGAGCTAAGTACATAGTGCACACACATGAGAAAATGAGAGAAATAACAGACACAGTCTAAAGTGCACTACAAAAAGAACAAAACTTAAGAGCTTGCATCGATTCATCCCAATTGCAATGTCCCAAGTCCAACCAAATCTGTCAAAAACCGTAACACTAGTCAACCCGTAAAATGAAATATGAATGAATGAAAAAAGATGATACATGAACATTTAAAAATTCAATGAACTTTAAATGTTTTACCATTAGAACCCCGAAGCCCAATCCCCCAATTCCTAAGAGCTTGCATCGATCTCTGCAATTTCTGAAAATACAAAAAAAAAAAAAAAAGAGAAGATATAATACAAGACCAAGTAAATAATTAAATATGTACTAAATAAAATGGTCAAGTTCACATTAAAAAGCACCTGGATCACATTGCTCAAGTTCTTCAACTTTATCCATAGCTTGGCGAAGAGAGATCGGAACCGTGCTTAGAAGCCAATTTTGAGTGCATACAAGTCTCTCCACCATAGCCGGTGAAAGTGAACTACAAAATGGATCAAGTATGCGCCCACCCGTACTAAAGGCCGACTTCGTAAAACAGCGGTAGACCGCGGGCATTGCTAATACATCACGTGCTATTTGAGACAAGATTGGATACTTCACCGAATTCCTCTTCCACCATACCAATATATCATACTCCTCTTCCTTATCCTTCTCTTTATCCTTCTCCTCCGCCTTCCTAGGTTCACATGGATGGATCAAATACTTTTCTACCTCCGATTCACACTCACTAGCACACTCCTCCTCCAAGAAAGTCTTAAACCGACTAGCTAAACTCAAGCGAGGGTCATTACAATCATCATTCATCATTGCACTCGGCATTGCCGTAGGCGCTTCAACCCTAATTTCACCCGCATTTGCATAAGCATCATACAACCTTTTCATAATTTCAGTCACACGCTTCTCCATAGCTTCACCCGCTGCCTTCCCTTTGGATTCTGTAATTACAAACTTCACCCACCTTAACTTCAACCGGGGATCAAGCGCCACCGCCACATAAAGTAGAGGATTTATTTTATCTCCATCACCCCAATACTTTTCAAGTTTTGCTTTCATTTTCATTGCCATTGAAGCCATGAGAGGATCTTTGTTGGTGATTAAATGGTCTATATAAGTGTCAATACCATAAACCTCATCAAAGAAACAATTGGATGTGACAAATAGAGAAGCAGAAAATCGCTTGGTTGCAACGTAGAAAAGTTTCAAGAATGTGACAAACATCCTACAATTCTTCCAATCAAGCCTGGTTGGGAGTCTATATACCTTATGGACCCCCATTTGACCACCCTCACCACCGTCACCACCCTCACCAACCTCAACCTCCACCAAAGCCTCATTTAACCATTCTTCCACCTCATCCTCCTCGCCATCCTTAACGTTAAAGAACGATCTGAAACTAGTGTCTTCTTCTGCCATCCTTTGGAATGCCCTCTCAAATTTTTCAGCTGATTCTAACATCATATAAGTGGAATTCCATCGAGTAGACACATCAAGACACACAAGTTGTTTGGTACTAATTTTCTCCTTCTATGCACAGTGCTTGAAAATTCCTAGTCTTTGTGGAGAAGACCTTACAAACCTCACAACATCACGAACACGGACAATAGACTCATTCATTTCTTTCAAACCATCACCCACAATAAGATTGAGAATGTGTGCACAACATCTCATATGTAAAAACTCATTTTTTAAGATTGTTCGTTTCCAATCCATTGTCTTTCTTTTCAAGAACTTAATGGTCAAGTTGTTGGAACTAGCATTATCAACAGTCAACGTAAAAATGCCATCCACGTTCCACTCAAGCAACAACGACTCAATTTTCTTTCCAATGGTCTCTCCTTTGTGATCTTCAACTTGACAAAAGTTTAAGATTCTTTTTTGCAACCTCCAATTATCATCTATAAAGTGTGCTGTGAAACACATGTAGCTAAGGTTTTGTATTGATGTCCATGTATCTGTAGTGAGGCAAATCCTACGGCCCTTCAAAAGTTTCTTCAACTTTCCCTTTTCGTTATTAAATATTGCAATAACCTCTCTAGCTATAGTTGTGCGTGAAGGGACCTTAGTGAATTTCGGTTGCATGACATTACAAAACCTCCTAAACCCAATCCCCTCAACAAACCTAAAGGGCAGTTCATCAATAACAATCATTTCAGCGAGAGCTCTCTTACAATCATCAAAAGAAAAGACACAAGCCACAACATCAACACCATCATCTGTTTGTTTGAATGAAAGATTTTGTTGTCCCTTTTTTTGGTCATTATATGGATACTCTTTGCAGCCATCAGGTATGTGACCTCTCAAATTACTAGTCCCATGTTTTTGAGTTTCAGCAGCATACCTTTTTTTGCAATACTTGCATTCTCCCCATTTAAGAATACCACCCTCGTATATCTTCTCAAAGTGTTGCCAACACTTTGCCGGTGTTCTAGTTGAAGGTTGCTTAATGTCGGTTTCTGGTTTGGCCTGGGTGGAAGCTTTCTTTTCCTCCTATTGTTCCCACCATCACCTTCACCTTCAGTAGCTTCAACAACTTGATTGTCAACATCAATTACCGTCACAAAGCATCATTGTTTTGGAACATTCCGTCATCCTCCTCAACTTCGAATTGTTTCTCCAATTCTAAATCTTGCATTTCCGAATCCATCAACTACAATGAACAAAACAATCTATTGTAAAAATCACAGTGTAAACTGTAAACAAAGTAATCTACTGTAGGTAAAAATCCATAAAGACAACAAGAGTCAGTAGTAAAGTTGTACAGCAACACCAAATCAATAAACAAAGTAATCTACTGTAAGTAATCTAATATCTCATTATCAGACAAATCAATGCTGTCAAATTGCTCCTATACAGCAGCAGGCCAGCAGCACAAAATGTTAGTCAGCAGCAGCACAAAATGCTCTCAAATTGCTCCTAACAGCTACATACATGTAAATAATAAATACATGTGATTTATTTGATGATGAGAAAAAAAGGCATGGGAATTCTTTGATCGTACTACTACGAGTATATGATATTGCAGCATGACTTTTTGTTCCGCACGGCGGTGAAAGTGATGCATGAAAACGGAACTTATAAACAAAATCTGCAGAATCCGAATGTTAGCATAAAGAAAAGGAAGTTGTTTATTCGAAATTAATATTTTGAATTTTTAAAATGTTAGTCAATCAGCATTACGTAAACCTATTTACCATGGAATATTTTAGGACAATTTTTTATTCGAAGAGCTCTGAGAATAATTTGTGAAACAGTCGAAACAGTCGAGTGTTAGGCTATGAGCATTAAATCAAGTAATCAACTACACAAGTAATGAAGTAATAGAAAAAAAAAACATGAGAGGAGACTAGGAGAGGAAGGAAACCGGAAAAAAAACAAACCTCCAAAGTTCAACAATGGCCGACGACTGGTTGAAATTGTTGATCGAGAAAGATGGAGGGGGAGAGCCGGAGATGACATACACGACGGCCAACGACTGGGTTTGGGGGTGAGAGAGAGAGAGAGAGAGAGGAGTCAGAGAGGGTTTTCTTCTTCCAGATCTGGTTTTCTTTTTCGGGTCGAGAGGGAGAGATGGGATTGGGTTTGTCACTTTGTCCGTTTGGGGGAGAGATTGAGAGAGAGAGAGAGAGGGTTTCTCGGAGTCAGATTTGGATTTCTGGAGTGGAGATTGAGAGTCAGGACTCAGGAGACATGAGAGAGTGAGGGACGAATGACGATGACTGGGAAGTCTGGGAGTGTGCTGCTGTTAGGGTTAGGGTAGAAAAAAAAGTATTTATAGTTGGAGTGATTCGGTCGGGTCGGGTCTACCCGATTAAATTACACTGAACCCGTAACCCGACCGAAAAATAGAAATTTCCATATAATTAGACCCAGACCCGACCGTATCACCCCATCGAGCGGATCGGATTTGGGTTTTATTCGGGTCGGGTCGGGTGGTCGGATCCAGATTCTTTGAGCAGCCCTATCTCTACTTTCCCTTACCAAATTGTTTTTGCTACAGTATTGCACCAAATTTGGTGCGACACTATTCACGGACCAATCTTTGTTTATTGTTTTCTGCCGGAACCCTTCTACATGCATAGATGTGCATGCACAAATGGTGCATAGATGGGTCTCAGGGACCCACTTTTGGGTCCCACAAGGCCGATCCGAGCTGTTCATTCATCTCAAAATCAAATTCCAAGCAGCCGTCCAACGAAATGGGGTGATTTTGGATCGAGCACTTATGGACGTTCGATCGACTTGATCTCCGCGTGGGCCACTCAGAATTTGATTTTGAGATGAATGAACAGCTTGGATCGACTGTGTGAGACCCAAAAGTGGGTCCTCGAGACCCATCTGTGCATGTCATTTTACAGTTTCTGCCATGGGAGTATTGTGTGGACAGAGGAGAGAGAAAGAGAGAGGGAGACAGAAGAGAGACAGAGGGAGGATAGGTTATTCAATGGGTAAAGAGGAAAAGTCAGCCATATGTCTGACACAAACAGTAACTCCCTAGGCGGTAAAGGGGAAAAGAATGAGTAATTTTTATTTTATTTTATAGATTTGAGGGGAATAATTTAATATGGTAAAGTTTGGATAGAAAGTCTGATTTTTTTAGTTTTTGATAAAGTGACTTGCTAAATTGTAAAATGTGTTTTTGTGATTAAATTTGGTGTGTTTTTTTTAAGCTGATGAGGATGCTCTTAGGGGTGGTTTGAGTAAATTGAAAAAAACTAATTTTTTGGTTGTTTTGGTTTTGACCTTGTTCAATTTTTTTTTTTGCATTTGTTGGTTTTCGATTGATTTTTTGTGGTTTCTTCGTTTGTCTCGATGATAGGAATCTAAAAAGTATAAAATTATTAGTCAAACTTAAAATTTTGTGAATAAAAACAAAAAATAATCCAAAAAACTGGTTTTTAGATTTTCATAATAACAAAATAAGGGCCAAATTATATCGGCCTTGTTCGGTTAGTAGGTTTAGTTTAGTTTTGATGATGGAAGCAGGTGTAATAAGTTAAGAGAGATAGAGAGATAGAGAGAAATGATGATGTAAGCAAAACTAAAATAAGGCCAAAATCGGCCGAAAACTTCCAATCGAACACGGCCATCATGTTTGAGCCCTTTCATTTGGGTCTTATTTTAAATTTAGCCCTTAAAATTATTAGACGAATTAACTTTAATTTTTATGTCAGCTTAGTTACTCCTATAAAACCAAACCAAACCGAGCCTATTTTCAAATCAATTGTGGCCGGCTAGTTACTCCTATATAACCTATATACTAATTGGAAATCCACAAAATTAGTCACAATTTAGGGACTTAAAGTAGTGATTTTAGCCTAAAGTTGGCTTTGACTGCTTTAGCACCATTGCAAGGGAGCACCTTTTTTTTTTTTTTATTAAATTTTGACCAAATAACATTGTACGGCCCAGTTTTTCAAAAGATTTTAGCATCCAGTTGCTAAAATCACCATATTTCAAATCAAAAAATGAAGTGATTTTGTGTATCGTTTTTCGATTTTTTTCGCACCAAATTAAAGTACTTGAGGAGTTCTTTAATTTGGCGCGAAAAAAAATCGAAAAATGATACACGGAACCACTTCATTTTTTGATTTGAAATTTGATAATTTTAGCAACTGGGTGTTAAAATCTTTTGAAAAACTAGGCCGTAGTATAAACCAAAAAAATGACTTTCTCTCTTAAATGACGAGGGCCACTAGAGATGATCTAATAATGTGGTCAAATCCTTCCTTTCTTTTTTTACTACTACTAGTTTTTTGGGTAACCAACTTGTCACTTCAGTTGCAAGTAAATTACATATGAGAGAGAAAATAATAGTTTTTTAAATAAAGAATATAAAATTGTGGTTAAAAGTAATTAGTTTTTGAATAAAGAGTATAAAATTGGTGTTAAAAGTAATAGTTTTTGAATAAAGAGTATAAAATTGTGGTCAAAAGTAATAATTTTTTTAATAAAACTAAAATAAACTAGTTTATTAGTTTAATTTTGGCTTTATTAAAAAAATGAGTTTTTACCATAATTTTATACTTGTTAGATACGTCTCATCGAGAGAAATCCAAAAATCACAAAATCTTGACACAAAACTAACACATGCAAAAAAAAATTTAAATAAAAACAAAACAAATAATTTAATAATCTAATTTTTGGCCTTTAAGCCAAAGCAGCTTTAAATGTGGAGTCAAGACAAGTAGCATAAAAAAGTTCCCAATCGAGATCTGAGACTGACGCAACTGGCAATGGCAATTTTTATAGTATGGGATTAAGTGACAATTAGCAAAACTTCAAGTCTTCAAGTTTGATTAAAACACTCACCCTGAACGTTAAAGAGAGGCTAACGGCTAAATTTTCAAACAGTCCACCGAGCAAAACGTTAGAGTTTGAACTTATTAGACTTCCTTTTTACAAGCTACCCAAATTTGGCTTTAAGCTTTTTGCCAAAAGTTCCCTGGAAAAGCAAAAAACAAACTCAGAAAATAGAAAAAAGAAACTTCTTTTTCAGTTGGTTACCCACAAAAATGAAATACGCAGAAGACATTTTGGCCCTGTTCGTTTTCCAGTTTAGTTTTAGTTTTGATGACATCGCCATTTTCCTCATTTCTCTCTCTATCTCTCTCCACTCATTACACCTTATGACATTATCAAAACTAAATTAAACTATCTAACCAAACATAGCCTTTATTTTTCTTTGAAAGTTTAACCAATCTCAAAATACAATTTATGTGTCGCAAGGAAATAAATTTGGGACTCAAGTAGGTTTAGTACCAATAATTTTGTTAACCGCATCCAAAGCATCCATGATATTATTATTACAAAACAAACACGGCCTACAAAAAGTTAAAGTCTTCTCGGGCCAGCTTTAAGAGAAAACAAAACGGTCATAATGCATGGAAACTATGAAAGCTAGAAAGAAGCAACAAACGACGATAGCGCAACTGAGGATGCAAAGGAAGTAGAAACGCCTAAGGCAAGCGATATTCATGCAAGGAGGAGATTGATCCCAAATGATGTTGTGCAAACTATAAGCCCCATTAATGCCAAGAAATAGTATTTCCTGTAAATTCAGAAGATAATTCACTCAAGTTCACACCACGTATCATCCTTCAGGTCTTATCGAAGAATGACCTCATGTTAGAAATTGACCCAATGGGGCTGTAAATGAATCAAATATGTGAAGGGAAGGGGAGACACAAGAGACAACGCAAGGGGCTTTGGATGTTAAGAGTAGAGGTGTCAAACAGGCCGGATTGGAACGGATATAGCACGACTCGTTTAAATGTGACGCAGTACGGCATAGGCACAATTTTAGACGAGTTGGGCACGGGCTTAGACAGGCACTGCACGGGCATGACACAATAAAGTAAGTTTTAATGAACCAAAATTTGTTTTTTAATTATATTTAAATAATAATAAAAAACTAAAATCAGTACTAGTTTCAAATGAAGTCAGTCGGCGGTGAAGACGAAAAGGAGGTTCGTATTTATAAAAACATATATAGATATAGTTATAATGCAAAAATAATAATAAAATAAAATCCCAATGAAATTCGGTTGGAGATGTGACGGCCCGGGTACGGCATGATTAAAAAACAGCACAGCACCGCACAACACTATTAAGTAAACAGGTTGACACGACACGGCACGAACCACACGGTTTGCACAAAGCTAAATGGGCCATGCCGCCCAGCCCAACCCGTTTGACTCCTCTAGTTAAAAGTAGAGTTGCCCGAGAGGTAATTAGAGTTGGCTTTGGCTTGGGGGTCAGCAGGAATTCTCAGAACTAGCAAGCTTTGTGATTGAATTCTCGGCAGACTATTATTGAAAATTATAATTGCCGTAAAACATGATTACAAATTTACAGTCAATACAGATGGAAGGCAACATGCCCTGAGCAAGTCAATATTGTATCAATGGTGGACCTATCGAAGCTCTTGAACCCCATCATGCAACTGATTTAACTAGAGCTTATTTCTTAAGCATTGGCGCTCTGGTAGGTGTTTAAAAGGATTCGAGCGCATCTGTTACTGCAATTCGTAACCATGTTACTCTCAGAGCTGTACAGCTCCAGCCTCGAGGTTTCCAGGTTTGGATGGAAGACATTCTGATGTCTTCCTATCATTAAAGGTGGGCTTTAATGTAATCTCTGTTTGATATTCCAAAGCTGGTCTAATTGTTGTTCGAAGTAACATCCAACAATTTTGATCAAGCTGATCGTAAGAAAAACTCGAATAGTCTGATTTCTATACAGTCTCAAATTGCTTATAGGCTTATAAACAAAGTGGAAGCTAAGGTAGAAATTAAGCAACATGAGTTCCAGCTCGATCTATTTATACCACCAGAAAATCAACCTCGAAGGACGTTTCATTGAGGCAAACATGATTTGAGCTCCAATATTTGACATGCGCATGAGATTTTATAATTCTTTCCCTACAACTCAGTACATAAATCCAGCAGCGTGCCCAGAATTTCATGAAGGAAGGTCAAATAGAATTACGAGGTTCATGAATATATTTACCCGATTTTAAGGCCAGTGAAATAGAAGTAGCGAGCAACGGTATAAAGAAGTCCAAGGGATGCGCAAATCAAAGGATGCCTAATCCCTCCCAAAATCATCGACACAAAGAACACGGGCATCAGCTCCAGTGAGTTCTGGTGCCCTCTCTGCCATCAAAATCCGCCAAATTAATCCTCAATTTGGTCTATCAAAACCAGAACAAACTGAAACAACAAAGCAGCATGGAGCAAAATCGACGAGACGAAGTAAACCTGGACGCAGTTGAAGAGCTTGGCATTCTTGTTTTCAGATTCTATTGCATACATGACCGGAGGGAAAACCTTATACCTGTGGAATTAACATATCAACAAACTAATTAGAATGGTGATAAATCTGAGGTGAAGGATTAAAAAGAAAGGGCCAAAAAATCATTTACTAGCTGGGTAAACAAAACTGTCTCCTCTTTCACTCCTTAATTAGATGATGGTGTTTCATAAGGAGCAAGAAAGTATAGCTTAAGAAATAGACATAGGCTACATTGATTTTCTCATTCCAATTAGAATGGGCAATCTCCATATTTTCAGCAATAGGTGACCAATTAATTTCATTTCTTAGCACATCTTGTTTTCAATGACAAACATAAGTGGCAACTCAACTATATCTGTTTCTCCCAAATTTTCACCATTTCTCTTCTTATTCTTTTTTTTTTCAAGAACAAGGTGTCCAGATCAATTTACGCGCACCTAAACTAATCACGGGGTAATTAAGTTAACTACATGGTTAATTGACAAACCGCCAGGGGCCCGAAGAAGCTGTTATGGAATCAAACCTGTGAGCTCGATGGGTAAGCCGCTTGGTGCTATACTACCACTAGAATAGAGATGACAATCTTTGCCGAAAATGATGGATATCCGAACCGATCCACTGCGGAAAATTTTCAACCATGGGTTTGATATTGGATGTTAAGAGGAAAAAACCAAGGAGTTTCAGTTCTGAGTTTGGTTTTGAACAATACCCACAGTGAAACCCCGTAATGTAAATTATATTTGCATAAATACCCTGCCATATACATATTTATACATATATACATACACATGATACCTAGAATATATTCGTGTACACACAACTGGGTTGGGAGACCAACCGAACCGATCCCCATCAGGTTCTGTTACGGTTCAGGTAGTATTTTGGTTTCAAATTTGGGTTTGGTTCAGTTTTATAAAAAAACAATTAGATATTCCATTCACCATTTTTCAGACAAAATTATCATTCTTACACGTAAAATAGTTTCTTTTTCCTTCATTTCTCACAAATTACTCCAACCTAACAGTGACACGTTGTTATGAAAGCATTTTCATACAGTCGGAAAGAAGAAAACAGAAAGTCTTTTAACATCAGACGAAGATATTTTCAGTTCACCAATCTAAACCAATTAAATTCATCATTGAAGACATAAGAGCATCCTCATTTGGTGTTGTAAAACACTATTTTGGACAAATTGTTGAGCCAAAACTCCCAAAATCCCTAAAAATCAGTCTCTCTACTTTCACTCAACAAATTATTTTTGCTACAGTGGTGTTACATCCCTGGTGAAGTACTGTTCATGGGTTAGCGTTTTTTTTTCCTTCCGGATTCGCGTCACAAATTGGCTGAAGGGAGAGAGGGAGGGCAAGAGGGAGAATACGTGGCTAGTCACTGACCAAGGGAAGCCATTGATAAAATTTCGAAACGATTCTCTCCCAATCTCTTATCTCTCCAATCATTAATCACATTTTTTTCTTTACTCATACCCTTTTCTCCAATCATTATCCTCATTTCTCTATATCTCTATCTAATTATTGCACCTCTCTCAAATTATTAATTTTTCCAAAAATTCATCCAAACACTATCTCAAAAATATTTCTCAAAATTCTCAACCAAACACAGCGTTTATTCTTTTAGGGAGCAGAATTTTTTTTTTTTTTTTATAGATTTGAGGGGAATAGTTTAATATAGTAAAGTTAAAATAGAGAGTCTGATTTTGTGAGTTTTTGATAAAGTGACTTGCTAATTTGTAAAAGGTGTTTTTGTGGTTAAATTTGGTCCAAAATTTGTTGATCCTAATAAGGATGCTCTAAACCCAAAACTAGGGCTGCAAACGACAGCACTCTGCTAGGCTTGGCTTGACTCTTTTAGGGTTGGTTTGGGTGAATTGAAAAAACTAGTTTTTTGGTTTTGTCCTTATTCAATTTTTTTTGCATTTGTTGATTTTTTTATTCAATTTTTTTTGCATTTGTTGATTTTTGGTCAATTTTTTGTGGTTTCTTGGCTTGTCTCGACGAGAGGAATTTTGGATGATTTTTCGTCTTTATTCACAAAACTTTAAGTTTGACTAATAATTTTATACTTTTTAGATTCCTCTCATCGAGACAAGCTAAGAAATCACAAAAAAATCGACCGAAAACTAACAAATACAATTTTTTTTGAATAAAGACAAAACTAAAAAAAACCAATTTTTCCAATTCACCCAAACTAGGCCTTAATACTGAGTTCAAGTCATAAGCTCAACACCTCTAATGCTCGGCTCGTTTGGATAGGCTTGGCTTGTTTATAGAGTTTCAAACAACAGCACTTTGCTAGCTTGGCTCGACTCGTTTAATACTTGAGTTAAGCTCGGGTTCAAGTTATAAGCTCAACACCTCTAATACTTGGTCCGTTTGAATAGGCTTGGCTCGTTCATAGAGTTTCATGAACTGGGGCTTGGCTAATTTGCACCCATACCCGAAACACAGATTAAAAAGAAAAACTGATTCTACTTCTGGAATAACTGATGCACACTCAATTAATTTCAAATCTAACAAACCAAGCGCAACCATCTTAAATTCGTCATTGCATACGAAGCGAATCATATATTATGTTGAAATCCCTAACAAATTGAAGAAGAAAGAGGGGATTATACTTACTTTTTGCGGGCTTTACCGACTTGAACACTCATCCAGAAATTGAGGAAGCAATTGTTGTAAAATTGGTCTTCAAAATTTGGTTATGATGGCAACGTCTCTTCTGCTCAATCTGCTTCGCAAAAACAATTCAAGTCGCGTTGTAACAACGCTTTCCTAAAGACAGTATTTGCCCCCACCAATTGGTGTGCACCGGGTTACAGCAAATCCGCCTTCAAGATACAACGAAACCGAACTCGAAGTTCTTTCTGTCTGCGCTTGCACAAACGAAAACAGACAGAATATCCGCTGTGTAAATAAGAAAATCAAGAACCACTGTGTTTTGTTTCTTGCAAGGCAACAAAACACAGAACAAATGCTCAAATTATTTGGACAGGAGATGGTGAAATCTGTGAGAGAAACTGATAAACCCAACTAGATCCCACACTCGGTCTATTTATAGGGGCCTTACTAGTACGGAAATAATGCAACCTTTCACAAATGGATGTAACCATTTGTTAAAGCACATTTTCATTTGGCATCCTATCAGTTGCCATAAGGCAACCATTCGGCCATGCCTTTTAAAACCAAAGGCAACTGATGGTTTTAAGCAAATGCAATTTTGCAACCTTTCGGACACCTGTTGGTTTAGGGAATTAAAAGGCACTCTCTTTGGGTTCCATCCAACCAACACAACTTTTTAGTGTAAAACTAATAGAAACAACTTTTAGCATAAAAAGTCACTTCTCTTCACAAACTAATCAACATAACTCTTAGGCTTAAACAGAAAAGGTTGCAACTCTCCACAAATAAAAATAGACTAATATAGGAACAGAAATATTTAAAAACACACCCAAAATAATGACTTATTTATTTTGAAAAAACTCCAATAGCAATAGAGAACGAGAGTGAGAACAACATATCCGTATTCTTTCGGTAGGAGCTCCACTCCGGCCATTTTTTTCCGGTTACCTAAACCTGATCTTCGGGCTCTTGGATTGTGTCTAGTAGTCTGCTACTAATGAGAGAGAGAGTTGATGAACTATGGCACGCTGTCAAAGTGGATAGTACTCCTATTAATTAACCCATCGCTTATTAGAACAATGATACATGTACAATAAAAGTTTCCAACAAATTTCCAACACACTCACGTAGTGTGTGGAGCCCACACACACTTGAGTATGAAATATGTGTGGGCTCCACAAACCATGTGAGTGTGTTGGAGACTTGTTGGAGGTGGTTGTTGTACAGTTATCATTTTTGTTTTAGTATTTATCACCACTTCTATAGGTACCGACCGCCGACCACGTACCAACCGATATTTTGGACTCCATTGGATCTCAAATGATCAATCCGAATCGCTCATCGTTCTCAAAATCGAATTCCGAGTGGGCTCACACTAGAATCGAGGCAATCGGACAGTTGTATGAGCTCGATCCAAAATCACCTCATTTCATTCACAGTTATTTTGACAACGATGAATGGTTTGGATTGATTGTTTGAGACCCCGTCTGTACACTGTCTATACACTTGGGATTAGGGATGGGCATGGGGATAGATCGGAGCCAGAGACTATTATCTCCACCTCCAATCCCCAAACCCTTTACTCATATCCATCCCCTATCCAATCTCCAATAGGGATTTATTTTTATCCTACATCCCCGCTCCAAATAGGGAATGAAGATCCCCACGAGGATTTCAGGGATCCAATCATTTTCCCTAGAATAACAAGTAAATAGTTATAGAAGCCCAATTGCAAATCATTTTCCCTAAAATTCAATCACTAGGCAACCCCTAGACGTGTAAAACTTCATGTGTTTTAGAACAACATAAAAGAGTGCAAAAAATAGAAATTAGGAAAAGTTCTTATGTATATTCATGACATTAATAAAAATTGATTAAATGAAACATGAGTTGTCTAGTGGATATCATACATAATTGCTTCAAAGAAAAAGAGACTACAAGTCTACAACTCACTGTTGATATGCCCAGGAAACAGAATATGATAGCAGCAAATGATACGTATTCAAAGAAGAACACTGACTACCTTCAAGTAGTCTCTAAACCAACAAAAACAGTCTCAGATCACCCAAAACAAGTGTCATAATTAAATTTGAACTAAATTTCAACAAGATAGCAACAACTAAGGTAACATTAATATATTTCATGAATAGACCCCAAAGTTTCATAATTCATTAATAGACCCCTATAATTCGGGAACGGGGCAAATCGGTGACGGGGTGGAGCGGGGAACGGATTCGGAGCGGATTCGGGACGGGGACATGCCTATCTCCACCCCTTATCCAATCCCCAAACATTTTCAAAAAAAATCATCATATCCTATTCAATCTCCAAACATGTCTCCATATTTCGGATTTGGACGGAGCCGATGAAATAGCCAATCCTACTTGGGATATGTACCCCTTGTTTTACCGTTTATCCATACAGAAAAAATGAGATTGTGTTATTGCTTAGTGCGAAAAAAATGTTACGTAGTATACATGAAAAATATCTCGTATTCAGAAATGGGTAAGGAATGGTTTAGATTCATTCTCTTCTTCTGGGTATAAATATCCCGTGTGCAGAAATGGTGAACGGAATGGTTTAGATTCATTATCTTTTTCTAGATGTTTTTTAATACATTTTTATGGATCCCACTAACCCTCATTTGTCCTACCTCCATTCAAATTGCTCACTTTTTTTAATGAAACAGTCTATTTTCGTGGTAAAAATAACGTATTAATATAATTTATCCCAAAAATTTATACTCCAATTTGAAGAACTCTTGGGAAGAAAAATTGTTACAAAAAAAAAAAATACATCTCAGAATATATGTTTTTTGCATGTAAAATGCGCATTTTTCAAAATAGACAAGCGATCGGGAGAGTAGTTTCTTTTCTTTTTTTTTTCTATTCTACAATTGGGACAAGTTGTATTTTATTTTATTTTATTTTCTATTCTTTTAGTATTTCTTTCTTGTCTTTCTTCCCAGGACAGCTTGGGATAGTGGCTTGATTTTGATGTTCACACTTATCCACTTAGGGAGTGTTCTACTAACAAAAAACTATTTTTTTCAAAAATCGAAGCACGTCATTCTCTCACAATACATTACATAAAAAAAAATCGTGAAAAACCAATTTTTTCAAAAAACCACCTTAGTGGAACACCCCCAGACTTTTGGTTTGAATTTTCGTACTGAATCCGGGGTGCTTTGCACTGTGCTGTGCGCCCCTCGGCCGTCCGATCGTATTTTAGACGGTCCATATGTGTTTTGATTTTTTACAGATAAAAATAAATTAAAATTAAATTAAAATTGTTGAACGCATCCAAACTATCCAAAATATGATCGGATAGCCAAGGAGTGCACAACATACCACTTTAAATCCAGGGGTTTAAAAATATTAATGTCTTTATCTATCTTGAATGTACGGGGATTAAAAATATCATTTTATAGGCTGTTAATGGGACCCCACCTTGGCTAAGTAGTCGTTTAAAACGGGGGGCTGGGACGAAAAAAAAATGATGTTTAAAAGTTAGTTACGGTATATGAGCAAAATTTGACTTTGTCACCGCGCCAAATTATAAAGAAAAAAATAAACACTATAGAAAGCGAAAATGTGATTTTTAACATCCAAAAAGGGCTCTTTTTTGATACACAATATCCAAGCACAAATGTCGACATTGACGTTTTGCAAAATCTTCAAAGTCGGCTGTATAGTAGTCTTTCGGGCTCATGATCTTGTCCAACAAGACATCTCCTATTATGCACATCACTCGAATTCTGTACTTCCATATTAACACCAAGCTTTTCAATGTGGAAAGCATAAATTTTCAAACAATCCACTGAGCAAGAGCAAAACGTTAGAGTTTGAACGTAATAGACTTCCTTTTTATGAGCTAGCCAAATATGGCTTAAGCATTCTGCCAAAAGTTCCCTGGAAACTTTGAGGACATTGCTAGAGGGTCAACGGAAACGGGGAGTTGTAGGTCGCTCTCGTATTTGACATTGAAGTCCGATACCTCACATTTGACGTTCCCGTAAGCATGGAGAGACTATTCTATGTTCCAAGAGCAATCCACACAGTAGAGAATTACATGGTTATGTAAAAGGAGGAGCATTGTTTGTGAAGCACATCCACGAATAATTTTTCCGCTGGCATTGCCCGGAGCTAATTTGCAAAAGCAAAACAAACTCAGAAAAAATAGAAAAAGGAATTTCTTTTTAAGTTGGTTGCTCACAAAAACGAAATACGTAGAAGCCATTTTATTTTGCTTTGAAAGTTAAACCCATAACAAAATTCAATTTCTATGTCTTAAGGAAAGAATTGGGACTCAAGTAGGTTTAGTACCAATAATTTTGTTAACCACATCCATGACATTATTATTACAAAACAAACACGGCCTACAAAAGGTTAAGGTCTTCTTAGGCCAACTTTAAGAGAAAGAGAACAAAAGCAATCATAAGACATGGAAACCATGAAAGCTAGAAAGAAGCAACAGACGACGGCAGAGCAGCTGAGGATGCAAAGGAACTAGAAACACCTGAAGCAGGCAGTATTCATGGAAGGAGGAGATTGATCCCAAATGATATTGTGCAGATTATAAGCCCCAGAAATGCCAAGAAACCGTATTTCCTGTAAATTCAGAAGAAAATTCGCTCAAGTTCACACCTATCGAAGAATGAGACCACATGTTAAGAAGGTTAATATAAATCAAATTGACCCAATAGAGCAGTAAATGAATCAAATCAGTGGACTGTTACAGAGTCTGGTTTAGCCAAACCAAGTAAGATGTTCCCATGGAAAAGCATGCATTCTGGTATTTTACCAGTTAAGTCTCAGATGTCAGTTGTACAAACAGAAAGTTACGGACAAATCCAATTTCGCTGTGAACGATCCAAAACTGCCATTCGGTTTGGGAGTTATGGACAAATCCAATTTCGTTGTGAACTGCCATTCTGGATATGCGATGAGAGCTCAATTTTCGAGCAAAATCCTAGGTTTAAGGACTGGAAATATGTGAAGGGAAGGGGAGATCCGAGAGACATTTGAAGGGATGCTAAAAGTAAAGTTCCCCCAGGGGGAATAGAGTTGGCTTTGGTTTGGGGGTCATCAGAAATACTCAGAACGGGCAAACTTTGTGATTGAATTCTCGACAGATTATCGTTAGATAATTAAGAAAATTATAATTGCAGCAAAACATGATTACAAATTTAGAGTCAATACAGATGGAAGGCTACAGGCGTTCGACAAAAGCTCATAGACTAAGTGATGAAAGCTTTGACTAAGGAAGGGATGGCATGCATTGGGTGTTTGTAAGGTTCCTGTGTTGGGCTAGTCTACAGGGGGCTTTTTTCTCGCTTTAATTGGGCCCCGTGCTAGTGAATGGTGGGAACCGTGGGATTGGCCCCCTAAATTATTAAATCCCATCGAGGTGGATATGGAATTATCTGAAAGGAACTAGGATGGAGAGGTTATGGCCTCATGCCCCTGAGCAAGTCAATGTTGTATTGATGGTGGACCCTATCAAAGCTCTTGGACCCCCTCATGCAACTGATTTAACTAGAGCTTGGGAGACTAGAATTTACTATGCATTGGTGCTCTGGTAAGTGTTTAAAAGGATTGGCTTATTTGCAAAATCATCTAAACTATCACTTTGTTGCAACATGACCCCCTAAACTACCAAACTTGCCAACATGACCCCTCAAACTTCCAAAATCAAGCAACAACACCCCTCCACCTTAAAACCGTTAAAACATGGACGGAAACACTGTTAAAAACCCAAAATGCCCTTTGGTTAAAATTAGGTTTGCTAAGGGTGAGACAGATGTGTATTTTCCCCTCTCATCCCTGTGTGTGTGTGCAGCCACCATGATTGATCTGTCGATCGATCTTGAGCCATGATCGAAGAACAAAGCCACTCCTCTCTCTTTCACTCCTCCTCTCTCCCTCTCCCTCTCCCTCTCCCCTCTGATACGGAAACAAACCAAACAAAACATAACCTAATCAAAACCCTAACCCAAAAGATCTCTCTCTCTCTCTCTCTCTCTCTCTCTCTCTCTCTCTCTCTCTCTCTCTCTCTCTCTCTCTCTCTCTCTCTCTCTCTCTCTCTCTCTCCCCAGATCGAAACCTAGGGAAGAAATCATACGGCGTTGGAAAAGGGTATATGTCGTTATGATATATATGAATCTGAGAGAGAGAGTTAGAAAACCTAATTTGCTTTGCAATCTAGGTTGTATTTCATTCCAATCTGGTTTTCATTTACATGTTAAATTGGTGTTTGTTGCATGCATGTTTGACATAGAGAGACTTGAAATCTGGGTTTGGGTTTTCCAACCCAGAAAATGGCTGCATTTTTTGTTCGAAATCTGGGTTTTGCATTTGAATCTGGAAATTGAAGTCTGGGTTTGGGTTTTGCGGTTTTGCAGTCTGTTCGAAAATTGGGTTTGGAAAAACTTGGGTTTTCACCTTTCAAAATCTGGGTTGGATTTCCAAAATTTGGGTTTTGGTTTTCAAGGTTTGAAATCTAGAAAATCCAGTAGAATTCTCAGTCTGTTCGAAATCTGGGTTTGGGATTGGATTTTGCAGTCTGGAATAGAGTAAATCACCTAGACACCCCCTGAATTATACCTCTTTTACCCAGACACCCCCTAAACTAAATAAACCTACGAGGAGCCCCCTCAACTATTCAAAACTTTACCGAAGACCCCTTCTGTCAACCTTCGGTCTTAAAACTCAAAGTTCCAGGTCATGTTTTGATGATCCATCCCATTCAAGTTGTTTAAGACATGTTTTTAAGTGTATTTGGAAGAAATCAGCTAAAAATATGATGAGGGAAGTGCTTGATCCTAAGAGTTTTTCACATATGAAAAAAACTCTTAGGATCAAGCACTTCTCCATCATATTTTGAACCAACTTTTGGCGGATCCCCTTAAAAACATGTTTTAAACAACTTAAATGGGTTGGATCATCAAAACATGATCCGGAACTTTGAGTTTTGAGACCGAAGGTTGACAAAAGGGGTCTTGGGATAAAGTTTTAAATAGTTGAAGGGGCTCCTCGTAGGTTTATTTAGTTTAGGGGGTGTCTGGGTAAAAGAGGTATAATTCAGGGGGTGTCTAGGTGATTTACTCTCTGGAATATGGAAAATCAGAAATCTAGGTTTTGGTTTTAAGTCTGGAAATTCCAGTAGAATACTCAGATTGAGGGAAATTTGGGTTCAAACATTGAAAACATGGATTTTCACCTTCCAAAATTTGGGTTTTGGGGTTTCAAATATGGGTTTGGAACTTACAAATTCGGTTTTGAAATGTGAAACAAGAAGTTGGGGCGGGGTTTCAAAAATAATGTGAGAAAGAGAGATAGGACCTGGAATAATTTATGATTATGGAACTAGAAATGGGGGGAATGGGATTGTGGGGGAGAGATACCAATTTTCCCGCTTGCCCCAAAGGGCATTTTGGGCCTTAAAAAAACTTTTCTGTTAGCTTTTTCATTTTCCGTCAAAATCTTTCTCTTTTCTTAACGGACTTGAACGGAAGGGGTGTTGTTGCTTGATTTTGGAAGTTTGAGGGGTCATGTTGGCAAGTTTGATAGTTTAGGGGGTCATGTGGCAACAAAGTGATAGTTTAGGGGATGGTTTTTCAAATAAGCCAAAAGGATTTTGTGCTCGTCTGTTACTGCAATTCGTAACCATGTTACTCTCAGGGCTGTCCAGACAGGACCAGACTAACATCCCACAATTTTGATCAGAAGAAAAACTCAAATAGTCTGATTTCTGTAGTCTCAAAGTGCTTATAAGCCTATATATACAGCAAAGTGGAAGCTAGCATATAAACATGAGTTCCAGCTCGATCTATATATACCAAAAAGTCAACCTTGAAGGAATGTCAAATATTTGACATGGGCATGAGATTCTATGTAATTCTTTCCCTACAACTTAGTACATAAATCCAACAGTATGCCCAGAATTTCATGAAGGAATGTCAAATAGAATTAGGAGGTTCATGAATATATTTACCCGATGTTAAGGCGGTTTTCAGGATTGCCGGTGGAATAGCCAGTGAAATAGAAATAGCGAGCAATGGTAAAAAGAAGTCCAAGGGATGCGCAAATCAAGGGATGCCTAATCCCTCCCAAAATCATCAACATGAAGAACACGGGCATTAGCTCCAATGAGTTCTGGTGCCCTCTCTGCCAACAAAATCCACCAAATTAATCCTCGATTTGGTCTATCAAAACCAGAACTAACTGAAACAACAACAAAGCGGTATGGAGCAAAATTGATGAGACAAAGCAAACCTGGACGCAGTTGAAGAGCTTGGCATCCTTGTTTTCAGATTCTATAGCGTACCATGACCGGTAGAATACCTTATACCTGTGGAATAAACATATCAACAAACAAATTCAGTGTGGATTTCAAATGGGAAATCTGAGGTAGAATTCAATCTAGTTAAGTGAAGGATTAAAAAGAGGGAGCCAAAATCATTTACTAGCTGGGGAAACAAAACTGTCTCGTCTTTCAGTACTACTTCATACTAGAAAGGAAGTATAGCATAAGAAATAGACATGTGCTACGTTGAATTTCTGATTCCAATTAGAATGGGCTATCTCCATATTTTCAGCAATAGGTGACCAATTAATTTCATTTCATTTCATTTCTTCTTCTTTTCGATAACTTCTTCTTCTTCTTTTCAATAACTTGTCTAGATCAGTTCACACGCAACTCAACTAATCACGGGGTCCTCCTTCTTCTTCTTCTTCTTCTTCTTCTCTTCTTCTTTTCGATAACTTGTCTAGATCAGTTCACACGCAACACAACTAATCACGGGGTCCTTCTTCTTCTTCTTCTTTTCGATAACTTGTCTAGATCAGTTCACACGCAACTCAACTAATCACGGGGTCCTGAAGTTAACAAAATGGTAAATTGACAAACCACCAGGGGACCGAAGAAGCTTTTACGGAATCAAACCTGAGAGCTTGATGGGTAAGCCTTAACTGCTCAACGCCTCAACGGGTAATCCACTTTTTTTAGATAAACCAACGGGTAATCCACTTGGTGCTATACTACCACTAGAATAGAGATAACAATCTTTACCGAAAATGATGGATATCCGAACCGATTCTCTCCGGCAAATTTTCAACCGTGGGTTTGACTTTGGATTTTAAGAAGAAAAAACCAACGAGTTTCAGTTCAAGTTTAGTTTTGAACAATATCCGCAGTGAAACCCAAGCCCGAACCTGAACTGAAAAATATGTTTGAATAAATACCCTGCCATAAACGCATTTATACATATATACAATATGAGTCCCGATCTAATCATATTAAATTCGTCATTGCATACGAAGCGAAACATATATTATGCTGAAATCCCTAACAAATTGAAGAAGAAAGAGGGGATTATACTTACTTTTTGCGGGCTTTACCGACTTGAACACTCATCCAGAAATTGAGGAAGCAATAGAGAACGAGAGTGAGAACAACATATCCGTATTCTTTCGGTAGGAGCTCCACTCCGGCCATTGTTTTCCGGGTCCCTAAACCTCCGTTCAGAGAGAGAGAGAGAGGGAGAGGGAGAGATTGAGATTTTGGCAGTTGATGAACTACGGCAGGATGTAGCTGTGGAGAGTATTAATTAACCCATAGCTTTCTATATACAAAAAAATTGAGATGTGTTTATGCAAATTACAATGTCAAAATTATTTTTGATTATATCAAGCGTGCATTTTTTTAATGAAACCGTCTGTTTTCCTGGTAAAAATGATGTATTAAAATAGTTTATTCCAAAAACTTTATACTCCAATTTGAAGATCTCTTACATGTAAAATGCACATTTTCTGAAATAGACAAGCAATTTGAGTTCGGGAGAGTAGTTTTTTTTTCTATTTTTACCATTGGAACAAGTTTTCAGTGCCGAGCAGGTACCATGTGGTACCCACACGAGAGAGAGGGTTTCAATCTGGGTCGTCTAATAAATTTTTGAACAGCTCAGATGCGGCATTCAGGCACTATGTAAGTTCAACCACGTGGTACAGCCTGTTATACAAAAAAATTTAGTACTGGGACAAGTTTTAGTATTTTTTTATCTCTTCTTTTATTTCTTTCTTGTCTTTCTTCCCAAGACAGCTTCGTTTCTAGGGCTTGACTTCGATGTTCACACTCATCCACTAAAGCTCATTTTGTTTGAATTTTGACACTACTTTAAATCTGGGGTTTTAGTGTCGAAAATTAAAATGTATACATGTGTTATCTACTTCCTCTGTCCCTTTTTAAATGTATACTATAAAAATACATGCATCTTCAAATCCCTAAAATATATACTATTTATCTATCTAATTTTTTCAAATTAAAGTGCTCAATTGGGTGCAAAAAAATTTATACGAAAATACATTTTTTTACGTTCAATAATACATACGTTTCCTTAAAGGGACATTTGAAAAGAGCGTGAATCCCCTTACTTCAGCCCCGGATTCAGAGAAAAAAAAAAACTCATTGGGTTTGACCCCTGTATAGGCTGCTAATGGGACCCCACCTTGACTAAGTTTACTAGTTTATTGTAGTCAGTTACAACGGAAGCTGCCCGGGAGACGGGGAGGGCTGACCAAAAACATGGGGTTTAAAAGTTTAGTTATTGACTTTGTCACCGCGGCAAATTATAAAGAAAAAAATGAACGCCATAGCAAGGGACAAGTTAGAGTTGATTCTTTAACATCCAAAAATGACCCAAAACAATTGGAGCCAATTTTCGCTCTACTTTTCAAACTTGAGGAGAGGGAGAAAGTCACACCAAAATAGTGTAAAATTTTTGTTTCTTACTAGCATGTTTTATGGGTTGCATAAGCAAGGCTTACCAGAACATAGATTATAATAACCACCTAGGGCAAATAGGAAACCGTGATGCACCCCTGGTGTGTGGCCCTCGTGTGCGTATTTGAGCCGTTGATCTCAGCAATCAACGGCTCGTATTTCATATTGAAAATGTAGGGCTCGAATTCACAAAATGCCAAGATAAAATTAGAACAATTGAAAAACACATCCGACAACTGCACACCAGCACTCCCCCTTCTGATTTCATCCGTTCAAATACATAAAGTTAATGAGTTCACACATTAAGATTGTGGTCCAACACAACTATCTTGAAAGGAACAACCATCTTTGGTGCCATGATTCCTGAACCATTCTCTTAATAGGAGCGTACAACAAGCATCAGTGCTATAACCTAACGAAACCCAACCCCAGAAAAATCAAGCTCTAATATCACAGGCGCATGTGGAGTTCGAGTACATAGAGGTGATAAATTGTTGCAAGAACATGATTCAGAGACGGAAACATGCAGACATATTGTTTCGCGAATTACCAAACACCTTGAAGATATCAACAGCCAAGAAATCAAAAAAATGTCAAAACACTGAGATGAATTTTTGGATCTTTGTCTGTGCTCTCTCCTTTTCTTCCGGCCCATCCAGGTCACCAATGTTATCATGATATTCCTGAGGGAAAATGATAAACAAGGAGCAAGGCACTAAAGTTAATTGTTCCACAAAGATCGCACATGATTCCAACAAAATAAGAAAACAGAGCAAAAAAGGATAAAGGTCTTTCAATGACTTCCATTCAAGAATTTTATTTTTTGGGGAGTAACATTTCAAGGATTATTTAGTTCTTGAAAGGATTGCTTGGAGCAAAGGGCCTCTCGAGCATGAAAAGTGAACAAATCACATGTAGAAAGGTCTGTGTCCAGAATACCTTCCAAGCACCTTCTATTGACAGAAACACACATTTGGTAATTCTTTCTTATGCTTGCTTAATCTTTATATACCTCGCCTACAATGTTTTCAAAACTCTAGTCTATGGTCAGAAATCAAATTGCCTCCTTTTCTTACTTTATTATAGGATTGCACAAAATGTAGACCCCAGTCATTCAACAATACCCTCAATAATCTAAAGCTCTAAATTACATGTTTACAGCTCTAGCAGAACCCGAATTCTGTACTTACCAACACCAAGCTTTTCCGTGTGGACAGCATATCAATGGCTAATGCAATATCAAGCAGACAAATGACGGTGGGGAGGAAAAATATTCGTTAAGGCTACGGAAAGAGCAAGTAAGCCTTTACCTGAAGTATGCTCTTAACATCTTTCTTGGTGAGTTTATTCTGCTTCAATAGTAGTTCAATTCTAGTTTTCATTTTTGATTGCCTGCACAGAATTAGCAATCTCATAAGGAAACCTCAAAGAAGCCTACAAATAAAAACCAATTAGGAAGAGAGGGTAACAACATAATCTAGAAGCCAAAACTTACTCAGATGTCCAAAGATGACCCAAAATGACAGCAATCAACTGCAGGATCAAGCATAATAGATGTTAAGACACTGAATAACAGGTAGCTTTAACCAGTAAAATAAATAAATCAAGAGCTGTCAAGGAGAGTAAGGTTAGCTGACCCAAACCATTCCGCTATGTTTACAACAATTGAACTACATGCGTAGCAACAAAGGCCTACATCAACATGGTCGAAGTATCTACCATGATATAAATTAAAACAAGCTCCCCAACTCTTTTTGGTTCTTCTTTACCGAGTCTGGGCATCCCAAACGTAGGAATTCGATGTGTCCAACCCTATATTTATTCCCACACCCGATTCATGTAGCATGGCTTTCACTGGTTTCCGATGTGTGTCACCTGGTTTATTTGGCGGGAACAGAATACAAGATCATTCCATGTTGTGGGTGAGTGGATATCACACTTTTTTTTGGTAAATTGAAGTGTATCTACCTTGTCACCAATATCACACTTAGTGGCTGCTTGATTATTTTTGGTATTTGGCTTGCAAACCCTTTATAGATTGTTTGATAAATTTCGTTGACACCCTTTATTTGTAAGTAAAGGAGGCCTATTATTGTCCTTGGGAATTTTTTCTGAAATGGAGTGTTTGTTTCTTTTTTTGTCTACAAGCAGAATCTCCTGTAACCCTTTTCCATTAATCTTATATGATCACCCTTACTTATGCCAACAAACATGAATAGTTTCTTACAGAATACAACCACAACCAAACAAGTCACAAGAAGAGTTGACCTAATTGTGACTAAAAGCCGCTAAACTAACTCACAACTTGAGCTCCTATTCAAATCTACAACAAAACCAGATAATGTAAGGGTATCCCATTCTTAGAGGCCACTGTCATTCATCTGTGTCCCTAACATACCCCCACTAGCTGAGTGCTTTATCTGGACAACATTCATAAGATTTTCTCACTTCCATTACTACAGCTAGTAATGAACTAATAACTGGATGCGATCAGAGCAACCCTTCTTCAATTTTGGAGTATATTACTATAACCTTGTGTATGAACTATATTGAAGAATTGACGTTCATTAGAAAGACTGTAGAGAAGGGAAGACCAAAACAAATATCTAACCTGAAGAGTGTAAAGTCCAGATTCTAGCCTTCGATTGTATTTTTCCTCTTCGTCCATCTGCATTAGTAAACCATGTAAATGAGAAATATATTGCAAAGCATAGAGCTAGAGTTGTTAAAACAGATAATGGCAAAAATAAGAAATCCAAAAATGGAAAATAACCTCTAAATCATCAAGTTCAAGCTGGTCCAGACGTTCAGTCTCTGCTTTCACTCTATTAGAATATCTAGATAAAAGAAACAAATAAATCTCAGAACACGCTAATACAATGAAAACCACTCCAGGTTGTTCTGGGAAAGGGGATTATTAAAGACTGTAATTTCGTCCTTCAGATATTGGAAGAGATAAGAGTTGAGCAATCACCTCATATAGAGCTCCATAAGCCGGTCTATCTTTTCACACTCATTTTCCACAAATTTACTCAGCAACCGTTCCTTTCTAGAACCCCTCAAAATTCCCCCTGTTTCATAGAAAATTTAATAGCTAATGATCATTACGGGAAACAGAAGCACCCCCAAAGCAGAAAGTGCAAACTACAAACTATCCAACACGTGCATGCAAATTAAAAATACGGGGTCAAAAGATAACCCTAACACATAAATTCATTACATTGGCATGCACTGAAAAGTTCAAAATGGATCCACCAATTACAAGTAAGGCTACTTTTTTGGACCTTGTTGAAAAAAATTCAGACAACCCTTGGAACCAAAATAATCCTCTCTCAATCAAGCATGATGATTCTTGGACACTTTCTCTTTTTCGGTAATTACAGAAAAAATATATATATGAACTTGTATTAGCTTTGGGATTTTACCTGACTTCCCTAAAGCATACTCCATTGACAGAGTTACAGACTCTTTAATCAAAAAAAGAGAAGGCAGAAACAGAAATCTTTCACGTAAACAGGTATTTCAGTGCAATCATGGCACACATTAACCTCTTTTCAAATCCCAAAGATTTTAAAGTCTCACTTTTGGAAAGAAAATCAAAGTGGATGCTATCATGAATGACAAATGAATATAACTTCAGAGGATGCAATCTTAGAATATGAACTGTAAGTTTGTAACCCAAATCAACGCCAAAATAGATCAAAGATGCTAGAACTACACTAATATAATGAACTGCATCCGCTATCCAGGACTCACAATTGGCAGGGTTTTGACTTTTACGTTAGAAAAGTAACGACAAGCCCCAACTGAACTGTTAACTCTTAGCCTAATCACGTAACTCAAAAATTAACCTCGAGTTATACAGTAATTGCTCAGGTTGCCTTATATATGAATTCCACCAATTTGGGACAAGTTGGGGTCTTACAATCTCGCAACCTTATGATGCAACGTACTCTTTGCATTGGCCCAGTAACTTTCCCCTTGGTGGCCATGGTGTGGCACTTAGCTCTAACAACACATCATCAGGCTCATATCAAACCCTAGAGGTGGCCCCCACTATGTAGACTATGGTTGTACTCTAATAACAACTGTAATGACCCACCCAACCCAACCTAGCTGACCTACTAACTCTTAGCCTAATCAAGTGGCTCAAAAGGTTAACCTCGAGATATAAAGTAGCTACTTGGGTTGCCTTATAAATGAATTTCATTTCTCTTCTCCCAACGATGTGGGACAAGTTGGGGTCTTACAAGAATGATTTCCAAAACTAAGTACAGCAGGAGATGTTACCCCCTCTCTAACCATGCAGAAGACCAAGACAAACATGATAGGCATAAGACTGAAGTCAGATATTATCCACACTACAAAAATTTCCTCTATTATTTACAAGTAAGGGATTTCTCATGAAACATACACAGAGTCATGATATCTTGCCATCGTGACATAAAGCAATGAGATTTAAACATAAAGAGATGACAGTTGAACATAAACCGATGGCAGTTAACTACGACTATGCAAGATATACAAAATGATAGAGCAAGATTTATCATAAATGAAACGATACACCTTATCCATCCAACTTATATACCTCGTTTCCCAAACAAACTTTTTCAATCACTAAAATTCATCAGCCTACTTACCAAATAATGATGCAATCAATGATACAAGGCGCTCTTCCAACTCCTCTTTAAAGCGTTTCTTCATATTCTTGTTCATGGGAATCTGGATGCCAACAATGAAACACGTTACAATTGTCACTAACATCAAGACACGGCCAAGTAGTTTAACATGAACCAAATAGGCATACACGCTAGTTGGGTAACCAAAGTTGAAAACTAAACAGATCACATTTCAAAGTGCTCACCAACAGAAAGACACCATTGCAGAACAAGGAAAACAAAAAGGGTTCAGTGACATGAAAATCATCTGTGTCAGCAGCAGTAGTTAAGTGTTCTTAATATTCAATGGTGAAGCATTCTGTCATGTTGTGGCAAGGCTGAAGTCTCTGAAGTAGTGAAGTGCATCTTGGCCCTCTAGGGGAAGTGCAGAACTTAAACGTTAAAACTACCAATCCTATGAGTGACAATCACTAAGGTATATTTCTATCATTCAAACAGTCATGGAAATCGCCTGGTCAAGCCAGCAACAGGCTAGTAAAACTCCTGACAGCATGAAAGAAGGGGAGAAATAGGCTGAAGCAGTCCCCATAAATTTAGAGTTCATCTGTTGGGTGTCTTATCTTCTGATTTTAGTAAATTACTAGAAAATAACATTTCAGTAAGTTTTATTCTACTGAAGACAATAAAAAAGGGAAACTAGAACTTGCCTTACCCATGAAAGCAGGAAAGGCAGTCTTCAACCCCATCACATCCACAAACCGCTCGCAAGCCGGAGGATAATTCGTCATTGCAAAATCAAGTGCCCTAATTGCCGACCCATAACATGATTTCTTCTGATTCATGACAATGATCATCAGTTCCACCCCTTCAGCCTTTACAAACTTCTCTTTGTTTTCCAAGGGCATCAACAAACAACACAAGCAATCAAACAAGTTCTCCACCATCTCCTCCTCGTCTGGCGTTTTCGGGTCCCGTGACTTGTACATCGCCACAGCCTGCAACACCACGTCCACACCGTTTATCTGCCCCAACCTAAAGCGGACAATTAAAACACAGTTTCATTTCGAAAAGCAATGAAAAAAGAGGATATTGAATTAACTGAACAAGCAGATGCTAAGGAATTCAAGCACAAATAGAAACTACAGCCGGACAATTGGAAACCATAATTTCGGTCTGAAAAGAAATGAAGGAGGAAATTTAAGTGAATAAACAAGAAGATATAAAAGGAATCAAGCATAAATTGCACCTATACCCATCAATCGTGAACAAAAAAGAGTTTGCTTTCGAAAATCAACAAAAATGTCTATTGAATAAACTGAACAAACACTACAATGAACAAATTGCACCAACAATACTCAGGCAACCAAATATAGTACGCCAATACTACATATCAAAAATCAATGCAAAATGCTAATGAATCAACTAAACAAGAAAATACAGGAAATCCAAGTACAAAACTGCAACCAGGGGCAGATACGAAGGGGTATCAGGCGTTGCCACGCCCCTGCATGACTCCAAATATTCTAACTAATCATATTAGTTTTTCAGGTCAATTCTCAAAAACTCTGCGGAATCAGCCCCAGCAAGTCCCTCGGGGGAAAAAAATTCATAAGGTTCCTCTATATGTGTACAGAAAACCCCTAAAATATGAAGTCATAAGCCATTTTTTGGTTGCATATAGAAAATTAAATGGTGGCTATGTACATACTAGATACACACAATCTCATCTCGTTATCAAACCTAGCAACTAGCAGTATATATTATGAAAGAGATTTTTCTAAGTAATGTCGAAATACATGTGGCTTGGGCCCCCGCTAAATACGAATCACGCATCTGCCACCGACTGCAACAGAGTTCTATTTCGAGAAGCAATAACAAAGTCTACACTGAAAAACTAAACTGAACAAGCATATAGAAAAAGGAATTCAAGTGAAAAATTGCGCTCACCTCTTCTGATTGGCAGTACTATTCTGCAACAAAATCGCCAAAATCTCCGACGCATACTGCTTACTCCCATCAAACTCCCTCACCTTAATCTTCCCCAACAACCACCTCATCAACTTCGTCTTCTCACACACCAACTCCGCTACCGCCGGCTTCACCTCAATCAAATTCTCAATCGTCGCAAGCGTACTATGCACCGCCGCCGCCTCATCCGCATCCCCCTCCGATAACCGAAGTAAATTCTGCACCAACAACTCAAGCACATTGTTCTCAATCAACGCGTCAACTAAAACTAAAGCTGGCTCGTCGTTATCTTCTAAAACGTCCTCGTCCGTCAGTTCTTCAAGCAGTCCAACGACGTCGTTGGCTATGTCGGTGTTGTCGTGGGTGAGTAGGCCTAGGAGGGACGGGATTGTGTTGAGGTGGACTAGGTCCGGGTAGAGTTCAGGCCCGCCGGTGAGAATTTTGAGCTTCTCGATCTCTTCGTGGAGGTCGATTTCGGAGTCGGCGAATTTTTCCGGTTGGTTGGGGTACTTCAGTCGGGCCTCGATGTTGTCCTTGAGTTTGCGTTCGAAGGAGAGGACGAGTTTTTTTAGGGTTTTGGAGTCGAGGACTTCGACGGCGGAGGTTTGGGAGTTTTCGATGGCTTCGAGGAGGGAGAGGTCGACGCCGTTGTTGTATTGAGCGGCGGGAGGTGGGAGGAAGGCGGGGGAGTCGGAGTCGTCGTAGGCGGTGGCGGGTCGCTTGCGTTTGGGGGCGTGGTTTCGAGCGTCGGCGGCGAGTTCCATTTTTCTGGAGATTGCAATTTGTGGACTCTCCCCGCTGGGAAAAAGAGTTTTTGGTTTGTTCTTTCTAGGATAAATTTCAGCAACACCCCCTTGAATTTTTTGAAATCGCAGTAAGTACCCCTCACGACACCCAAGGCCAACACCCGTAAAACCTTAAGTTGTTTTTGGTTTTGGTTTTGGTTTTGGTTTTGATTTTTGGTAATTATTGAAGAGATAACTATGGATAATAATTAAAAATAGAGGTTAATGATAAGAGAGATAGGGAGAAAAAAGAGAATAATATTTGAAAATAGGAGTAATGATTAGATAATACTCCCTCCGTCCCAATTTTATAGTCCCTCATTTTATCGTAATCGGATAAAAAAAAATGATTATGGCCATGTTCGGTTCGGAGCTTTGCTCCGGTTTTGGGGAAGTTCTGTTTTGCTGATATCATCATTTTTTTCACTTTTCTCTCTATCTCTCTCAACTTATTACACCTGCCTACATCATCAAAACTAAACTAAACTTCCTCAAAACTTCCAACCGAACAAGGCCTATATCTTTCAATCGGTAATATATTTTATATGCAATATGGATCTAGTTTGATAGATTTTGATTTAATCTAATAAAAAAAGTGTTCAAAATTACTTAAAACATTGTAGATTATAATATATAACACTTTGAAAAGTGGCACGAACTCCCAAAATGGACTATAAAATTGGGACGGAGGGAGTAATTGAGAAAATTGGGTCTTGAAACCCAAAACAAACAAGGCCGTACGGGACCCCGTACCCCGAATAGAGCAATTAATTTGTGTTTATGTCTGGAAAAATTGTTCTAAAATCGTAATAGGGGCAATTAATTGCAAAAGACATGTACCACTTTTTAGAAATTGCATATAGATGAAACACACAAATTTAATTGCATATACATGTAACACATAATAATATTGACTAAAATACCCCCTTCTTGAATATGTGATTTTGAGTGTAATGAATTTGTTGAGGTATGCACCGTTGTCAATGTAGAGTGAAACAAAAGTGGATGAATGGTGCAATTGTCAGAAAACCTTTTAATGTGACTTGAACACACACCCTCTTGAATTTGGACCAACGTTGGTGCAATGAATTTGTTGAACTCTTATTTCACTTTTGTTGAACTCTTAATGAAGAATTGTTACATTCTTCAACAATTGTTTTGCACTCATGTTGCACGTTTTTTTACTTAAGTCAAACTTTTTGGAAATATTTTTACTAATTATTACACTTTTCTTCTACTTTTGTTGAACTCTTAATGGAGGATTGTTGCGCTTCTCAAAAACTGATTTGCAAAACTGATTTGCACCCATGTTGCACGTTTTTTTTACTCAATTCAAACCTTTTGGAAATATTTTGACCAATTATTGCACTCTTCCTCCATTTTTGTTGAACCCTTAATGAAGGATTGTTGCACTCCTTAACAACTGCTTTGCACCTATGTTGCATGTTTTTTACTCAAGTGAAAATCACATCTCCTTTATCCAAATTCAAGACGAGTGTGTGTTCAAGTCACATTGGAAAGATTTTTTGACCATTACACCATTCATCCACTTTGTTGCACTCTACATTGACAACGGTAGCACTCCTCAACAAATTCATTGCACTCGAAATCATAGATCAATGGGGTATTTCGGCCAACATAATTATAGGTACCATGTATGTGCAACTAAAAAAGTGCATTTCATGTTGGGAGCAATTTTCAAAAAGTGTTTCATGTCTTTGCAATTAATTGACCTTACTACTATTTTAGCGCAATTTTCCCTTTATGTTTCAGCAGTTCGTCTAAATTTCAAACACCAATCAGTGAATTTACTTTTAATTTAGGAATTAAATATTCTTCTTTATTAGGAAATTAGAAAAAGAAAATGTATTAGAAGTATGGACTTGAGTTGAATAATTTTATAAAAGCCAAAAGCCCAAAACATAAGACTACAAAAACCATCTTTTTCCAGTTACTTGTCTTTAGCCAATATTTTTAGTTTTCATCAAAATATTGGAGTTCTAAAATTTCTGTCCTCCTGTTGAATGTTTAATCCGATTTTATGTAGACGTACCCATAATTTAGAAAGAAACCAGAATTAAGACAATTTTGGAGTCAGCAAAATTAATAATAAAATATTATAGCTTCATTGTTTGAAAATGTATAAATATATATATGTGTGTGTGTGTCTATTGTTTTGCAATTATATACTAATTTAATGGATAATTTATACGGGTGAGTATAGATTGGATTGGTCAGGTTATATAATAAACCAATATCCAAACCGCTACCTACGAATCATGAAATTGGAGAATCAAACCAACCCACAAAATTATAGAACCAAACCAATCTAAATCATCAAAATATGGTTTGGTTTCTGTTTTGAGCCATGGTTCTCTTGAAATTGAAATATCATCTCCATGAAATATCTAAAGTACTTAAAAATTATATAAATAAGTTAACCCAGGATTGTATTAAAACGAGTTTTGTTAAAATCAATAAAACTCACTAACATCAACCAACTAACACAAGAGTAGAATAACAATAATCAGTGAAGAAATAGGGCTAGAGTACTATATTCAAAAATTAGTTATCGAGTAGAAATATTAGGAAATTAATTGATTAAGTCCAAGCCGTGCACGTTTAGTGTATTAAAATCACAATAATATTGATAAAAATAAAAATCATAATTGTATATAGAAATTTAGGGGTTTAATCTTGTAAGTGAATGAATGGGGTGGGGCGGTGGAATGAGGCATTAGATTAGTAAATTAAATAATTATGAAAATATTCATTTTGTGTATCTTAACAAATTTCTCATATAACATGTGTGTGTGTGTTCGTGATGGTTTCTAAGATTTCAAAACCGGAACCAAACCATAGTATAAGAAAACTGAACCAAAGCCTGTGGTTTGGACTGGGTTCACAGTTTGATAGTTATTTTGCTCATCCCTAAAATTTAATATGGGCACACATAAGAGCCTAATTTTTTATGTCATCAACACAACATTATCCCTCACTTCAACAATAAAACAAAACTAAGTACTACTTTTATGAATTTAAGCCATTGCTAGGACAAAATTTGAGCTGTGCATTATCAAAATAGACGCCCAGATTGGGGCACTATACGGTGTAGTACACCATCTCCTCTTCCCTATCCCTCTTTTCCAAGATCATCCAAACCAATGCTCCATTCTTTTGTCTAAATAACTCTTTTCATTTTTTGTTTAGCTATTCACTTTAATTCTTGGGATTAATTATTTGTATTGACGAGAGGAATCAGAAAAGTATAAAAATGTAGATCGAAGTGAAAAAAGTTCATGTAAGATGACAATTTATAAAAAAAGACAAAAAGACAACTATTTGGTACTTTTTTCGTGTTTAGTGAATTTTCTTTTCGTATTTTTTTACTCTCATATTTCTTCAATTAAGACAAATGATTAATTCAAAACATATCACGAATCTAATTCAAATTAAGACAATACGAACAAAACTTGGAAAACCAAAAACACAAAAGAATGGACCCCAAGTACTATTTTGTCAATTTTTATAAATGTCAAAGCAACGTGGGTCTATCCTCCCTGAATAATTCATATATAGTATCACTTAAAACTATCTCTCCTTTGGCTAGAGAGAGAGAGAGAGAGCAAGAGCCAAAAAAGTACTCACTCCATAATGGATTTGGTGGCATTTCAGCATCCTCAATTGGGTATAGGTATACGTATAGAGGTGAGCGTGGAATTTGGAGATCAAATTTGGAAGGAGCATCCCCGATCCAAACCGACCTATTGGCATTCATACTTTCATCCCGATTTGTTTCATTTTATAAAAATTTTCAATTGTTTATATCTTCTATACTATATTTTTTTAATGATTTTATAACTTTTGTATGATTTCATTTTATACATATTATATATTTTTGGAAATTTAAATTAAAAGTTAAGCACTTGAAAACCGGCATCTACATTGGACAAACAGACGGGGGCGGGAAAGATTTTTTCCAGGAAAAATGGAAATGTTGACCAGGGTCTTCCTTGCTAGAGAAATTCTTCAATGCCGAGCAAAGACCATTATATATGGTGTCTAAGCAAACGTCCTGGCTGTTCAAAATTATCCAAAACACATTTAAACGGTTGAGATTGTACTTGACACCAAGAGGCCGTTCCCACCTGCACTAAATTTTTTTGCCCCTTGTAGAACCTGCCAGAACCTTTTCTGTTGGCGAGTTCTGTTTTCAGTACCTGACCTTTTTACTAATCCCTCCGTCCCAAAATGTTTTGCATATTTTTTTTTTGGACGTTTAAAATATTTGTCTATATCTTTTATATTATAATATTTTATATATTTAATATGGATATTGTTTAATAAATCTTAATTAATTTTTTTAACAAAAATTACGAAATCATAAAAGCCATTATAGATCATGAGATATGAACAATTTTTTTTGAAGAAACAGGTGAAACAATTGGAACGGAGGGAGTATTTTTTTTTGGCTCAGCAAATATGACAGAACACCGATCTCTATGCTCATCTCTCCGTAATTTCAGGCCAATTAACCCATAGCCACATCAAAACTACGACCATCACGCACATATATATCTGTTCGCGTTTGCGCTAAAGTTCTACAATCAGGATCACTCCCTCAAAAAACTCCTCCACACAGCCACCTCTCTCTCTCTCTCATGGCCAATACTGAAACTCATAGAACCGTACTGATGCTGTGCGGGGACTACATGGAAGACTACGAGGTGTTACTCTCTCTCTCTCTCTCTCTCTATATATATATATATATATATACCCATATATGCTGTAGATATATGTATGAATTTTTTGTTTGACGATTGCGGATATGTATAGGCGATGGTTCCGTTTCAAGCACTGCAAGCATACGGAGTGTCAGTCGACGCAGTTTGCCCTGGAAAGAAAGAGGGGGATTTCTGTCGCACCGCTATTCATCAATCTTCTGGTCATCAGGTTTGTTTTTAACTATTGTTTTTACTAACTTTTTGTGACTCACTTGTACTCAATTAGTAGAATCGTTGAGTATTCTGAATATGGTTATTTATCAGTGTTCGTATGTTGGCAAGTGGGGGATCTAGCAAGGGATGGACCATTGAAATTGAACCATGTTATTCAGAGTATCCCTCAAGTTTGATACCCGTTTGAGCATTTCCCGTCTAGACCCATATTTTAACAAAAGTTTGGGTAAAATTAGAGTCAAACTCCATTTGGGTATGCCTTCTCCAATTCTAAATGCGTATTTTACCCAAATCTATTGCATTTTATGTTTTCCCACCAAAATTTGGACCTAAATGGCACATTTATAAATGATAAGAAAGTGAGAAGAGTTGTTGAGATGCTCTTAGAAATGTCATTGGAGATGGATTTTTAGCGCTTCACTCAAATTTTGATTTTGGGTAGAAAACGGGGTGCAGATTGGAGATGCTCCTAGAAATGTTTTAAGGGTTGTGTTTGAATTTGTCACAAATTTTTCAGTTGGACCCTGTTTCTTGGCTCATATACTGATAAGGAGGCGCAACGAGGATAAGGGCCTAAAAAAATATCCTTGTCTATGAATTTTACGGTTTATAAAGCTTCATATTTTGTCTTTAGGCAGAATGATTTTAACTTGGTTTGTTGGAAGATGTGATAATACAAGTTGATGAGTCAAGGCCATTCAGAGAAAAAAAATTAAAGTTGGATGGGTCAAGTGGCACAGTGCATCTGGAAGTTTGTGTGACCGCTGGATAGCCACAAAGTTGTGTGGGAATTTTGCTGAATTGTATGGCACTGAGTGTTAGGTTATTAACTATGTAGCACCGACACGGACACGCGACACAACACTGGCACTTTGATACGCAAATTCCAAAAAAATGGAGGACACGGCACATTGGGGACTCTTTAAAAAATATTATTTATTTCATTTTTATGAATAAAAGGCTCTAATTATAATTATGTAACACTATATGTTCCTTAAATCTTATTTTTCCTCACACCATTCAAAAAAGTATTCCTACAAAAAGTGTTTCACCATCTATGTATCTTTGACTCTCTATATTAATATATGATCATATATAATACCAAATTTTATAAGCTTTCACAAGTGTCAACTGGTTCATTTAACACCCCAATTTTATAAGCTTTCACAAGTGTCTACTAGTTCATTTAACAACCCAACCTGTATTGCAAGTGTCCTAAGAGTGTCTGGAGCATTATTTAGAGCAGGGACAGATCTAGGAATTCTTCACAGGGGGGGGGCACAAATTTCTACTAAGCTTAAATATAAATTTAAAGTCAAGCACAACAATATAAAACTAGTTTTAACCTTATGCGATAAAACTTATAATATATATGCTTCTAAAAGTTTCTAAACATAAGAACAAAAACATAACTATAATAAACAAAATATCCATCACTAAGTACCTCTATGTGCTTTCACAGTTGACCACGCCGAGTTCTCATAGCCTGAAAGCGTTCCATGATTGTCTCGTTAGTGAGTCCATCTAAAACATCTCTCTCTATGTAAACCACCAAGCTATCATTCAACCATTGATCACTCATCTTGTTCCGCAATCGATTTTTCACAATGTTCATGGCTGAAAATACCCGTTCGACTGTAGCAGTTGCAACCGGTAAGATTAATGCTAAAGTCAAGAGCAAGTAAACCAAATGATACAATTTATCCCTTCCCGTCTCCACCATTTTTTCAGAAAGATCAGTAAGTCCGTTCAACCTTGAGAACTCATCACTATGGCACATGTCAAAAATATACGTATCAAGTTGATCATGAAGCATCATAAGCTCAACCGGAGAAAATTCTTTGGGATAAAACTCGGCAAGACGAAGCAACTTTTTCTTGTCAAAACTAGAAAACAAGTCACGTGGATTCAAACATGCCACACAAAGTAACAACTCGCTACTTGCCTCACTAAAACGAGAATTTAGTTCTTGAAGTTGCATGTCAATAACAGTGTAGAATACCTCAACTCGGTAATAATGCAAGTTTGTCATTTGTGGAGCATTACGTCTTCCTCGCCCTCGAGGTACAAACATGTCATCCATGTTGGGAACACCAATTTCCTGTTTCACACAAAACGAGACAACATCATCAAGCAAAGGTTCCCACCCAGAGTCCCTCATCAATTGGAGCCTTGTTTTGGACATTTGAACCAAAGCTATAGCATTCACAATATCTTGATCTTTCCTTTGTAAGCTAGTGATAACTCAGATGTAATAGCCAAAACTGCTCTCATCAAATGAAGATTGAGTATAAACTCAAAAGATTGCAAATTCTCCAACAATACATTTGACTCTGCCTTTTGTTCCGAGGTGGAACCATCCTCCGAGATAATTTCAAGAACATCAATCACAGATGCAAACATTCTCATCAAGCTAGCTAAAGTTTTATGGTGGCAGCCCCAACGTGTATCACCGGAATGTTGGAGATTGGTTTCTTGATTTAACCCTTGCCCACTAGAAAGCTCTCCAATGCTAAGTGCCTCAATAACTCTTTTCACTTGTTTCTCCCCGAAGAACATCGAGACGTTTACATGATGCACCAACAGTCACCACTCTATTAACAAAATAAAAAAGCATGCCAATTTTCTCATGTTTTTTCGCCACGGCCACAAGAGCTAATTGCAATTGATGGGCAAAGCAATGAACGTAATATGCACAAGGATTCTCCATTAGTATGAGTGCTTTAAGACCGTTAAACTCACCTTGCATATTGCTAGCTCCATCGTACCCTTGTCCTCTAAATCTTGATGTGCTCAATCCAAGTCTACAAAACAAATTCTCCATAGCTTCCTTTAGTGATAAAGCATTAGTATTAGCAACATGTTCAATACCCAAAAAACGCTCAATGACATTCCCTTTTTTGTCCACATATCGTATTGCAATCGCCATTTGCTCCTTGGTTGATATATCACGAGCTTCATCTACTAACACAGAAAAAAGTGCATCACCAAGATCTCTCACAATTGCTTTCATAGTTTCACATGCCGCCGCATTTACCATCTCTTTTTGAATAGCAGGAGCTAACATTTTATGATTTCCAGGAGCATTATGAAGTGAAACACCTCTTACCTCTTCATTGTGGTCGGCGAGAAACTTTAGAAGTTCAAGGAAATTTACTCGGTTACTTGAATCTTTAGACTCATCATTACCACGAAATGAAAGTCCTTGTCTTAGTAGAAACCGTATACAATCAAGCATTGCATTCAAATGGGTTCGATACATGGTTCGAGTGTTGTTTGATTGTTTGTCTAAAACCGTTTGAATATGTTGCTTTTGATTCATCAAGTCATGACATTTACCCCAAGCTTGGGTCCTCCCACATGTTCATGAATTTGGTCTATCTTTTTCCAATTTGAGAAGCCCTGGCCAATAAAAGACTCACCACCCGATTGATCTCCAATCTCCGGCTTGAAAAGATAACAACATAAGCAATATGCAGCATCTTTATCTATACTATACTCCAACCATGTAGGACATTTGTCAAACCACTTCCCAGTAAATCTTCGTAGTTTTTTTCCGAATTGTGTTTGAGGGAATTGGTGGTCATGAGGCTGACAAGGACCTTTTTGCAAATATGCTCTACGAATTTGATCTTGCTCATTTGGGTTATAATCCCCATTTGGACGTCGTAAACCAGGATCTGAAGGAAGTTCAGACAAGTTGATTTCCACATGACTAGGGTCTGAAGGAAGGTCGTCTGTCACATTAATTTCAACGGGAATAGAGTTTGAAGGGAGGACTGCCACATTAATTTCCACACGACTTTGTTTCGATGGTTGAGAGTTTTCTGATTCTTTTTCAGAAGGAGATATTTGTAATGGTGATTTTCGTTTGAAGTATCTCTCCATACTGTTACAAAAATAAAAAGAATATCTATATTAGCATGTGCATCTGAAAAGCCCTAAGCTCTCAATAAAAAAGCCCTAATTAAAAACCCAAAAAAAGCCCTAATAAAGTAATGGTTGGGACTTGAAATAAAAAAGCCCTAATTAGCATATCCACAGTAAAGATAAAAACTGATCCACATATAAATAATGGTTGGAACTTGAAATTTGGAATGGTAGGTGCACCGTCCACCCATTCAAATATTCAATGGTAGGTCCACTGATCCACTTATAAACCCAACTTCCAAGTACCCAACCCATTCAATTATTTTTATCCTCAGTGGTCCACCACTGTCCACATATACCAGAGAGAGAGAGAGAGAGAGAGAGAGAGAGAGAGAGAGAGAGAGAGAGAGAGAGAGAGAGAGAGAGAGAGACTACGAGTCGGCAAAACAAAAGTGAGAAGATTCGACTAATACCTCACTCCGGTCTGCGGTAGTGAAGATTCAACAGTATTTCGACTAATACCTCACTGCGGTCTACGATAGTGATGGGTTTGGTCCGGTCGGCGACCGAGTCGGCAAACGGGCGACAACAAACGGTGACTGTAGATCTGAAATAGAAACGGTGATTGCAGATTTGAAATATTAACGAAGTGATGGGCTTGGTCCTCCTCCTCTCTGGTCTCCAAATCTGTAGAATGAGGTTATTTGTTTTTGGTTTTGAAATAGATGTGTACGTGTGATTTTGTGAGAATATTAATTTTGTTGCTTTATTTTTATTTTTATATCTGTTTTTCTTAATTTGTAAAAATTAAAAAAAAAAATTGAAATTGAGGGGGGGCACGTGACCCCACGTGCCCCTGTGTATATCCGTCCCTGATTTAGAGTGTCCCTGAACTGTCCGTAATACATAGGTTATTAAGAAACAACGTGCGAGTAAGATGAGTGTGGCTGAAATGAGACTGTTGAGATAGATGTGTGGTAAGACTTTGTGAGATACAATTAGAGACAAAAAGTTTCGTGGAATGGCCGATAGAATAATAGATGAGAGAGAGCAGATTAAGGTGGTTTGGACATGTCTATCATTGATCGGTCAATGTGGTAGTCAGGAGGAGTGGAATAGTTACCGTGGATGGTAGCATTAAGGGAATGGGTAGATCAAAATTTACTTTAGAGGTAGATTCAAGGCTCTGTTTGGTTGTTTTTGCGTTGGAGCTTGTCCAACCTCTATAATGATTTTGGAGTGTATGATTTAATAAGATATTAGAACTATGCTTTTAATGTCTTTTGGGTAGGACATTCTTGGTTGAGTCTCTATTTGCTTGTGCCATAAGTGCACTCTATTAAGTTGTGCCATAGTGCACTCTCTTGGCATGTGAGGTGTGAAAGTGCTAGCATGTCCCATAATGATGGGCTAACGTTCCCTATGGCCTCCATCTATGATAGCCATATTTATGTTGGTGGTTGGCCATTAAGGAATCACAAGGGCTATTGAAATCAATTAGGTTGGAGAATTTTATTTAGATTATCCCTCTGAAGTTGGATTCCCATATAAAAAGGTTTTGGGGTCATGGGGCATGTAATTTCCGTTGAAGGTCTAGATAAGCTATTTGGTGTGTGAGATTGCATTAAATGAAGTGCACAACTTTGTAAATTCGACTTCTATGAATGTTGGCATCAAAATTGGAAAATGACTTGTATTGGAATTGCTCTTTTCTGAGTTTTCTAAGGCACGGACCGCACGGTTCAACTCAAACTTCTGATTGCGTGATCACTGTTGCAGCATTTAGAGGTCACAGACACGACAAATTAGGTAGTAAAAGGTCTAGCGTATAAGGTTTAAAAGCTGACTTGTATAGGAACCCTTTCTTCAAATTTGAGGTTCAGTGATTAATCTTCTTCGAAGCTGGGCTTTTGTGTCCACAATGTTACTTGCAATTACCTATCATATCATATGCGAATCGAACATTCTTTCTTCATTTTTTGGGAAAGGTTTTTTCTTGGTCCAGATGCACTAGCATCATGTGTCGCACATTTTCATGCTAAGAGCCAGTTTAGTTTTCCTTTCTGTTTGCTGTTATCTATAGGTATGGTCCATATTGATTAGGTTGCTCATCGATTTCAACTAGGAGAAGAGAGTTACTGAAGTCTGCATTACTCTGTAGAAATCTTGAATATCTCGGTTTTTGGCATGGATATATATCTAGCGGGTTTATTTGATGACATTGCTGATCTGCCCTGTGGAACTTTGCCACCAAGGGCCCGTTCCTTTGGGAAAACAGGTAGGCTAATCCTCTTCTTTAATACTTAAGCACTGCAGGTAAGTGAATTGGAATGAGTATGTTTAGTTGGTCTAACACCCTAAAGAATTGTTTTCATTGCCTCCTCTTATCTATTCCTAATCACACGTCAACACTTTATGGGATACAGACTTATTCTGAGTCAAGGGGTCATAACTTCACTCTGAATGCTACATTTGATGGTATTGAAGTGGGCAAATATGACGGATTGGTAATTCCGGGCGGACGGGCTCCAGAATATCTCTCAGTGAATGATTCTGTTACAGATTTGGTGAAGAAATTTTGCTACTCTGGAAAACCAATTGCCTCTATTTGCCATGGGCAACTGATATTGGCAGGTGCAGGGTCTGTTAAAGGTCGGAAGTGCACAGCATATCCTTCGGTGAAACCTGTACTTGTTGCTGCAGGTGCTCATTGGGTGGAACCAGACATCATGTCGGCATGCGTTGTTCATGAGAATATCATAACTGGGGTTACATATGAAAGTCATCCTGAATTCATCCAGCTTTTTGTGAAGGCACTAGGAGGCACCATAAAAGGTTCTGAGAAACGTATTCTATTTCTCTGTGGGGTAAGTTATATTCCTTTTGGTTAAGTTCAAGCAGAAAAGGGTAGCCTCGTATCATCCTTGTATTGCTTGTTCAAACAGACTTATATGCAGGTTGAGGCCTTTTCCTGTACATTTTTTGCGTTTTGATCCCTGTTTTCGTGATCCCTGCATGTGTACCTTATATGGACGACAATTGCAACTTTGGCAGGTAGAACTAGAGCTATAAAACATGCAACTGAAATGAGTTCTCTTTCACCGAAACCTTTAATGGAAACACTGACACATATCAGATAACCCTTAAAATATGCAATAGGACAACTTTGAGGGGGATTTCTCTTACAGTAACATGAATGTTGAAACTGTTTATTTACATAACTTTTTCTTTGTAGAATGAGCCCTCATGCACCTTTAAGTCTTGAATGTTATTATTTTCTTAGATAACGGTTCCTTTTTTCTTTCAATTTACATGTATTGTTTTGGAGGTTGAATGTTCGTTGGCATCAATTAATTTCTTCGAAGCGGATATTCCTATTGGATAATGCCAACTTATATTGTCATCCATACTCTTTAATTGAATGGATATACTTATTTTGCTTGGAACTAAAAGTGAGGTCCTCAAATGTATGCTTTCCCATATTTCTTAGATTTTATAAGTTTTACTTTCTTGTAGTGTAATAGCAATAAGAGATCACCTGCTGAAAAAGTGAAATATATTATGAAAGAATCTTGCAAATTTTCTCGAAATGTGGCATTTTGAGCACAAAGAGTCAGCAGGGCATGTCGGCCTTAACACACGAGATTTTTTAATTTGACCCTTTGAGACCTTGAGTTATATAATTTAGTCATTTCTGTCTTTGCATAAACTACTTACTATGTTGTTGCTTACATTTTGTAATTAAAGTTCGACAATCGATGACGGAGCGAGCTTTGTCATTCAATTGATCTAGAGTGCTGCAACGCAAGTTCGGATTTACTCTACTGCATGCAACTCCAGTTCCATTATGTTATTAGGAATGACGTACTTCAATTTGTTTGGTTTGCAAAGTAGTCTTTGACATTATGGGCATGGTCTTGCTGTGAACATATCCTTGAAAATCTGGAATAAACAACATATGGATTTTGTTTTAACAAGAAAGGGTACAAACTACTTCGTGATGTGAATTTTCAATTTTCAGAACTTATTGAACTTGTATGTGTTGTACCACTGGTCAATTTAAGCACTTTTATGAAAATTTTTCACTCCTTCTCTGCTTTTGCAGGATTACATGGAAGACTACGAGATAATGGTTCCTTTCCAGTCTCTTCAAGCTCTTGGATGCCATGTGGATGCTGTTTGCCCCAAGAAGGCAGCGGGTGATAAATGCCCGACAGCAGTTCATGATTTTGAAGGTGACCAAACTTACACTGAAAAGCCGGGCCATGATTTCACTATAACAGCTAATTTCGACGGTATAGATGCTTCTAGCTATGATGCACTTGTGATCCCTGGAGGCCGCGCTCCAGAATATCTGGCACTAGATGGATCAGTTATTAAATTGGTGAAAGAATTCATGGAGGCTGAAAAGCCTGTGGCATCAATCTGCCATGGGCAACAGATTTTGGCTGCTGCTGGTGTTCTTAAGGTAAATTATCAACATTCTTGCTATAGACTGAATTTCTGTTTTCTATGTTTTGTTGTTATGTCCTTTTTAAAATTTTATTCATATTGATGGTTAATTATCTTCTAAAGCAAATACACATGCCCTTATTCAGTGGACTGATTTCTAACTTTTTTAGTGGTTTAGTTTCCAAAAATTTAGATTAGCATGGTGGTTGTGTCATGTGAAACTAACATGTAGATTGTTACATGTCAAAAATTTAGTCGGTGCTTGGCCTTGGGTGTATTTGTTGATTTATGAGGACTACAATTCCTCCACGTGCCAATCTCAGTGATGGAATAATATCAATATTAAGATGCCAGTCACAGTGGAATAATTCTCCCATATATGACAAGGATGTTTTATCCAAATTCCAGACCATAATATCAGTGTCCGTTTTTTCCCGTCCCAAGACTTGCATCAGGAAAATTCTAAATGCTGTGCACACCATTACTGAAAGTCTTGTTGCATCATGAATCTGATGTTGTTCATGGTCTTTATCAATCTAATTTACTTGGCGACGTATTTCTGTGCAGGGTAGGAAATGTACAGCATACCCGGCTGTGAAACTCCAAGTAGTCCTATCAGGGGCAAAGTGGTTAGAACCAGATCCAATAGACCGCTGTTTTACCGATGGGAATCTGGTAACCGGAGCGGCTTGGCCTGGTCACCCTCAGTTTATTTCTCAGCTCATGTCGTTGCTCGGTGTCAAGGTGTCGTTTTAGTTGTTAATCATGCTGTTTTGGTTCTCCCTGTTATGTATCTGCTGAAGAGAAACTGAAACATGTTTGTGGCTTTCTGTGAGTACACCTAAGAGCCCCATAGGATGTAGGGGTTTGGTGAGGAGAAAAAAGAAGTGACACTTGTTTGGATGAATAAAAGAAGTGAGAAATGGTACATACATACAAGCTTCATGTTGTTTCATGTCATTTCTCCCCAGAAAATTTGTGAGATTAGGTGAAAAAACAGAGTCCTTGCGTTTCTCATATTTCTCTTCATCCAAAGAGGCTTTTTGTGAGAAAAAAAAAAGAAGAAGAAAAAGTATGGCATTTCATGTGCTGCAATGCTTGGTGCTTTCATACTGTACCCTATTTGTCTGGTTTCATGCATTGTGATTTTCTGTGTGCAGTTGTGCTTATACCACTAGTTCGTTTTGACCATTCGTATGCTCCTAGTGGTATCGTATTGTTGGTTATATCATCAGTATTGTTGACTCTATTTTTTGGGATTCAACACACTAGGAGTATCGCTGTTTTTTATTTCGTTTGTCTGATTTCGTCTATGGATGAAATTGGTCTCCTTTGGGTAAAAAACCGGTTTTTGGTTTTTTGGTTTTTTCATTTGTCCTTATTAAAATGTTTTTTGCATTCGTTAATTTTGTATGAAGATTTTGTGGTTTTTGGATTTCTCTCAACGAGACGAATTTAACAAGTATAAATTTATGATCAAACAAAATATTTTTTTGAATAAAGCCAAAATAGGTGGATTATTGGCCAATAAATTCACCTATTTTGGCTTTATTCATTTGAGGTCAAACAAAATATTTTTTTGAATAAAGCCAAAATAGGTGGATTATTGGCCAATAAATCTACCTATTTTGGCTTTATTCATTTGAGGTTTGACCATAAGTTTATACTTGTTAAATTCGTTTCGTCGAGAGAAATTCAGAAACCACAAAATTTTGATGCAAAACTAACAAATGCAATTTTTTTTTTGAATATGGACAAAATAGAAAAACCAAAAAAACAAAAACCAGTTTTTTACTCTGCCTACTGCAAGTTAAACTGAAGCTGAAGGTCCTTTCGATTTCATCATCGTTATTTTCTTGTTACATGTCTCTCCATAAATTCAATACTGGGAACTTCCAGAAAAATCAAATGGAGGTGAAAATAATGAACCACCCCAAAAGGGTTGGTCGAGATAGAGTATGGCAGTCAGTAAGGGGTTTTGGTGATTGTTTGCTACAAGAACAAATCAAACGTCTATGCTACTCGAAAAATTGACTCGTGTTCAACTCAATTAAAGTTTATTTGTGATCGCCTCGTCTTGTAAAAAAGCTAAAACCTTTAACATATTTTGAAGCTCGTTAAGTTGTCAAACCAAGCTTGAACAATGACTTCTTGGCTCATTCGGCTTGTTTTATCACCCCCATGTTTGTAGAGCCTGCATACCATCCAAGTATTTATGTAAGTGTTCGTGAATGTAACATTTCTCTTCAAGGTTGGTTTAATTTTGGTGTTCTTTTTATTCTGTTTTGTGTGGCTGGAAAAAAGTGTTTCAAACAATCTACGACCCATAATCCCAAAACAATTAATTAAAGGCACGATGAAAAGGGAGTACAAAAAACCAAAATCTCTAAAATTGTTCCCTTTTTTTTTTGTCCACGGTGAGAAAAAGGAATATTGAAAATTGAGTCCCCATTTTTTTTTTTTGTCATTCGTCATTCCTAATATATTACATGGGGGAGCCGGGAATGAGATTCAATTCCAAAATGCAGTGTGGGGGAGGGGGGAATGAGACTCAATCCCGGAATGAGAATCATCGATTTGGTTAATCAAAATTCAAAGCTCTTGCTTCTACTCTTTTACTAACCAAGTTTGAGGTCAGCCCTGACTTTCTTAACTTACTTGAACGAATTTGATTTTGTAATCATATTTTCATTTCCATTTAAAATTAATCGCATATAAAATCCGAATACGGGCCGCAAATTAGGGCCATTCAATCACATACGCATTCAAAAATAATCGCACATAGTCACATAGGGATATGTAAGTGCTTATTAGCAAACAGAAATTCTGGTTCGACTCGTAGTGGAAGCATAGTACTCTGAGTCAAGTTTGTGCAATAATTTCTTGAAATAGGCTTTTCTCGTGTCTGAGTTAGATGGCTGAAAGCCTTTCATGTGATCATGGTAGTTCAGAAGGAGTGGCTAATGTTTGAACTTTTTTTAAAGAATCCTAGAGCATTTCCAATGGCAAGTTAGAGTATCTCCGATCACATGCTATACATATTGCTATATTCATATTATAGCGTGAAGTTCTAAATTCCATGTTGGAAATATGTGAATGAAAATGGGGCACTCGGAGGGTCTCCCGAGGTAACCGAGTCCACCCCACGGATTCAAAACGTTATGTAATAAACGCGGGGTAACTCCTCTCTTGGAAGTGGAGATCGATTATGGCAGATTTCAAACCTATTCAAATTCGTATTGAAGGTGGAAGTTAAATAATAGGGAATTGAATTATAGAATTCAATTTCATTATTGAATGGGGAGGCTCCCCCATTAATCTTGTATTCAATACTCCAGCTCCTCTTTCAACTATAAAAGGGCAGCTTTGCCATATGTGGTATCATCAGAAATTTGTCTAACGCTACAAGCTCTGAAATTCATCTTTGAGAGAGAGAGAGGAAGATGTTAGTCAGTTCGCCAAGGTTACCAAAGGTAGTGTTCCGGTGGTTAGTGGTACTAGCCATTTTATCCTGGGACAAAGATGTCGGTTCATCCTACAACACATACAATAGGCGGCGCATCTTTGTTAAGGAGAGTGTGGTTTCACACGACTCGGCCTTCCAATTTCCGATCTACTGTTTGTATAAAGTTTTTGTTTATGTTAAGTATATTACATTTCTGTTCATGTAATTTTCATTCACTGTTATAAATGAAAATTGTTATTTGGAATTTAGCGATTGCCACTGTATTTTTCCAACATTCCGTTCTCCAATGATGAGGTAAATCACATATTGTATTTACGTATTGTGGGAAAGGATTCCTCTTCGAGTCAGTTAGGGACTTAGGGGGGTGTGGACACTTGTGCGTATTCAGGTAACAGCTATATGGGAGAAATTGAAAGGAAACTGTATCCGACCAGGGATGGACTTAAACTCCCAAGCCATTGGGGGTAGGGATAATCCTCCTAGTCTTGTTGCGAAAGAAAAAAGCCGCCGCGTCACTGTAGGTGGGTTACTTCCTCTGTCGTCCCCGGGGAGCTCTTGGCGAGGAGACCTTAGGATAAGTTGCTAAAATAAAATGGAAGGGGAAGATGGCCCGTTCCGCATAATTCCGAAGAAAGATTGTTGGCAACAGGTGGTGACATGACCCCCTTCAAAAGGAAATGCGGGCATAGCTATATGTTGTACCAAATACAACACAAGGTATATTATTGCTATAATTTAGCATATTCTTTTGTTTCTACCTCTCTCATCAAAGGACCCACAAATGACAATCCGAATTGAAAATTAGGTGAAAAAAAAAAAAAAAACATTTGCACCATTAAAGCAACACTGCTATACAATACTCCATATCAATTTTACCATATTTGATTGCTATATAGCAATAGTTATCCAAATCGAGCGTCCATTTTTTGAGATGCTCTTAGGTGAAATTCTATTGACCCCTAATTTATGATTATTTTCTGCGGAGACCCCCTTAAATTAGAACCGCCTAAATTGACCTTCAATCTGTTAACGTAAGAAATGACAACTTGACCCCTTATAATTGCCTACATTGACCCCTCATCTATAAAAAAGAAAATCCCCCACACCAAACCTTTCATCTATAACATTTGTCATCGATATATTAATGGTCTTTTGACAGAAAGGTTCTGATTAGTTAACAATGATAGATGGATCTGTTTAGACAGTTTCAAAGGTTAGAAAGTCTCTTTGACAAATAGGGATAGATCAGCGGGTCTCCATAGAATTTCAACCAGCCCTTACCAAAAAGATTAAACTCTTACGTGCAAGATTCTTTTCAAAATGGAACCACTAATTGCAGAGGAAGTCCACGCAGGTAAATTGTAGAGGGAAGGATGACAGGGTAGATGAAAAGTTGCTTCAATAACGTTCAGAAATGGAGAAATGAATCTTAGATTCAGTTCTTAACTTTTTTTTTTTATTGCAGAGGAGCCGGGCCCTATTTTTCTTGTGAATTTTCAATTTTGGCGGCCTGAATAATGTGTTCCCGACTGGTTAATATAATCGTAAAGCTGGTGAATGATGAGATTCGTCCCATAAAACTAATCAGCTTCCTTCCTCAAAAAACTCCTACACATTTTCAATCACATCCCTCTCTCTCTCTCTCTCTCTCTCTCTCTCTATAATGTCGAATGCAGAAGGTCCGAGAGCCGTACTGATGCTTTGCGGCGACTACATGGAAGACTACGAGGTGCTGTTCTCTCTCTAGACGTATATGTTGTATGTATATATATGCTCGTGTTCAGTGGCGAACCAGGATTTGAACTTGGAAGTTGCACAAAAAGTGATCCATATTGTAATTTAGCGATTTACAACATATATAGTTCCGCCCCTGCTCATGTTTGTGTTTGATTGTTACGGCTGGTTTATAGGCGATGGTTCCATTTCAAGCATTGCAAGCATACGGAGTGTCAGTTGACGCTGTTTGCCCTGGAAAGAAAGCTGGGGATGTCTGTCGCACCGCAATTCAGCAGCTTTCTGGTCATCAGGTTTGTGTTCACCAGTTGTGTGTGTCGTAACTTTAATCCATAATCGAATAGTGAGTAATCATCAAAGCTCAACTCACTTATACTTAATTTAGTAGGATTTTTAGAATTATCTTTCGCTTCACTCTTTCGGAAATAGTGATTTTTCTGAAGAATTGTTTTCATTGCCTCCTCTTATCTATTGCTAATCATACCAACATTTTTATGGGGTACAGACTTATTCTGAGTCGAGGGGGCATAACTTCACTCTGAATGCAACATTCGATAATATTGACGTGAGCAAGTATGACGGGTTGCTACTTCCAGGTGGACGGGCTCCGGAATATCTCTCAGTTAATGAGTCTGTTATAGACTTGGTGAAGAAATTTTGCGAGTCTGGAAAAACAATTGCCTCTATTTGTCATGGGATACTGATATTAGCAGGTGCGGGGTATCTTAATGGTCGGAAGTGCACAGCATATCGAATGGTGAAACCTGCACTTGTTGCTGCAGGTGCTCTTTGGGTGGAACCTGTCACCAATTCGGAATGCGTTGTTGATGGCAATCTCATAACAGCGGTTTTTTATAAAGGTCATCCCGAATACATCCAGCGTATTGTAAAGGCACTCGGAGGCACCATAAAGGGTTCCGAGAAACGGATTCTATTTCTCTGTGGGGTAAGATAAATTCCTGCCCGTTAAGTTTGAGCAGAAACGGGCAGCCTTATATTATGCATTCAATCAGATTTACATGCGAGTTGAGGCCTTTTACGAATTTTATACATAGATCTCTCTTTTCGCGACCTTATATTATACATATGTCTGTTTTAAATGAATGGGATATACATATAATCTTTGGAACAAAAACTGAGGTACTGAAATTTATGCTTCCCCATATTTCTACCACTAAGAGTTTTCAATTTCATGTAGAACAAGAAATTTCTAATGAACAAACTACTTGTCCATGTAAAATTTCAGCACTTATCGAACTTGTATTTGTGACAGCGCTGGTTTACAATTTTACGCACGTTTATGAAGAACTGTTGCCTCATTCCTGCTTGTGCAGGATTACATGGAAGACTATGAGATAATGGTTCCTTTCCAGTCTCTTCGAGCACTTGGATGCCGTGTTGATGCTGTTTGCCCCAAGAAGGCAGCGGGAGATAAATGCCCAACGGCTGTCCATGATTTTGAAGGTGACCAAACTTACACTGAAAAACCAGGCCATTGTTTTATGTTAACAGCAAATTTTGAAGGTATAGATGCTTCTAGCTATGATGCTCTTGTGATCCCTGGAGGACGAGCTCCGGAATACCTGGCGCTAGATGGATCAGTAATCAAATTGGTAAAAGAATTCATGGAGGCTGAAAAGCCCGTAGCATCAATCTGCCATGGACAACAGATTTTGGCTGCTGCTGGTGTTCTGAAGGTAAATTATCAAACATTCTTCCTACACATTGAATTTCTGTTCTTCATATTTTGTTGGTGCTTCCTTTTTTTAAAATTAATGAACGTTGATGGTTAATTATCTTCTAAGCAAATCTGCATTCGCTTATGCGTTTAGTACATTGATTTCTAACTTTTTTAGTGATTTATTGTCCGTAAATGTAGGAGAGCATGCTGATTGTGTCATGGGAAACTAACATGTACTCTCTCTGTTCCTATTTGTTATTTCTGCTTCGGAAATCCAACTTTTTACCGTGCTTCGTAATTATTGGAGACATAATTTTTAACTTTCCTCTTTTGCCCCTCAAAAGTTTTGAACCGGAGTAACTTTTGTTGGAGTTCTCATAAACTATTGTTTCCCAGCTGGAGGTAAAAGTGGGCGGGGTTTCCAAAATCTCAAAGGAATTCAAATTTCCCTCCGATTCAAAACTGTCAATAAAAAAAAAAGCCTTAATTGAATTTGAGGAAGAAGGGCAAAAACCTTTTTATGTTGACTTTTCAAATTGGACAATTATTTTGGAATATCCGAAAAGGGAAAGGTGGACCATCATATAGGAACGCAGGGGTAGTTGCTTTGATATGTGTAAAAATTTTAGTCGGTGGGTGTAGGTGTTGATTTACGAGGAATGTAATTCTTCCACATGCAAGTCTCGGCAATGAAAAGCTCAAATTCTAGTCTGGAATAATTCTTCTATACGAGACGGATAATTTTGTCCATACTATATAACAACAGCATCCGTCATTTCCCTCCCAAGATTTGCATCAGAAAAAATGTTGTGATATGCCCGTCGTTCCATAAAAGTCTTTGTTACATAATGATTCTGATGTTGTTCATGCTCTGTAAATTACATGTTTTGTCTTGTCGCTTTATCAATCTAATGTACATGGTGACAAATTCATGTGCAGGGTAGGAAATGCACGGCATACCCGGCTGTGAAACTCCAGGTAGTCCTAGCCGGGGCAGAGTGGTTAGAACCCGATCCAATAGACAGCTGTTTTACTGATGGGAATCTGGTTACCGGAGCGGCTTGGCCTGGTCACCCTCAGTTCATTTCTCAGCTGATGGAATTGCTTGGTATCCGGGTATCGTTCTAGTTGTTAATCATGTGGTTTTGGTTCAGGCTAAGTATGTATCTGCTGAGCAGAAAAGCAAGAGATGTTATTGTGGCTTTCAATGAAACTTGTTCGGATGAAAAAAGAGAGGAGATGAAGCTTGTTTTTATGTACCATTTCTCACCTGAAAAAATGGCGAGATTAGGTGAGAAAACACGGTCCTTTCGTAATCTGAAGCATTGTTTTTAAATGAAAATAAGTTTGCCTATTGCAAGTGACTGTAACTGACGGTGTTTCGGATTCATAATCGGCATTTCCCTGTTAAAAATCCCTCTATGAAATTAATATTGAGAACTCCTAACAAGGATCAAGTGGAGATGAAATAACTAAAAACCTCAAGGGTTGGTCGAGACGGATTAAGGTTTTCCTTCCTCAAGGTCGCAATTTTGACTTTCATCGCCAATAAAAGAAATTTTAGGGTCACTGGAGGTTTATTGTGTCACTAAGTTTGAGATTTTGGGATCAATCAAGATACGCTAAAATTGGTTTGGACATTCGGTTAAAAAAATAAAAAGAAAAAATAGTGAACCAAGAGTGCTCAAGATCTTTCTCTATCTATTTTCATAGATACTACAAAAAAATGCTTTGTGCATATTAATCGCTGCCCCAAAGGTCATTGTTATTGTTTTTCCTGCTGTCAAAGACTTATTAATTTTTTGTATTTAGAAAATATGAAAAAAATCAGATTAGTTAGATATTGACCTGACAGTTAGAAGATCTTGGCTCCGCCCTCCTATCGGGCCTATCGGCCAATACATTCTCCAAAATATAACAACAAGCCAACATACTACAAGTCACATTACTTTTCATAACTCAGTGGACAAATGGAATTATGCTTCATTGAAAAACATCAACACAGAACTACCCCGAGCGACAGGTATCTTTTGCTGTGAGGAGAGTCTTTTTTATGGATCTGTCCCTTTTTCATCTTGATACCTTATTGCTTGGATTCCTTTAATCTTTATAATTCGTTTTCAAAGGTTAAAAAATTTTGTTGTTCAAAAAAAAAGTTGATTAGAATTAGACAACAAAGTGATCAAACCAAATTATCATCATGTTTGGAAAATTTTAAAATTAGCTCATTGCTCTGTCATTATAGTTTAAAAATTGTATTGAAATGTTTGAAAAGTTTATAAGAATGTTTAAAATTGTATAGAAAAGTGAAAAAAGTACACCTTGTTTTTGAACTATGTGAAAAAGTACACTAAAGTGTATATTTTTATGTCTTCTTATTGCCTTATTGTCAGCTCAATAGACTGTCAATAGAAGAACTAAATATTTTTTAGATCAAGACTTGGTCTGTATCGCTACATAGCAACTTGGAACAGTAGGCCCCGTGTCATGAGAGTGTGCAATAAAAAATGCTAAATACTCTGAAAGGGTACTCCAAAAATTACTTCAAAAGTAAAATTAGTGGTTTTGATAAACATTAGAATAAATCTCAACTGTTGTTTTGACTTTTGGGGTATCTAGCATTACTCCTGTGCAATTGCTATTGTTGCAATGTGTGAAAAAGTATTTATTGTTACCTGAACTATAGTTTTTATAGGAGAAATGTTGTTTATTAATCTAACCCTGGAACTATTGACAATCCAAAAAAAAGCTTATTAGATGACAGTGTGAAGAGCCCTCACATTGATGTAAGTGTTTGTAATTGTAGCATTTCTCTTCGAAGTTTCACATTGGGATTTTCTTTGTCTGCTGAAAAATGGATTTGGGATTCCCGTAGTGAGCCATTTTAATACATTCCCGTAGTGACCTTAATTATGAGTCCTTTGAAATCTTCAATAGAGATCGTAACTGTTTATTTTTTCAGGAATATTGAGTATTTTATGAATATAAAAAATTATGATTATTGGAGATTAGTATTGTGTAACGCCAATGCTTTGAATGCTGAATGAAAGAAGCATGGTAATATGCACATAAATCAAAATGATTCTTGGGTCTGCTTTCTCTGATGCCTTTTGGCTTTGATTTGAGGGTATGATTCCGCAGCAAACTCGACGGTATAGGAAGACCACTGTTTTAGTGGTATTCTGTGAGCAACCACTTTGTGCATTTATTGCCAAAGGTTAGGTCTGTCTCAAATCCATCTGTTTCAGTGGTATTCTGGAAGCAGTCACTTTGTGCATTTATTGCCAAAGGTTAGGTCTATCTCCTATCCATCCCTCGCTCATACCTCAATTATTGGGGACTAAATGGGTTATATTATTGTTGTTGTTGTTGATGATTATCGGAGATTAGTAGACACAAAATTGAGACAAATTTGTCTTACAGTGAATTCCCCAAATGATATTAACAATCCATATAAATGGTATCCAAACATATAGCCACCAATATCCAATTAATTTGATTTTTTACATTAATGATTTACTCAACATTCCCGATAAATTGTACAGTTTCGATAGCAAATAAAAATTAAAGAGGGCTCATAGTTAAGATCAATACAGAAATGTAGTATTTGGATCACTACGGGTACCCCAAATCCCTGAAAAGGTTGAATCGTTATTGTTTATGCTAAGCCTTTATGATTAGCATATAGGAGTACTACTTTCAAGCCCAACTTTTTGGGCCAAAGTTTAAGCCCCTCCTGTTTACTAGAAGTCAGAAGCCCAACCTTTCATTTATCACTCGGCCCACTTTGCCCAGGATTGTTGAACAAGAAAACCCCTTTTACAAATTTCTCCAGGCTCTCTCTTTCCGATCTCCTGCGATTCGATTCTCTCTGATCCTCGTTTCGAGCAGGTAATGTAATCTACGCATATGATTATAATTTCCGGCACTGGATAGCTATTTCGTGAACTGTAGATTTTTATGGATCGGTCGATTTTGGATTTGTAACGGCAATTTGATCCGTAGTCGTTATGTAGCTGTAAAATTTGGTGCTTCCGTTCAATTCTAGGGTTTCTGTTACTGCTTTTTCGTTTCTGGTTTCACTTGTTTGGCAGTGATTTGAAGTGTTGTTTGTTTCGGAAGTACACATACGTTTATGTTTCTCTGCTCTAGGTTATCGTCTTAGTTCTGGTGTTTCATTGTCCAGTCGTTGAAGGTATTAAGCATGAAGTTCGATACAAGTGGTCTCGAGTCCCACGTGCTGCGTAGTGGAGTGAGCGATGACCTTCTCAGTGGGTTCCCAACTGATCCATCTTTTGAGATTCCTAGTGCAACCGATGTGAGTTTGATGTACTTATTTTCAGATTTAGACAAGCTGATTCAATTGAGAGGATTTGATAAGTTTTAGTTTTTTTTTTTTTTTGCAGTTCGATGGTTTTCAGAAAGAAGCTATCCAAATGGTGAAACCAGCAAAAGGCACAACAACACTGGCCTTCATCTTCAAGGAAGGTGTAATGGTTGCTGCCGACTCCCGTGCTAGCATGGGGGGCTACATATGTATGTTTATGCATCCAATTATATTATAAGTTTGATTTCGTCATTGGGATACGTGGGAATTTGCATCATGCTTACCACTTAAAACTGCAATTTTGACAGCTTCACAATCTGTTAAGAAAATCATCGAAATTAATCCCTACATGCTCGGCACAATGGCTGGTGGAGCAGCTGATTGCCAATTCTGGCATAGGAATCTGGGCATTAAGGTAATGTATCTATGTTTTCCTTCATATGCATTATATGAATCCACACCTGTCCAGGCCTTCTTTATTATACTCCTACTGACCAAGGAATGCGATCCCTAATGGTTTGTTATTTTCCTTCATGTGGAATTGTTTGTTGTCGTGGTAAATTAGTTCCATCAAAGCAAACAAACCCAAAACGGTTGGCAAAGCCAATACAGTTAGCTACGTATATAACCCGGGCAACAAACCAACCACCACAAACAATCAATCAAATAATCTAAAAACAGAACTATGGAATGGGAATAGGCCACCTCAGGGATCAAAGATCCCTCCAGTCACCAGCTGGAAGCCTATCAGAATCAGTCTTCTTGATTTTTCTCCAATGGCTAATGTGAACTCCAATTTCCTCTTCTATGAGCCCAATCAAACTTCTAGCTTCTAAGTGCTTGTGTCGGAACATCGCAATTCCTCTCCCTCCACAGCTAGTGAATAGCCTCAACAAGAGACTGCTTATTCCATACTGGGATATGTAGTATTGACCATGGATTTCCCTCCCCCATGAGTCCTAGCATAACTCATCCCCTCTGCCAAGCATAGCACAACTGCATCAATGTTGTTCTTCCCCATGTACCGCCTCAAATTTTTCCAGCATAAGAACATTACAAAGAATAGATACTCATGGGATCTATACTGTGAATCGCAAGGTCACATTTAAGATCCACATGTATATCCCAAGTTGCAAGCCTATCTTTATTCAAAACTCGAAAGTCTCATCAGGAAAATCAGCTAAAACAAAATCCCTCCTAGCAACTGATGGGTGAACCAGGTGATTTTTCCCCACCATGGAATAGAAGGTCGCACTGTTCTTAAGGCTTACCAAGACTATTTGACTGAGTATGCCCCATCCCCAGTTAGATTCCAATGAACAGAGTCAAGCTAAAACAAAGTCCCTCCTAGCAACTGATGGGTGAACCAGGTGATTTTCCCCCACCATGGAATAGAAGGTCGCACTGTTCTTAAGGCTTACCAAGACTATTTGACTGAGTATGCCCCGTCCCCAGTTAGATTCCAATGAACAGAGTCAAATTATTCAATAGTAGGGATTGAACACAACAGTGTCCCCAAACCTAAAGAAGGTAGACTTTCCATTGCCAATGGTACATGTGATCCTAGGTTGAAGGATATCCCCAAGTTTGAAGATTTTTCTAGTGGTCCAAGATGCATCGTAGGGTTCTCTCACCCTACACTCACTCTGCCCCTTGACTACAATTGTGTGCACCCATTTGACCTTCTTGCAAATACTACAGTGTTCTAAAAATCGGTCTAGTCAGCCGACTAGTCGGCCACATGTTGCTAGTTGGAGGTCCTCTGACTTGATTGAAATCCGACTAGTCGGTAGCCGACCGACCTGGGAGCAACTAGCATCTTTTAGAACCTTGGCAAATAGCCCACAAGTTTCTATCCATGGAAGCTTGAATCCAAGTTCTTAGCAATCTGAAGCCTAACCAACCTTCATCCTTAGTAATACAAACTGAGCTCCAAGTAACCTTAGCTCCAGAGGTATTAATTCTGGCCCAGACTACTATAAAGCCTTTCACAAGGCTTCAATCTCATTCAACAACTTTTGGGGAAGAACAAAAATAGAAGACCAATACACCTGGATACTGAAAAGAGCAGATTTAACCACTTGTTCCCTGCCCCCGTAGGATAATTTCTTGTTAGTCTATGACTGAATTCTTCCCTTGATTTTCTGCATTACTTGCAAGCCGTCTTCATTCCTAAGTCTATTAGGAATCAAAGGCACCCATGGTATTTCACGAGAAGACAAGCTTCAGGAATAAGGACGCTGTGGAATAAGGACACTGCACCATCTCTTTTTACTTAACCGGATCCTCCCCAGCAAAGCAAAAAAAATTCTTCTGCTTATTAAGTTCAACCTGAAGAAGAGAGCGAAATCAGATAACCACTCTTTAATTAGTGTAAAGAGCTGGACATCAGCCCCAGTGAGAACGGATGAGTCATCAGCAAAAATGTGGTGTGTAAGCTGCAAAGTATGACAGCAAAACCAATTGAATAGCTTGATGCATCCATGTGGTTGACATGTTTAAATTTGTGGCAACACCATATTGCAATCTTGTGAAACTTTTTGATTTCTTCTAACCTGAAATTATCAGTTTGATAGTTTTGTTGTTTATGTGAATTAACACACTTTTGTCTTGTATTTAGTGCCGACTCCATGAACTTGCAAATAAGCGAAGAATTTCAGTTACAGGGGCTTCGAAGCTATTAGCAAACATTCTGTACAGTTACCGTGGAATGGGTTTGTCTGTTGGAACCATGATTGCTGGTTGGGATGAAACGGTAGTGCAACTGGATAGTCGTGTGATGCCTTTTGGTGTTCTTCCTTGCCTTTTTGGTTGCTTATAACCTGTATTCCTCCTCCTGGCTTGTAGGGTCCTGGGCTGTACTATGTGGACAGTGAGGGAGGACGTCTGAAGGGAATGAGATTTTCTGTTGGATCTGGCTCACCTTATGCTTATGGAGTACTGGATAGTGGGTGAGTTCTTTTCCCTTTTCCCGTTCTGTTTTTGTCGAACTTAATTTAATGTCCTATGATATGAAACTTTCAAATTTGTCTTTTGAATTACACTTTATGACACAGTAGTATATGCAATACATATCGTAAAGCTGAGGATTGCTGTCATGAGTCATGACTATACATTTTTAGTAGAGGTGGCAAATGGTGGGTTGGGTTGGGCGGGTTGATATGGGTAATCGGTTGAATATAGGTCAATAATAGACTGGTTGAATATGGGCCAAGTCATACCGACCCTCCCCATTTTAATTTTTTTTTACTGAACTTTAGCATACCTTGTTTGATTGGTTCTCGTTTGTGGAGACTCAGGCAGGTGACTTGCTCAGCCATGTCATCGATTTCATCCTCGTCTTCTCCTTTGTCTTTCCATGCCATTTCTTGAAATTATATGATCAATTCCGGTTTGGTTCGCAAGAAAATGGAGGAAAAAGCTAACAACTTCAGAGGATAAAAAATGCCGCACAGAAGGAAAGAAGTAGAATTACATGATGAGTTGAGATTAGGCCCGTCAATGGACCGGATTGAATCTGAATCCTTTGGACCTCGAATCTGATCCAAATATGAAGCTAAATCCGAATTCAATAATCCGAACCCGAAATAAAAAAAACAGTTATCCAATCCGGTTTTTGAAATTGTGTTTTTGGAAAATTGGGAATCACGACACCAGTCCTTCCTAATATTCACCACTACTGAATTTCCCAAAAATACAATTTCAAAAGCTCATCAGAGGATAGCCAATTTTTCTCTTAATTCGTCGTGGGAGAGGGAGCTCAAGTGGGTGCGATCAAAATGGGTAGATTTTGTATTTTTGGGTTGCTAATTCTTCTGGGAGCTCATATGAAATTAAGGAATTAAAAAGGAACCGAAGATTGTGCAAGAAATCTACTTTTGAAATTTCTTGGTGAAATGCTTGGATGTATTTGCGAAGGTTGTTTACCTTTAATGTGTCAATGCTATGCCTTGATATTGTGATTGCCGCTAGTTTCATTATTATGATGATGTCCTGTGCTAGAACAAATTGATAAAATTGAACTCCTTATAAATGCCAAACAGATTATGTCCTCCTTTTTGGTTTCATTCATGCAATCTTGCATTATCTTAGCATACTAGTTTTCAATCTTCTTGGTGTCATAAAGGAATGCATGCACATGATTACTTGAAGACGAAGTATTTGCTCGATTTTGTGATTCCAAATGAATTTCATCATGTTGCGATAATTTACTTCATTGTCTTTTTCCATTTTCTTGAATCTGTTTTTTAGAAAAATGTTAAAGGTTGGCTTAAATCTTCTTTGCAATGTATTTGCTTATTCTGGTGTTATATGTCAACTTCGCAGGTATCGTTACGATATGTCAGTGGAAGAAGCTGCAGAGTTGGCTAGACGTTCCATATATCATGCTACTTTCCGAGATGGAGCGAGTGGCGGTGTTGCTAGTGGTAAGCTCTCTCTCTCTCTCTCTCTCTCTCTCTCTCTCTCTCTCTCTTGTTTGTGTGTGCGTGTGCTGTGGGCGGGTGCATGTGAGATTTCAGACTTAAACATGTCTGTCTTTCAGTATATCACGTGGGACCCAATGGATGGAAGAAACTATCTGGGGATGATGTTGCTGAACTTCACTACCATTACTATCCAGTTGAAGCAACAGTGGTAGAACATGAGATGGCAGAGACTTCGGCAGCTTGAGGGGAAATGCTGATTTAATCTCTCTTTCTGTAACTCCTTTCCAGTAGTGTTTTCGAAGTTCTCCAGAATTTTCAAAACAGCCTTGTTGTACACCGTAGCAATTTATTTCCGCCGACATTTATTTTTGGCTGTGATTCTTAAAATTAAGCTTTACTTTGCGCTGGTGGTTTATGCTCATGTATTTTACTTCGTTGTTTGAATATCATTATCCCTACTACCTTCGAAAATGTATTGGACAGTTGAAGGGAAGTAATCTTTCTTTTTTTTTACAAGTGCCTTTGCTGTGCAAATGGTAAGTCACCGTATTTGTCTACAGCAAATGAGATTCAATCCCGGCGAGCCGGAGTCCTTATCAGTATCGGCTACTCCACAGGTAGCGGCCTTCACTTTTTCTGAGGAGATTTAGCAAAGGGTTTTCACCAGCCGGAGCCCTAAACAGGAAACCCACCTAATATTTCTCTCCGCAGCTTTCTGCTACTACATTTTGTTAGAACTAGTGCTAAAAGAAGATTTACAGAAGGTCTTCACTCGAGAGCAATTTTGTTCACCTTTCTTAAAAGAGGGTGAACAAAATATTCTCACATTAGTTGAAACATGTGGGTTTTACCATGAAGTGAAGTCATTCTTTTCAAAAAGTATATTGTAGAGGTAAGCATGACATCATATTGTGATAGACCCACATCAATCCAACCAATAGGAGAGAGGGTTTTGTTTACTTTCTTTTAAGGAGGGTGAACAAAATTGCACTCGTCTTCACTCATGGAAGCCTAAATAGGAAACCCACCTAATATTTCTCTCTATATCTTTCTGCTATCTTGTTAGAACTAGTACAAACTTCTGGGTCGTTGATCGCCGAGCATGGACGGCTCAGTTAGAGGTAGTGTGCATACTGTCCCTTAGCACGCCATCCGCTATCTACTTATTCAATGACTTACTATCAGTTTATGAAACACTACCCTTCCGTAGAAATCAGCATAGATAATGTGGGTAAATTTCATTGACCTCCGTGAGGTTTCTTACAAGTACACTAACTTCCCCTATTCTTTCTGAAATTCCACTGCCCTCTCTTGCTTTTAAAATAATTGTCACTTATCTCCACTGCCTTTACTTTTCGCCTAACAGTGTTAATTTTGTTGGTGAAATGATTTTAATGTCCTTAAATTTGAACTTGGCTTTATTTATTCTTTCCTTATTTGAGATTAAATTGCATACAAATTTCGAAAGGCACAAAAAAAGTATCTTAATTATATACTTTTTTCTTATTACTTTCTTTTCTTTGATACAAAAGTATTATTATTTTTAATATTTTACTTCCCATTAGGTATATTTTCAAAATTTGATAATAAAAAAGAATATCAATAATCACTTAAGCCCACTGCTTGTATTGATGGTTTTTATTTATTTGTACTTTTTTACGTTTCTTTTCGTTTAACAAGAAACAAACGTTGCACACCAAAAAAAAAAACTATTAGCATGAAAGTTTTTGGATAATTTTTTTACGCCAAATCAAAGATCCAATTTTGAAAAAAATAAGTCTACTTCTTTACCCCCCAAAAAAACTCATTAGTATATTATTATTAAGGTACAACTATCCATTAGTTTTGAGACCATTGGATTATGCATGCCAAAAAGAGCACACACATACTATTATGGGACAACTATTCATTATTTATGGGTACCTGTTTACATCTAAAATCAACCAATCCAATGATTAATTGACACGTAATCAAGAGTGCCAAACGTTGGCAATTAATCGTCGATACAGAAACACTGGATTAAAAGAACATATTTGAGTAAATACGATATCGTATCGTGTTCAAATATAAAAACGGTTATTAGCAGTTACGAACCATCATTATTGGAAAGAATTGACCTCAAAGCTATGGGATCAACTGTTAAGTATATAAGTTCTACGTGTGAACTTGGGAAACAAGGCAAATTGGCAGTTATAACACGTGGAATACTTATAGAAAGGCAGTTATTCATCTTAACGCTTAATCATTTGAGTTCGTTTGAACAACTGTACAGATTCAAAATCAAAGCTTTTAGAGGAAGATTTGGAAGAATTCAAATTCGGGCGTGGAGGAAGGAGCAACCGCCAACTCAGGGAGTGGAAGTTAGAGTTGAAGCAAGCCGATGTTCAAATTCATTGGCGGGAAGTTCGAATCACAAGCAAAGATCTATAAATAGAAGAATTCAAAGAGTAAAACCCCTGACAAATCTTCAACAAAACAAATATCAAAAAACTGATGCTTGGTTTGTTCATTGGCAAAAGTAGTTTAGGATTTCAACTCGATTCGGTTAGTAGATTAGAAGTAGATTAGGATTTAGACTAGGATTAAACTCGATTGTTCTTATAACAATCACCCCTATCCCGATTGTTTTCGCAACAATCACCTGTTCGAAGTTTTGTATTTGAAGTTGGAGACAATTTCGAAGTAAGTTTATCTTTGATTCATTAATCGTTGTCTTGTTTCTTTGTTGTTCTTCGATTTCCTAAGTTTGTTGGTTTACATTTCTTCACTTGTTGAAAAAATCCTCTTAATTGAGGTAATTGAACCAATAAAACACAATCTTTGATTAGATTTGGTTTTTCCAAAGTTAATCTGAGGGAGGAGATTTAAACTCTCCGCACGCCGCTACACAATTATTTTCCATTTGCAAAAGAAAAAAAGAACCAAACACATTTTTTGGCACACTTGGGGGACCCGAAGTGTTGAATGACTCCAAAACTTAGGAAGCAAGCGGATGATTCTCGATTGGCCAAACGCTTTAAGATGAGAACAATGTTAATTCTAGGGAGAATGAACAAGTCGAAGGCCTTCAAATAGGACGGAGACTGTGATCTTGGTCAAGACTTAAATCGGGGGTTGGCGGACTTCTCGAATGAATACTAGGAATAATAGAACTGTACATGTTGATGACCCAAAAATCCGAAATTGGAAGAGGGGTGTCATCTAGTCGGTTCTTTGAAATGATTGCTACATTTAAAGAACTGGCTCAAACCCGTAAGCTTGTATTACAAAAATTAGAAGAGCAATCGGGACTTAAGCATGAGCCTTTGCCTTCATTTGAGAAGGATAAAGGAGAGGCTAGCACAAGTAGGCCTAAATCAAGGCTTGGAAAAGAGCCTATAATTTTAGATGACATACCAGAATCTTGGTATGAACCCGCAAAAGCTTGTGATTACCAAATTCCTAAACCTAAGAGAGTGTTCAAACAAAACACTAATGTCCTGTTCGAACCAAATTTTGGTGGTTTAAATGAGGAGAAGGGTTTGAAAAACATGGATTATGGGTTCATGAGTATGTTTATAGTCCCGGAAATCATTTTAATGAGAAGGATAGAACTAGTGCAAAAAGGCCCAACCTTAAAATTGGAATTCCTAAGTATGCGGGAATACCGAGAGATGGGTAGAGTGCATTCCGAACCACTTTTGTGCAGAACCTTTTTCCGCGCAAAGAAGGAGGTTTCAAGTAGTATAGGTCCTTTGAGGATCCTTTTCAGAGGTTTCCAGAAGATCACATGCCTAGAAATGTTACTTGGGAACCACCTGTTAATCCAAGGGTACCTTTAGGAGAACGTCCAGCCGTTCGAGATGAAATATTAGGTCTCATGCAAGAAGTATATGGACCTCCTCAAGCAGGAATACAAACCCAAATTTATAGAAAACCCTATCCAGAATGGATAGATCGGCAGTTCGAAGTCCCTAGGGGGTTTAAAATTCCAGATTTTACTTTATTCCATGGGGACGGAAAACAATCAACAACTGAGCACATTGCCAGATTTACGGCTCAATGTAAAGAATTGGGCAATAATGGGTTTATTAAGTTGAAATTGTTTTCTAGTTCTTTGACAGAAATGACCTTGAATGGTACTCTAACTTAACGCCGAGAATCGGGTTCCAAATTGGCAAAGAATGGAAGAATTATTCCATCGCGCAATTTTATCAAACCGAACACGAAATTACCATGGTGATTTAGCAAGACTAAAAGCAAAAGCCCGATGAAAAGGTTGCACAATTTATTGCTAGATTTAAAAGGGCTAGAAACAAGTGTAAACTTCAACTTCCGTAAGTTGAATTTGTGAGAATAGCACAAGATGGGCTAAGTAGAGAACTTAGGAAGAAGTTCGATTCTACAGAGTTCGAGAGATTTGGTTGATCGACTTACAAAGCTTCTAGATATGAATCTTTGTTAGAAGAAGATGTCGATAGGAATAATTCATCTTATTCAACCTATTAAGTAAGGAGCCCACTTATGAAATTGATGTTTCTTTGAAATCGCCGAAAGCATGCCCACTGCGTGTGTGAATGTTTAGTTCGAAAAGGATTCTTCTATAACACCATAACTAACACGAAAGCATTTAGTAAAGTATATTCATTTGATGTTTCTAAAGGCGGATGAAATTTTTGATTACCTTTTGAAGAAAAAGTTTATCAAACTTCCTGAGAATGTTAAACTTCCAACTTTGGAAGAAACAAAAGGAAAGAACTATTGCAAATGGCATGCTTCTTGGACTCATTCAACTAAGAATTGTAATGTTTTCCGTGATGTGGTTCAAGAGCAAATCAAGAAAGGAAGGATCATGTTTCCGAAAAAGACTATGGGGATAGATACAGATCCATTCCCTCGAATTGAAGAGGTAATGCTAATACCAATGTGCCAGCGGCTTTGGCCAAAAACAAAGGCAGGGGTAGGTATGGCGAAGCAGGAAGTTCATGTTGAGATGAACTCTATGCAATGTGAAAGAGGAAAGCCAAAGTTTGGCCAACTTCGAAGTGAGACTAGAAAGACATATGGGCAGAAGTATGAGACAGGAAGTTCTTCTCAAAAGGGTTTCAAGCAATCTCATCTTCCCATGCTTGAAGCATCCTTCTTGGAATGCTTATGCATGGAGTGCAGGGCTAATTACTTGATCTTCAAAGATTTAGATCGACAGGGGGTTGATTTCTTTCCAAAGAGGATGGAAAGAAAAGCTTTGGATCGTAATAATGAAAGAAAGCCTTGGATAAGCCCAAAACAAGGAAAGAATGAGAAGCCCTGGCCAGTTTCGAAGAGACATGTATCTTCTAGTCCAGTTCCATCAGCTTCGAAGAGAGAGCATCCTCCTTTGAAGAAGGTTAACACTGGAAAGGCTTTAATAGACCGAGAAATTGAAGAAGAAGGGGAACAATTCACCTTGGTAAAAGGAGTTCCCGATTGGTTTCTAAAGAGGATTAAACCAGAACTCTTCCAGTGGGAAACATGATGGTTAAACCTCCAAATACACCTACTGGGCAATGGGTTGTGATTAGGGATCCAAAGACCAAGTCACCTCAAATGATTCCTATGCTTACTCGAACTCAGAAGAGGAAATTGCAAAGGAGGTATACTAGCTTCCAAATGGAAGAATATGCTTCCAAAGAAAATCATAATGGGGGTGACAAGTTTAACCCGAGGTTTAACAGACTTCGAAGAGAAGATTCTGAAGAATCTCTTCAAAAAGGGTTTACTCAATCCGAAAGAGAAGCACTGGAAAGTCTGGCTGCAAGGATGGACAGTGAAGTACCTCGAAACAGTCTAGCATCACCAAATTCCTTGGCAAGCTATCAGTCTGGCTTATTAGAAGCCATGGTAGTGGAACAAGAAGGAGGAGGAGAAATGGGTTCATCCCCTATTGAAACATTGTCCCCCATGGAAACTTCTGCAGTGGAGTTTCCTGAAAAAATGGACACAAAAGAGGGTGGATCAGAATTACCAGTGCAGGAAAAAAGGACCATTCAGTTTGGAACTTTGCCTGAAGTTCAAATTAACATGGTTTCTCCGTCATTCGATTTTGGACCTTTTGGACCAGATTGTTCACCAGTTCGAAGGGCGTTACAACCAACAGTTACTCCTATGGAAATCATTGATGTGTCAAGTGAAGAGGAGTATAACCTTACATATGATAATGGTTGGAATGATGATTGGGGAGATTTAGTATCTAAAATTCAAAAGGAAGAAGAAGAAGAAGAGCTTATGATCATGGTTAATGCTATGGAGGAGCCAGAAGTAACATCTGCAGAAAGAGCGGTATTTGTTCCAGAGACAGAGATTGATTCGAAGTACCCTTTAGTTGTTGATTTGAATTGTATTGATCTTTCTTATCCTTTCAAATCACCTTCGAATGATATGAGGCACCATTTGAAACCTTTATATATATCTGCTTTGTTTGATGGGATTTTGTTAAATAGAGTATTGGTTGACAATGGTGCAAAGAAAGAATATCTTGCCTTCTAGGACCTTAAAGAAGTTGGGGAAGGAAAAGGTTCGATTGATCCCAACAAGTACATCCATTCTTTGGTTTTCTTGGTGAAAGTAAAACCCCAAAGGAATTGTTTCTATCCGCTTTGAAAAGTTGGCCAAGTGGAAACCGATACACCTTTCTTTGTGGTGGATACTTTTACAAGTAAGTATAATGCTTTACTTGGTAGAGACGGATTCATGTTAATGGTCAGATTCCATCTTGATGCATCAAGCTTTGATGATTGTGAAGTATGAAAAAGGGAAAGAGGTGGGAATCAAAGAAGTGAAAGCTAGATCTACATCCCTTCATTACTTCAAAGAAATTGTGCAGAGGGCTTTGAAATGTATAAGCCCGAAATCATTCCTTTAAGTGAGATAGCACAATCACCACCCTTCCATCCATGAAAATTGGAAATGGGAGAACCGGCAGAGTTAAAATCTAAGCTTAAACAAGCGGTTGATTATGAATCGCATAATTCACGGATGAGGTCTTTGCTTGGATGTGAATCCAAGGCGAGGTTGAAGAGGCCAATTCATTGGCTTTAGTCAAATTTATGGCTCTAGAAATAGAGCCAGGGTTACAAGAAACAAATGATTGGGAAGAATTATTGGTTGAAAAAATGACCGGGGTTGAAGCGCTTAAGTTCAAGAAGCTTTTATAGGCCATGTCGACTCTCAAGACCCTTTAGAAGAAGTGGAATTGGGAGAAGGAATTGTTCCAAATATTGTACAAATCAACAAGGAGCTTGATGTTTGTTTGAAGTCCAAGTTGATCTCAGTGCTTAAGGAGAACAAAGAGTGCTTTGCTTGGAGTTACAAGGAATTAACAGGTTTGAGTAGGGATTTAGTTGAGCATAGATTGCCTATTAAAACTAATTGCAAACCTTTCAAACAAAATTTCCAAGAAAAATGTCTCCTAAACCATATCATTGGTTAAAAAGGAAATTGAATCTTCTAAATGCTTTGGTTTTATTAGAACAAAGAAGATCACGTTAGAATGGCTATCAAATATTGTTCCTCAAGTATTAAGAAGAATGGGAAAATTAGGGTTTGCATTGATTTCAGAAACTTGAACACTGCAACCCCTAAAGATGAATACCCAATGCCTATAGTAGATATGCTTGTGGATAGTTCTGCAGGTCATAAAATTTTGTCCATTATGGATGGACATTCAGGGTATAATCAAATTTGTATAGTTGAAGAAGATGTTCATAAAACTGCATTTAGAGCCCCAGGCAACCTTGGAACCTTCGAGTGGGTCAAAATGCCTTTTGGGCTCAAAAATGCTGGGGCTACTTATCAAAGAGCTATGAACACTATCTTCCATGAGATAATTGGGGGTTTTCTGGAATGCTACATAGACGACATTATTGTCAAATCAAAATCTATTGATGATCATGTAGAGCACTTGAAAATTGCTTTTTCAAAAATGAAGCATTATCAACTAAAGTTGAATCCTGCTAAATGTGCTTTTGGAGTGACAACAGGTAACTTTTTAGGATATCTAGTTCACAGTAAAGGTATTCAAGTTGATAACAATAAGGCTAAAGCAGCATGTATGAGTGAAGGGTTTTGCAAGATACCATTTCGAAGCAAAGATATCACATGTGACAACCCAGCAGTTTCTAACTCTCTACCTTTAGCTTTGACCATTCGAATGGACCATTCTTCCCATTCTTTATCATAGTTCGGCCAGCAGATGAAATTCTTCTTGGCCCAGTTGGAGAAATCCAAGGGCCTGTCTTTCACAAGGTCACTCCAATCGAGAAAAGGATAACATGCTGTGAATGCCAAAGGGAGATCAAGAAATGCTGGTCCAAGAATTTGGAGTCTGCTAGCACCTGGGTGTTCAACATAAGTACGATTTTGTAGCTGACCAGAACCCGATCTAGATTTCAGAATTTCTTTGGTAACCAAACTCCTAAGCACGCGAAGGAAGGGGTACACGCTGACAATTCACTTTCAGAAGCCATGGATGCAGGGGTGAGATAGAAAGAGAGGGAGAGCAAAAGTGTTTGAAAGTTTGAACGCGAAATGAGAATGGTTCAAGCCCTAATTTATACTTTATGAGAAAGCGGTGCAGCATTTCGGGCCAAGTATCCGTTTTAAAGTTATTGGGCCTATGATTATTTTTCGGCCCATGTTTAGTTTCAACCTTTGATTAATAATTATTTTTAGATTTAAATCGTATTCATGCTTCGAACCACTCTTTGGTTTATTCTCATGGAATATACTTTATTCTTAAAAGTTCGAGTTGGTTAAAAGCATAATTAAGTGCTTCGAAAAGTATTTAAGAGTGCATAATAAGCCATTGAAAGAACTAATATTCCATTGAAACTTCGATAAAAAGAAAGTACATGCTATAAAATCCTATTACACAAAGGGGACTAAGCATCTACCGGGTAAAGAAGCAAGAATCGTTGGAGTAGGAATAACTTGGAAATAATGAGGAAAGCTCCAAGTCACTAAGGCATGGAATCGTGCCCAAGTGAAGCTAAAAAATTCCTTTTCCATCATTCTAACTTTGTTTTCTTCATCAAATTTAAGCTTCTTCTCAATTAATGGTCTGATTTTCAAAACCATAGTCTTGGCTTTGACTTCGAACTTGGCCAGTTTGAGAGCATTTCTCTTCATGTGATTCTTAAACCGCCTTCGAAGCCTCTTAGAAACGTTAGTGGGCATTTCGAAGGAACGTTCTTTAAGGTTTTCCACCTTCTTATGAAGTTTGGAGATCTGATCATGAAGCACTTCGTAGTCATGGAGGTCTTGATTAAACCCAAACGAAGCAGTGTTATTCTTCATCCACATTCGAAGCAGAGGAAGCTGATTCAGAAAAGAGTGAAAGAAAGGGCTAGTTTGAATACTACATTGGAGAGTTTCGCAAGCCCATAAAAAGTTCTTAAAAGGTATGTCCTCCTCAAGAATACCTACATCCAAAAAGGCAAAAGCGACCAATAGCTCTTTGGCCTTGAGGAATCGAAATGGGGATAAAGAGAATAAGAAAAGTTAGCATGATAAGGAGTAGGGTCAAACTTGATACTCTTTAGCTCTTCGAACCAATCCATATTCTCAGGAAGGTCTCGAAGGGGAAGATTGGCAGGATCAATGAAGTCCCCTTCAAAATGGGGCCTTCGAACCTTATGCAACCAAAGATATAAATTGAGTAATCGGCCTTACGCTTAAGTTCTCCATACCCAAAGAAAAGCGACTTTTTTCGCTTCATGGACTTTAAAGAAGCCGGGAGTTAAACAAGTGGCTATAAGACCTGCTCAAAGATTATATTGGGATCTCGTCTGATGAAAGGAGCTAAATATTCACTCATAGCCAATGAGCGATAGTGGCTCCAACCTTTATAGCCAGCAGGATCATCCATTTTTACCACCACTATCTCAGATGGTAAACCCCATAGAAAGGGTTTATGAGTAGGGGGCGATGGAGGGTTCCATGGGTCAATGGGCTCAGAAGTTTCTACGTGAGCCATCAGATAAGATCGATCCTTTCGAATCTCACCAACAATTGGCGTCACAATGTTTCTAGTGTCAGTAGAAGTTGAATCATTTAGAACCAAATTTTCGAAGGCATTTTGAGTACTGGAAATATTAGCCATGGATAAATTGAGATGAAGATCGGTTTACAAAGGAAATTGGTGATTGATTTTTGCCAGTGATTAAATCCTTTTATAAACAGAGTTGTTAGTTTAAACGATTCAAATTCTAGCAAAATGGAGAACATGGGTTTTAACTGCCCACTATCCATGAATCTCTCATGAGAATGAAGAGATTTATTGTTAACTGCATCGTGGAGCGTGATCAGAACCGCCAATAACTTCTGCTTCGGAAGCTTATGGGAATTCGAAGCGGCAAAGGGCACATTAACACTTATTCAAATCCTTTGAAAAAGATGTTAATGTGGGGGGTATGTTTACATCTAAAATCAACCAATCCAATGATTAATTGACACGTAATCAAGAGTGCCAAACGTTGGCAATTACTCGTCGATACAGACACACTAGATTAAAAGAACATATTTGAGTAAATACGATGTCGTATCGTGTTCAAATATAAAAACGGTTATTAGCAGTTACGAACCATCATTATTGGAAAGAATTGACCTCAAAGCTATGGGATCAACTGTTAAGTATATAAGTTCTACGTGTGAACTTGGGAAACAAGGCAAATTGGCAGTTATAACACGTGGAATACTTATAGAAAGGCAGTTATTCATCTTAACGCTTAATCATTTGAGTTCGTTTGAACAACTGTACAGATTCAAAATCAAAGCTTTTAGAGGAAGATTTCAGAAGAATTCAAATTCAGACGTGGAGGAAGGAGCAACTGCCAACTCCAGGAGTGGAAGTTAGAGTTCGAAGCAAGCTGATGTTCAAATTCATTGAGCGGGAAGTTCGAATCACAAGGCAAGATATAAATAGAAGAATTCAAAGAGTAAAAACCCCCGGACAAATCTTCAACAAACAGCTATCAAAAAACTGATGCTTGGTTTGTTCATTGGCAAAGTAGTTTAGGATTTCGAACTCAGTTCGAAGTAGATTAGGAAGTAGATTAGGATTTAGACTAGGATTAAACTCGATTGTTCTTATAACAATCACCCCTATCCCGATTGTTTTCGCAACAATCACCTGTTCGAAGTTTTGTATTTGAAGTTGGAGACAATTTCGAAGTAAGTTTATCTTTGATTCATTAATCGAAGTGTCTTGTTTCTTTGTTGTTCTTCGATTTCCTAAGTTTGTTGGTTTACATTTCTTCACTTGTTGAAAAATTCCTCTTAATTGAGGTAATTGAACCAATAAAACACAATCGCCTGATTAGATTTGGTTTTTCCAAAGTTAATCTGAGGGAGGAGATTTAAACTCTCTCTGGCACGCTCGCACACAATTATTTTCTATTTGCAAAGAAGTAAAAGAACCAAACAGTACCTTAATTTATGCACGCAAAAATAATGAACTTGTGAGTATTTTATTTTTTAAAATTAGTGTATTTTTTCTCTATTTTTTTCTTAATGGGATCCTTGAATTGGTGCAATAAAAAATTTTCAAATAAAAGTTCATGCTAATAGTTTATTTTTTGGTGCAAAATGCTTAGTTCCCCTTAAAGGATGTACATATTTAGGATGGAGGGAGAATAACTTTGCTAAAAGCAATAAAATGATGCTATAACACCCCGACTTTAAGCAGGTAAATATTATTTTAGACCATTATTACCTCTAATGCAAAGAAAAAAAACTTGTGGTTAGGTAAAATATGTAAGAAAAGAAAAGAAAAATGAGTCTAGTTAGAGCTTTAGATTTAGAGAAAGATAAAGAAACCTAAAAAAATAATAAATCAATAAAACCATCAATGCAAGCAATGAGCTTAGATGATTATCGATACTCTTGTTTTTATTATCAAAATGTGAAAATATATCTAAATAGGAAGTAAAATAATAATAATAATAATAATAATAATAATAATAATAATAATAATAATAATAATAATATTGTGTCAAAGAAAAGAAAGTTCTAAGAAAAAAAGTAAATAATTAAGTTATTTTTCATGCCTTTCAAAAAATTTACGCAATATAATCTCAAACAAGCAAAAAAAAAAACTAAGTTCAACTTTAAGGGTATTAACGTCATTTTACCAAAAAAAATTAATACCGTTAGGTGCAAAGTAACGACATGGGAGATAAGTGACAATTATTTTGAAAAACAAGAAAAGACAGTGAAATTTTAGAAAGAAAATGAGAGGTCAGTGTATTTTTCAACAACCTCAGTAGAGGTCAGTGAAATTTACCCATGACAGTTCATGATAAAAATGTGTTTAAATCACAGCCATCATCTCTAGTGCTAATAATAGGACAGTCCTGGCGGAATAACTCAAAACAGGGAGCGCCGATGGGAAATTAAATTAATTTTTTTTTTAGAGAGATGAGATGATTAGCAGAATGGAGATGGTTGAGCCTTATCCATCGTACGCTCTTTCATATATAAATTGTAAATCCCTATGCCACGCTCCAATATCCTCCATGTCTACATTCCACTTTCCCACCTCCTATTCATGATCCAGGTTCAGTAGCGTCTCTTCCGTATTACATGGTGTAGTGTTTATCCTAATCGTTCATTTTAATCATCAATGGTTCGGATCTAGACAATTAGAAACACTTTTTGGCAATTGAATTGAAAACGCTACACCGTGCATCACAAATGAGGGTGTTACATTGACTCCAGTTTCACTTTTGAGACCCTTTGTCTCAAATTCTCAAGAAATTATTAGTATTAAGGAGATGGCTTCTTTGCCATTTGGGTTGAAATTGCATGGTGTGCAATTCACTCCTTTTCCTCCAAATATCGACTTTAAGTTCATAATTCGAACCGTTTATATTTTAGTTCACTCTTTTTTCTCTGGATATCGACTTTGAGTTCATAATTCGAACCGCTCATATTTTAGATTTCGTTGAGATGCTTGTCATTACTATAAATTATTTTAATCCGCCATCGAGAAGTATGTGATATGAACAACTGATTGGTAAAATGGGTTTTGTGCGCACTGAATTGGAAAACCTAGAAAACCCCTTTTTTCGCATATGATCGTGTTCGGATTATATACTTACAGACATCAAACTAAAATAATTTTTCGCAACGACAAACTTATCGACAATATCTGAAATATGAAGGACTTGGGTCATAAAATTAAGACCGATATTAATATCTAGAGGAGCAAGGACATGCGGTACTCCACTCGATAAATAATATTAGTACATACTTTGCATGTCTCATGATTTTAGATTTATAACAAATATAACACCTATTATCCTTAAAATCATGCATTCCTAGATTGTGACAAACAAAATTTTCAGCCTTCTACAAACTCAACTATGATTTTAAACAAAACAAAAAGGTCAAATTTTCTTATTATAACCTGTTAAACTATTTTTAAAGAATGTATTGGTCATACTACTTCTTTTGGTTAATTTTTTTTTTCCCCTTATTTTGTTTACATACTCCCATCAAAATTTTAAGTGGTTATCAACTCACAATTGGAAAATTCTCAAGAGATTATTGGTGCCCCATATCCCTTCTATACTACACCATCATATTGGCCTAAGATCAATGGAACGCATCCAACTCGATTGTGTGATGTAAGCTATTTCTACGCGACACAACCACATTGGACCAAGAACCGATTGCGCAAACCCCCACTCAATTGTGTGGCGGAGAAGGAGTCTGAAGCACAAAGTCGTGTCCTTAAATAACTAGTCTCACGCGCTCAAGTGGATTGTTAGGGCTTTGCTAGAGATACATGACACTGCAGCATTCTAAACAACTAGTATGATGATTAGGACAAGGTGGGGGGACAGGTGGGTGTGGTGGGTTTCGGGGAACAAGGAAAAGGTAACGCTACTGGATAATTCCGAATCTCTCTTTGTTCCTATACATACAACTATCGAATCTCTATAAATAGTCCTTCGCCCTTATCCTTTTTCCGCTGCCTTTTGTCCTCCCTATCGTCTCCCTTATCCTTCATGATCGTCACCATCACATATAGACACCAACCCATTTCAAAAAATCAGAGAGTTTATTAATTTGGTGGGTCAGATTGCAAATTTGAAATTGAGAATTTCTGGGTTGTTTTTGGTTGATCGAATTAAACATGGATTTTTCTTCTTTGGACAAAGGAAAAATGATTGGGATTATGGGTCATGAGGTGGAAGTTCTTGATTCGATCTCGTCTGAATGTTCTTCTGGGGTTTCTAGTGTTGGGTCTTTCGAATCTGATTCATTAGAGGATGAGGTAAATTCCCCTGATTTTTCTCCTAATTCACCGCCGTCGTCGTCTTCGTCGTCGGCTTCCAATTCTTCCGGCGAAAGAGCAAGTACTTCTCCATTGCATGACTTGTCTTCTCTCATGCATCAATTGCCGCTCAAGTAAGTTTTCTTTTCTCTTTTTTTTCGCACTGCTTTTTATAATTTAGAGTGTTCGGACAAATTTATGCGTACATCGATTATCCAGATCATGCCAAAACCGGTTGCCCCAAAAATTTACGACTTGACCACCAGGCCAACTGATTTGGGTATTTTTTTTCCACAGCTGTGTTAGGAACATTCTGTAAAACCGCATTTTGAAATGGCAACCAAACAATCGGAGCAGACTTTGGGTTGGTTTGGGTGAATTGAAAAAATTAATTTTTTTGTTTTTTGATTTTGTCCTTATTCAATTTTTTTTTTTTTGCATTTGTTGGTTTTCGGTCGATTTTTTGTGGTTTCTTGATTTATCTCGACGAGAAGAATCTAAAAAGTATAAAATTATTAGCCAAATTTAAAGTTTTGTGAATAAAAACGAAAAATAAAAGGATTATTTTTGTCCTTGTTCACAAAACTTTAAATTTGGCTAATAATTTTATACTTTTTAGATTCCTCTCGTCGAGACAAGCCCAGAAACCACAAAAAATCAACCGAAAACCAACAAAAACAAAAAAAATTTGAATAAGAACAAAATCAAAAAAACTAAAAAACTAGTTTTTTTCAATTTACCCAAACCTCCCTTTTGTGAAGCAGTACCCAAATCATGTGTTTTGTGCACTATTCAGATCATGCCAAAGTCGCATAACTAACTGGAAACCAAGCCGCGTGGAGATTGTTCAAACGTTAGTTTGTAAGTTCATTGATCTAAATATGTTCAAAATTAGGTTTTTTATGGAGCTAGTAAATCTTAAACGAGTTGTAATCGATCCGAATCAGAAGTAGCTAGAATTTTTTTAAACATGATAATGCGAACAAGCCTAATAGTAATTTGTCCAAGTTCGATTTGATAGCTTAAGGAGCGCCGAAAATTGTATAAGCTTGGTTGGTTTATATGACAGATCAAATCAAATGAATTTTTAATGTAAGAATCTAAGCTCCCTGAGGATTACTTGCCTTTCGTTTTAGAGCAAAACAGGATAGATTTTACCAAATAGATCTTCTGCGGATCCTCTAGATGCATAGTAAAACGAAAAAATGGAGCGCGCCTCAAAGTTTTTGCTTTTAGCAAACACAAATCAGAACTCAAATAGTTTAATTCGCTTATCGAATCTAAAAATGGTTAATCATGAAAATCGTGCCAGTTTTTATTTATTTTTAGCTTGATATAGTCGGATTGGCCGATGCTCCCACCGGGTTGCATTGATGGATGTTCTCGGTTCTTGGTCTAACGGCCGGTGGAGGTGTGGTGGCTGGTGACGGGTCATTCTTTGGTCTTCGGTAGGTGGTGGTTTCTTAAGTGGAGGCTCAATTCCGGTAGGTATCCGGCTGCTTTGTGGTGTTGGATCGGCTGGTGCTCCAACCAGATTGTTGGCGATCTCAATGCTTGGCTTTGGCTTTGGAGGTGCAGCGGCTGGTGGTTTTGTTCGTGGTCAGAGGATAGCAGTGGCTTGCGTGGATCGGCATCCCATTTGGGTGGTGGCAGTGCTGATGTTTTAGATTTAGGGTTAGGGTTGGGGCTTAGGTGTTTTCTGTTGTTTTGGGCTTTGGGTTAGGGCCTTTTTTTGGGGTTGGCCCTTTTTGGTGTCCTCTGTGGTTGGCTTCCAACCATCTTTGGAGGGGGTCTTGGGGGGCTTTTTTTGCCGGTATGCCCAGGCTCTATTAACCTTTGTAACTTTGTGTTCGATGGCATAAAATTTCTTTTGCCCGATCCAAAAAAAAAAAAAACCTTCACAATTATGCTTGAATCGTGTAGACATATTCTTAAATTGGTTCACAAGAAGTCAAATTTTGGATGTTCGTGGGCTCCAATGGACTAGAGAGAAAGCTCTTGCCAAATTTTGGCTGCCAAACTCCTGTTCAAATTTGACAGTTTGGTATTGATATAATGGCTTGGAGGAGAAAAATCAGTGATCCTGGCACCGCGCTCCATTTTAGTCTGACCTCAAACATTGACGTGGGATCCAAAACTAAGTATGTTGGGGTCCAAAATCTGTTTGGTGTTAAGTGAGATTGGAGAGTTATTGCCAGATTCTAGCTCTCGATCTCGCATTTTGCTTACCATTCTGATTATCAAACAGAACTTAGATTATTGAAACCAAAAAAGGGAGGATTTTTATTACCTTATCAGCTTACCTTATCTTTTTCCGTTTTGGGTTAAAATCTACTGTTTTAAGTTCATCTGGACGAGAGAAATCTCCGATAATTTGATATTATTTAATTTTTCTGGATCAATCCACATAACTGGTGTACAAACAGCTAATGGAGTAATTGTTCTCTTTTTGTAATTTGCAGAAGAGGGCTGTCAAAGTATTTCCAAGGGAAGTCCCAATCATTCACTTCTCTATCAAAAGTGATGAGTCTGGAAGACCTAGCCAAGCCAGAAAACCCTTGCAACAAGAAGCTGAAATCATGCAAAAGCTATGGAGGATTGTTATCAGCAGCTCAGAACCACAAATCTTCAAGCCACCTTCCTAGGGCAAATTCCACATCAAGGCTTATAACAAAAAGGGCCTCTTCTAATTCTAGGGGTTCTTGTTCTTCACTTGGTGCAAAAAGGACTCCTAGCTTTGTTGGAAATAGGCCCCCCACCCCATCTTCTCCTCCGCATGGATCCACCAGCACACTTAGCAGCTTTTCTAATCAAAATCCTTTGTTTGGTTGATGGAGTTTGGGAGTTTGAGCTAATTTGTCATCTAGATGATAGTAGTTTATGTATGAGCAGTTGTATGATATAATATATGTAACATAATTTATGTTGGAACATCTAACAAGATGGTTATTGTGAATTATGTATCTGAATCATGTTTTTAATTCAAGAGGCGAGATGCCGATAAAAAATATTCAAGAGTTGAGATGAATTTGATTACTCAAATCATGTGTAGAGTGTATCTAATTACATTTTTTTGCTGTTGGTTTTTGACGATGATGTTGACGGGGAAGTAGAATGAAGATAAGCGGTCGGCAATGAAGGAAATGAATGACAAATTTGATCTCTGATCAACTTGATTTTTGTTTATGTAATATTGTCTCAGCAAACTTTACACGATCAATGACTTGAATTATCCAGTTTAACTCTTAAAAAAACCTAAATTGTTAGGATTTGACTAATGGGCATACGAGCAATGTGCATAGATAGTTCAAATGAGTATTTGTAGTGAATCCTCTGTTAGATGGTCATGCATTATGATAGAAACTCCTAATCCTTTGGCAAATACCAGCTCTTTTGGTCATTTTGTCACATGTTCTTGCTGTTGTCGTAAGAGTTGATCGAAGTATGTATTCCCTTTGGGACCCGGGGACCCTGTAGCGCCCTCAAAGCGTTGCACCGTGTGGCACCACATTCCAATCACTCAAAAGTGTTTTCAATGGCCAGGGGAAGAGAAGACCTGCCCTTTATTTAAATCTGGACCATTGAAAACACTTTTGGACGATTCAGATGACGCTACACGGTGTAGCCCTTTAAGGGCGTTGCGCCATCCCCGCTTCCCTCCCTCTGTCTCCAAATGAAAGTCCCTTACGGAAGGACATGCAATTACAAATGATGAACGGGAATTCTTTATTTTTCGATTGCAAAATTAGAGTACGTCTTTTAGTAGGAGACTATCTAATTCTGTAAGCTTACACGGTCGAGTTTAACATATGCACAACAAATTCTTTTACTTCCTATCTATTTTTTTGCGTCTACCTTTGCACAGAACCGTTCAATTAGCAAGACCATCTGAAGACTTTTTTTTTTCTTTTCGATAGGTAACCAACTGAAGACAATTCTGCCAAGACTCTGGACATATATTTTCATTTCTTCATTACTTTTTGTCCGTTTCCATTAGGAGTGTAAATGAGCCGAGCCAAGCTCATTTTTTTTCTCGCCAGGTACAGAAAATGAAGTAAACTTGATTATTTACTAGTTTAATAAGCCATAACGAAGGCAATTGTTCAGAAGAGAATTTAATTGATGTGTTACCATTAGGATATGAAATGATGAGCTCTCTTTCGATGCTTTTCTTTAGAAACAAGATATCCACAAGCTATCCTTATGGTTTCTTTCCCTTCAAATGTCTCTGACTTCGAAAAAAATGGCATTTTGCTTCTACAGTTCTACCCCCAACAAGCTGCTCCCAATAACGTCAACTTATTAGCAGGGCATAGCATACATAGAAGACAAAATTTATGCAGACAGAATGACAGAGAGAATGAAATTTACACAGAGGAATGACATTCATAATACTACAGGATTATCGACATCTTCAGTATAAAACCAGCAAGACATGACTACCATAATGAACTACAGAAAAAGATATCATTGACAATAAATAAGCATCGAATGCCATTACGATTCCAAATCATCATGAAGGTTAGATACAAACTCCCTGAAGAAAGAGTTCCGAACACATATGCCCTATACAATCACCTTAATTCCAATCTGCAGATTGCATAAAGACCTCTCTTTTTTTCTTTCTTTTTTTGACAAGTACAGAAAGACCTTCTCAAAAACCTTAAATAAACTAGAAGCAACATTAGAGCACAAAGTTGTTCCTTTTTTCTTTTCTTTTTTTCTATTTCCTTTTACTTTTCTAGATAAAAACACTAGAGCATGAAGATGTTTACTGTGCTGCTTCTTTTATTGCAACACTTCTCAACCTTTCTTTGCTTCCTCACTTTGATCGTGTTGTCCCGCCATAACCCTGAAAAACAGTAATTTTTAACCTTAGAAATACAATATCAGTTAGGCTAAGAATACAAATTAAACAAGCAAAAGTACTGAACTCTTAAAATTGATCGATGTCAAGCTTTGAACAAAGATAGGGCTGCAAATTTCTTTGCAGCCTCATGCGAATACGAAGCATTAACAACGAGAAATGACAGGAGTAGCAGATGCACAGAATTTAGGCCAAGTAGGAAGTGTATTATGCCTGGTTTCTGCCCCTTCTGTGCGTTCTATTTCATCTTCTCCACACCCATCTTCAACCTCATTTTCTTCGCAGACAACTTCATCCTCCTTTGTTTGCTCTGGACTTCCAAGTAAAACAAGGCTTTCCACATAAGCATCTGTATGAAGTGAGTCCTCATGCCAACTACAAATCCCAAGCCCCTTTACTGCTAAATCTCTAGGATTAAAAGAACTGAGAGTCCCTCGGGCTTCAATCAGGAGATCACCTTCCTTTTGGAAACCAATTACCCTGTGAACTCCTTCACCAATACCCACATCAAGAAGCTTAGCCCATGAGCTTGCCATGCCATACTCTTTCATTACCCATATGCACCAACTTTTTTCATAAACATGCCTTTCAAAAAAACAACTAAATCCATGACCAGACTCCTTTTTCTCAACCAATGCAAGAGATCCTTGAATAACAGCAGGTTTAAGGATCCAAGGCCGCCCATATGGTATACCATCTGGTAGTGACATACTGTGAAACGACTCCTCAGCCATATGGAATGACACAAACATCATGCATTGCCTTTCCATATCCGCTCCAATCCAATGAGCAGCCCCATTCAAATAAGCCTGAGTTGCCCTTCTATCCATGAAATAAGGAAGACCCAAATGGCTAATGTTCCGCCAAGCCCCCGTCCTCAATGAGTACAACTCAATCTCCAGCTGGACCTTTGATTCGAAATCAAGAAGATGAACAATCCTTACCACCTTATAGTCATTGGACTTAGCATCAAACCCAAAGCCAATCGCATGATCGAACCCTCCGTGAGAAGTGAAGGTAACCCTAGGCCGGGGCAGTGTCACCCACTTCCGAATAGAGGGGTTCCACAGTATCGTGTTGTGCACATATGTCATCTGATCATCCGTGAGGCACAGGACCCCGTTGCAGCTTCCGACTATCCGATAGAACTGATTATAAGCGTGATTGAAAGGGAAATGGAGCTTGGCATGCTCGTTAAATTCTTCGTTATCACAGTGAAGGGAGTAGAGCTCTTTCCCACCCTTGTCGGAGGAGGAGCAGGTTCGCACGAGCAAGAGGTGGTGGGCATTATTATAGGCTTCAGTTGGCGGTCGATTGAGGTGGGAATCGATGAAACTAGGGTTTACAATAAGGGAGTGCCACGATTTGCAGACGGAGGTGCATTGCAAGAGGGTTTTTATGGCTAGTCTGGTGAAGATGTTGACTAGCACATCT